>OZ012659.1:32058058-33258058 GCA_963942545.1 Oxycera nigricornis
TGACACCTCAATGATGCAAACATCATATATGGTTCGTGAGATATAGTGGATGATAAAAATGACCTTAAAAATCATGATGACTTTTAATGATTTTTTATTTTTAGTTTCATTTTTTACGTAATCATGAAAAAAAGTTTTGCTGATTTGCTTTCAAAAACTGTTGGGAGTATTCAAATTTTGTATACATTTATTACTGCATGCTGCAAATTAGGTTAAAAATTTATTGTTTATTAAAAAAACCTAATTTTTAGCACTTTTTTTCAATAAATTAAAAAACGGTTCCAAAGATTTTTTTAAAAACTTGATAGCATCACACAAATATTAATACTCGTCGATTGACACCTTAACTTTGCAAATCGTATGTGTCGTTCCGGAGATATAACGCATGACAGAAATGACCTTCAAACGGGCAACCCAGCAAACCCCCCCGGCCGAAGTGTCCCAAAAACTAATCAGCTCTTAAATTTGCAAAGACGCTTCGATTGACACCTCAACGAAGTCGATACGGCTTTGTTTACGTGAGTTATGCTCGTAGAAAAAACTGTCCACGAACGCACGTACGTACACACACACACACACACACACATACATACTTCTTTCTAAAAACACTTTATATATACTCTATAGACCTTAAAACGTAAAGAAATGTTGAAAATTTCAATTTCGATTTTCGAGGCGATTACAAGAACTTCCCATATACTGGGAAGTTAAAAATCATTAAAAGTCATCATGATTTTCAAGGCCATTTTTATCATCCACTATATCTCACGAACCATATATGATGTTTGCATCATTGAGGTGTCACTCGACGTGTATTAATTTTTTTTATGTTTTTAACTTTATAAAAAGTCTTTTCCGCCGTTTTTCCATTTAATAAAAGAAAATGGGAAAATTAGAGTTTTTTTCATAAAAAATAAATTTTAAACCTGATTTGCACAGCTCAGTAATAAATGTTTATATAATTTATACATTCTTAATAGTTTTCGAAGAGAAACTAGCCAAATTATTTTGTATGATCCAAAAAAACCTAAAACACGGCTCGTGACAAAACACAAATTCAATGATTATGCCGAAGTCATGGCAATTTTGAACAAAATTATTTAAAATGGACACCTCGCGAGAAAACCTTTCCAGTGGGCGTAGTAACAAAAATGCATTCATTGTTGCTAGCGCTCTTTTGTCCTTCAAGCATCGATGTAAAAATAACAAATAACGTAAAAAAGGCTTTATAGCCCGCCCCCCTCCGATTTATCCGCGTGAATTGTCAATCAAACCAATCCACCCCGCATCCAACAAAAGCATTACGTAATCAATGACCGCTACAGTAGATGATATGATTGATATTAGCTCATTTCTATTACGATTATGAGTACCTTTCATTATTATTATTTAAAGTAGTATTATTTTCATAAATATTTTTGTGTTTAATATTTTTAAAATTCATATAGATATTACTGGGAAGTTGACCGTGTGGACCTCAAGGGTCGCACCTCGCGGCTTGTTTAAGCTTACATTAACCACGTAAAAAATTAAAAACACATTTCTCCCAGGCTGTGAACTCTTTCCTTCGTAATTGACCTTTTATGTTTGTTTATTTTTAACTTCCCAGTTCCCTATGGAGGTGCGTATGTACGTATGTTTGTTCGGAATTATTTTTCGTCTCGATTATCTCGAGAACCAAAGATTGCATTGACGTGTGACCGGTTTCATTCGACGCGTAATTACGAAACTTAAAACTCAATGACTTTTCAGCAAAATCGGTTGAGCTGTTTTTTATTTAGGATGAAAAAACTGAAAAAATGACTAAAAATTGCTTATTTTTAAACTGTTGATACGCACTATTAATTCATGCGGATATCGAATACCTTCATAGTTATGTTGTTATTATTTTGCGTTTTAACAAACTTGTGATCAAATTTGTAAAAAAAATATTTCAAAAAATAAAATAAAAATTAATTTATGAAATTCCAAACTTATATTATCAGGTTTGGGTGAATGGGAATAGATACGCTAATGCAGTTATTAATTGAATATTAATATAAATAATATAATATTGTTAATAACAATCAAATAATATTAGTTATAATTTGATATTGTATATATAAAGTCAATTATAATTATTCAGTAACGATCAAACATTCTTAATAACGAATGATTATTGTAAATAACAATTAAATACCCTCAATAATAGTTGTTGAGGTTGAGGACGAAAAGGAGAACAAAAAGGAAGACGAGGACGAGGTTGCCGAGGCTTTGGTAGAGGATGACCACGTCTTCGACGTCTTCCTCTACCAAAGCTTTTATGGTTAGATAAAAAATTGATAAAAATAATAAAAGTAATTATAATAATTTAGAATAATAATGTTTAATAATAGTAATTACTAATAATAGTAATTACTAATAAAAACAAATTATAGCTTTTTTATTCACCCCACTGGGAAGTTGGTCGTGTGGGCCTCAAGGGTCGCACTGAGACCACATTTTTATTTTGTATTCCTTTCATTATAAAATGACATTTCGTTGATTGTGTGCGTGACGTAGTATAAGTGACGAAACATTTGAAGATTTATTAAAAGAAACTATCTTGAAAATACTATTTCTCTTTATAAATTTAGAAAAGCATTAGATTTTCTGTGAAATTAATCAAACAAGATTTTTAATTGAGTCAAACAGATTATTTGCGTCCAAAAGAAAACCATCGCATGAAGTACATCAAAAAACTTAAGTTACGATTTAATTACAAGATCAAATGTATTTAATTTTTTCAACTCGCTGTCACAAATCAATTAAAATGGTGAGAATATCTTCGTATAGAGGACATCGTTCCTCTTAAATACTTTCATGCATTCGCGGCTAATCTTTAATGTTTATCTCGAACTCACACGGAGCAAGATTATATATTTACGAAAAATCGAGTCTAGTAGAGTATCTGGTGAATACCAAAATCGTTTGCACACTCCATTTAACCGTTGTCACAGTGTCTGTTTGGATGCCAGACAATTTGACTTATTCGGGAGCATTGCGTGCCACGAGAAAGTTTCGACCGAAGAACGATCCTTTTAGATTTATGACGACATAACTTTGACTTTTCGGCAAAGCAAATTACAATAAAACATTATCCTATCGTTTCGTATATCCTCGCAGAGATTATTGCTACATTTTTCGCTCGGAGCTGAGACATTTTCGTTTCTACTTGCTTTCGATATTTTTTTCAGTTTTCATGCATATCCTTTTCGGGAGACAGGAAACTTGCAACACTTATTTTAAGCAGGATGAACGGTCCAAATAAGTTTATCAGTTGATGATGTATTGGCGGTTTTGTTCTTGTTGCAGTTGGGTTTCTGGGATTGCACTTCTTGGAACGTCCACCGAGGTCTACATTTACGGTGTGAACTATGCATACATGGTGGTGGCGTTAGGGTTAACGACAATTCTGTCCTGGAACGTCTATTTACCAGTCTTTCACGGATTGCAGTTGACATCAGCATATGAGGTATTTACGTGACTGCATTACGAATTGGCGCTTTCACCATGAAGTAGCTGTGCAAAAATATATTTTCAAATAGAGCTTTATATCATTCACATCTAATTTGGCTCTTTACAGTATCTCGAACTGCGCTTCTCAAGGACCGTTCGTCGATTTGGATCAATCATGTTTTGTCTCTGCATGGTAGGTAGTCACGGATAATTTATGCAAAAGGGTGACGGCGTCTTATTTCAGATGGCATGGCTGCCGATTGTTATTTTCGTCCCTGCACTGGCGTTCAACCAAAGTGAGATTCACATATTACCACTTACTTTCCATACAAAATGTTTCACTTTGCAGTTGCTGGTGTTAGCATTCATGTCCTTACGCCGATCGTGTGCAGTGTTTGCATATTCTATACCTGTGTGGTAAGTGTACTTTGGGGACGACCAAATCCTTTTGACTAGCATTCGATTGTAACACAGGGAGGCATCAAGGCTGTCGTCTGGACGGACGTGTTGCAGGCTGTGATTATGCTTGCTGCCGTGTTAGCAGTAATGATCAAGGGAACCAAAGAAGTCGGCGGCTTAGACGTAGTATGGGAACGCAATTTGGCTAGTGGACGGCTAGACCTCCCAGCGTAGATAATTTCAAGTTTTTTTGCGTTAGTGCAATACATATTAAATTCTTACAGAGTAACACTAGACCCAACAGTCCGCTACTCAGTGTTTTCTCTATTTGGTGGCGGATTCATCTACTGGATTCAGTCGTCGATTAGTGGTCAATCAATGATGCAAAGATACTCATCCTTGCCTAGTCTTCGCGATGCGCGATCAGCTTCTTTAATATTTATCGTTGGCCTTAGTTCATTGTTGCTTTGCGTCGCTTACAATGGCCTCGTCATATACGCCACTTACCACGACTGCGATCCATTGACTACGAAGGTAGTAAACCTTACCATTTGTTGAACAAACAATCCCATCTATTCATTTTGTAGCTTGCTCCAGCCAAGGATCAGCTAATGCCACTGATTGTCATGGATCTACTGGGCAAAGTTCCCGGTTTTCCTGGATTTTTTATATCGGGAGTCCTCTGTGCCGCGCTCAGTTCGCTGTCAACAGGACTGAATTCTTTGACTGCTGTTATTTTGGAGGACTTTTGGAAACCACTTGTGAGTAGACCAATGACCGAGCGGCAGACTGCCATTGTCATGCGACTGATAGTGGTTGTCTTTGGCGTCTACTGCATTGGAATGGTGTTCGTCGTCGAAAAGCTGGGATCGGTCCTTCAGTTGTCTGGGACGTTGAATGCTATCTCAATGGGCCCCGAATGTGGCTTATATATGACTGGACTCTTTTTGCCGTGGATCAATAAGAAGGTATTCTCCTATGAATTTCATACCGTTCATTTTTCTTGTGTTACACTGTTCGTTCGTAAATTATGAAGCTTTCCATTGAATGGCTTCACAGAGCGCCTTGACAGGAAGCATTGTGTCCTTTATCGTAATGACCTACGTCTGCCTGAGATGCCAGCTTTCAGTGGCAGCCGGCGAATTCGAATGGCCCGAACTACCCGTGAGCACAGATGGCTGTACCTACAATTTTACACTGCCAGCAGCCACAACATTACAACAGTATAAATAACAGAAAACACCTTTGAAATTCCTTGGAATTGAATTAATGTGTGCAACTTTCTCTCCGCTTCTCTACCTCTCCCTCACTCCAAACTTGCGAATCCTTCTTATTGCAGGCAATCTCCGGAAGGATTCCGCCCCATCTCGTATCTTTTCTTCATTGCGCTGGGAAGCGCTATCACCGTAGTTGTGGCAATGTTATCGTCCTTCGTGTATGGATCATTAGACCCGAGGGACGTGGACTCGAGGCTGCTAGCGCCGTTTGTGCGGAAGTTCATTAAATCTCGGAAGTATCTGAGTGTTCAGCCAGATGTTAAGGAACGCGAAAGTATTATTCATGCATTCGAAACTCCTAGTCGACATGTAAATGCGGGCGACACCTATGTTGCTGCTCCAGCATTTTCCTCAACAAGTTGAAGAGCATTCAATGCGGTTTGTGTGCTAGCGAAATGTGTGTCTGGATGATGGCTCCTCGTGCTGGATTACTGTTGGAGTTGCAGCTTTTTGTACTATTTGTTAAGTTTTCCTTAAATCTGACTATGTTATAAGTTTCTTTGACCCTGGCTTTGATTAGACAATGCTGAACGAAATTGTGTTCAATAAATTTGTGGGATGGATAGCTTTTCGATTGAATTTTCATTTGCTGACGGATAAGAATTTACAATGCTCTTCATGCACTTTGTCCATTGGAATTAAGAGGATGTCTGCAAAGTTTAATTGTGAAATGACATTCATCAATGAATGGGATGGATAAAATATTCATATGGTTACCAATTAAGACTCGTGCAGTTGCTCGCTTATGTTTTATGTAGCTTCCAAAAATTCAATTGCTAAATTGAATAATAATCAAAGTCAGTTGAAATAATTTCCTTTTATTTAACAGCACCCAGATTTTGTATACTTGAATTAGACGAAAGCATTCCACTCAAATAATAGAACGATAAATTTTCAAATTTAATCAGACATCGAATACTTACATCCCTTATCATGCAACGCCTAAAGAAGGGATATATGCTGTAATAACCTATTTTCATGCAAAAGTATCTCAATTCTTCCTGACCTAGTCTTTTCATTCATTATTCCAACAAACTAAAATTATTTACTCACGTAAATATCTCCATACGTATGATTCTGATTTATTTAATGCACATTTAGCTATTCGAAATTAAATTTATTCAAATGCATTCAAATACAATTCCTTTGTTTGCATTTATGCGACAAATGTTTGTTGCTAATATCACAAGCGTGATTACATTGCAAGACACTGATATTGTTAATGGGCGCATTTTCAAACCAAAACCCGACTGTTTAAACTGAGTTTTCGATGTCAAGGATCATATTGAAGCTATCAAAATAAACAAGGATATGTTCTACGAATTCACATAATGTATTTTAGTCAGAATATTCATAACTGATATTAAGCTAATAATGGCTTAGCCAACCTAAAAACGGAAGACACTCTAATTAAATTTTCATGGAGGCGTCAAGTGGATACCAAGAAGTATTGCAGAATTTGATATGGACTAATCAAGAAGAATATATGCTCCAAGCATAATATTTTACAACTAACTTGAGAAATTGGAATATCATATATGTCAATTCAACAATTATTCGGCGGGAATGATTTCAGAAATTCTATCTGTAGTGAAATATTTAAGAAACTTGCTCTTGTTGCATCGGAATCTGGAAAATTTAATGCCAGAAATACAGCATCAAGCAGTTTAAAATGAAAATGACCAAATCATTGAGTATTTAAATTCGTAATTTTTTATTATTCAGAAAAAAAGTATACCGTATCCATAGAAAAAAACCAAAGTCCAAAATCCAATGAATTTCTAAATCAGTAATTTTAATTTTATCGCTGATGAAAAGCATTTAATAATAGATAAAACAAACAATAATAATTCCAAAAAAACTTGCAATAATGATGCCAATTTTTACATATCAATTTCTAATAAATCCATCAATACTTTATTAACCAAGTGCATTTCAGCAAAATAATACAGTTCACAAGTTTTCGTGTTGGAGAACATATTTCCCAAAAATAAAAATTACTCCTTCCGAACAACATGACATATCAAAAACATCAACAAATTTTTAAAAATTAAAATTCCACCAAATATTATGTAACTGCATTACTCAGTGAAGTACTAAGCCTTTTCTATTGAAATTTTGTTGAAAAATGCTGTTCAACATAAATTTTGCATGCTTTTTTTTATCAAAATTCAAGGACTTACAATTGGGATCTGCTTGTGATTTTTTAAAGATTTGCCTTTGACGAAATCATATTTTTTTAAGCTATTTGATTAAAAAATAATTTTCAAACAAGCTGCGAGGTGCGACCATTGAGCTCAATACGGTCAACTTCCCAGTAATATCTACATAAATATTAAAAATAATAAACACAATAATAATTATGAAAAAAAATCCACTTTAAATAATAATAATGTACCTATCATAACAGTAATTGGAATGACTTAATATTAATCGTATCATCTACGCGAGCGTCCATTGTTTACGTAAGGATTTTGGTGGATGGGATGTTGATTGAATATTCATGTGGATTAATCGGAGGGGGGCACAATACAAAGCCTTGTCTACGTTATTTGTTATTTTTATATCGATGCTTGAAGGACAAAACAGCGGTAGCAAAAAATACTGCAGTTTTTGATATTACGCCCATGGAAGAGATTTTCTCGCGAGGTGGTCATTTTAAATAATTTTGTTTAAAATTGCCATGACTTCGGCAAAATCATTGAATTTGTATTTTTCACGATTTTACTTCAATAAGAGTAATATTTATTTCTTATTTAAAGTTGATCTTAAAAAACATTGAATATGCAGTCAATAAACAGTTTAATTGCAGGAAGTAATTGAAATCTTAGAAACACTAAAGAATAAATCTACTAAAAACTACAATTTTTTTTTGATGAAAGCTTTTTAAAGCATACGATCTCGCGAAGTGTTGACTACAAAACATTTTACCATTCAAGGCGTTGATTACCACAAATGCAAAATTGATTGAAATTTTTTTGGTTTTCAAAATTTAAGCAGCTGTTTTATTAAAATTAAAAAACTGTCAAAACTATTCAAATCTGCTCAAATTATGCAAATATTTTAAAACTTTGATTGACTTTACAACAATGTCTTTGTAATAACAGACATAAAGTAACATCATTGGTATGAACCCTTTTTAAATGGTGACTATGAATGTTTTTTTTAATTCAATTATTTTTTAATCATGGAAAAAAATTTGGCTGGTTTCTCTGCAAAAACTGATAAGAATTTATAAATTTTATAAACATTTATTACCGTGTTGTGCAAATCAAGTTAAAAATTTATTGTTTATGAAAAAAAAATTATTTCTTGCACTTTTTTTCAATAAATTAAAAATAAAGGCTGCAAGGATTTTCTTGAAAATTTGATAAAATCACACAAATGGTAATACGCATTGATTGAAACCTTAGCAATGCAAATCTTATGTTTGGTTCGAGATATATTTCAATTATGACAGAAATGTCCTGCAAAGGGTCAAAACAACATGCCCCCTCCCCCACGACCGAAGTGTCCCAAAAACTAATCAGCTCTTAAAGTTGCAAAGACGCTTTGATTGACACCTCACCGAAATTGATACGACTTTGTTTACGTAAGCTATGCTCATAGAAAAAAACTGTCCACAAACGCACGTACGTACGTACGTACACACACATATATTTATTTCTAAAACAAATATTTAAAATATACTCTAAATACTTCAAAACTTAAAAATATGTTGAAAATTTTAATTTCAATTTTCAAGGCGATTACAAGAACTTCCCATACACTGGGAAGTTAATAAACAACAATAATTCCTAAAGGCTTGCAATAATGTTACCAATTTTAACATATCAATTTCAAATAAATGACCAAAATCAGAAGAATCATTTTTAGTGTTAAAATTATTCGAATCCATCATTATTTTGTTAACCAATTGCACTTCAGCAAAATAATATAGCTCACAAGTTTTACAGTTGGAGAACATATTTCCCAAAAATAATAAATACTTCTTCCGAGCAACATTTTTACTGTTTCTTACGAAAATCTGTTGATAGTTTACAAGAGTAAATATGTCAAAAACATCAACAAATTTTTTAAAAATCAAATTTCCACCGTCAGTCGGTTCACTAATAATAATTTTTCCACAAAAATATATCCAAAAATATTTTCTAACTGCATTACTTAGTGAAGTACTAAGACATGTCTTTTGAAATTTTGTTGAAAAATACTGTTAAACATAAATCACGCATACATGTTTTATCAAAACTCATGGACTAAAAATTGGAATCTATGTATTTGAGTTTTCTTTTAGAGATTTGCGTTTTTAGAAATCAATTTTTTTTAAACTAATTAGCTTAAAAATTAATTTTTAAAAAGCAAACAGTAAAATTATGGCATTCACTATATTCCTCATCAACATTTTGGATACAACATTGATCAGAAAAAGATATAATTCGATTTAAGTCATATCTAATATTTTTATTTTCTTTCGTATTCAAAAACTTTCAAAATTTCGCTGCAGTCAAGGCAAACGAGCTGGCCCCTATTTTTCCGCTGGAGTCTAACAATTTGGATCAATCAAACATAGCTGGATTCCTATTACGACAGAGATTTAATGTAGGGATCTCCGGGGATTTTGGCCAAAGGTTAATTAGCGAAAGCTGGGTGCAACTCCGTCAAGTGATTGAAGACCAGGCAGAACAATCAAAATTCCTTTTATATCATCACATTATTTTACCTCCAAATTGAATTTTTATCTGCTTTCTCCAGTTCAGATATGGGCGAAATCTTGTAGTTGAAGAGTACAAGGAACTTCAATCAAATCCTTCGTTGGAATATTTTCGCTACTCTTGCGGACCCTTTTGATTTCATATAGTTAATTTTGATAAGTGGTTTGTCTAGTCGGGAAAAAAAATAATTACCCCTTCCCTTCTGCAATAGAAGCGTTGATAGCCAAAAATCCTGCTCGAAAATCTCATAACAATTCCGAAAAATCAAATGGAAATAAACAACTGAGCAGTAAACGTTAGTGAAAGTAGTTAAACATCTATAGTTGAGTTTCGGTTGCGATTAGGTGGCAACGCAAGAATCTCGCCCAGAATATAAGGGATGTGATGCCTTCGTTTTTTGAAGCTACGGTGCTACATCTTGGCGACAAGCATGAAGCCATCCCGAACAAAAGACTTCATAATCGGGACATTGAGGAGCATCAAATTACTAAGATAAGCAAGAAAACGTCCCTTAAAGTGACGTGTCTATAATAATTTGGCGTTTATCTTGGACTTATCTGGAGAAAATAATGTGTTAATTCAATCCTTTATTTGTAGTTGGGGGTAGTTTTGACTCGAGAGCATTGTCTTGGATGGTTTTAGTTGTCATTAATTAATGGGCAATTAGTACTCAATTGTTTGTGTAATGACGTTATAACTATTTGAGTTTTTGGCATGACAAGTTTAATGTTACATTTTATTGGTATTGGCTGAATAAATGAGTTTTGTTAATTGATCACTTCTATCGCTTTTGAATGGTTTAATGAGGCTATAGTAATGGGAAGTAGTGCTACATAAGTTGAAACTTATTCAACGTGACTAGAATGGTATGTAGAGAAAATTCTGTATATGAGAAGTACATTTTTAGCTTCATGGTGAAATTGGTTGTGGATTACGCAAAGCAAAATTTTGAAGCGATATTGAAAATCACAAATAATACGACATGAGACTCAAAAGAAAACAGTCCAAAAATGGAATTGAACGCAATATTTATTGATTGGAAATTAAACAAACAATTCAAAAGTCATCAATGCAAGCCATATTTCATCGAAACTTTTAGTCAATGCTCAATAAAATTGATTTAAGCTTGAAAATAAAACTATTGTGCAATAACATAAGAACACCGAGTAGTACATAAATGTAAACCATCAATATACTTGTCTATTCTCTTACGTTTCGTAGCAGCTTAGCGTAGCTTTTCGATTACTCTGAATTTACCCACCCTAGTGCCGGATTTCAACATCTTTTCAAAGTTCCCTCGGAAATTGTAGCTTCAAAAGTCAATTCTTTGGCAAATATTCTTGTAGATAGACTTGGGGATGATTTTTCAACTAATATTCTATGAAGGACGGCCAACGCAACTTTATCAATGACATTATGGTACGATTTTAATTTTGTTGTGGATTTATTGATAAAAGCTTGTGCTGTGCCCAGTTCCCGGAAATATTCATTGAAGAACATATTGTATACAAAAATAAATTTCTTTCATGAAAATCTCACAAATTACAACATTCTTCCTTAATTTCATCAAAAACTTTACTTCAATCCCGTTTTTTTTGCGTGGCACGACATAATATCTTGACTTCGAAGGATAACATCTACCAGCGAACAAACCGACATAACTTTTAAGGACACTTGTGTAAGCGAACAAATCGTTATGCTCATTCTCTCTTGATGTTATTCTCCTTTTTTGCATTCCCTTAAAGTTTTCATTCTCTCGCCGTAAGTCCCAAGGATCATTGCAAGTATCTACTATATAAAAATTTACGAAGAACGCAACTAATGACCCATTGAAGGAAGAAGAGGAAAACTTTCTTTTTTCGGATAAATATTGTCCGGACTTACAAAAGCAGCGAGGGATGAGGTCATCGAGCTATAAAAGGAAAATTGAATGAAACGGACATCAGTTTAGATTGACAGGATAATGGAATAAGGAAAAGTTCTTATTTATGATATAAACTGTGTGCGGTAGTTTGCTTACATGTATCGTTTGAGTTTCGTACAGCTTGACTTTTCTTCAAACTCGATTGACTCGTTTCAAAAGAAAAGTCTTTGTTTCCTTATTTTTCCATGCTGAGAAATAGAAAACCTTCCTCAAAAAATCAAATCAACAAATGTTTTGGATGAAAATACGTAACCTTCCGGAAATTGGTAAAATGAGAGTGAAGTCATTGAAAAACTGAAGTCAGCCATAAATTATAAGCACCAAAAACTTTCGCTTGAAATTTACTATGAAGAAAATTAAGGATATATATTTCAATGGTATGATGTTTATTGGAAGTTTCTTCTTGCGAGGTGTTTCAGAAAAGACAAAATAAATGATGGTGTCAATAGGTTGTAAGATCAGATGTTGTTTTTTGCAGTAAACAAAGTTGGAACTTTCCTGTTGATAACTTCGAAGACACTTAAGATGTAAAAAGTGATTTCCAGGGTGAGTTTAGGAGCTAGATTGACAAACTTAATATAATTACGAGCAATTTGTGGGATGACTGTTTTTTTTACTGAAAATGTTCTCTAAGTAAGTTTTTAATATGTGTTTTTCTAGATATCACATATTATTTATCGGGTTCAGGGAGCTATAATTTGGTGACTTGGAAAAATCGCGACCCTTGTCGACCGTGTCGGTCAACCTCTCAGTAATATTTACATAAATATTAAAAGGTACTCATAACAGTATGAGTTAATATTAATGGTTTCATGTACGGGAACGTCCATTGATTACGTAGGGATCGGATGGGGGGTTGATTGAATACTCATGTGGATCGAATAGAGGGGGCGGCAGGCTACAAAGCCTTTTCTACGTTATTTATTATTTTCGTATCGATGCTTGAAGGACAAAAGAGCGCTAGCAAAAAACGAAAGCAATATTAGCTATTACGCCCACTAAAGAGATTTTGTCGCGTGGTAGCCATTTTGAATAGTTTTGTTCAAAATTTCCATGACTGCGGCATAATCATTAAATTTGCATTTTTTCATGATTCATCAATAAGACCAATAATTGTTTCTTATTTTGCATTTGGTTTTGACAAAACTACTAAAAACTACATTATTTTATTATATGAAAGCCGTTTAAAGCACATCTTGCAAAGTGTTGCCTACAAAACATTTTACCATTCAAAGCGTTGATTACCGCAAATGTAAATTTGATTGAAAAAAAATATTTTTTAGAATGAGAGATATCAGGTAATATCATTCGTTTTCATTTCACATTGCGGCTTTTAATGATTTTTTTTGTAATTATTTTTTTTAGCCATGAAAAACAATTTAAATTGTTGCTTAGCTTAAGATTTAATAAAATTTTAAGTCTAGAGGAATTTTAAATGGAATTGAACTTTTTCGAAAACCACATAAGTAAAGAAAAGTCAGTAGAACCAACAACTTTGATTAACATTTAAGATGTGTTCAATAAAAATCTGTAATTGATTCAGTTGAAGATTTTTGCATCAGTTTTAATTTTACGATCTTAGAAAATATTTTGATGGAATTCTTGACAGATTATTTTCTGCATCTATAATTTTATGTAGAAATAAAAATGACATCTCAATGAGTTCTCTAACAGAAATTTACGATTGTATCTTGAAAGAAAATGCATAGCATCGTTACATTCGAGGGTACATTATTTGTTGCCCTTGATATTAAGCATCAATAGCTTTTGCTTTAACCTTACAATATAGCCTTTCGTCATTATTGGTAGGCACTAAGGACCTAAAATAAGCAAAAATTGTAGCGCACTGTTATTTCAAAATTCTAAAGTAAACATAAGGTTTTCAGTCTGGAATTGACAAAGGCGTGTATTATTTTTTGTTACTTGTATGGATTTGTATGTTAGATGCCTCTCTCAAAAAAGTGGAATTACATCAACAGCATTATCGTAGCATTTCTTATCTTTTGAAAACAACAAAAATTAATCATTTCAGAAATAAATTAAATGATTAATATTATTTATAACGATGGCATTACTGCAAATAAAATCAATCATCGAAAACTCCCAATTAGAAATACATACTGTTGCAATAGTCTATATGTCTATACCTTGATTGTTGTAGCAGGAAATTCACGTAGGATCTACATGTAGATATTGTCTTTTGAACTAATGTCGATCGGTCCCCGGCGACCGATACCGCATACGAACGTGGAATAAACTGATCCCGCAGTCAACGTGTTAATCATACTTTTTCACCGGTCAAAGTTGGAGTCCTCCAAAAATAATTCTGGCTGACTTTAGCCCGATTGCATGTCTGATTTCATTTACTTGAATCATTCATAATATTTTCATTAAAATTATAAAATTATGCGCTTGACATGTGAAAGAATCTACACTGTATTTGTAGACTTCCTTGGAACCGTAACGTGTATATGCATGTTTGCAAGTACATATATTGAAACGCCTTCAATACCTACAGGCCAGAAAAGAAAGCAACTAATGAAGGTAACGCCGTGGGAAAGTGAAACTGTCACTAAGCACAGACAGAGTATTATCGTAATCAGGGCTGGCTAAGCTTGTTTGCAGCCCATGCAGGGAAGCAACTCTGCGCTCTCAAGCAAATTTGTCGTCATTTCCACGTAACGCATGAGGTAGACTTTTTGTACGCGTTTTTTTAATGAGGTGTCCTCAATAGGCCTAATCCTCAGATTACAAATCATATGACAAAATAAAAACAATCCATTTTTTGAGGGTTCTGATCAAAGACAGAATGAAACATTCAAAAACATAACTGTTTCTACTAAGATATGAGTGCGAAATAAATAAATTACACTTTTCTGGAATTTTACTTCGAAAACTTTCAATCAGGTGACCATATTGTAATGTTCCTACCAACTCTTTATCTATATATAAAATTGCTAGGCTTCATACAATAAGTAAAAGATAACGGCACACACGGATCCAGTTTGTGCAAATTATGGCCGTGTCACCCCTAGGTGAGATCTCTAAGGCACCATAAGCCGTAAATCAGGCCCATATGGGTTTTACTGTGAAATAGATGAAAGATCTAATTGCGTAAAGATACTGAATCTCACTCAACTCCCACGTTCCAGAGTGTCTCGGCGAATAATTGTTAAAGTGGGTGACTTAGTGGTTATTGCTAGTTCAAGGCTCCTTGTCGACAAATAGTTTTCGGGAATGAGATTTGATGCCGCACTATCATTTCACTCAGCTGTGAATGAGAACCTGAATCAAATCAGGGTAATAATCACGGGTGAGCGTGTTCCTGACCACTTCACATCCTAATGTTCCGTTGGTCAAGTAGATGAAATAACTCTAATATTGCATGAAGGCCCATTTTTGGTTGCGCCATCGATTATTATTTTTACCAACCTTTTCCCAGGCAATGACGAAGCTTTATGTAAATATGCTTGAGATATATAATCCATAACATTCGAATCTTCGAATTTTTTAAATTTACGCGAGGTGATCAAAGTTTTAAAATGCCAAGAATGATACAAACTTAGTATTCAAAACTCATCTAAAGTAACGGTGACAAACAGTGTAAAATGGGATTTAAATTTTATGTCCAAGCATAAAACAGAACCCTTCGCCGGATAAAATTATAGTGAAATATCTGAACGAAGATTTTTTTCATTAGCTCATTCAACACATCTTCTGTAGATGGAGTGAGATCTTTTTGAATATTTAGAAGTGCCAATCAATTTAGCCGTTCATTGCTGGTGGAATTTCGCAAGTATGTTTTTAGTCGCCGTAATGATGAAAAGGATCGTTCGTTTGTACACGTAGATACTGGGAGAACAGCCAATATTTCTTGCAATTTCGATATATTCGGCAAAATGTTTGAATTACACATGCTTAACCCATCTATGACCGCTTTTGGGCGGTTTACTTTTTCAAGATGCCCTATCTTTCTGTACCACAGAGTCAACTCAGCATTCAATTCTTCTTCAAGGGGGGGGGTTTGAACCCGTAAACCCCCCCCCCCTTGGGTACGCCACTGGATCTACTAGTAAGCAACAGAACGTGAAAATAATTTATTGTTATTTGATTGTTTTTGTGAAATTGTGAAAGTGGTAAAGTGTTATTTTCAATTTATTGCAGATTTTCTTGTGGGTGATTTTCTAAAATTTTAATATGTCTTTAAATGTAGATTGCTGCCTTACAGATTTTTGACGACAGAAGAAACACCATTTTCTAAATTAAGTTTTGATCAGAAACAGAGGGTAATTCAAATGGGGCGAGCGAAACCTGAGCTCAAAATTATTTATAAGCGGAAAGATGGGTTTTCGAAGCATTTTCATTGCTCTCTTTATGAAAAGTATCCATTGCTTACAGGAAGCTGTAAACAAAACATGATGCTTTGTTTCCCATGTCTTTTGTTCTCCAATGCTGACAAAGCATGGAGTAAAAGTGGGTTTACCGACATTAATAACCTTGCCAATTATTCGGAGAAACATATTCAAACAGAAAAGCATATAAGGAGTTGCTTGGCTTTGAATATGTTTAAACGAAATCAAATTCCTTAATTTCGTATTTGCTTAATATATACATTCCTTGCCAATAAGGTCAAAAACGATACACATAACATAAAAATATAAACATTTCATAACTGATCGTAATTTAAAATGTATGCAATAGAAAGAATGATTACGGTAGTATTTCTCTATATGCTCATAGTATACTGCTTTGTCTGTTAAGGGTCCATGTCTCTCAAATAGTAAGTGGCTTACCCACAGTAATTTTTCACCCCTCGCCATGATGTATACATGTAATTATCAGATGCTAAAATCAAAAGCATTACTCACAATTCATGTTCATTTGAATGAATCAGAAAAATCGTAAATGTAAATACTAGTAGTTACTATTTAAGCCAAGTTTTTGTAAGTGCCATTTGTTTAGGGAAAATTGAATTCTTGTTTTAGAAATGTAAGTCTAGAACTGTTTTTCTCTTCGATGTTTTCCACGTCTATCCAATAGATAAAAAAACAAAACTGTTGTGTTTGCTTATACGGGATTTTTTATTTTATACATATTTGTATACGCTTATTCAGAGCACCAGCTGTATCCTTATTCAGTATATTTGACCACAGTGGTCACAACTGGTGCTCGGAGTACATATATTCAAATATAAAATAATAAATCTCGTCTAGGGTGTTTTATCTACTGTAAGCCTAAGTTAAAATATGGAAGATTTGATGCTAACGCAAACACCCAAATGTTTTTTTTTTGAGAATACATCACAAATCAAACACTTTTTCAAATATGGCGTAAAGTCGTTTAAAGGGAAACTTTTGGTAAGAAATTATCAAAACAAAAACCATTCTTTACAGATTCATTGCTTTTTGTCTGACTTTTCTTTCTTCTGCAAATACGTTATTTCATTTTACATGGCTGTACGACCATTGCCTTCTTATTTTTATTTATAGAGATAGAAAGTAATGTCTCATGGTTTATTCAATTTACAATTTTTTAGTATCTTGCAATGTTTTTTGAGAGTCATACAAATAAAAAATTATTTTTCTACAAAATACGTGACAAATTCGTCCTTTCGATAACTGGAATATATGAATAAAAGAAGAACTAGATGTATGCAGATCCACCCAAGAATGTCTGATTCTTCAATTTCCTTTAATTCATTTGAAAATTTACATTTCCATCTTTATGACTTTCATTACGTGCTGATACCATTTTGAACGTAAGTCGTGCACGAGCTAATAGTTAGTCATAAACTACAATGTCTTCCTGATAAATGCACCACTTTCCTGCTGTGTTGCTGGAATACAAAGCAGATAGCACACACACACATACATTGTATACGACTCTCAAGAATGTCCTGGGACAGGATCGTTGATGTCGCGTTCCCTTCTCAAACTTAAGCTTTTTATCCAGCATCTATCTGGAACAATCTAGAGTCTAGACCAAACTGACATTATTCGCTTTTTTCATTTCAGTGGGGCGAATATTTTTTTTCCGTAGTTCTACTGGCATTCTCCGTGGTGCAAGGATATTGACTATAAACCGATAAACACGCAACAACAACAACAAACTCTAATGCTGCAGGGATCGCTGCATTGGCGGCCAAAGCTTTGACTAACGGATTTATTGCGGTTGGTAGAAAATTTAATTTCACTGTCTTCTTAGGTGTAAAGAGTTTGAGGGTGCCGGTTGGAAATACTTAAAGGAAACAATTTGAATTGACACTATTTTTAAATTAGTTTCGTCGCCAGTTAAATTGAATTAAGCTTTACATGTAGAAGAAAGGCAAAGCATAAATTGCGACGTGAAATGTTTTAAGTTGTAACTGAAACTAATTTTTGATTTTTTTTCTATTTTGAAATATGTTTTTATTCATTTGCAACAGACTTTGAAACTACGCTCTGAAAAAGTTGTATTTTAGGACTCGTTGTCAGATTTTTATGATTGATTTTATGATTTGTTATTCAAAAGTGTTCAAATGATGGCTTCCTTCAAATCCAAAAACAAAAACAACCTTCATTTTCTGGAAGGTTTGTCACACAAACTACATCCAACGCTGTTCAATTGACAATGCTTCTAGCTTTTTGTGTGCTAGAAGTATTGTCTACCTGTTTGACGTCAAATCATAAATCAAGTAATCAAGACCAATTTATTTTCCTTTTATTGTATTTCAAAGGAAACATTCGACAATCGTTCTGGAAAATTCAAAACGTGACCACAACTCCTGATATTATAGCTCACAAATCGAAGCCAAAAAACCGTGCCGACTAAAAAGTGTGAAATAAATGTTTTTGCATGAAATTGCTTCGAGAATTTTCCGCGCCAATTCAGTTTTCGCATTTTTCACATTGTTCGTAAATTGCAGTTTGTTCTGGTCCACTTTGTTCTGGGAAAATGAATTAAAACCAATTTTTCTTATTTATTTTTAGACACCTTCTGAGTAGTGTCCTGTATGTTTGAAATTGATGAGTATTGAAATCGACAAGGAGTAATTATTCGCCTCCCCCTCTCCTCGTTTTAATTATTATCATCTATATTTATTGTTATTTGGTATGAAAGAATGATTTACTAAAAGAACGTACATATTTCCTGATTCTGTTGTGATTTTCATTTTCATTTTTTAAGAACATTTGTGGAAAATTGATTCGATGTACCTACAAGATTTGATTATCCCTTCTCAAGATCAACTATACTTCCAGTCCAATTTTTCGCATCTAGTGCTTTTCAATTTAGATATTCTTATTGAAACCAATTTAGTTTTCGAAACGCCACCAACCTTTATTCTGCGCAGTTTTTTTTATTGGAAAGTAGCTCCCTGGGAACATTAAAAGCGTGAATCGTGGGGATTCTATTGTTGTTGTCAGCAGAAAAGCTAAAACCGGTGAGGTTATTGCCGAACGACGGCTTTCCATCATTCGTCATAGTACAATGCCAATTATGTACTCCAATGAACAATAAGTAGCATCAATATTGTTGAGGTAGTGATGTGGATGTCGCAAAGGACTTTGCCGTTTGTTTCTGACCTAGGACTCAGGGCTGTTGCAAAACACGCTTTGATTGGCAAAGCCAAGCAAAACGGCGGAGTCATACGTTATTCTCCAGCTAATTGTTATGGGAATCAATGAAGCAACAAATTAGACGAATGTGCAGATACTCATACGGGAGCAACTTGAAAGAAGGTGTCGATGAACTACGACCTGCTGTTGGTTAAAATATTTCAGACTAACATTGTTATTCTAGTTATTGATCTCATAAATTATTAAAATTCATCTAACATTGGGTTTTTCCTGGTCATATTTTGCTACTGGGTTAAGAAAGTGAATAAATCTCAACAGGAATGTGCCCCAGTGAAATATGAGTAAACATGTAGAGATTGATACCAATTCCATTTATTCAGAAAGTGTAATTGTTTGCAGTTAATTAAATATGTTACCGCCGAACAAAACATTTCGTTGATATTGCCGATCACGAACACGTTTCCCTCACGTAGGACGCTCAGCAAGCACCATGCCGAATAAATCTAGAAATCCTTCAAAAGAAAAAATTCCATCGAGCTTTGCTAAACTTCTTAAATATGAACTTTAGTATTTTCTATTTAAAATAGATTATTAGAATCGAAAGCCTGATTACGAATTTTATGGGGTGATATTTGTCTAGCACACGTCTTCTACACTGCAAACCGTTAAAAGACATCTAAGTGTTTTACATTTCCATAAAACTACTCCAATCTACATAATTACGATTCGAACCTTCCATTCCTTCCATTTGGATCATGCCATCGAACTTCCCCATTCCAACTCCAATCAAACTGACATCATAAATCTTAACACTTTATTTTATCCCGTCATCACGTTTGCATTCTCAGCGTCTTTTGTACATATTCGTTACTACAGACAGGACTCATATTCCCACTGACAACTTGGCGGAGGCGTTCAGATTAAATCTTCACAAACGAGTAACAGCCGAAAATTTTCACCGATTTTTCTCCCTATCCATGAAGTGGATTCACTTGGGTAGGTGGCATTTGAAAGTCGTCCAATGCTACACCCCCATTTGGGAATTTTTATTTGACTCCTTGAAAAAAACGACCGAAAAGTTATGAAACATCCTCCGACCGACCGCCGACTGGCTAAAATTTAGATTTATGTCACGCGATATCACTTTTCCAGCAATTTTTCAAATGGATTGCTTCTCTGAGAGTTATTTTGTGTAGGCGACAAATTTTCCATATGTACTGATGCCATTTTTGGAAAATCTGGAGTTGAGACGCCACGAGTGCCATGACCTTTGATGAAGATCTATGACTTGCCTTTTTAGTTATTTACTGGAAGAAATGAATTTTTGAATGGTGAATATTTTATTTTAAAAACATATTTGAATTTCACTTAAGTATGCGGAATAGAGAGGCCATACTATAGTTTTTAGAGCAAAGATTATATTTGGGAAAATGTAACAAAACCTATTTCGATTGATATTTGGTGGATGGACGATGTCTTCTGCGTCAAACGGGAGCAACGTTGCAATTAAACTTTGTCGTCTGCATTTTGAACAGAATCACTGCTTAGCATGGACATACCCTTGCTGAACAAACATTCCGAACTGGAGTCATCCGTGTCCATGAGACTTTGGGCTGAGTTTCGTTTGAGTTGCTTCATATCTTGGGTTAATTTCGATTCTCCTTTGGCTATATTGTCTCTGTTAGTTAAGTTCGACTCGAACACCTTCAACGTGTTCAAAAACTCCTTGATCCCGAGCTGGACTTTCTCGTTCTCAGACGACCCAAAACCCACATCCATGGACTTGCTCTGGCTAAGGCGATTATTCAGATACGAGGGATCATCCTGATTAGTGCTGGCACTCTTGCGAAGTTCGTTCGTTCGTTTTTGACCATTCCGAGAGGTTTGGCAGGCAGCTTGTCGTTGGAAGGATCCTGATTGGGAGTGGTTGAATGCATGAGTGGCCTGGCAAACTTCCGCTAGCGGAGCGCTGAACACAGAATCACCAGCCTGGTGAGGCCATGCTGGAGTCGTCGGAAGAGGGGTTGGCCCTCTCACATTTTGCACGGGGTTGATATACGAGCAGCTGGGGATAGTTTCAAATATATCAGAAAGTTGTCGCGCCGATGACATATGTCTCGGTTGGACGAATTCTTGACTGCAATGCTGCGATTCCTGAGAGCACGCTTGACTGAGCTGTTGCCCGCCAACTGATGATTTGGGTTGTTCGAATTGAGCCAACTTGTTCATGTGCTGATAAAAGATTTTATCGTACTCCAATTTCATGCAAATGTACCTGAAGTGACGACTGTGTTCTTCTCCGTAATATTTTATTCCTGGTTTCAAAAAAGTGAATGTTTGAAATATCGGAGAAGCATTACACAGACTTACTATTATTCAAATCATCGAATAGACTGCCCAATGCTCCTTCAATTTGTTGAGAACGATTTGCTACTTCTTCGATTTTCTTCGAAAGAATATCAACGAGAATATTTATCATACTTGAAAGTTTACGCTGAAATAAATAATATTGTACAGCAATGTTGATACTTTAAATTAATCTTAATGTCTATTATCTTGTCAAGAGATGGACATCTCCAAATCGAAATCGGTCAATTCCTGCTGCTGAGCAGACCAGGCAATATTAATTTTCCCAATAAGAAATTCGATTGATAGAAAACTTACCTCAACCACTTCTTCGACAGTCTCTTTAAGTACATCGAAAAAACACTCGATTTCATCCGCTTGGAATGTTACCTCCTTGTCCTGTTCGTACTGATAGTCCTCCAAATTGCCAATGGGTTTCCTTTTCGTCGAAGCAGTCTTCGGACGGGTCTTTGTTCGTGAGCTTTGAACATCGATCGAAGGTTTTGATGGCACACGGTTTCTAAGTTTCGATCGTTTCATATCTAGAGCAATTCCAGGTGGTCGCAAAACGATTGATGGCTTACTTAACAATTGCTTCTTCACTACGGGACCTCTGCCGGTACTATTCCTCGCCGGCTCCTTTGTTTTCGGTGTCATTTGAAAGTTGTGTATGTATCGTTGATAAAGTTGCACAGGATCAAGTGCAACATCACGTCTTGCTGTTTTAGCATTTCTAGTGGTAGGAATTTCTCGACCACGCAAATGAACCATTTTCCGCTTCACGTGCTAGGTTTCAATCTTTATAGTTCTCAAAATGCTATAATTTTTTCGTGAGATAAAACCAAATAATTTGATTCAATGTCAATTCAATTCAATAATTTTCTTTGTGGTTTCGTCTTATTCCAGAAACGAAAAGCATAAACAACGCTGATAAATTTGTGACTACAGTATTGCATGAAATATTTGTTGACTAATATAAAATAAAATTATTTACTTCACTGCACACTCACAAACACACAACGACACTAGCAAAAACACAATTACGAATCCGGGCAATTTGTCTTGAGCCAAGAATCGAAAGGAAATTGTTAAAAATTCTGTTCTGTCGTTGAAAACATAAGTATATGTCATATGGCATTTGTTTTTAGGCAATTTGAAGTATTTTTTTAGAGTTTTATGAATTTATACAATGTTTACTGGGATATCTTAATCACAGTACTAGATTTGATAGTTTTTGCGTATTTTTTTTCATCGTGGGGAGGTGGAAATCTTCAAAAGGTACCGATTTGCTTCTGCTTCTTGGCATGTCGGATTTTTACCGACTAAAACCACCTCCGCCTCCTCCAAACCTCTCACTCCATCACTCATTGCCTGCATTGTCCGTGTGGAATGTGTTACCTGAATGCATGTTTATTTAGTACTTAGTACTTTCCAGACGATGTACATCGGTATAAGGGATAGTACCAGTATCTCAACAGCTAATTTATATGCGGTGTCCACGTTAGTTTTTCATCGATTCCTTAGTCCTAAGTACTTCATTTGTTCAACTCTCTGAAGGGTATTTTTTTGTCAGTGGCTCAATATCAGTTTCATTTTTTTGGTTTAAAGATAATGTATTTCGTTTTGTCCGTATTCAATGTCAATTTGCTCCGTATGAGTAACATATAAGGGAGAGGCAATAATTGTATAAGTTGGTGTTTATATTTTGTTCTAATTCAGCTTGATTTTTACCTGAGTCAATGAGTATCGTATCTTCAATTCCTGAAGCCACCAAGTTGTTTGTATACAACAGGAATAGAATCGGTCCTAGTATTGATCCCTGCGGTACGCCAATAGTATTCTGCACTATTTTACTGTGCACGTTTCCAATTTCAGTCCTTTGAAGTCTTTCTGTCAGGTACGTACGTATAAGTTCTCTAGGCATACCAAGAATTCCCATGCTCCCAAGTTTACTTGTCAATATATCATGCACCACCGTATCAAACGCCTTTTTTAGATCAATAAAAACTAACTACTCTCGAAGTTCTCATATAAATTGATTGTCAAAGTTGAATGACACCAGTTGAAGAATGAAAAGATAGAAGAGTACATGCGAAGGATTTTTTATGCGAACAAGAGCCAAAAATAGGTGTAGCTACTAATGGATTGAACTGTAGACGCAAAATTCATTTAGTTATAAAAAATAGAGTGAAGCTTACCGTATCGAATTTATATTAGGTTAAAGTGCTTCTTTATTTTGATTACAAAAATTACGAACATTACAGAAGGCAAGTAAAACTTTTATCCATTCCACCCATATTTATTTTCGGCAAATATTTCGCATTACATATATTGCAATGAGCTACTCTGGGAGTGTCCGGTGGGAAGTTTAGCTACGTTTTGCAAATGATTATGTAAAGAATAAAAAGTAGTATATAGATAAATGCGGGAATAAATCAGGATATAATATGCATATAATATGACAAAATATGAAATTTTTTTATTGCTTTTATTCACACAAAGTAACTTAAAGTAAAAAATAGAGGGAGCGGAGATTTGAACCTTTTACCTCGAGAGTAAGAGTCGGGCACTCTGCTCACTGAACCAGCCACTCTACTCTTATATTTGCACATCATTGCTATGTATTGTGCTCACTTAGAATTTTAAGACAAATTTTTTGATAGGAAATATTTTCCTCACAATGATTTAAACACTTTTTAAAAAAGTTATGCAAATTTACTCATAAAAAGTAGTCATTAAAATTTACCTGGATTTCGTTTCATGAAGAATTGCAGTAGTTTCAATTACTTTTAAATCGTTTACCGTTTCAATAGTTTTCTTCTATTTTTCATTTTGACTACTGCTTGCCATAATGTTAATTTTTTACGCATCACTGTTTATTTCGTTTCAACTATGCACAACACTGATTCATTCATTTATTATTAACCAATTATTGACATGATTGTTAATTTTTTCACAGAGAGATAAAAGAGAAAAAATGAAATGAATTTTAAAACGCGCACGTGTTAATTGCTATTTTATATTATACAAGAAATAAGATACGTCTTACATTATACACGAGGAGGAACATTTCAAGCGAGCACACGCGTGCGTAGTTTGTAAACAAGAAGGGAAAGGAGGAGCGTACACGCATATACGGGTAAACGTATATATAACGCGCCGCATGGTGACCGATACGTTCTTCTCCTTTCTTCTTTGGGTTCGCTTGTTCGTTCTGTACGTTTTTTCTGGCCTCACGCTTCTTGCTCATTTAAACGTATATATACGCACCGCGTTCGTTTTACTTCCGTTCGCTTTTTCGTTCGGTATGCTTTTTCTGGGCGCACTCCTGTCGATCACTTTTTCGTTAGAACCTCCGTAAAGGAAGCTAAACTTCCAAAAAAACATTTCCATCTTGCAAGTGTAACCATTAATGAGAAACCAGTGGCTTTAAGGGATGCATTCTGTTTGAGAAATACCTCTTAACAAGACTGGCTATTATTATACAGATGATACAAGTAAGTTATAGTTAATCTTGAAAGATAAATATGTATGCTAGCATCTACTGTTGACGCCATAGCCAAATATATCGAAATACCAGAAATTCTAGTCAATAAAAAAGGATGATGCGCTACTCAAAGGCAGCAGTCAAGTATCTGGGAATTATTCTCAATACTAGATTGAGTTCCACATCCCCATTTCACTTATACTAGTGAAAAGCGGTCAAAATGTATGCTACCTTGTCTAGCATGATGCCAAACATAGAAGTCCCACAGCAACCGCAGACTTCTCATTGCGAGGGTGATTTGTACATGCAGAAGAAATCATTTAGCGACTCCAGCATGAGGGATAGCATCACCTCGACGCATCGACTCAATGCTTTGAGGGTCTGCTATGCACAGGACAATGACATACGAAGCAGCATGTGTCATCATAATATTCGTATTAATATACTTGCCAACGAAGTGCTTTGCATTTATGAGGCAAAGGGGTTGAAATGTACAATACCCACGTCTGAATTGCGCAAAATAGGGAGTGAAACTTCGTTGAACTAATTAAAGAAACTATGGGACCTACTAAAATAAGACGCTGGACGTACACGCTTATTAATGACCTACCTACCCTCCTTGATCGCTTTTTTGACGATCAACGGTTGAACAAAATATAACTGAAGATCTTTAAAAAAAATCAAAGACAAGCACAACAGTTTCAATAAAATCCTGTCCATTAACTACAAGCATTTTTTTATTCATTTAGCCGATTCTTCGCAGAATACAGAAGAAAATACAAACCGGAGGCCTTCCAGCGGCAATCCGCACGTAGCGAAAATTTGAAATACTCATTTGGATAAAATCTTTCAAGATCGTTGAGCCTTGCAAAGATAAAATCACGAAATGATTGTCTAGAAAAGGGATTCTTAGTTTGGTTTACTGATGGATCCAAAGTGGAAACAGGAACCTATTTTTTGTTTGTGCAGGCATATTTGTGAACAATCTGATCTGAACATGCTTTCAAACGGTCACCACCTTGACAAAAAGAAATGATATAACTCTCCTATAGGATATATGGAAGCAAAGGAAATAAAGTTTAAAAAACAGAAGGCTATTCCAGGTTTCGAAATATTTTGTGGCGAAGCAAAAGAACATTCTGACTTTACTTTTGAGCATTGAACCATTGGACATTCCTGCCAGAAGTTGGAGAATCTAAGCTCTTATTTCTTCCCGAAAATTGCATGTAAGAGAAAATAGTTAGCCGAATACGAAGCATGATTATAAATTTAGAATGAACCGCTGAATTACCAAATTAAAATGATGAAAGAAACCTTCGGTCAATTTGGCATACTCTGTCAAAAAATTGGATCCACCTGAACATTTTCTGTTTGAATGCATTTCTTGAAGACTGAAACGCATATATATAGCGTGCACAGCACCAAACGAAGTAGCCGTGGGACATTTTGAGATTATTCAAGCATCTCAACCTTCGGCTGATATATAGACTACACAAAAATTCCTTAGTACTAAAGCTGAACCAACCCGGCTTTCTTTGAAGGAAAAAAATATTTTCAATAGATTCTATGCAAATTTCGTTATTCAAAATATTACATGGGAGCAAATTTCTGGAGCTCCACCAGGAAACCCGAATGTTGTTTTGTTTTTGATTTAGTAAGAATTGTCAACAAAAGGATTGAAGACAAAGCTTTTCTTTAAACGACTCAAATGCGGCAAGTCATCATTTCGAAATTAGTCAGAATTTTCGAAAACTATGTTTGCAAACAATAACTTATAATTGCCCAATATTATGTTCGACAGACTGAATCAAAAATTGGAGGCTGTTTTTTTCAGGTCGAAAGCATTGAAGAAATAATCAAACCTGCTGGAGTTTTCATAATTATGGTCATTGAAAATTATACTGGTTGCGGCTCAGAAGATCATTTAAACTTCAATAATATAATTAGACTCCAATATCTCCTCAATTGCGTTTTCGCGTTTTCATACTAATAAAGTACAGTAAAGTTTCGTTAAACTGGATTAGATGGAACTGGTCCTGATCGGATACGAAGGTCTGGATTGAACGCAATTTTAATTAAAATGCACTTAGCACAAGTTTTAGATGAGTTGAACAAGAAGAGGCAATATTTTTATCAGTAAAGCTTAATTTTAGTTTTATTACTACTGTATACATAGATAAAAAATTTGCATCTACGAACGAACATCTTTGTGATGCAAATTCAAAATTTCACCCTAGCAGGATAAGCCAGATGTCCTGACTATCGGTGTCCGTATTAGCGAGACTCTACTGTTTAATGCTCATTAACTAAAAACATATTTGCTCATTATACACCAGCTCATTTGTTTTTGCTTGCAATTAGTCATTATTATTATCTCATTACCAAATAGTTGCATTCAAATATCAGCACAACAGTATGAGTCTATAGTTTTAAAATTCATTGTAACATTTACAAGATGGCTGTCCAGGTAGCATACGTGAATATTTTCTTGATAATCAACGCCCCAGTCATCTTTGCTATAAAGGTTAAACGTATTTCTTTTTATAATGCTAAAAGCTAATAAATTCTGAATATTAATTCGAATTTTGACACCCAAGTGATCCTTATAATCCCAATGACTCGTTTTGTATTGTAGGCATGCTGGGACATAGAGTTTACTAGTTACCGCCAAGGACAAGTCAGCAAGTTTCTCAAATTGAACACCACATTGTATAATTTGACGCATATCAGTGTAACCGCCGATGTGGTTTCAAAGATATGGAACCCAACATGGGAAATTAACGTTTTTATCCCCGAGCGAGACCACAATAAGTATGTAAATCTCAACAAATCTTACCGATTGTGTGACATACAGCGGCTTGCAAAAAGGAACCAGATGGCTGACTATATATTGAAGCAATTGCTGCAAAAATATACTACCATCCCCTTAACATGCCCGATGCCAGCTGGAAAGTACTATATCAGGAAGCTTGATGCAAGAAAAGCAGCGCAATATCTGACGGTGTTTTTTAAAAATAAAGCAGTTACAACTCTTTATTTCAAGTTTTTCGACCAAAAGCCATTGAAAAATTTTACCCTACTTGGTGAATATCATCTGAACTTTTTAACAACGCAAAAATCTTGCGTGGGCAACTGAGCGGTAATGATAGTGGTATTGATAATGATGTAACATGTTATATTTGATATTAAATTGATGATGATGGTTTCCCCAAATAAAATTGGATCGTTGTTTATTTTACGAGTTCAATTATTATCGTTGCCCATTGATCGATTTCAACTTATTATCCAGAATATTATCACAGCTTCGTATGGAATACAATCATATATGGGGTGTCCAGAAACCACCGCACAACCTCCTCATCATGTAAAGTTTCACGAAACGTCTGACCATAGAAAAAAGAGCCATTTCTTCACTCTATACATGTTGTTAGCGTATTAAAGTTTCGGAAAATTAAACGTTCGCATTTTGCTAATAGTAAAGCAATTCCAAAAGACACAGCAAAGATAGGTCAGATAGGTCTCAACGACTGCAATATACTCGTAGCATTTGCGCCCTGATCATGTTTCTTCTCGGAGCGCTCAAATTGGCGAGGCTAAGTATGGGAGTGGTGGCTGATTGAGAGACTGGAGCCATATTTTTTAACATCGATCAACATGAATCGCGAGGACATCACGTCGGCTTCGGAACATTTAAGTTGAATCGTTTTTATGGATCAAGAGTAACTTTCGAATTCAAGACTTCAATAGTAAAATGGAAATCATCACTTTTCATTTATAACAGTAGCGAAAACAACATTAAAACTGTCGGATTTTTAACACTATAACGATAATTTAGGCGGGTAGAATGATAAGCACTTTGCAAGTAAACTTTGACTAAGTAAAAACTCCGTTGTATCTCTCAAAATTTCAACTAAACCACAGACAAAAAAATAACAAATCATATTGGCTGAAAATATGTAAGCGAATATAAAAAATAAGCAAAATAAAATAATAAATGATTCAAAGTAAAGTATGCATCAAAATATATATAAGTGAATATTTAAATAATGAATGCTTATGTCGTAAATTTTCTATAGATTTTTAAATTGTGGTTTTTTGCTAGATGTCATGTTAGAGGCTACCGAAGAAGTACGGAATGATTTTGATGATGACTTTAATAAGCATTTTTCTCTGGATCAGATGAAAATAAAAAGCGATTCCAAAATTTAAAATTATGCTGGTACTTTATTATCATCGGTGATAAATCAACTATTATATCTGTTAGGTAAGAAAACTGTGTTCGCACAAGGCGTAATAGGATACAAGGCACTTATTCTGAAAATTTCACATAAATTAATAAATAGCGACTACAGTGTCTCTTTCTCTGATAATTTTTTTCCTTTGATCGCTAGACATCCAATGCATATTTTCATTGTAGTTTAGTTCGTAATAAGTGCAATTTCTGCAAGAAACGAGTCCCTATCAAGTTAGCAGCGTGAAATTATAATTTTAGTGTTGTAAAAACTAATTAATACAACTTTTAACTATGATGATAGCCTTCAAAACAATAAATTTCTTATGAAAAACAAGCAGCATTCATTATTGAGTATGAAAACTTAACGTTTGACGAATAATTTATGAAATTAATTCGAATAAAATGATTCGATCAATTAATTGTTCATACAATAGTTCCAAAATTATTTTTCAAATACCAAAACTGAATGGGAATTCATTTTCGCAAAATATAAAGCAAGCTTTATCATTCGCAACGTAGTCATTACGATGAGATTCCCGGCAGTGCATTTCACGTTGTTGTTAATATCCTACAGTCCAATGATTCGCAGCTCGACTTTCGAACAATTTCTGATATCAATATCCTTGTGAATTGTTTCTTCCGCATAAAGATATCATAAGGGATTCTGTCTTCCAGGTATGTTTCAGGCCAGAATATGGTAGTCGCCGTGAAGGACAAGTCAACAAGTACGTGCAAATGGAGACCACTTGGCATAAAGCCACGCATATCAGTGTCACCGTCGACATTGTTACCATCCTGCAGCGTCCAATCTGGGAAATCGGCATTTCAGTCTTTGACAAGAATCGGGGGATGATTTAAGTATACCTTCAACAAAACATTTACGACGTGTACAATTGCAGCGCTTGCTAGAAGGAATCGAATCGCTAAATATGTTATGACGCAGGTTCTGCAAAAATTTACTACAGGCAATACAGGCAAATACTACATCAAAGATTTCCAAATAAGTCAACTGACTGATATTATGCATTACAAAGATGCATCTACAACGTTTATTATAGTTCATTTTCGATATTTTGAGCAAACAGCGTCAAAAAATTTTGTTTTTCTTAGTGAATATGTTATCAATTTGGTTACAAAAAAAAGTCCTGCTCTAGTATTGAAATTTCAAAGCAAAAACTTCCTGTTCCTTAAAATTATACGCATCTTTTTTGATAATTTAAATTAACCATAAGTGTGCTTACGTTCGCCGGCGTCAATGAAGATAGATGTGCGTTCGGGTCCCACAAATAAGCCCTTGAAAGTTCACATGGCACTGGGTGATTTAAATAAAAGCATTCCAATTTTATTGAGCCGCCTAAAACTGACAAATTTAAAAAATAAAATGCTATTCTTAAGCAGTTTTTCTCAAAATCATACGTCATACTATAATTGCATCATTATTATCTCCTTTTATCATTTTCTTGCTTCTATTCTTCCCTTCTTTCCTCGTTATTACTGACCCCAGAGGAAACGAACATTAACAACCATTGCCTCCACTGGGGTTACCGCAGCGATCGCCCACACAAAGGTGCCGGCATCACTTCCCACTACACACGATCTGTATCCACCGTCAATGGCGGTGCAATTTCTTCGAGTGATTACCATATGACAGAGTTACTGGTAGCGGAAGTTTCCGGTGCAGCATCCACTTTCATCGACGAGCACATTCTAAGAAGAAATTGGATTTTGAAAACAAAAAGCCGGATAGATAGCTTCCCGCGAATGTAGTGGTGATAGCACGTTGTAGCTTACATAGTTTTAACAACTTTCCAATGCGAAGTAGAATTTTTCTCATACTACAAGTTCTAGATAATAAATACAGAAGCCAATTATAGGTAGCATATGTCATTATTTCATAAACGATAAAGGAATAAGCTTAATAACAAAGGATCATGATTTGTATGAACTTCATTTCATGGAAGTACCATCTATTTCAGACGAAGAATTCTAATGTGGTGACTTAAATCAGCCTTTATGTACTTCATTGATGAAAAACGGAGGTCCTTATACCGACCCTTGTGGTGCTCTGGCATTTAAAGTGTGTGAGCGAAGGCTAGGTACAGCAAATCCTTTCACAAGAAGAAAAGAAAATATCAATCATCTTAAACGTAATCATACCAAGACAGAGCTCACTAGCGTTACGAAATAATCACTAAATCCATTCGGACGAAATGAATGAGTGTCAAAGGACAAATTGTAGATTGTGTCTTAAAGGATATCAAGTCAAAAATGCGCCAAATGTTCTAGTTCCCAAGTGGTTGCGCGATGTGAAAACATTGCAAAACGTCACGAATCATAACAATTAGAGAAAAACAATTAGTAATTCACTTTTTTTTTTAAAAAATGCGTGATCTACAAATTCAAAGTATATGCATATTTTTGTTGTAGAGGTTTACCGTTTAGAGATGTAAAATAATAACGAATTTCAACGTTTGACCTGGACTTTTGATAATATATTGTCACAGATTGAGTCAACGAGGACTTTTGATGTTTCATTTATATTGATTTGTTAAGGGTTTGTACCAATTTTCAACCCGGATTGAAATGCTTGAAATATATTTTGACTGCGCTATCGACAGCTTCTTTATACTTGCGACGGACAGAGTTTTTTCCGTAATATGCTCTTTTATCTGTGAAACTTTCTAATTTTCCTTATTTTTCACAGGAAAATTTCTTTAATAACTGAAGTATTTTTGAATTATTATTTGATTACGACTTTATATAATATTCTGACGATATCGTTACTATAAAAATATCATTTAAAATCTTAGTAATTAAAATAATGTTCATAACAATTCGAAATACTTTGAGGAGTTCCTGTGATGTTGATAGGATAAAATAGTTTTTACTCAACTTCAACTTCCTTGACTGGATTGAAACTAATCAACAAAATAACCTTGAAAAGTTCGCAAGTTTTCCATAAACTATATTTTAAAGTTCAAGCAATTTTTTATTTGACTTCTCTACAATGCATAATGTATAGGAACTCTAATTGCTTACCGTGGAACAGAATCTATATTTGGATTTTAACTCATACAATAATTGGTGGAACACGAATTACCAACTATGGCATGATAGATCTGAATTCAATGGAAAAACCTGTCGCAAAAAAGATAAACATCTCAACAATTTTTATTGCTGACATGTGAAAACTGCTTCGAATTCTTGTCGTGATGGATTCAATTGAAATGCTCCGGGAATATGATACAGAGTGGCTGGTGTGCAGCCTGGATCCCAAGAGGCATCAATCATGATTGTTGGGTAAAGGAAGGCGCATTTATGAACCACTCGTATGTTGCTGCACCTGTCGAATGCTAGTCATAGTTAGTATGGAATCAATCCAGTCAACAGAAGATTGATATATGGTATGAAAGATACCAGCGCGGACGACAGATATATCGCCACCGGATAACACTGACATAGTGTGAAATTGGCACGAAACCGAGCAAATTAAATAACACATTATGTGCATATGTTTTATTGATTTTCTTTGATGTATCTATGAATTGGAGTGCATAGGAAATGCACTTTAAAATTATGATTTTATGCTGCCCAAAAAATTTACTATCGGTCAGATTTTATAATCCGTTAAATTGTTTAAAAAACTAATTCGCATGAAAGCTCACGAAAAGAGGAAATATTGAATTTCCCTCGTTTTCTGACTTCAAAAAACAAGAGAAGAAAGTAGCGAGGAAATTTAAGATTGTCTTATATAAACTGCACTTAAATTAAAAGTTTCTGCAGCTAGAACAATAAATAAGACACACTAGTAGCTACTTCTCATTATAATTCAGTATCCTTCGTAGATAAGAAGGAAGGAAGTCACGAAAGTTATGCAGTTGAGATCAACTTCATAGCTTCCATGACTTCATCCGGAGTAGTATCGTGTCTCTAATGATTTCAACATAATAAATATCTAATTAGATGAAACTGTATTTATGAAATAAAGTGAGAATTTTTAAGTTATAATGGTCCGCAAAATAATCCTCCCTTTTGTCCAGTGGATGATAGCTCATAACTCTATTATTGTCAAAGGTACGACCAGTAATGTAGGCACAGATTGTTGAAAATTATATTTTATGCAAGCTTGTCATACGTACCATTTTCGTAACATCCACAGTTACTGAAATATATGGATTCCATTTTTCAACCTGGAAAGTTTCAAACTTTATTTTTTATAGATTTTCAACCGCGTGAAAATGGGTATGATGTCGAACCCATTATCTCTTGGACCATTAAATCTACCGTTCAAGTGCAGCAGAGCAAACGTGAGTATTATTTGAAATTATTATATAACGGGTGTCTCAAAAAAAGTTTATATTTTGTTATTCGATAAAATAAAATATAAGGTGTCTATTCAAAAATGTTTATTAATTATTAAAGTACAAAATTGGGGAATTTATTCCTTAAAAATAATATCTTCTAAATGTGAACCTACGCGTTCACGGCATTTATTTAGCCGAACGATAAAATTTCCAATGGCGGCTCGGCTTCGTGATGCCTGCGATTTCATAGCGAATATTTTCTTTCAAATGCGCCAGAGAAGTCGGTTTGTTGTTATAAACTTTTGATTCGAGATAACCCCACAGAACAAAGTCCATAGGAGTTAAATCAGGACTGCGTGGAAGCCAGCTTATGTCGCCTCTCCTGGAGATCAATTTGTCAGGGAAAATTTCACGTACTCTAGGCAGAAAACTTTTTTGGAACTGGAAACATAGCTCAACTGATTATATTTATGACCTTTCCTGGCAGATAGATTTCCAATCCCGGGCGATATTATCTCTTTGGTAGGAAAGGTCATAAAATTAATCAGCTGAGCTAGGGTTCCCGTTCCAAAAGAGATCGCATTTTAGGATTGTAGGGAAAATACATTTAACTGCTCAAAAAAATCTATTTTTTTTTCTTATATTAAAATGTTTCAAATACTCTAAGAATACGCCAAAAAAGTTTTGAAGCGATTTTCGTATTAGTTTTTGAGTTATAGTCCGTTATAGGCAGAGCGGCGTTACCCAGTAAGTCGAGCACACCTGCCGCGCGTCCCTGCCTATTTTCTCTCCGGCGCTATGGGCGGCTCTCTAATTGTGTTTCCCTACCATATTCTTATAAATCTGAAATTCTAAGGAAATAGGACCTGGAATCGCTGGTTAATGTGAAAGTTATAATAAAAACTAATAATCAATAGTTTTTAACTACTGCAAACTTTAAACGCGTTTTTCTCAAAGTACTACTTTTTCAACTTCCGTACAAAATATCTCAAAAAATGTTGAACTAATCCGGCTCAAATTTATACGACATCTACAAAAAAGTATTATCTTCTCGTTGAATTTACATGTTATTGTAATTTCTGAGAAATAATTTGTTTATTAATTCAAAACGCGACTTTTTTGGAAAATAATCGATTTTTTTGTTTAATCTAAAATTAATTTAAAAAGTACATTTTTTTAAATAAATTTTATTGGTCAACCTATGAACTACACTTCTCATTTATATATTTTTCTTCTTCTGAATGTTGCAGGATCTCCGGAAATGGCGTTAAGTAGTACGAGGCATTTTTTGGGGTGTTTTTTCCATTCGTTCGCATCGCCGCCACTTTGTGTTGAAAAATTATAACAAAAATAATTTCAAGTACTTTGGGACATGTACTTCAAGGATTTTATGTTTAAAATCTTCTGAATAAACAACATATATTTTTTAAATCAATCTGAAGTTAGCATTTTTTTAAAAAATTACATGTATCTCCCCCCTTAAGTTCTAATTTTGATACCTCTTCTCTTTGCTGAGGTTTGGTGAGATATATAGACCCATCCATGGCTGTACTGAATTAGTAGTAAAATGTACTGAAGAAGGGCACAACTGGTGCGCGAAATACGTATCTACGAGAAATAAAATAATAAATATCCCGTCTAAGGAAAGCAGCACAGCAGTTTGTTTTTGATGAGGCGTGGAAAACATCAACGACAAAAATAGTTTTGAACCATTGTCTTTGGCTATAGCCAGAGAAGTTTTCCAGATCCGTCCGGCCCCCCCCCCCTCCCTTTCTGATTTGATGCGTTCACGCAGTCACCTAAACAAAAATAAGACACCCTGTACGATTGGAAATTAATTTTATACATATTTCAAGGAAGTACTCATGTTTGTGCTGTATATCACGATAATTTGTATAACTAATGGCACTAATAGTAAATTAAAAATGTATTAATATCTTTATCTGTTTCTCGTTCGGCGGTGAACATCATTAATATTTAATAGTTAACTGTCACGATATAAGATGCATACACGTATTCTACTCGTAGTCAAGTGCATTTAAAAATCCAGTCACATTTGATCATTGAAGTCATTCTGATTGACCAGAAAATCATTGCTTGGAGATATGTGGAGGTCGGAACGTCGTGCCCTGATCCCGCACCTCGTCCCCAAAGATACATTTCCTTTTGACTTCCCAATGAATCGATCGAGCTTCGCCATAGATGCGTTCCGCGGGAAAGGATGTCATCACATCAATCATAGATATGCATTAAATATGCTCGAGTTTTCCCCAGTCACTTGCAAATAGATCTTGAATATCTTTTTCTTTATGACAGGTCGGGAAAATCGGATGATTTAATGTTTTCCTTGGCTGACCATTACGAATTCATTCGCCATCTCTTTAGGCTGCCTATATGCTAATCGGCTTGTTAGTAAAAAAGAAGATTCTCTAGAAAATTAAGGATGTGCTGTATCTTCTGCATATTGCTGCAACGTTCATTTGAGAGCGGTCATTCAATTCATCACTTATAGAAGAATATGCAAGTCGCTTGAACTTTTATTTATGCTAGTGAAAAGGTGTATGCAATTGATGCAAGCAAACTTGAAAATATTCTACAAAAAATTTCATGTTGTAATTTATTATGTTGACACAAAAGAAAAGTTTAGTACAGATTTTATATTGTTACTAGGAGTAAAGTGTTATTAAAGTACTATGACCAAGCCCTTGCTGAGCTGTATCTTAACCTTAAGGTCAGTTAGTGAGAACAACTTCCATGATCTATAATAATATCGATCCGTCAAATAAGAAGTTTAAACGAAATTGATTTCATAGTCTACGCAAATGACTCTGATTTTAGTTGTGTCCTGATTGGGTTGTTGGACATTGTCGTTAGTTCATAATTGTGTATTTTGTTGAAGCCACTATCCTCATTTTTTCGACATTTGGTGAGCAATGGTCGTGTATTGGCATCGACGACATCAAATCAATCAAAGTAAATATAGCTGATACCCTTGTGTATCTAATAAACAAAAGCTTTACGGAAGGAAAATTCCCGGAGCACTTAAAAGTCTCGACAATAAAACCGATTTTCAAAGGGGGTGATGAAATGGATCCAAACAATTTTAGACCTATCTCACTTTTAAACTCATTAAGTAAAGTAATAGAAAAATTTTTGGACTCCCGTTTAAAAAAGTTTCTACTGCAGAATGATATCCTGAATAGAAACCAATATGGGTTTCAGGAGGGTAAAGGTACAAAAGATGCCATCGTGGATGCGATTAGCTTCATAAATATGCTTTTAGATAAAAGTCTATATGTTGCTGCTGTTTTCGTGGATCTCAAAAAAGCCTTTGACACCGTAATTCATAAAACTATGATGACTAGACTATGGGAATATGGAATTGTGGGAAAAGCACGAGATCTCTGTGTTGCTATTTGACAAACTGACATTGTCGGAGATTGAGAAAAGAACGAACGCCGCCCTTCCAGGTTTTCATAATTTGTAGTACCAACACTGCCGTTCGTTCAGATTCTCACAGGCGACGGCTTAGCAGTATCAAATTTGTTATAAAGGGGGAAGTACGTGAATCTTTCGTTATATCGCTTCTTAGTGACTAGTGTGTGTTGCAGAGCGTTTCTTCAGCAAAATAGTTGATTTGGATAGCTACGAAAATTTGGTGATTGAGTGCCGGCACAGATCTAGTTCCGAATTTGGAATCCGTGTGGCAGGATTCAAAAACGAAAGAAGAGCCGTCGCGGGTCGCCAGGCGACCATTTAAACATCAAGTCGCCACGAAAGGCGACAAGAAGAGCTGTCGCGCGTCGCCACGAAGCGGCGACAGACATCAATCAACTTACATTGGGGAAATAAGAAGCGAACCTGCTAAAATTAGCATTGGGGTTCCGCAAGGATCCATCCTGGGACCAACGCTTTTCTTGTTATACACCAATTCCATAAATAGTGCTGAGGTTTCTGCGAAAGTTGTAATGTACGCAGATGACACAGTACTCATCTACTCTGGAAAAACCGAACTTGACATTGAACGTAACGTGAACACCGATCTAGACAAATACTGGCGCTGGCTACTACAAAACATACTATCAATCAACTATACAAAAACAGAATACATCCTTTTTAAACAGAAAAATAAAGCCGACATACATCCACTGATCAAAATGAATCATACAACTCTTCAGAGGGCTGAGCAAATGAAATACTTGGGACTCACAATTGACGAAAAACTTACATGGACGATTCACATAAACGATCTTAGAAAAAGAACAGTGGTTCTCGTAGGTCTCCTGCGTCGATTCAACTTCTTCCCGACTAGCAGTAAAATTCAAATTGTACATGCGCATATTCTTTCGAAAGTTACTTACGGTCTGCTGATATGGAGTGAGACTTCCAAAAGTAACATTACAGCCATCTCCAGACTCATAACCAAGGCTTTTAAAAATATATATAATCTCCCTATGCTAACCGCTACGGTCGAGGTATATAAAACAGCTAAAGAGCTTAGCCTAGAAAGCCTAATTAATATGGAGAGAGCTAAATTCATCTATAAACATAAACATAAACTCAAAAGAATATAGCTCTTTAAACCTTGAAAAAATATCGGAAAAAAATATTTATAATGTCCGGAGTGCCAACAATATAATGATCAGATATGCTAGAACGGAACGACTAAAGGAGGATCCCGTGAATAAAGCAGCAGGCTTTTACAATACTTTACCAAACTACATAAAGGACATACCAAACTTCAACACTTTTAAAATGACACTAAAAAAGTATCTCATACATGAACAAAACCGGAAGTGAATACATCAGCTCCATCTTTACTCAAAGTTTTTGCATAACGAAATCAAACAGAAACAAAAAAATCACATGAATGATAAAATAAAATGAATGAACCTAAACTTTGATAGTTAGGTGCTATCCCTTATACCGATCTACATCGTCTGGGAAGCACCAAGGTACGACAATTAATAAGAACAAAAATGAATGATTGATGGAGAGAGTGATCAGGAGGAGGAGGTGGTTTTATTCGGTAAAAATGCGGCATGCCGAGAGGCGGGAGCTGATCGGCATCTTTTGAAGATTTCCACCTCCCAACGTTGAAAAAAAAATTATTTCTATCTATTTTAAATTATCGTCCAATCTTCTTACTGGCTGATATATCTTATCTGAATTTCCCAATATAATTAGTAAGCACTACTTTATATCCGAACTTTCGCAAACTTTTGTTGTTTGTTCGTTTCGTTCAAACATGTTTGGTACCTAAGTCGAAGACTAATCGGAAGTTGTGCAGCTTCATCAAATATTGATGAATATTAGTTGCGTCCAGATGATCAGATCTTCATAATGATTTTCAGATTACCTTGACACATTTTCAAAGCTCAAATTATCTCTTGAATATTTTTAAGGACGACACTGGAGACAGCCATGTTAACGTTCAGTCCCAACTGGGTTGGACACCTTTCTTTTCACACGAGGCAAGCGTCTGGTGCTTCTGAACGGTTTGCGAACGTTAATCGAGTGAACATTCAAAACTCCGAACGTTGATGTTGCGTAGGAAAATTGGAAGAAATGGTGTCTACTCCAGTAAAAATTAGAACTGAAAGACACACAAGAAAATTGCATCTGGAGACCCACTCGCGTCTGCAGCTATTCACTATTCATTGTCCCTAGTCTCCCTGAAGGTTTTCCAAAATCTAGCAAAACCGAAATAACGCAATAAGTGATCACATGATTATATTTTGGCATCATGGAGAAGATTTTTATTGTTGGCTGAAAAATATTATCTACATAATGTTACGAGAGAATCAAAATTAATAAACACTATTCGAAGGCAAAGTCTCGTGAATCTTATAACTGGCCCAGATACATATTTGTGTTGATTTATAATAGTCCAGAAGGTAGCGGTATTAATATCGTAGTCCTATGAATAAAATACATGAGCCATCTATTTAGGTGAGTATGTAGTAGTAACGAAGACATATTAGGAGCCACCATTCATTTCACTCGGTCAAGCATTGGCAGTAGCGGAATTTTCTCAGGACAGTGTACAACATCTTGCAAGATAGCTAGTGCAATAGTTGTACTTGGCAATCAAAATTTAGTTGACTACTGGATGGGAGCGCCACCATCAACCACTCGCAACGGTGACGGTACGTGTTGGTGACACGCATGTGTGGACGCCCGCCAACAATTAGTCGGAATTCGGTAGTCATATTAGTCCAGTCAATTCGGAGTTTGACCGTGCATTTAGCTTAAGTTCAATTTCCTGGGGTCGCAGCTGATGGCGTCTGGGCGCCATCTTAAAAGCCAGAGAAAGTGGGACAACCGTATATCTCGGAAACTTTGGCTCCCACAAGAAAGCTGTGTATGGCAAACTTGCGTAGAATAAAATTTTTAGCAAGTCGTCTATACATTACTTTTACGTGGTATCAATAATTAAAAAGTTACAAGTCGAAAACCACACCCAAAAAGGGGCGAACAATTTTTGGGCGCCATAACTTTTTTAATTTCACGTTTAACGCGAAACACGTTCGGATACTTTTCTAAGACAATTTTGTCGCAAGTCGTTTGCGGTATTGATTGTTCCAATCACTGTACATCAACGGGAGTTATTCCATCCTATAGGGGAGAAAGTCGCGTGAAAAACGCATTTTTAGGCCAAATAATTGGCCGTCCCACTTTTTCTTGTTCTCAAGATGGCGCCAAGAGGATTGGAGCTGCGACCCCAGATACTTCAATTTAAGCGCACATGGAGGCATACTACTTATTGCAATTAAAAAAATTCTGCCTACTAAAATGCTCCGTGAGTTTTGCAATCGAAGGTTTGACATCGCCGTTGCTGGCATGAACTTTTATGAGGCACAACGGCGTTGGGTTCTATTTGATAACGTGTAGATAATTTTTTTTCTGGTGAAGAAAAGGATGGGAAAAAACGAGCAAATCAAAGAACGTATTCTGTATCTCTGTTCGAGCCGGAAGTTCTTAAGTAACTTCAAAAGCATCGCTGTAGATAAAACTGCATTGGACCTATCGTGATCTACGAATAATTTCTGTATGTATTGCTGGTTTAGTCTGACTAGAATTGAATCTGATATCGTCACTCAAAATGCAAAAGGTTCTTTATCTAACAACCGTTTTTTTTTCAGAAACGGAAATATTTTCCTTGTTATGATAATGTTATTATATTTTTTATAATATATTCTTACTTTGACAATATTTTATTCAAGGAAACACTAATCAAGTTACTATTTACTTTATGCATGAAATTTGTCGAAATATATAACATTTCTACATGGTTTGTTGGTTGGTTGGTTGGTTGTAGTGGCAGCCACCTTTATCCAAAAATGGCTCACTTAGGCCACTATAGGCCTATTGTGATACCACAAAAGATTGAGACGGCAATAGAACCTACAGGATGATGAGAACCATTTAGATTCTCGTATGAAGTTGGCTATGCAGCTAATATTTAAACCAGCTACTTCCATCAAGCTGTCCAGGAATGGTGAGCTATAGGGTTTGCATGCGTTTCCTGGATAGTGCTGGGCATTCACGCAGAAAGTGCTGGATTGTTTCTTCCTCGTCTTGCGATCTGCAACTTTGGCATAATCGTTGAAAGGAACGCCAAATATTTTGGCGTGTCCGCCAATCAGACAGTGCCCCGTCAGTACGGATACGATGGAACTCAAGGTTTCGCGGTGTTAACGAGCCGCTTGATGCGTTTGGAGCACAGTGCGTGCCAAGTTTGCCTGGTTGTCCTACAGGTTTCTTCAAGTAGCCAGGCTCTATTTGCAGCCTCCATGTACTATTGCTTGAATCCTATCTTTATGGTGGCTAGCAGCTGGCCATGTATCATTTCTACATGCGACCTTATTAGTTTTGAGTGACGATATGCTGAAAAAGCACAGTAAATAATGCCCTGGAACACTTGAACTTTACATCATGAAACAATTAGTTCCTCGATTATTTTAGTTTTTACTTTCCCTGATTTCCTGAAATTTAAGAAATAATTTTCTTTGTAGAGGGATGAAGTTTTTTTTCTTCTGTAATGTTGCGCTTGTATATAATTTTTTGAAGTTCTCTGTGGCACTCACAGCAGTTTGTATTATTTCGGATGTGATAGTGTCATTAAGGACTGTGTTACAAAAATACAAAGTATCAGTTTTTCAAGTCATGCACAAAACGTATTAACGTTTCCGATGTTTTTGCATTGCGCAGTAAGAAAATATTTAGGAAAATCATGGCTGTTTATTTTAATAACCACGGGAACCGTTTGATTCCTCACTTCTACTCCTTGCAACGTTCACAAACCAAGTTTTCTGTTCATTGTATTTAGTTTTCATACATTACACGTGTTTTTTATAATAATATTTTGATAATATTCGGCAACATATATTAAATTTTTCAATGGTTTTTGATCGTAAAATTTAAAATGTATCACCAGCGTTGTATCCGAATTGTAAAACATTCTGAAAATCTGGGCAAAGATATCAACACCAATATTCACGGCATATATACCTTTTATGAGTGGACAAGCCATCGAGAAGTTCGACAATTTGCCAGCAATTTCTTTAAAGAAGTGACGTGTCAATAGGTTCCTCTGTGCTAAGCGATGCATGTCGCAGATCCGGAAAATCTTTATAGTCTTCAGCTGGTCACCACGTTCAGGAGTCCAAAGCGAAAAGCCAATTCCCCATGTTGGATTTTCAATGTCAACCAGTAAATTGACGATTACCTTTACCAATGTAGCGTTGTGGGTATTCTCGGTGATGCGTAAAATATTGGGGAGCTGTGAGTACCGATGGCTACCGAAACGACCCCGAAAACAAGCCTGCAATGGATAATATCAAGAGGATGAGCATGAAGCTAGCCCACAAAATAATGGACTCTCGCTAAACTATGAGCGCAGCTGTACCTTCTCCAATAAAATTATAAAGCGATCTATCAATTCCTAACTAATATTATCCGAAGCAATTCTAAAAAGTAATTTAATTTCATACGCAACCTCGACATTCAGATCCACTGCAACAGCCATGACCAAGAACAAGGTAAAAGGGCACAATACACGGTTCACCATCACACTAATCATTTGTGCGTCCTCCTTGGGCAAGAATTTCGAATAATGTAACATATTGGAGAATGTACTGTTGCACCCCCGCGTTAAATAATCGTTAAATTGCATTTCATCGCTTCACGTGAGATGCAAATTACTTCGGGGCAGGAAATGGTTCATCCAATCCCATTGTTAACACAAATTTTGAATGCAATTAACTTAGTTAACCAAAAAGGCATGCTGGATTACCTATGGGTCTAAATAACTTCGACAATGTGAAAAGCAACGACCAGCTTCAGTTCTTGACCAGTTTCTAATGAAATTGGCGAAGGCGCAAAAATTTCTCGCATGCCAAATTTGCTGTTGGGTTTCTCCCAAAAAATATTTACATCCATATTGGAACAAACTGAGGGCCTAAAATTTATGGTAGATGTTTTTCATAAACAAGACATTGTCCGTTCCAAATAGAATCTAGAATTGTAAAAGGAGTACTACGGAATGCTGTACTCACGTCACTAACAGTATCGACTTAACCCTTATGCATACACCCGGGTACCCGGGTGCCCACTTTGTCATATTTTTGTTGATAATTTGAACAAAAATTTAAATTTCGTCTTCTAATTCCCATTATTTAACTCTTTTAAGAGCTTCAAACACACTAGTTTATTTTTTCAGACTTCTTGAATCTAAACTAAATGGGTTTAAAGTACATGTGCCTCGCGGGCACACTCGGGTACTCGGGTATCCGATAATAGAAGGAGCAGGAGTAAATATAGAAACCAATTATAATAATTTATGTATACATTTATATTTATTCAATACAATCAATACATTTAATAGTCGATACACAGTGCTCATTGCAGACAGGCTTTTCACAAACTGAACAGCATTTTCGCGTCTTTTGATCGTTTCTTTGTAACAAATATGGCAAGAACGTGTAACTTTTTTTCGACCAGTACTATCTCGAGGTTGAATTTGCTTTTCAAACGAAGTAAAAGGAGTTGCCTATAACCCGATTACGTTCTCAATCGCAACTTTTTGTATTCTAGTTGCGCATTATTTGGCCTTTCAAAGAACGATCTACAATAAAAGGTTTTGCTAGTGCCTCACAAAGTAGACGCAAGCTAGTGCGTATGAAGCAAGAGCACCTTCGTCTAAGATATTGAAAAACATAGCAAAAGGCCACCTCTGAGTGCGCCTGTGTGCAGTATATCGGGTTACCATCTGATCCATTGTGTCTACGCTACCTTTATATTTATTAACTTCCCAGTATATGGGAAGTTCTTGTAATCGCCTCGAAAATCGAAATTGAAATTTTCAACATTTCTTTACGTTTTGAGGTCTATAAAGTATACTCGTATATAAAGTGTTTTTAGAAAGAGAGATGTGTGTGTGTGTACGAACGTACGTTCGTGGACACTTTTTTCTACGAGCATAACTCACGTAAACAATGTTGTATCGAATGTGTCAATCGAAGCGTCTTTGCAATCTTAAGAGCTGATTAGTTTTTGGGAAAATTCGGCAGGGGGGGTTTCTGTTTTGCCCGTTTGAAGGTCATTTCTGTCATGCGTTATATCTCGCGAACTAAACATACAATTTCCTTAAACAAGGTGTCAATCGACGCGTATTGACATTTATGTAATTCTATCAAGTTTTTTAAAAATTTCTTGGAGCAGTTTTTTAATTTTTAAAAAAAAGTGCAAAAAATTGAGGTTTTTTTCAAAAACAATAAATTTTTAACCTTATTTTCAAGTCCAAGTAATCAATGTTTATATAATTTATATACTCCAAACAGTTCTTCTAAAAATCTCATCAAAATTTTTTCTCATGATTACAAAATAAATTAAATAAAAAATAAAAAATCATTAACAGTCATCATGATCTTCAAGGTCATATTTTTCATGCGTTATATCTCGCGAACCAAACATACGATTTGCATCGTTTAGGTGTCAATCGACGCGTACTAACGTTTTTGTGAATCTATTAAATTTGAAAAAAAAATCGTTGGAGCCGGTTTTTAAATTTAAGAAAAAAGTGCTGAAAATTAGGTTTTTTTCACAAACAATAAATTTTTTTACCTGATTTATGGAACACAGTAATCAATTTTTATAAAATTTTCATACTCCAAGCAGTGCTTGTAAAAACATCGTCAAACTTTTCTTTCATGACCACAAAAAACATTAAATAAAAAAAAAATCATTAACAGTCATCATGATCTTCAAGGTTTCTGTCATTCACTAAATCTCACGAACTAGATATAATATTTGCATCATTAAGGTATCGATCGACGTGTAATAACATCTTTGTGATCTTTTTAACATTGTAAAAATTCGTTTCAGCCGTTTTTTGTAATTTAATAGAAGCAAATGCTAAAAAATCGGGTTTTTTAACTTGATTTGTACAACACAGTAATAAATGTTTATAAAATTTATACATTCTTATCAGTTTTTGAAAAGGAACCGACAAAACTTTTTTCCATGATTATGAAAAAAAACTAAATTAAAAATAAAAAAATCATTCAAAGTTGCCATGTAAAGAGGGTTCATACGAATGATATTACTTTATGTCTTTTATTCTAAATAAATTGTTGTTCAAAGTTTTAAAATATTTGCATAATTTAAGAAGATTTTTAATAGTTTTTTCAAAACTGCTTTTAAAAAACTGCTGAAATTTTGAAAATCATCAAAATTTCAATCAAATTTGCATTTGCGGTAATCGACGTTTTGAATGGTAAAATGTTTTTTAGTCAATACTTTGCAGGCTTTCACCAAGTAAAAAATTGTAGTTTTTAATAGATTCATTCTTTAGTAATCGTAAGATTTCAATTACTGCCTCTATAGTCATTTGTAAAACATTTTACTTTTTACATGCAAATGAACCTATTTTTGACTGCATATTCAAAATTTACCAAACGAGTGTTTAAAGTAATTATTAATCTCATTGATGTAAAATCGTGCCAAAATATAAATTCAGTGATTATGCTGAAGTCATGACAATTTTGAACGCAACTATTCAAAATGTTCATCACGCGACAAAATCTCTTCAATGAGAGTAATAACAAAAACTGCATTCATTTTCGCTAGCGCTCTTTTGTCCTTCAATCATCGATGTGAAAATTACAAATAACGTACAAAAGGTCCCCACCGATTGATTGATCAAACCAATCTACCCGCATCCACCAAAAGCCTTACGTAATCAGTGAATGCTCCCGTAGATGACATGATTAATATTAACTCATTCCTGTTACTGCTATGAATACCTCTCATTGTTATTACTTAAAGTAGTAGTATTTTCAAAATTATTATTGTATTAAATATTTTTAATGTTTATCTAGATATTACTGGGAAGTTGACCGTGTGGACCTCAAGGGTCGCACTTCGCGGCTTGTTATAAAATGTGATCATGTCAGGTTTTTTCCTTTCGTCATCATTCACAGTAGAATCAGAGTGCATTGTCGGTAGTAAAATGACAGATTTGTTTTTCTTTGGTGCATATGAGCAGAGTGAAAACCAAAGAGAGTAATATATTCTTATCTAGATTTATGGGGAGCCATTTGTTTTAGAATGTAAGGCTTATTATATTTCTTAGGGTACCAATAATTGCTGATTTGCAAACAATAAGTGCTTAGCAAGAGGTAAAGTTGTAAAATAATTATCCGTGGTAATATTTCTGCCACTTCCTTTGACCAGTGCCGCAAGTTCTTTTACAACTCTCTCTCCTTGATTTCTCTCTCGAATATTTCCAGTTCTTCCCGAATAAATAATCCCATGCAGAGGGTATGCATTCTCGGCATCGAAAATCCACCAAATTTTGATGCTGTACTTGGCTGACTTGGAAGGTATATATTGCGTAAACTTTGTTTGACCTCGAAAAGGATAAAGCTGCTCATCAATTGTCAAATTTGCTGACGGCCTGTACATGTTCCTCAAGTTTGAATTGAACATTATCCAAACGTCTTGTATTGGCGCAACTTTATTTTTTTCTTCTTGTGTCTCGCGTCTATCGACTTCATCGAATCGAATGAATCGCATTATAGACCGAAATCTGTTGATGACTATTGCCGCGCGGTAAAGAGGATACGAAGTGCTTTTCCACATTTCACTGGTGTGATCAGCATTTGAAGTATTAACTCCAGCCTAAATCAAAACCGCAATATATGCATACATTTCTTGCAAAGTAACTGACTTCCAAAATCGTTGCGTATCCGGATTCTTCGTGTTATAGTCTTCACACACTTTGTTCGCTTTCTTATTTGTATACCGAACGATACCAACCCATCAACAAGCCTAACCGTGGTCGTGCTGTCTCGTGGCGGATTGCAAATGACAGCACCTGAAGAGGATGCCATCCGTCACGCCGAAATCACACTTCCTATGTACATCATTCTAGGAAACAGTTTCTTGACAGAATGACAGTTAGTCGAATAATTAGTAGGCCCCTGCGCAGGATTAGTCCAGGACCTCAAAAAATAACGATCCGCCCCTGCGTGTGCCTCATTTCCATCCAATGGCGGCCAAATAAGAACAATGTTCGTGGAATTAAAACATTTCATTGCTAATTTTATTCATCGATCTCCTTAGTCTTATCGTTTCCTTTAAAATGTCTACCTAGCAGAAACACTTCCGCCGAATTGCTGCGACTCGATTGCGGCTTCACTCGTTTAACATGTTCATAATGGTGGAGCACATCCTTCTCCAATTGGGCCACTTCGGCATTGTCCCAGATTTTCAACAGCACGTGAGATCCCGCGGCGGACATCTCGACAGCAAAATGGAACGCCGAATAACAATACCTCGTGATGTTTTCCTGATCCAGGAATTTGATCCCAGTAGCGTTGGGCGCCATGTCGGAGAGGACGCAGTTCACCTTCCTCCCGTCGAGAATCGTGCGGATCTTGTCCTGGACGGACGGCATAGTGAAGTCCATTCCGCCGAGGATCACAGCTCCCTGGAATGAACGAATGTCTTACCAAGCTTCAAGCTGGCCGGAGGAGAAGATACATACAGCGACCGGGTGCATTTGCAGGACATCAATTCCAATAACAGTTCCCTTGGCGGCGTTCGGAATGGATCCATCAGCATTCGTGCGCCTGGCGGCTATTTGTGTCCAGCTGCCCGGCGCCGCCCCACAGTCGATGACAACGTCTCCAGGCCTCAGTATTTTGTATTTATCGTCTATTTCGAGCAGTTTGAAGGCACTGCGGCAGCGGTAATTCATCATTTTCGCCTTTTCTACGTAGGGGTCCGAGAGTTGGCGCGTCAGCCATTCCTGCGAGCTTTTACTTTTGTTCTTGAGATTGTGCGGCACCACTTTAGCAGACCGTGAAGCGGAGGTCATTAAACGTCGTAAACACTGATGTGTCATCTGCAATAAATATGTTCCATTATATTATTAAGCAATGAATTGCCATCGATGCCGGTTTTGTTTACAATTGAAAGATTCGGCGATTGACGTATTCAGTGTGTCAAAGTCGTTTCGCAATATTGTCCTAGACCATGGACTGAATTTGGAAAAGAGTAAAATATCAACATTTTAATTTTTTGGCACGACCCTCCAGAGAGTGGAACAAATGAAATATTTAGGACTCCTAATAGACGAGAAACTAACATGGACTCCACACATAAATGAGCTAAGGAAAAGACTGGCAGTCTTCATTGGACTTCTACGTCGCTTCCACTTCTTTCCAAAGAAAAATCAAGTCCACATTGTATATGCGCATCTCCTTTCCAAAATTTCTTACGGCATCTTAAATTGGAGTCAAACTTCTAAAGGTAACCTCATGATTATCTCCAGACTAGTAACGAAGGCGTATAAAACCATTTACAATCTCCCTATGCAAACTCCAACGAGCGAAGTCTTCAAAATAGCCCAAGAATTGAATTTGCAAGGCATGATCTTCATGGAAAGAGCTAAATTCATACATAAGAATTTACACCGTAATGAATACACCACCGTGAAATTAGGTAAAATTGAGGCAAAAAACACTTACAGAATGAGGAACATGAATAATATAGCTATCGCATTTGCCAGAACTGATCGGCTAAAAGAAGATCCCTTGAACAAGGCAGCTAATTTCTACAATACACTACCGGACAAAATTAAAAACATAGCGAACCCAACTTCATTTAAAACGACACTAAAAAAATACCTCCTTCAGGAACAACATACGAAGTAAATTACAAATACAATCAGCTCCACTAAAGTCAAAGACAAACATGTAGTGAACATGAAATAATTAATGAACATATAGTCTGAACGATTAATTTAACTAAAAGTATACAATTTTGGTACTATCCCTTATACCGATTTTTTATCGTCTGGGAAGTACTATGTACTGAAAATTAAATACGAAAAATTACTAAAAATTGGTGGAGAGAGTGATTGAGATAGACGGAGGTGGTTTTAGTCGGTAGAAATCCGGCATGCCGAGAGGCAGGAGCTGATCGGTATCTTTGGAAGATTTCCACCTCCCAACGTTGAAAAAAAAAAAAAAAAAAAAAATTACAAATGAGAAAACATATGAACATCAGCACTTCTTCTGGACATTAAAAATATTTGTGTTGGCACGATTTTGATGTTTCCCTCATTACAATCCTTTGCGAGGCCAAAGATTTTGTTGTAGTACGCAGCACTGCCAACATCGACGCGCCGCACAACGTAGTAGATCAATAATATTTTGCCGATGTGTCAACTGTCATTACCACCAACCACTACGGCTGTCAGTTTTATCAAAACAGCAGATTCGAGCGTAAAAAAGTGGAAATGCCCGAAAAGACAAACGTTCCAAATTGAATTCAGTGAAAGTGCAATGTAAAGTAGCCGACCCGGCCCGCAACCGCATGTTTTTATGATCATTTGAAATAGCCGCGTCCCGATAATTTGCCCGGAAACTGACTGGCTCCAGGAAAAATGCGGCAACTGTTGCTTTTGTTATGCGTAAATTTGCTTCTGGTTGGAATTGCATCAGCGGAGAAAGAGGTGCGTAATAGCAGTTGTTTCAAGGACTTTACTTCCGTGCAAACAACCTAATTGGGACTTGTGTTGATGGTTGTTTTTTTGGGTTGTTACAGGACTGCACCGACCTGGCCCGCGATGAGGAGACGTTGCTCGTGTTCTCTACTTTAGGGGGCGGACTCACTGCAATCGACCCAATCACTAGCGAAATCCGGTGGACCATAGAAGACGGTAAGTGCTCGGGAAACGCCACACAAATCATTCGTGGCAGCGCGAGCCTTCCTAATCCTCTTCAATTGTGCAGATTCGTCCAAAGCTCTTTCTCGGCTGTTTATCAAATAATTCGGCTATGATAAACGTTTATCTCGAAACGCCACAGCTATCTAAGTAGGCGTCCGATTAAAAGGCAATTATGCCAGGCAGGCATCGCAATATGACTGATAAATACACCCCCTTGGCCGCCTCTCTTATCAGTAATTGCTTCAACAACTACTCCGCGCAACCCGCTTTGAAATATCAATATTAGCGGTGAGTGTGAGAAACCCCACCACATCGATCGGCAAACTTGCTCTGAAGCATCCAAGGCTGCCGATCTGGCCGATCAACGCCGTTTCGCGGATTCGCTAGAAATGTTGCATTTCTAATTGATAAGAAGTTTCCGAAACGGCAACAAAAACAATTATAGCATGTGTAATGTTTATGTTGCTCTTAAGAGTGCGATAAGGAAGTTTCCACGGTTTGCTACTTGAATATAAAAATCAATGACACAATCCTACTGAGAGTAGAACAAATAAAGTACGTAGGACTCATAATAGACGAGAAACTTACATGGATCCATACGTAAATCACCTCACGAAAATCAGTGGCTATCTTCATTGATCTCCTACGTCGCTTCAACTTATTTCCAGCAAGATAAAAAATCGAGTTCATGTATGCTCATCTTCTTTCCAAAACTTCCTACGGCATCTTTTTTTTCAACGTTGGGAGGTGGAAATCTTCAAAAGATACCGATCAGCTCCTGCCTCTCGGCATGCCGGATTTCTACCGACTAAAACCACCTTCCTTCAATCACTCTCTCCATCAAAATTAGTAATTATTCGTATTTAAAATTTTAGGACAGTACTTCCCAGACGATAAGAATCGGTTTAACACACACATTTGTAAGTTTTAGTGTGCTTTTAGTTAGATTAATAGTTCAGACTATATGTATATGAATTATTGCCTGTTGATTACATGTTTGGTTTTGAGGTAGTGGAGCTGATTGTACTTGTAACCTACTTCGAATGTTGGTCTTTAAAGGAAGTTGGGCTCGCTTTGTTTTCAACTTTATTTTATTAAAGAATTTAGCTGTTTTGTTGAAGGGATCTTCTTTTAGCTCTTTCCATGAAAATCATGCCATGCAAATTCAATTCTTGGGCTGTTTTATAAACTTCGCTCGTTGGAGTTGACATTGGGAGATTGTGAATGGCCTTATACGTCTTGGTTACTAATCTGGAGATGATCATGAGGTTACCTTTAAAAGTTTGGCTCCAATTCAAGATGCCGTAGGAAATTTTGGAAAGGAGATGCGCATACATAATTTGGACTTATTTATCTTTGGAAAGAAATAGAAGCGACGTAGAAGACCAATGAAAACTGCCAGTTTTTTTCTGAGATGTGTGGAGTCCGTGTTAGTTTCACGTCTATTAGTAGCAGTGGCGGCTGCTGTATATGTGCTGAAGAGCTGCAGAACTCATCAAAATCGTTTTCAATACAGTCAATATATTCTGTGAGATTATACGAATCTGAAAAAATAAGTATTTTATCAACTTTGGATTACATAGTTAACAGTTTTTTTATTATCAAACATATATATACACATATATTTGCCTGAAAACCCTTTTTCATAATATAGCTTAAGTCATAATATTTACTTCAGATAAAAATCTCTTCAGCACACGTAATGTTTATTAGAAGTTCTGCGCACCTAAAACAAGATTTCCTTTGCCCCTTTACCGCTTTGTTATCCATAAACTCAGCTCAAAACTTTCGTCGTTGAAGCGAATCTCGTGCTGCATTCACACAGAACGATTAACTTCCCCACATCATATTTTTTCATTTGAGTGCTGCGCACCCGAGAAACGAATCCTCTGCCTCTTTGTCCGTCAATCGCTTTGGTTTCGCGATCGTTGGCGTTGAATTGTATGCAGCACTTTTCTTGACGATATGATACGGTCAAGGGAAAAGTTATATACATAGATATGATATGCATATAGTCACAAAAATAGTCCTCAATAAGGTAAAAATAATGGGTGGCGCCAAAGCTTTTTCAAACTTGATTTCATTTTCACATTAAGCAAAGCTGAAATATGGTCCAGATTTCATATCCAAAAGGAAAAATTGTTTATGTTATTTAATCTCAAATAGTTCATTTTGGTTTATGAATTTTTGGTTTATAAATAATTACAATCTTATAATAGGACTTTTTTGAAATGTTACAAACATATTGAATCCGTCCGTTTGATGAAAATTCTGTAGTTAGAGACATGGCAAATTTCGCAGTAATCGAAAAATGCAACTAAATTATCATTTTTATATAAATGAAAATACTTTTACCACATCCTGTACTTGACACAGAAGCTATGAATATATGAAAATTTTGGAAAATCTCATGTTCTAGTTCTCAACAAGGCGTTTGGAATTCTCGCGCAAAATTTTAGTGTACTTATAGTGTATTACGAAAGTGGTAATTTGGTATTTTGCAAAAATGGATGTCGTTAACAATTTAATCAATGTGAAAAAGTTTGGTGTCTATACATTAGATGAAATCTCCTAATCTCCTTATTGAAGCAATAGGGAGCAGCCGCGGAAAACAATACAAACGGCAATTTAATTGTGATGTTTATTCCCGAAACAACTGGATTTGTGGATGCAACAAAAAAATGCATTATGTTGCTTTCCATGTTTGCTATTTGGTGGTGACAAGCTTTGGACACAGATTGGAGTCACTGATTTGATACACCTTTCGGAGAAAATTAAAAGACATGAAAACTCTAAAACCCACCTCTATAATCAAATGGAATTAAATGTATTGGGAACGGTGAACATGCAAGCTCAACTTGATTCAGCTTATTGGCGGAACATACAAAAACAAAATGAAGATGTTTCCCGAAACCGATATGTTTTATCCAAAATAATAAACTGTATAAAGTTTTGTGGGGCATTCGAATTAGCTCTGCGAGGCCATGATGAATCCGCGAATTCCGAAAATCCAGGTGTATTTCGCGATCTTATCCATTTTTCAGCAGAGCTCGATAATGCGTTGCAAGATCATTTGAAAAACACCACGATTTTTAAAGGTACTTCCAAAACTATTCAGAACGACTTATTAAATTGTATGCTAGAAGTTTGCCAAACATCTGCCGAAATTAAAGAAGCTCCATACCTTGCCATTATGGCAGATGTGACAACTGATGTGTCCGCAAAGTCACAACTTATGACAATATTTCGATATATTAGAAATGGAAGTCCCGTCGAGCGTTTTTGGTGCTATTTAAATCCTTCGAAACTAGACGCTTCAACTCTAAGCGAACATCTACTAGATGTTATTTCATCAGATGCAGAAAGAACAAGTCGACTCCGTTCAATTAAAAGCAAATATTGTTTCATTTCAGGAAAATATTCAGAAAATCCGAAACAAAATTGACAGCATTGTTAACGAAGCATCCAATTCAAGTGATATGGAACGTACAATACAGAGAGAAAAGCGTCCCCGAAATAATCCAGTCGGTCATCGTCTCGCTGCTTTGGAAGTTTGCGATGTAGTATTAAATGCTGCCAAAGATAGATTCGCATTTGATGGTCACCTCGTTGCTGCTTCTCTTTTTTACTCAAATCATTTTCGAGAGTATCAATTGAACTTTCCCGATTCTCAATTGAATTCTACATGTGTCGCTTATCCTTACTTGGAAAGAGAACGATTAAAAATTGAACTTTCAATCATTTACTCAAGGAACGGCTGTAGAGACATAACAAGTGCTTAAGTTTTATTGAAATTTATTTTAAAAAATAATTTAGAAGAACCATTGAGAGAAACGAAAAAGTTGTTGGAAATTCTCGTAACAATACCAATGACAACAGCTGAAGCAGAACGGAGCTTTTCAACCCTGAAACGCATAAAGACATTTCTCAGAAATACTATGTCTGAAGAACGTTTGACTGCATTAGCAATGATTTCCATTGAAAAACATTTAATTGCTGAGATTGGAGACTTCAATGATAAAGTAATGGATAAGTTTGCCACTACTAAGGATCGTCGACTTGGACTCATTTTCAAGCGAATATCAACCTCATCTTAACTTGTATTAAGTAATGAATTTTTATTCTAATGTTAAGTGAATATCTTCGTTTTAATTTAATAGATACCTACCTACTCGTATAGTTTATTATACCAAATAGAACACATAAACATTTGAAATTCTGTTAGCAATATTATCGTTAACAAAAAATTGTTTGATTTGATTAAAAGTCATTGTGATCGATAGTGTAAAGTACATAAAGTGGCTTTTTTTGTTACAGTCATGGGTTGATTGTCTGATGATGTAGAAGATACTTTAAGACAATAAAAATTAACATTAATAATAAATAAGGAGATGATATGAATAATATTTGCCTTACTAACTCTTTGTTAAGTTCAGTGAGCTGTTTTTCATTATTAATGTAACTTAAATTTAATGTTTAATGGGAAGTTGATCGTGTGGACCTCTAGGGTCGCACCTCGCGGCGTGTTACCTTTGGATTCTGTTATATACGAGTATAAGTCTTTACAAAATTTCAATGCAAGCAAACCTAAAAGATAAGGTGCAGAACCCTCAGCCATAATTCTCACGGGCCGCCACTGATTAGTAGTCCTAAATATTTTATTTGTACTACTCTCTGGAGGGTTGTGTCATTGGTTTTTAAGTGTGGTTGTATGTCAGTCTTGTCCTTTTATTTGAAAATATATATTTTGTTTTCCCCGAGTTTATTGCCAATCGGGTGTGTAGAAGCCAATACCAATACTTGTCCAGGTCAGTATTTACTTTTTGTTCAATTTCGAGATTAGTTTTACCTGAGTATACGAGCACAGTGTCATCTGCGTATATAAACACTTTCGCAACAAGGTCTGCTTTTTTTATCCATAAAAAAATATGTAATATATAATTAATTCTAAGATGTCCTTATACATGAATCTGCCCATAATTTCTGTTATTCTATGAAAGGGACCAAGACCTAATGCTGAGAAACATGTCCAGACCATGACGCTTCCTCCCCCATGTTTCACCGTTTCCCTACAGAAGCGTAGATTCAGTTGTTGTCCCTTCTCACGCCTCACACGGGATAAGCCATCAGAATTGAAGAGGCTGAACTTGGATTCGTCGCTAAATAAAACGCTCTTCCACTTAGCAACTGACCAGTCAAGATGGTTTTTAGCAAATTCAAGCCTAAATGATATATAAAACGATATAAATAGTAAAATAATAATGTTTAAAAGTGTTGTTCGAGCAGTTTACCTTTTCCTTGCATGTCTCTTTGTGAGCAATGGTTTTTTTAAAAGCTGTATAGCTTTTCAGATTGAATTCATTTGCCCGTCTGCGAACAGTGCTTGAGTTGACATTTAAGCCTAGCTCTTTTACAACTTCTTTTGACGAGATAAACGGTTTTATTTTTATCAATTTTTTAATTTGTAAGTCATCTAATCTAATGGTAGTTTTACGCGGCCTTCCACCAAAATTTACACTTTTCACACTACTCGTGTTTTTATATATCGTAATCCATCTTGAAATTAAAGATTTGTTTATATTTAACGATTTGGCAATCTTTATTTGCGTTTTTCCGGAATAATATAGCGAAATTACGTTTGATTTAAATCTATTATCGTATTGATTACGCTGCATTTTAAATTTTATTTTTTTAGACACAACTAAACCCAAAGGGAAGACGATCTTTACTGATCTAATTGACACGAACATTGACACGAGCTTCAGAAAAAACAAAAACATCGTTATCTTTTGTTCTGACTGGGAATCGTAGCTGCATTTTGAAAGTTGCTTAGATTTTGCACAGCCTTGTTGCTGGTGTATTTTTTTTTTAAGAACAGTTAAAATACTGATGTACTTTTTTTATTGCAGAGCTTTAAGCAACATGCTAACGTGTAAATTAAAAAAAAGGAAAAAATTCTTTATATTTTCATTGCAATTTTTCCTTTCATTCCGACATGTAGTGAGTTGCTTAAGTTTTGCACAGCACTGTATATTCTGGGCATTCAGTGGAATCGGCTCTATGGCATACGTTTAGCACTTTGCCGGGTTTCAAGTAATTTGCACTTTTTTGAATGTTAGAATTGTAGTCCCCTGTTTTATGTTCACCTGCGCATTTCGCGCAAGTTTTTACTTCACCTTTGGTTGTTTTGTGGTTGAATTTTCGAAACTCATCTGCCACAAATCAAGTGCCAAAGTCGATGTTGATATATTGATTTATCACCCATCGGACCGTTAACCTCGAGGATCGCTATCCATTTCCCACTTTTAATTTGCCACGTGTGCACCGTCTAGGAAGTACTTTCTACTGAAACCAAAAAATTGTCATATAATGAGAATTTTATGGAGAGAATGATTAAGTCCGCAGAAAGGTATGTGGACAAGTCCTGTTTGTTTAACTCGTGTAGAAACCTGGCATGCCGAGATGCAGGCGCTGATAGGCATCTTTTTGACGATTTCCCCTTCACAACATTGAAAAAAATTGCATACGAAGATAATAGAAATTAGAGCAAAAGTAACACATTCTTTAAAAGCAGCAATGCTGCTTGACTAATGCATCGATACAGTTTCAAAGCATTTAAAAGTTAAAAATATACTCACCGCTTAATTATGCGCATACCTACGAAATTTTCATTTCATTCTTGAGGTGTCGAAAATGTGGCATAATTGGTGACCCCCTTAAAACAGATTTTGAATTCAACTTCGGAGCGAAATATAGCCACTGATGAGTGTATGTATAGTGAGCATCTTGACCATACCTATCTATTAAGATAGGCTAAATTTTTTACCGGTGTAACTTGGACTTTAGGATATTTGGACGAAATGATTGATTTCATTGATTTACGAAAGATTCTGTTCAGTCGTTTAATCTCAAATTTTCTAGCGGAACTGACTTATATTGGTCTGTCCTAAGGAGCGCAATACCATCGAAGACGATAGGCGGATCGGTGAAGTGGGTGAAAGTCTTCAAGTAAATTTGGTTTTCTACCGCTATTGTCTTATGACTTTGTGTTCATTTAAACCGGCAAATAACCACCTTAATAGTTTTTGCCATTGAAGAAATTAACTGGTATGAATCACAATATTTGGACAAGTCGAAAAAACGGTGGTCGGCGACCTAATGGAGTTAGGAGATCTCCGCGTTCGAAACTGAAAAACCTCAGCTCCGCTTCTTCGTATTCCTGAGAATGGTCTTGTTGTGCGGAGGATACCGAATAGTCTCCAACGCATTTGCACTACTTTTCGTTGTACAATTTTATCGCTCTTACGCTCAACGCCGTCACGAAACTCTTTCATTCCAACTACACTTACACTTTCTGATATGCGCACCATCCGCTTAACTAATCCCCCTATCACTTAGCCAACTGCAAGGGCATGATTAATTTGAAACCCTTGGATCCCATGGGATTCATCTATATATTTAGGGGGCTGTTAGAAAACATACCACAACCTTTTAAGAAATAAATAATAGGATAGGGATAGTGTTTAATATTTAAAAAAAGTCACTTGTCTATTTTTGATCACACTTTACACTTCAAATGGATCTTATGCTACGTATGCATCGCAACGTTTCATTACAACGAGTACATATTCTGCACTAAATTTAATTAGTTCCTGAACTTTAGATGTTATTTTTATTAATTTCTGCACTTTGGATACTTCCCATTTGTAAAATTTTCGAAAATTTGCTTGTAAGTTTATTTAAATCGTCTTCTTCAATTCTAGAACCTGCCGTGAAATCGTCATCTGATTTTCCGGTGCCACAATATCTGCCCGATCCTAGAGATGGTAGTCTCTACCAACTCGGCGATATGGGCGACCTGAAAAAGTTGCCATACACAATCCCGCAACTGGTTGCGAGTGCGCCATGTCGCTCTTCCGATGGTATCCTGTACTCCGGCAAAAAGAGCGACACTTGGTTTCTTATTGATCCGAAAACCGGCCGACGAGAAAAGCTGATGGGCTTTGGCACCGTCGATGGCTATTCCAACGATGCAGAGTCGATCGGATGGGCAACCTCGCGATCAGTGTACTTGGGACGGACGCAGTACACTGTGATGATGTTCGATAGTTTGTCCAAGGATAAGAACACAAAGCCGTGGAACATAACATTTTTTGATTATGCCTCACATTCCATGGCACCGGAAATTTCAAGTGATTATGGTAAGCGTTTCACAAGAAATATTATAATAAATTGGCAAACTAGAACTTTCGCTTGAACAGAATATCTTCACTTGACTGCAAGCTCCACGGGGCAAGTTGCGACTTTGGACCGAAAACATGGGAAGTTTATTTGGCAGAAAGATCTTTCAAGTCCGGTGATCGCTGCATTCCTTTTAAGTAAGGAAGGCTTGCTGAGCGTGCCCTTCACAACGGTGTCGGATGAAACGCTTCTAAACATCATCGAGGATGCCAAAGACGGAAACACAAATGACATAAAATTATTGTAAGTAGTCGAAAATCAATTGTAATTCCAATAAAGATATTACATCTGCTACTTTTAGCCAATCTTTATACATCGGCGAACACCTGTTTGGACTGTACGCCCTGCCGTCCCTCGTTGATAAAAACACTGCAACGATCTCATCAGATCCACCTGTGAAACTCATCGAAGGTCCAAACAAAGCGCACCGACAGATCGACCAGAATTTGGTGTACCTGGATCAGCTGTTGGAGAGAGAGAAAGAGAAAAATCGAAACATAATTGTAATTGGGCACTACCAAATGCCCCAAAAAAATGAGGACATCAAGATTTCACTGATGCCTTCTGCGACGCGCAACCCTCGAAGTCAAGAGCTTGCAACTATCACAAATATGGATGTACTGAAAACGACAGACTTTGTCCTCGTCAGTGACGGCAAGACAGCTTCCATTGGAGTTCAAACGGATGATAGCTACACGAGCACCGAAAAGGAAACAAACAAATCGAGCGATGCACAGACCGATGCGCCCTTCCTCATGCGAATAAACTTTAAAAATATCTTAATTGAGTCTAAAGCGTGGCTAACTGACAAGCAAAGTGGGCTTCTTCATCAGATTGTTCTCGTGCTGGTCGTGACTGTTCTGACCATGTTCTGGTACATGTGGAGCACCGTACGAGAGCTACGACACAGCCAACACGGGTCGCAGTCAGTTAATCGAAGTTCCGGCAGCAGCAACGTTCACTACCAGGATCTCGTTGAATTGGGGGAGGGGGAGGTGCAAGTCGGCAAGATTTCTTTTAATTGTAACGAGCTACTCGGCAAAGGATGCGAAGGGACGTTCGTGTTCAAGGGTAGCTTTGAAAAGCGCCAAGTGGCCGTAAAGCGACTTTTGCCGGAGTGCTTTACATTCGCCGATCGCGAGGTTGCGTTGTTGCGTGAAAGCGATGCCCACGAAAATGTGGTGAGGTATTTTTGTACTGAGCAAGATAGACAGTTCAGGTACATTGCTGTAGAGCTGTGCGCCGCAACGCTTCAAGATTACACAGAAGGGGCCGCCGCCGATGAGCTAAGGAGACAGATTAAGGTTCGCGATGTGTTGAAGCAGGCAACTTGCGGACTAAATCATTTGCATTCGTTGAATATAGGTTCGTTTATGATTACTTTTGACTCACTTGCTACGAATACGATTCCATCATTCAGAAACCAACAATTTCTGAGTCGCCTTGAAAATTCGTATGTTGATTTCAGCATTGTGTCAGTGGACTGTTGCTAAAATTTTCAAATTTTCATAAAATTATATTGACCATGTCCCGAACAAGTTAGTTGCGAGATGGATGATGTAAAAAAACGTCAAGATTTCAATAACGTGAAACTATGAATCGATTACGGGATTGGAATATCCTAGAAACATCTTGTGACTCGAGGAATCAATGGAACTCCATTCCGATAGCTCAATGCACTTTCACAAACTCTTTTTTGCGTCATATTTGGAAATTCATTAATGTAAAATCCAAAATTCCTGGAAACAGTTTAAATAATAAATATCGCCTTAAATATTAAAGGTGAAGTCTGGTTGGATGTTGTCCAACGTTGTAAACATTTCCCATTCAAATCATGCGAATTTTACTCGAATAATCAATTATTAAATATTATCTTGTTGGATTTCCAGTGCACAGGGACATCAAGCCACAAAATGTGCTTTTATCCCTCCCGGACGTCAATAACTGCGTTCGAGCAATGATATCTGACTTTGGATTGTGCAAAAAGCTAAATTATGGCAAAGCAAGCTTTTCCAGACGATCAGGGATCACGGGTACTGACGGTTGGATTGCTCCCGAAATGGTAAAGGGGCAAAGAACGGTATGCTCATTTAGATAGAAAAATTATCCGGTCCTTTTATTGTGTACTCTTCTACAGACAACGTCAGTCGATATCTTCTCACTTGGCTGCGTATTCTACTATGTCTTGACGCGCGGCCTTCATCCTTTTGGTGACCAATTGAAGCGCCAAGCAAATATTCTCTCTGGTGAATATGACTTGGCAAAGCTCACGACGGACGACGACGTTCTCAGCGAAAACGTAAGTAATCTGCATCATCGCTGCTCTACGGCTAACATTTTTGCATAATATATAGAATTTTCAGGTGCTGGCGCAAGAGCTCATCGCCGATATGATTAATCACGATGCTCAATATCGTCCGCCAACACGAGCGATTATGCGTCACCCGGTATTTTGGAACGAGGAAAAAATTCTCGCGTTCCTCCAGGACGTTAGCGACCGCGTTGAAAAGCAAACATTTGCTGCCGACCCTTTGAAGACGCTCGAAAAGAACGGACGGTTTGTGGTGAAAAAAAGTTGGCACATGCATCTCGATGCAGAAATTACATCTGACCTGCGGAAGTATCGAGGATATATGGGCGACAGTGTTCGCGATTTGTTGCGCGCTTTGAGAAATAAAGTGAGTACTTTAAATGATGGCTTTGATTTCTTGCGAAACTATTCATACCTTGCAGAGACACCACTACCACGAGCTCACCGAGGACGTTCAGACAATTCTAGGTACAATACCGCACGAATTCACCAACTATTGGATACGAAAATTTCCACACCTACTATCACACTCCTATCATTCCTTAAGTATTTGCTCAAACGAGAATCCTTTCAAATCGTACTACGACAGTCTTTACAAGTTCACCCGTCCGGAATACTTCTTTCGTGCGACTGACGATGTCGAGTTTTATGATAGTCCAAAGTTGGTAGCCAAAAACTCATCGGCTGTTGGCAACGGCGGCGACAACGGCAGCCCAACCAAGAAACATGAGGTCAATATCAGAGATAATAAAATGCAAAAAATAAATCGCAAAGGGCTCTACAATTTTCGAAAAAATCCACAGAACGAGATTCCCGAGACCAGTGAAAACTTCAATCGTGCGCAAGTCGACGATTCTGTTTCTGTAAATTTGAATAAGTTTCGAAATCGCGGAAGCAATTTTAGACCGAGACCCACCCAAACTATTGAAAATCTCGTCTGGCGAATTCCTAAAGTGGAAGATCTTCAAAATTCCTAGTGCGATACGTCTCAAACGGGAAAAACGCATGTCGGGACCAATTCGATCTAACTGAATGAATTGGAAGGTTTCACTTTGTGATTTTGAAACCCATTTTGCAAAACTGAACGGGGATTGACTGTAAGGTCGCTGATTTGAAACAATACGACAAACTTTTGATACTTTAGTAGTAGCAGACAGATAAGGAGATGATTAGCCTTAGATTAAGGCGCAGACCAATCAAGTATTTTATGCGAGACTTTTTATGAAGTCCTCCTTTTCTATTTTCTTGAGTTTTATTCACCAGCTTGTCCACTGATTATCAGCGAGTGATGCGGAATTCAACTTGAAGATTCTAGCAATTAAAATTTTGTTGCATATGTACTTTTCGCTTGTTTGCCAACGAAGCTGTGAAGAGATATTTCAACAGTCGAGTTTTGCACTGTTCACGCAATAATCATTGTAATTGTAAATTCGAATTTGTCCTTGTCTGTGGTGATTTATTCAAACTTTGCATATATGTGTGTTGCCTCCGAAAGAGTAAATTAATTTTGAAACTATTGATATGTTCCGGGCCAGTCACACGACCGACATATTCCAGCAAACTACGTTACTTTGCACTTCATGTAAAATTCTTACATGTCAATTCGATGTCTTTTTTGGGTATATCAATAGAGTACGTGGTGTCGGCTTTCCTTCATTATTCCAGCAATTCAGCCTAGGCATTACACGGCATGGGCGCTAACACAATCTGTATTTATCAGCCTTATAAAATCCCCTTCATCTTATGTGAGTCCTTAAACGAAATTGTATTTTACAATACATCCCCACAAATGTGTGTTGGGCGTTTGGTTAGTGTGTCTTGATATCGCGTTTTTTGCACTTTTTATCTGTGATACGAAATGATTTTAATTTAATAATTTAACGAAGATTTTAAGATAGCAGTTTATAAGTACGAAATAAATAAACTGCAGTTTTAACACTGTAATTATTACAGTTGAATAATACATACTGTTTTGAATAGCTAGTAAGAGAGATCGGTAGTAGGTAAATTCTTTTTGGGCCTGCGATTACGCATGATTTTAACTTGATTATAATGATTATTTTTAAGAAACGATTTAATAAAAATGTTATTTACATTATTTCAATAGTTTTTTCCTAAATATAGAAAAAAAATGTTTTATAAATGAAAAGTAGTTAGATTGACGAACGTGGACATCGTCACATGTTTTCATGTATACTTGGTTGTTCAGAGAGATCATATATTTCACGTTACTCGAACAAGCTGAATCAAATCATTTTAGACCGTTTTCCTGAAATTGTGCTCTGGCATCATCAGTTAACATCTGAATGGTATCATCGCTAGTGGAACCACAATTTAAACAAAAAAAAAATATAATAAGCTGACGTTTGAATAAATTTTTTATACTTAAAAGACCATAAATTTACTTCGAGCATATGTTTCATGAGATTGTTTTGATGCGGCGTATTGATTTTTCAAGCAAACATAAGTTTGCATAAGCAAAATTTAACTCGCAATAACTTGTGCATACATTATATTCAATTTAAAAAAAAGTCACTACCCAAAAATAATGCGAAAATAGGAAGAAATCATATTTAAAACGCCACAACATGTTTGTTTTGACTTTAACCGTGAAAAGAATTTAAAATTTACCAACATTACATTTCGTTAGCTTTCGACTGCAGTATCATTCGTTACAATCGATGATCATTGGCGGAAGGTATTGCGTTTCCAAAAAGAAAAAGTCACGCAAAAATTGCATATCATTCAGGGAGCATTTTGTAAGAAATCTAGTAATTGCCATTTACATTGCCACAAACACATATTCATGATTGACGCACTTTGAAATGCCTCGAACCGTTTCCATTGCGTTGAGATGGTGATTTTTAATAATATTATTGACTTTATTCACCAATGGTTTCATCCTTACAATGACACCATTTAAACCGGACTTCCTCATCGGCACTTAAGTCCTTATCAATCACAATACGCATTTCATCGCGAACTTGTACCACCGAAATTTCCGAATTATCCTTTACGCCTCTCCCAATGTGCCATTCTGCTGTTTCCATCAAAATATTCGGTCACATTGTTCACAGATTATTTGCTATACTGTTTCAATATTATTTTCTTTTTATGTTTATCACCGGGTCAATTTTGCACTGTGAATATCCTTTTTTGAAACGATATCGCTAAAGTTTATTCTTAATGCACCTATTTCTATTCTATTTTATTTTCGAAAAGTTCACGACATTTCACTGGAAACATATTTAGATTGCTTTGTCTGTGTGTGTTTACGACGAGAGGGAATATGTTGCACAAAGTCATATATTGTCATATATGGTAAAAATCTCTGCGGTTTTTAGTAAATTTTTGAAAAAAGAAATCAATTTTAATTTAGTACATATTGGCCATTATTATCTAAGACCTTTTGCCATTTTTCTGGTTGCTTCATAATTCCATCGGTGTAGAACTTCTGTGTTTTATTGGCAAAAAACTTGGCCAAGTGATTTTCAGCGGCTCTTCTGTTGGCCAATTTTTTACCATCAACAGAATTTTGCAGAGACCAAAACAAATGGTAGTTCGGACTATACGGTGGATGCATCAAAACTGCTCAACCACGTTGCGTCAATTTGTTCCGAATCATCAAAGATGTGTCTGGCCTGGCAGTGTCATATTTAAAAATAAGAAATTTTTATATTACACTAGAATGTTTCAAACCTGACAAATATCATACAAAGTCTAGGACCTCTGGATATTTTGGATGAATGTGCAAAAAAGCCATTATGCGACAAACTCTAGTTCAGTAAACACAGAAACAAAAACTATATTCAATAAAATTAAATTAAATGAAATTATATTTCAATTTCGCCAAAAACTCGTTTTCAGTCTTTCAAGCGTCAATATGAAAATATCGAATCAAAATAAGATTTATTTATCATTTTTGGTTTTGCTTTATTCGAAAAATGCTAATGTACTCGTATATATCCGCTAAGCAGTCAAATATGCGCGGTCACCATGAACGCACTACGATGAGTGTGTAATTCCTTTTTTAAAGCCTTACTCGAAAGTTAAGCCGCATGCAAACAAAAGAATGAAGGTAACTTTTAAAGCAACAACTGGATCGAATCAACATCTTAAAGTGCGAGTACTAGATGTTAACAATGACAATTAAATTGAATCAAAGTCGACTTGTATTGAAGTAGTCATCACCAAGCAAGGCAGTGGCAACATGCTTTCAGATTTAAGGTTCATCATTGATGAACATTCAAAAAAGGAAGTGAGAGCTCCAACAAAGTCAATAGTAATATTGTTTTGCTTAATAAAATCGTTTGCTGAGTTTAGCTGACTAAATTGAAAGCAAGGTACGAGTACCAAGAGCAGCTCTTTCAGCACAGATATTACGTTTGTAATTTGGAGTATAAGTAGAAGCTCTGATCTGGCCCCCATTTCTGCCTTCATGCTTCTTTGTTCATTTTCTTCATAAAGATAGCAAAATTCTTCCATATTTTTAGTCTTGGTCCACTCCCACAAGAATCAAATACAATAGCTGACTTTCTGGCCTGCAGCAATTAATCCCTGTCAACCGCTGAATCACCCTTTCTTTCTCGTCCCACCGCTAAACGCAAGTGAACTTCAACAGTCGGCACTCGGCAGTATCTTTTCCGTGCCATCTGCCTTCGTGCCTGGTAGTTTGTCATCTTATAAACAAATAAAGCAGATACTGAGGAACAGGCGAACGTGCCAGTATTGCTTGCATGTTTTGAATTTAAATGCGATCGCCATTTTCCGTCCGTTCTGCACCCGCGATGCCGGCAAACGGGCGCGGTCAGCGGATCCGCTTCAATGGATTCCACGAGCTTTAATTGTAATCAGAACCCAAAACCAAGCGAATACGAATCGCAAAAGAAGCAAAAATAATCTGCAACAATTAAAATGTTCACTGGACTGTAAGTGAAGCGCTGTTGGAGTGCTTGGGCCGCGGCTTATGTAACCCCAATTCGCTGGAAATGCTAATGGTGGTGGTGGTTAATGATATTCATATTGCGCGTCGATAGTCAGCGAAAAATTTGCACTTTTGGTACTTGGTGTCTTCGCCAAGAGGATTTATGGTGAAAACAAAAAAAAACCATAGCTGATGATCAATCTTTAGACGAAGGCTGAATTAATGCAAGCAGTGCGGGCGATTCACTATCTTTTCTGCTGATCCGTTTTTTTCTATCAGACCCGACCTTTCTTGTTGATTGGATGGACCATGAATAAGGTCCTCCGAACAGTTGAAATAAATGGTTTATGCAGATTTTTCCTTCACTTTTCAGACAACATTATTCACATTATTTGAAATTTTTTATCAAGTAACTAATTCTGTTCTATGTCAGAAAACCGAGCTAAGGCATTCTTTTCACAGAACTTCGCATTAGGTCTTCATATTGAAAAAGCGAACTTTTTTTGGCAGTTAAGCATATAAAACCAAAATAATCATATTGACCCCTCTCACGTGGCACTCGTTTCGAATTCAGGACATTTTTTTCTTTGACAATATAACCAAGTATCTCGTATTGTTGAATTGCCAGACTATTGTGCTTATTAGTATATTTTAACAATAAACACCCGGTTTTTAGTCATTTGTACACAAGATGCAAGATTTTTTTCTTTTCTACATGAGAGCTGAACACAAAATTTTATTGTTCGAATACACACCTATTTGTTCTCTTTTAAAACACTATTAGATCACTACACAAATCATTGACCACTTTCGTTTTCTTTCAGCATGTTAAACATATAATTGATAAATCAAATTGCAAACTTAGCTTCTGGAGCAGTAATACTAACGACACACTAGAGCTTGTTATCATCATCAGTATAAATGGTGCAACAGCTCAAATTGGGTCTTGGCCCCCTGCCTAGAAATTATCTCACAAGGAGAGCCCACGGTCTCGTTGTCTCAGATTTGAATGAAATTTGGCACATAAGTAGAATACGTCAAGAATATTCGATTCTTAAAATATTAGACCTGAACCCCCGCCGTTTTTGAGAAAACCTTTCTATAGTTTTTAGCGTCGCTTATGGATTAGTAAGTTTTTGCAACTGACAGGAGTGGTGCATAGTAGGAAGCACCTCGACTTGTTCGCGATCATCAGGTCATGTGTTCGATCCCTGTTCTCGCTATTGTTTTGATTTTTTGGATTTATTTAGTGTAAGGTAATTAAGCAGTGTTCAATTCGTAAAAACGAATGAAACACACTGAAGACCAATAGACAGTTCGCAAAGTCACTTGAACCGAACGGAAGCTACACAAAGCGACCAAAGAAGATATTTCTTGAGCAGTGTTTTTGTGCAGATACACGGAGGGCAACATTCGTCAAATAAATTTGAAACTGAAAAATAAATTCAGGAGCGTATGATACACTATTACTGGAGCATTAATTGGGCAAAAAATTAAGCAGCGCACCAGCTCGTATATTCATCGAAGCGATGTGAAAATTTTATGAATTGAATAGGAATTTCTTTACCTCCCTTATTCTTAAACCCTGACCCCAACTTACGAAATATTTTGTTTAGTCACTTGAAAAGGTGACTACAAGGGAGGATATGCATGAAATGAAGATGCTGAACTAAAAACTCTTATTCAAATGTTAAAGGATCTTCAAAATAAATTACTATTTCTGCAATATTGTTTAGGATAAGTATTTAACCACACTTTCGACTACTGCTACTGCTAGTACAATCAAATGGTGATTAGCTAATAAGCTTTATTGCATCGAATTTTGCACATTTTCTGATTAAAATTCTACATTTCATATGGTTTTCTTCTTTGAAGCTTTATCCCTATGTGAACGATCCTTTTATCCTTAAAGTATTTATGCATACAATAGCATAATTGCTTTTAACGATGAAATAGTTTCGGAAAATATTTCCAATTGTTTGCTAATTGTTTAACTGTAATTTAATCACTATTAAAAGACTTCAATAGCATCCTAAATAAGTTCATCAATAATGAACAATTATTTTATAACCATGAAAATACTTGTAACTAATACCGTGTTTACGGTATTAATTGTTTTCTCCATAGTATGAGTACTATTCTCTATTTTTCTGAATTTTTTGGCTTGGTTTTGTGGTCAACAGACCAAATGAAATTTGAAATAATCGACCAAAAATACATCTCTAAGCCGTCACGAATGTAAGCAATAAAGTGATGCTAGCATGCAGTATTAATGACATGAATTATTCGATACGCACCGTATGAATCGGAAACAAAAAAATAATGTAAAAATTCAACCCATTAGTTTTAGATAATTATCTGCAGAATGAGGTGTACTTAAGTATCATTTGCACCATTCTTTGAGAATATTCTATGCAATACAAATTCTATATAAAATATGCATATTTATGACGTAAGCATTATTTACATAAACTGCGTTCCACGCTAACGATTAAAATTATTATTATTATTAAGAATTACATAATAAATTATGCTAAATCTTACTTCTAGAAAGCACTAGCTAACGCAGTAACGATTAAAAACTTTATTAATGGTTTCATAAGTGGACTAGCAACCTTTGCTGTGAAATAACCGAAAGATTTTTACCTAAGGTACATTAATAAATAATTTTCAGGACAATCAGAATGTTTTCTTCTCTTAGCTCTTCTATAATTATTTATAGTTTGTATATCATGAATTAATACATTTTGCGACCCATGAGTCGCATTTCGGATTACCGGTAAATTTGAAGCATTGTTACCCAGTTTTGAAGTTCGCTACTAAATCTATTTCTAGATCAGTTAAACTAATTCAAATTTTCGCACACAAGTAAGTTCCATGAGCCATCTAAACAATGATTTCTTCATTCTATTCATACACCTGGGATATACTCGTATGTAGCTCATTCAACAAACTGTGAGATCATCAAAGACGGATCTGCTTCAGTTCCCGTTTGGAAATTGATTTTCAAAGAACATCAAACAAAGCCTTTAAAGCGTTCCTCAAGTTCAAAAGTTGTGTGCATTGTTCGCATTTTTCAGATGCATAGATTTTACTTATGGCTGAAACTTATATGAAATTTCAAATTAAAAATACCGCTGTCGCCCATGCCGAATTTGTTCAAAAGTACGCGCATATCTTTTTGGCAAGTCAACTTTGAATTCTTTATGGAGGTCGCGTAAAAGAGTGAGCATTATGCTCGAAGAATGCAAAATGAATCTTTTCAAGAAGCCACAATGTCGAAAAATTCAAATGAAGCGGAAAGGCAAACTTATAAATTATAGAATGATTTCTTAAGTAGCCTCATGGTTATGACAATGTATTAGCTATAGTAAGGATTTGTTTGTTTTCATAATAGGGTCATTGCTGCGGTCCTCGGTCGCTGGTTGCATTTGAATGAAAACTTCTTGTACATATGTATTTTGAATTACTAACTTATTGCTTGCACTACTAAATCAGTCGAAAAAGGGATTAATTATATCAGTTTTCAATAAGATTGATAGAACGTTTAATTGCCTTAGCTGTCATATTGGACTGTCCATTTTCAGAACTATATGACATTTGTCTTTAGTATCGCTTGACAAGTTATCTTACATCGGTAAAACAAAACGTCATATATTGTTTCTACTCTTGCATTGTATCTATAATAATACATAAGGATAAGTATTACGTAAAAATTCGTTCACACGACATGAAATGTTTGATCAAATAAACTAAAATACCGAAAGTATTAACAATTTTTATTCATAATTCATTGTGAGTGGATTGAAGCTTTTTTAGTCTTCCTCAGTCATTAACTGAAACGGCCCACAACAAAATGAAATATTTCGACGCACTTGAGTTTTAACGGACATTGTTTGGCTATGATTTGATTTATAAGGCGATAATTGTGTGCAACGTCTCAATATTCTTCACAGATTAAAGAATATTCTACACTAAACAATTCTATCAGGAAACAAAATGTATTGCTCATGATAATTACTTTAAATTGTTGAAATATAATTTCGAATGGAATTATTGTATTTTGTTATGTTATGCTCTTCCCAAATCGGTTTAAATTCATTATTATCTTAAATAATCTAAATGCTGGAAATATAATTGATATTATTAAAAATTTGAAACCAAAAGTCTGCATAATTTAGTAGACGGTGCAAGCTAGAACACTTAGCAAGAATAATGTTAACAAAAATGTGGTCTAAGTGCGACCCTTGAGGCCCACACGACTAACTTCCCAGTGGAGTGAATAAAAAGCAATAATTTGCTTTTATTATTAATTACTATTATTAATAATTACTATTATTAAACATTATTATTCTAAATTAATAAAATTACTTTTATTATTTTTATCAATTTTTTATCTAACCATAAAAGATTTGGTAGAGGAAGACGTCTCCACCATCTGGTCATCCTCTACCAAAGCCTTGGCAACCTCGTCCTCGTTATCCTTCTTGGCCTCCACTTTGTCCTTAACCTCGTTCTTCATTTTGGCTTCGGAATTCACAACTATTATTGAGGGTATTTAATTATTATTTACAATATTCATTCGTTATTAAGAGTGTTTGACCGTTACTGAATAATTATAATTGACTTTATATATACAATATCAAATTATAACTAATATTATTTGATTGTTATTAACAATATTAAATTATTTATAACAATATCCAATTATTAACTGAATTAGCGTCTCTACTCTCATTCACCCAAACCTGATAATATAAGTTTCGAATTTCATAAGTTAATCTTTATTTTCTTTTTGAAATAATATTTTTTACAAATTTGATCACAATTTTGATAAAACGCACAATAATAACAACATTACTATGAAGGTATTTGGTATCTGCACGAATTAATAGTGCGTATCAACAGTTTAAAAATAAGCAATTTTTAGTCGTTTTTTCACTTTTTTCATCCTAAATAAAAAACGGCTCAACCGATTTTGCTGAAAAGTCATTCAGTTTTAAGTTTCGTAATTACGCGTCGAATGAAACCGGTCACACGTCAATGCAATCTTTGGTTCTCGAGATAATCGAGACGAAAAATAATTCCGAACGCACATACGCACATACACACATACGTACATACACATTCACAGCCATCTCTCTAAAAACGATGGATTTGGATTCTAGAGACCTTAAAAGGTGGAGATATGTCAAAATTTGGGATTCGCAAAATCGACCCCATTACAATAACTTTCCATAGGGAACTGGGAAGTTAATAAAAGAAACAAATTTTCAATTCATCGCCACCAAAACGCGAAAAACCTTAATGTTTGACCCATCGCTGCACTTACTGTTAGTCAAAAAAGTTTACATACACTAAACAAAAAACAAAATCAGGAATGTCAATTTATTATCAGGGATGACTTTAATAATATAGTGCATAACAAAAACACTTCAAACGTCATAAATACAAAAAGGAATCAAAACTAAACAAAATATATCAAAACTGATATCAAAAAAGTTAACGTACACCTATCTCAATTACAAAATAATTTGCGAATAGGACGATCTAACAAATCAGATCCGATGACTATATGTGTGTCTGTTGGGGGTGAATTTAATGGCTATGAAACCCTGTAAATGCACTATTCCTTTACAATTTTTGATGTAGGTTCTGGGTCATTGTCTTGCCTTATAAATTTATTTACATCGAGACCCATTTTGGCTACACTTTCCATTAAATTATTTTTCGGAGAATACCCTATTTCTGCATATTCAATGTCAAAAGCCTTTAAATAGTGATATGATAATGCAAGTTAAATAAAGGAGAGTTTGTATTTTCAAACTCGATGATGGTGCCATCGACAAAACAATTTTAATGTTAACTAGGTATGATGTACATACGTAAACTTTCTTGACTCACTCCGCAAGTCAGTTTAATTTTTTTTATGAAATATCATAAATAATTTAAATGCTGGAAATGAAATTGTTAGAAATGTGAAGCCAAAATATTGTATAATTTAGTTGGCGGTGAAAGCTACATAAGTATTCTGCAAGAATAATATTATAATTAAAAGAAACCGGTTTGTGATTCATCGCCACCAAAACGGGAAAAACCTTAATTTTTAACCTATCTCTGCCCATATGTATGTATGCATGATTGTGTATGCATCTATCATATTCGGTGGTGCGCTTCATATTTAAAAAAAAATGCATTGGTAAGATTACGCCGTCTTGGCCTGTTCAGCACTTGCTGTTCCTGGAATAGTAAATTTGATACCAAGCAATTCGCTAATAAAAACTCAACCAGCTGATAACAAAAACGATCCAAATAGCTACAGAGAGTCATTTTTCGTGAACGCGATCCACACCCAAGTGCTTGTTGAACTAGAAAACATATGGGAAGCCAATTTATTCATGGCAGCTCAATTTATTCCTCCACATGCTCCTTCTCGGAAAAGATCATATGATGCGGTTTATGCGAGCACAAGATACAATATTATCATCAACGTCAATTGTTTGATCCAAGAAGTAACAAGCGATCACGCACTATTTTTCTAATAATTCTATTCTATAATTCTAATTTAAAATTCAAGTAAACAACATTACTGATAATTAACAATTTTTATTCGAATTTGAGTGCTAAAATTAAATGTAAATCAATTTGTCGTAACCTCGATTCTCGAAAAGTCTAAACATTTCAAAATCTGCAGTTAAGAGCCTCTCGTAAATTCTTGATTGTGCGATAAAGACTCGTGAATGTTTTTCAGAGGCAGTTTTTCCTCAGAATATTTCTAACCAAACATTAAATTATCTTATCAATAATTTTGTATTTCGACAGCAGTAGAATTTTCCCGAAATTCAAAAGGTTATTTAGTGATGACCCAGCTGACGACTGAATTCTGGAAAACCCCAAAAAATATTGATGACAATTTGTTGTTGACATGAAAATGAGCACGAGTGAATGTTTCTTCAAAATAATGTTTACATAGGTATGTTAGATTGTTTTTGGGCAAACAGTAGTTTTTATAGACATCGTTTTGAGCTGAAAACATCTCGTACAGATAAGGACGTCGATAGCGGGTGGCTTGATCACGAGGCTGCTAAAAAATTGTACAAAGGACAACCTTGGGTCGGACAAAGCTATGGAAACGAAAATCTAATAAAAAGGCATGAAAACCTTGACCCAATATAAGTGATTTGCTTTGCTACACTATTTAAAATTTTAATGTGCAATTGGTATAAGCTTTTTAGATACAAATTTCGGTATTATACATAACTTGGGCGAAATATAAATATTAAACACAACTTGCAGACAAATCTAGTGATGCTACAATATTAATGTAGACATCAAAACGCGAACTGCATGTAACTCATGCTCAATTAGTATAAATGGGCTTTATAATCAAAAACAATCCACTGTAACAGAAGACAGCTTCCAAACATTTTTTTTCAACATTGGGAGGTGGAAATCTTCAAAAGATACCGATCAGCTCCTGCCTCTTGGCATGCCGGATTTCTACCGACTAAAACCACCTCCGTTTCCTTCAATCACTCTCTCCATCAAAATTTAATAATTCTCCGTATTTAAAATGACAGGAGTCCTGAATAGACTCTATTTGACATCACATCTAAACATTATTTGTTGTTTCGGCTTCATTTATGAGGTCCACTTTTCTTTCATGGTTTTACCATGGATGAAAGTGTAAAGTTACAGTTCTGATCTCATTTCAAATTTCCATCACGGCAAACAAAAGTTAGTAAGAACTTGATAGTAATATGAAGTAAACCAACTCAATTAAAGCCAGCTTGAAAATTAATCTCTCTACCATTAGCAGAATAGCCTTCATAAACGCCAGAAAATACTCCCATATCCAGCTAAAACCCATCCAAACTATCTCAAGCAACAGTCATCATTTCTCACAAGCAAAAGATGCGATCTCGGTGTTTCTTAGCCGTCGACTCAGAACAAACCGGCATCTTCACGAGCATGTGCTTTTGCTTATGACTACAAGCCTCTTGCATCTTTCGTACCCGTCGAATTGCATCTTCCCGAGCACGTGAATTCGCTTATGAAAACAAGTATCTTGCTTTTAGCATGTGTAGAAGCACAGCCTGCCCCTTTCGAATGCCGAGCTAAATTGCACGAAAGTGTGTGTCTTACTACTGAAGCCACTTCAGAGAAAAGAAGAATTGTTTTGCGACAACATAGCCAGACCATTCCAATCCGAATTTTATTATAAGATCTTATATGGTTTTGGTATGTATTGTTATGTTATGTTTGTATAAACTGCCTACGAGTGAAAATTTATCTTTCCTTTAAAAACAGGTATACAAACTTTTCTTTTAGCTCGCTTACATAATTGCAAGTGTGAAACATTAGGAAGATAAATACAGCAATTTATTGGACACATTTCACCCTAAGTTAATTATTAATAATTCATTTTTCCAATCGTCACTGTAACGTGTCTTTGTTTAACTAAATTTAATTCCCCTGTAATAAATAATCATCTTCACTTTCTACTCGACACCATCAAGTCGATAAATTGTCATTTTTCCGCACCACAAAAATAAAAGCAAATAACGTTTCAATCAAAGCCCTTATATCTTTACTGCAGAAACGTGAGCCTTAAATCTTATTATCCCGAACACGGATCACTCTTTGCATGCAGCTTCAATTTCCTGATGAATGTCTTAAAATGAATCACAAAAATCTATTGTTTAGCGGCTAGCGGTTTTTTTATGTTATTGTTTTTGTTCACGGCAGGTGTAATTGGATGAGGCGGTGTGAAATCCCCGTTAGTGTATTTATAATAAACAATACAAGCGATTTGGTGGAGACAAATGTCTCTGAAGCTACCATGTAGAACTGGCGTACCATTGTTTTTCGTGTCGTTTTGTGGACAGTAAGCAGATAAATAAAACACACGGGTTCATCAGATCATCATAGGAATTTTTAGATAACGTAATCTATTTTCTCTAATCTAACGATTTATGTATTTGAATTTGTGAGCAATCAACTTAAAAACGATCATCTACTAAGAACATGGTTTATTTAAAGTTCTCGGTAGCTTAATAGACTATTTTAAAATTCCTTTTTGCTTTGATATTGTTTGTAACGAAAAGTTATTCGAAGCACGTTTCAAATGGATACAATAACAGCAGACCAAACATTAAATACTTTTGTTTAAATCAAGCAACTTACATACAAACCACGTCAGAGTATTTAATGAAAACGTTTCAGCCATACTAACAATTAGCTAATTGAAACTATTAGCAATGTGATGAGTGAAACGTCTTAATTAACATCAGAAATCAAGCGAAACTAGAAATAACCGCTTCTCTAAATATTTGCCCCAAAGAAATAATGTGATAATAATATGCTTTAATACTTCGTTGAGTTTTTAAGGAAAAACACGATAAAAATACTTTTCTCACATTCTAAATAAATTTCTCAAATTGTTTTCAGCTGCAATAATAAATAATTTTTTTTGAATGTTCGTAAAATAGAAAGTCGCACTTATGAATTATTCAATATTAAAAATGAGAACATGACGTTTGTCCTGATTAATTTTATTTTAAAACCATTTTTGTTAGAGATTGAAGCGGTAGTCACTGGAGTTCATGTGATGGAAAAATCGGGAATTTCATCTGTGACAACTTCATAATTTCTTATTTCAATTATTAGCTTGTGGTTGAGTTGATACCACCGTATACGAGGCCTTGATGGAATGCACAAAATAAATATGCATTCGTCCTGTGGTTAGTGCAATGTGTTGGGTTGTTAAAAATTCATTAAAATCCTGCATGGTACAATTTTTTTTTTGTTCGAATAATAACAGTCCAGGTTGATATTTCGATAGGTAACAGTTTTTAAGAAAGATAGAGAAAGAACCAATAAAAGAAAAAGGTCCCATAACAATGGAAAATCAAGCTGTTTTGCTAAGCTGTAACCATTACAATAGCGAGGGCAACCATTCTTCATTGTCACCATGAAGTGGTAATGTATCCACTATCCAGCCATGAATTATAACCGGCAAATACTATCTCCACACATTCTCTATTCCGCGGAACAGTTGCTTCGAAAGGATCGCGCATCCGAACTAGAGAAATTTTAAAATCAGTGTGTAATAATGCAATTTCAAGCAAATAATGGACGAGTAATTCGCAAATTACTTACCGTTGTTACGGTGAGATAAATGTCGCGAATTAGTGCAGCAGTGCGTCGCCGCACATACATACATATGAGCATATGTAGCGAGCGGCGTGTCTAATTGATAGTCATGCGTCACCAAGAGTTCAGGTGAGCTCTCACATGTGAATGTGCCGTTGAAGGCAGGTGAAATGTCCCACTTTTCGGCGACAAGTCAACACGTCGGGCTAATGTACTGCGCGAAATGAGATACAAGCAACACTGCACTCGAAATACAAGCAACATTAGCAACGAAAATAAAAATTAAATGTTGTTTGGTGGCGTCGTGAAACTTTCAAAATGTGAAATATGCACTACCAAGTTTCTTGGACGAAAGCGGTGAAAAGACCAGCGTGAGCCGCTCAGAGCTGAACCTGGAATCACATATGTACATATGTGTCATTGGAGCAAAGGTGAATGTGCGGACAAACAAAACAGTTTGTTGCAGATCAATTAATTGAGGTCAAGTTCATGACTTCCGCGCTGCACGACTTGGTTTGCTCTGTCGAAGTGTTAATTAGGCTAATCTTGAAAACAACGATTTGCTAGGTGATGAGCGGTCAGAAATCTAAAGCTAACTCCTTTCCGGATGGTTTCTACAACTTTTTCAAATTCGAATTTAGAGTTTGGTCCGTGAATTGTATTTAAAAATACAAAAAATATAGCGTGAAGCTTGGACAAATCGAAGAATAAGCCCAATTTTTTGCAGGATTCCAAAGATCGAATCTAAAATAACAATTTAGAGGAAAAATATGTGGGCCATCATCAATCTTCTTAAATTAAAACTACTGTAAAAAATTTATGTGTGACATAACGCTCAACAACTCAGATCTGATCAAAACTTCCTTTGAACATGTTATTTTGCAGTGTAATATGAACAACACACACACATACGGATGAAGAAATTATTATTATTATTGCAGAGATTTGCGGGGATTCAGTTTCCAAAGAAATTGGGAAAGACTCTAGGAAAGCAGTTTCTAATGTATCGATTGTTGAAAACTTCCACATAAAACAGGAACAACTTGAAGATAATTGATGAAAATATGTGCGAAATCATTTGACACAGTTGAGGTAGCCTTGTATTCCGTGGCGCTTGTTCCTTAAGGGGTAACACTATTCTAGAGACCCTCTTTTTTCGTTACTTTTCGTAAGTAAATAAATTAAAAAACACCAAATCCGTTTATGGTAGTATATTGTATAACTCAAAATGTACAAAAAAAAATATTTTTTTCCAACATGGTGGCCACAGGATCCCGTATTCGGCTGTTGTGTGATCCACCTTTAAAAAGTTACCGATAACTTTTCTCTCGAACGGTCGCTCCTAGAACAAAAAACTAGATTTTTCCTTGAAGTGCATACTAATAGCTAGTGAAGTACGTAGGAGATTTTTTTAAAACTAATTTTTAACAAAATGGCATTTTAAAAAAAACAACGATTTTTGACAAAAAATTTAGCTGTGTATTGTTTATAAAATTAAAATTAAGCAATTAATCAAAAAGTCCCTACGTACTTCACTAGCTATTAGTATGCACTTCGTATCGTCGTATCGACTTTGTAAAGGTGTCAATCCGAACCGTCTTTACAATTTTAGGAACTAATTAGTTTTTGGAACACTTCGTTTGGCGGGGGGGGGGGTTGTTGTTGTTTTGGCCCTTGAAGGTCATTTCTGTCATGTGCTATGTCTCGCGAACGAAACATAGAATTGACATTGTTAAGGTGTCAATCGACGCGTAATAATATTTACGTGATTCTGTCGAATTTTAAAAAAAAATTTTGGAGCCGTTTTTCAATTTAATCTAAAATGTGCAAAAAATTAAGTTTTTTCCATAAAAAATAAATTTTTAACCTGATTCGCGAAACACAGTAATCAATGTTTATAGAGTTTATGCACTCCAAAAAGTTTTTGTAAAAAAACAGCCAACCTCTTTCTCGTGATAAGATAAACAATTAAAAATAAAAATTCATCGTGACCTTCAAGGTCATTTGAGTCATTCACAGTGTATATCTCGCGAACCAAATATAATATTTGGAACATTAAGGTAACATTTTCGTGATGTTTTTAAATATATTAAAATAACCATTGAAGTCGTTTTTTAATTTAATAAAAAGAATACAAAAAATTAGTGTTTTTTCATAAAAATAAATTTTCAACCTGATTTGCAAAACACAGTAATAAATGTTAATAAAATTTATACATTAAAAGCAGTTTTTGTAAAGAAACCAGCAAAACTTTTTTCCATGATTACAAAAAAAAAATATTAAAAATAAAAAACATCATGTAAAATGGGTTCATACGAATGATATTACTGTTGCTAAGTCAATCAAAGTGTATAAATATTTGCATAATTTAAGCAGATTTTGAACAGTTTGCACAGTACCGTGTTTTAATTTTAATAAAAAACCGCTTAAATTTTGAAAACCAAAAAACAAAATTCAATCCAATTTGCATTGGTCGTAATCAACGCTTTGAAGTCAACATTTTGCAAGATCATATGCCTTTGAAACGCTTTCATCAATTAAAAATTCTCACACTTCCAATTGTTGTTATGAGTACCTCTCATTATTATTATTTAAAGTAGTATTATTTTCATATTTTTGTGTTTAAAATTTTCAGAAATTTATTAGATATTACTGGAAAGTTGACCGTATGGACCTCAAAGGCCGTATTTCGTGGCTTGTTTTTTGTTAGATTCAGTAAATATTTTCTTTTTCTTAATGTAAATTGAATATTAGGAATGAAAAAAACTTATTGATGGAACCAATAATGCCACAAACAAGCTGCTTATTTTATTTTTTACAGCTTCGTTGAAAATTCATTGAATTAGAAGGGAATTATGAATTAAGGGATATGCTTTGTATTATCAAAACTGAACTTCTATTAAGCTTGCAGTTCGCATAGAATCAATTAATTTTAATGATTGTGAAAATGCAAACAAAAATTCGTTTTAATTGAGAATTCAAATAATGCTGCATTCAATCATTAAAATTTTTGTATGCGTTGGTTTTTGTGAGATTTATTCACATTTGGGCCCAACAATCGAGAAAGCTTTGAGTGTGATTCATTATTTTGTCATTTAGCTTACTTGCAAGCTCCTTTCCAATTGAATTTCGCTTTTTCTCCCATCGCTTCTAAGTATCGTTGTTAAGTTTCTAAGAGATCTCTCCACCAGCCAAACTGCAATTCGATATACATACATTTGTTTATGCAGCGATCTTCTTGCCAAGAGGCAATCTTTCGCGGGCCTGAAAATCTTCAACTAACGTCCGTCATTTTGATGGCATCGTTAAGAAGTTGTTTTTCCGTCGAGTCACCGTAATGATGGATGGTCGACAGGGTGGCTCTTCTAGCCAGCACCTTATGCGTACCAAAAACAGTGGAAGCTACCACTGTGGTAGTCAGAGCTAATTAGCATACGCTGTACGAGTCGATTGCACTGATTATGCAGACCTAATGCCATGTTATCTGTGCGAAGAATTCAAGATCAAGAACGCTTGCCTTGACTTTGAAACTAGTTCGGATTCGCAGCGGTGTCGCGGGCTGGTACCCAACCGGTCAGCGAGTGAGTCATGTCCGACAATCTAGATTGGTAACTGCAGTGACTTCTAGAGGAAGGTTAGTTAAGGTTATTGTGAACGAAACTTGTTTTCAACTAGGGCTGTCTTCAAAAAACACATGCTATTCATCTGCAAATCGTATTTCGTTATTGCTTAAGAAAAATTTTTAATTGTTAACATTGCAAACAACTACAAAAATTTGAAAACAGCACTGTTCAAAATTTTAAGTGCATTTTGATTGTTTTTACACATGAGCGCTTTAAAAAAATACATCATGTCACAGTTTACGAGTTCAAATCATGGAAGTTTTAAAATTTTCCGTGTCCGGCTCATTCCCAGTTGCCACAAGTCTTTATTCGATCAAATATCTATAAATGTAATGCATAACACATTTTGAAACATCAAACTAATGAGCAAACCTGAATAAAATTTAACCTGCTTTGGAACTGCGAAAAACCAAACCAAACCAAAACAAAAGACTTAGGCGAGCAGCCCGAGTTCATGTTAGGTAGTAGAACTATGCGTTAGCATTCCTCCTAGAGAATTCGGTTCTGGAATAAAAATTTTGCTATTCAAACATATACTAAAATAACAAAAACTTCTAACAATGCTATTTTGAAAATATGTAGAGTTACATCACCCATTTTATGGCTGGATTTTGATTTCCGGGAGATAATATGCTATTTAATGGCAATGTTTTATAGATTTAATTTGAAAAAACACACGAAGTAGCATAAAAATCAGCTGAATCGACTCATATTGAAATTGATTCTTTCGAAATTTTGTAAAAAAATATGTAAAAAACACGTTAAAAACTCATATACATATATCTTATTAGATTTGCAATATCCAAGGCTGTGTAAATAATTTTATTTCAAAGTTAGAAATAAATGCAAAAGATAACATAACTGGATTGAAGTCAGCTCCGAGCTATTTTATGTTCATTATTTGTGATAGTTTCCCTTGAAATATTATCTTTCAAAATACAATTCATGCTGAATATTGAAATAAGAAACAAAATTCAAGCAAAACAAACATACATACTATACAGATATGCGATAATGTACATGTTTAATCGATTTTTACGATAATATCAGTTTAGTATCTTATTTCCGCAGATCTCAATTTTCAACCAATATTAGTGGTTCATTTAGAACAGTCATTTCTTTTACATTATCCTCAATAACCTTCATGCACGGCTGACGAAATTGTCTGTGTATTAGCGAATTTTATTTATGTATATGTATGTGTGCATACATATTTTTTTGAATTTATTATGTCTATATAATAATTGGAAATTCATAATTTAGATAAGTTGTAAAAAATCATTCCAGCTTAAGATGGTACAGATATGCAATTGAGGTATTAAGAAAATCTTATGCTAATTTTATAATCACTTTATCTTATTTTTCGAGGATAATATTCACTAAAAAAAGTTTAGGGGCTTGTGTAAAATGTAAATTGAGTCCTCATGCCTCGAATAATTTCGTCAGCGAACAGCATAAAACAAAACTCTTCAACCGTATTTCCTTTCTGGAGTATTTCAATTTCTGTGAAGTCTTTGTCCGAATCTTTAATATGAATGCTTCTTGAAGATACATGATTGTTTAATATTCAATGCAATCAAATTAAAAAGCTGCTATTAATATTCATTGTTTCATGCTTTCCGAGGAGTTAGTAAGAAACTCACTACTCTAGGCCTACTACTAATGACGATCAACAGTTCACTAGGAAAGCTTCAACATGCTTTCAACAGCTGTAATCTTTTCGTGTTGATGTTTGTACTTTCTTTGTTGAGTTTACTTTCATTTAAAGCCGATCGTTCGAGAAGAATGGGTAACGGTGAATGCATCATTGGCTTTCGATTATTTCTTTTAATCGGGTTTCTCCTACATCAAATCTGAATCCTAAGATTCACAAATCCTATTATCGCATAGACTGACTGGTAGCCATCTGCTATTTTATATTATTGCTTCAAATGCAATCAAGTAGATTGAACATGATTCTCTAGCGAACCTCGCATAGATTGCGTCTGGAAATTCTAGGTGTACAGTTGCAGCTTCTTTAATAATAAGTAATAGTAATAAATTGCACAAACAAGATTATCTTCCACATACTTCCACACATCTGACGAATCCTACTAATTCACCCAACCTCGAAGCTATCAGCTTCCAGAACTTTTTTGATGACACTCAATCTGAACCGGCCGAAGCTACCGCGCAGCTTAGATACTTTCCACAACTTTAGATACAGCCGCGAAGTCGTCACCCGGCCTGGCGGGACCTTATAAATACGAGCATGGTTCACATGGGACCAGTTCAGTGGTAAAGTTGACTTAAAGCCGAGCAAACGCGCAAGAGCTACTACTTAGATTCTTCACCAACTTCAACTCCGGACTATAAAGATACAACAGTTGAAGAGGTTCCAAGTGAAAAGTGATTTGGAGTTCAGTCAGTGGATTTGCATGCTTGCCCAAGCGGCAAACGTTGGGTGTCGAACCATTCTTGTGGTAGAAAGTTCACGGGAAATATAGAAAGTGCCTATTACGAACAGTTCCGTTGATTGTCACAGAAGACAGTGGGTTTTGGATACTTTTCCCGACGAATTAGTTTGGTTGCACTTGAGAAAAGACGTTGAAAACTTTCGTTCGTGAAAATGTTAAAAACTGTGCTGGGCATCGTTTTGCTGGCGCTTGCTATTGATCAAATTCAATGCCAAGCGTATGACGAGTAAATATAATTATTTTCTTCAATAAATTACAATTTAAAATTCTGCACTAACGACGTCTGAGTTGAATATTCGCGTTCAAATAATTGCTACCTAGTAATAGATAAAGTCACTAACAGTCGATAACGATGCACGACAGCACATTTGTCTATCTGTGCTAAGCATCTTTTTGTGTTTGATTGCTAGATGTGCTTTGATCCCTGATTGTTTCCATTGTCACCTTGAACGGTCTTTTATGAAATAAATAGCTTCTAAGTGGTATGCTTTTAGAATGACTTCGTCATTAAGAATAAGTATTATATTCTGAATGAAGTAACATCCTTTTCATTTGCCTCAAATGATGTTACGAAGTCAGTTGAGCACTTAATTCATAGTTTATTTTGTTGATTCAATTTTTTTATTATTTTGTAATGAAGTTTGAAATAACAGTATTAAAAATACCTATACAATTGTTCCGTACACCTACTTTGACGGGCAATACATTTTAGAAAATTAATTTAAGCTGCTAATTGATCACCTATCGCAATGATATTTCCTACTTGGACTTGTGTTTTGATTTTGTTTCAGCCATTTAGCCTTCCATCATTATGTATCTTATTAAATAAGTGCAGAACTATTAGTCTGAAAATTCAAACAAATTGTGGACATACGAGATTCAGAAAGTATAATTCCAATGAAAACAGATTTTATATTTTTCAATTAATCTTAATTTAAAAGTTTATATCTTTTTATATATTGAATCAACTATGGATTGTCCTTATTAATAGATTATAACCTCTCAAAAATATTGTGTCGGGGATGGTTTTATAGTTTTCTAGCAGGAACTTCATTGACCGAAAAGTCAACTGATATCATCCAGTAGCAGTTTGTGTGAATATTGACGACCATTTTATAAAAAAAAATCCATAATTTCATTGTTATAGATATGAAATAAAAAAGTAAAAAATAATCTAAATTTTCTATAAGTAAAAAGCGAAACACTGACGCGAGTCTATTTGTTCGTTGAAATTATTATTATTTTTTGGTTCGGACGGATTTTTCTTATGGCTTGTGGTTGTGGTTGATGTGTTTTAATAGGTTTCAACTTATTTTCATCAGATGTTGATTCCTTCATCTCAAAAAGATAACTGAATTAGTATGACTTGTTCTTTATATTATATATTTGAAAAATAGTTTGCACAGATTTTAATCACATTATTAATTTTGATCGATAACCTTATGATTCTTGAAGTTATGTCTCTATCTTTACTTGTTCGCAAAATTTTATTCTAAAATTTGAATTTAGAACTATTTTATCGTGATTTTTTTAGGTGAAAGTTATATTACATTTACCTTTCTTGTTGCTTTGTGATATTGAAAAGCAAAATTTTTTCGAAAAAAATATTTGAAATGGTTTTTTACTTTCAATAAAGGTAGAGATTTAACACTTCCCTCCTGATTTCTTTCCTCCGTTAGACTATTGTGCAAGTAGAAATAAAATTGAAAAAAAAATCTTTATTTACTTTCATTGGATTTTTAAATGCCAAAATTTCATATGTTTTTGGAAATGAAATGAAGCAAATGGACATTTTAAAAGTATACTTTCACCTAAAAAAACTCAGCCTAACCACAATGGAACAGGACAAATAAGTGTCCATTTCAGCGAAGAATAAATCTATTTATTCAAAACTAATACAATAGAGTTTAGAAAACTTTTTTCGATTTATTTTATGTCTGATAGGCTTGAGGTTATTCTTCAAGTTATCGTCAAACTTAAAGTAATTTTACAAAAAAAACCTAAGATTTTAAACAATTACGAAGTACTTAAAGTCGGGCAAATCTGTACTAAAAGATAAATCTTGTTATTAGCTTTTAACGATATTAAATCGCTTTGGAATTCTTCAGGCTCATTACTAAACCTCATTAAATTTTTAAACAAACTTATGCAGTGACTTTGTTAAGAAATTCGTTGAATATTTGGTTGCACTATACCTCATTTTATTCAAGTCTGTAATTCAAATCAATTTATGGGTGGAAATCACATTAGGAGGCCTATATTTACGTTTTTTTCGTAATTTTTTTGCCCCGAAAATATAAAGAGGACTTCGAATATCCGCGTCAAACTTTTTGAGTATACTCTTGAATAGCTAAACTTTCAATTTTTGCAATTAAAAATAGTCGATTTTTTAACCGTCTAATATGGTTTCCCCCCTTAAGCTGATATGTAATACATTTTTTTTTGATTTGCCTCCATACTACAAAAGGTTTTTTTTTTCAAGTTCGAAATTCGTTCGTTAATAATAATTTCACCATGATCCTAAAAATGATTTCGGATCCATTCAATATTGATATCGTCATTGATATTCTAGCCACGGTTACATTGTTTGAAATGAAGTTCATGAAAGCACAATTCTAAAGTCTATGATTTGTTTTCGTGGGCACGATTAAATTGTTTAAACATTGTTTATTCATGTCATTACTGCCATTTTGTGATGATCATCTTCTTCTAAAACATTTAAATCTAAAATCAACTTCGGTTGGCTTCGGTTGTTGTTTGGCAAAAGCTTAGCGGTGCTTTCTATTTTTTATATATGAATTACGTAGCACATTCTCTCAATTTCAGAAAAATATAAAATACTGAGTCGTGACTTAAAGTCTGCTTAAATTTATTCAATTTACACAAGAACAAGAGTATGTTAAATACACTTTATAATTTTAGCGCCAGTTAAAGTATTCTTCATGAAATTATATCAAATCTTTTGGAGAAAATCGAATGAGCAAACACCCCCATCGCGGAAAAAACTATTATTTCGCAATTTATAGTTTCATTCAGAAAGTATCTTCAAAGCTAATGTTAACACTCATTACGGGGAAATAAAAGAATAAATCTCTTTAAAGAGCAGTGCATCTTTGGCAAACAATCCATTCATCAATATACATATATTAAAACACTTTTATTTCACATTCAACTCGAAATCCAAGGTTAGATTTTATGCGGGCTGGTGTTGTAATGTGCGGGTTTGCATTGAAGATTAATATTTCTGAAAACTAAAATATATTCCATGCACCAGCATTTAATGTTCATTTGATGTTATTCGGTACACTGACTTCGTACATAATGTCTTGTATGCACTGTTATAACTTTTATGCGGCTGAACTTGAAATTCAATGAAATCTAATGTGAAGCCAAGATGATCCCTGTTGAAAAACTAAAGAAACGTAGTATTCTTCAACTGATGATGACCTTAATATGCAATTTACGGGTCAATTGTCACTGATAGTAGAGCCATCGTCATTGCCAATTTGATAGAGTCAAGTTTAAAAATGTATTGTTGAAATAAAGCACATGAAGTTAGGTGTTATGGCCATGATGTCACTTGATAATATAATTGTTTCGGACTAAATAAAATGAGCAGAATGAAGAGCCAGCAGAAATTTATTATCTAAGTAAACTTGATGATTGAAATTTTACTTGACAGATAAATTCTGTTCTTATTTCAGTTTGTTCTTTAAACCGAAATATCTTTTCATGGACACAATAGGAAAATTCAACAAGAAAGCTTCAGATACGAATCAAAGTTCAAATCAATGAATTGATTTGAAAGAATGGAATTGTTTTAAGTAAAGAAAATCAAGATCTGCATCGATTCCCGAAAATATGGTTCCCACCGTGAAGATATAATACTCAAGTTGATTTGCGCATGTCTCTCCTATTCCTAAATTTTGCTCATATTACTGAGCAAAAAATATATAGATTATATTTATATTTTGAACAGAAACGTAGATTATTTAATCGTTTATTATGGAGTCGTACAACATGAGACAGAATTTTCAAATGGAAGAAATATGAGCAAATTAATTACACGTTTACAGCATGTCTAAAAATAGTTCAACATCAAAAAAAGTAATTTAAGAAACTTTTCAGGACACATACGGAAGGATGCAATGAAATCAAACATACGAATCTAGATACAATAATTTTGAAAAGTGGCAAGCGAGATATAAAAATAGTGCTACCCAAAAAAAATTCGAAATTCTATTTTTACAGAAAAATAAATAAACAGGCTTTGTAGAATCACCAGAACCATACAAAATAGATTTGAAAATCTTCCTTATTGTACCTTTTTTCCCCAAGTCTAGTTTAAAAATCTTTAAAGTCCCGAGTAATTCACATATTTAATTATCTCTCTCTCTCTCTCTTATCCTTCTATTACCTATCCCCTGAAAAATCTTCAAAAACAAACAGAAAGAAGGGTTCGAAGATAAAAATTATAAATCAGCGCTATTTTGCCTGCCATTATTGAGAGCCATATAGCATCTGTGATGCTTTTTCGTAAAGTGACGCAAGTATACGTTCCACTAGCCTAAAACCATTTTCAATGGTAAAACGCGCTAGAAGCTAACTTTTTTAAAGTCAATTTTCAATTTTTGTTCATCATCTACATAAACCAAGTGTTCTAAATACCTCAATTAAAGTTAAAACAATATTTTGGCTTAAATATTACGATCACTACCCGTTATTGTGTTCCACGTAACATCACGGATCCCGATTTTAGATAACAACTAGGACGCTGTCAGCTCAATCGCCGATATCATTACCATCTAAATTACTAAAAAGCATTAGCCAGTAAAGTATTTCCAACAAACAATATGAATCACTTCCGCAAGTTTGCAAACAATTTCGTGTTCCTACCTCGAAGCAGAACGATCAGCTCAAATGAATCTGTGATGGTTCCCCCATGATAAACAGATAGCTATCGTTTGGACTACAAAACACCTACATCAATTTTGAATTATCTACGAAACTGACAATACATTTCCATTTTGGAAAATTCTAGATTCGAACGCCTCTGCTATGTTTGTTGGTAACGTCGAGGCAGAGATATAAATCTTTACTACTCCAAAGATACATTTCAATACATATGTATGTATATGTATGTCTGAAAGACAATGAAATGCACTTCGGTGCCAACTAGAAAGCTATGGAAAATTTTGGCTTTTAAGAAATATTTTGTAGAGCTACTTTCGTCAGGAGCTGCAACTGGAACAACTTAATTAGCATATAAATTTTAGCGAACTAGATGAATTGTTTTAGACCAATGTCTTTCTGTTATTTACATACAAGGTGGATGTATTTGCTGAAGCAACTTTGTAAAGATTCACTTAACAATAGTTTCAAAGAAGCGAAAATTGAAGACACCACGATAATCCCAAGAGAACCAAGTGGCATCAACAACCCACTTATTCATATGTATATACCACTCTTGAAGAAGTCGTGATATAACAGTAACCTTTCAAGTCAACCATTTGCAGCTTTACATTCTTCTTCACATCTTCTTACCGTCTCTCGACATTTTGTCTATGTCTTCAGCCTTCCTTCACTTATCCATTGCAATATCAAAGAATTATCATTAGCCTTATTGACTTTGCCGAGACCCGATAATTGGTAAAGATCGTTCTGGTCGGTTAATTGAGTAAGAGCTCAAAAATGAGGTCTACTTGTGAAACGGCAAGCGGAAAGAGTATATATTGTAAAATAGAATGGTGGATGTATTGATGTTTCTCATTGAAAAGGGCTATTTAAATTGTTCAATGAAGCATCACGATATTGTGGATTCAGACGACGGCACAATAAATGAGGAGCTCACTTTTTTTATTGGAAGTTTTGTGGTACATATAGAACTTTTGCAACAAGTTCTCCATCAAAACGGTGTTGAGTTTGGACTCTTCAATATGGTTTTGCTGATTTATTCATGCAAGTGACAACTTCACTTCGAATTCTGGCTTCCAGTATGAATCATTGTTACCGTGAATATTTATCGAAAGTCAAAGAAGCGCCAATGTTGCAGTTGCAATTTTTTCATCAGCTTCATTTAAAAGGATAAAACTTAGTTATGGGTTACTTAAAAATAAATATGCCATCATTGATATTTTTCATTATCGAAATTAATGAAAACCGCTTCTCTCACCGAGTTTTCTTCACCCTCTGTTATATATATATATATATATATATATATAACCGAGTTTTCTTCACGCTCTGTTATATATATATATATATATATATATATATATATATATATATACAGGGTGTTTTGTATTCGGTGGCATAAAATGACACCACGTATTCTTTGAAGTGTCCCGAGAAAAAACGTATTGGAGGGGGGTGGTAAATCCGAAGGGGTTTCGAGATATAGGAGGGGGAAGTACCCCGCTCCAAAACCACGACCTGGCACGTGTAAATCGTCATAACTATTTTAAAAAGAACGCGTTTAATAGCCTGTCAATGTATCTTTTTAGAAATGTATTAACAAGTGCCCCCAATGCTGTCAGTTTGACACGAATAAATGAGAAACTTAAAACAATCGGAAAAAAATTGCTAATTTTGACTTTCGCGACCGTGTTAAACGCTAAAGTGATGTCCTAACCTATAAAAATTATTATCTTGACAGAAAGCCTTACTTTCTGCTTGAATACTTCCGAAGAAAAAGGTTGCCGATTTACGTAAGTGAAATGATTCAATTGAGTATTTTTTTTACATGTGTGGTCACTTGAGTATGCTATGTATTGGCTGGCATTTTTCTGTGAGGAAGTTTATATCAGTACCATAAATAGTCAGGTGATATATACAGCAAATAATCCAAACTCAAACCTTCGACGCCGCCACTTTATTGAGAACTTGGCCATGAAATTGCTTGAACCCCATTTGAGAGAACGACACACACAAATGGCTTTGCCGAGATTATTGAGACAAAGAATTTCGGAGATACTGATGATTGAAGAAACGTCTGCACTTGCTGGTCCTTCAAGACAAGGTCGCTGCTTTGAAAGTGGATCTAAAAAAAAGTGGAAAGACCAAATACAGATGCCACAAATGCAAAAAATATATGTGTCTCTAGCATGTAGTGGCATCTTGCAAAGATTGTATGGTTGTGGAAACTGAATGAAAGTTCCAATAATTTTGTGGCTTATTATTTACTCAATGACTTAAAACATTTTAATTTTTTTGAAGATTGCTTAGTCTTCAAACTGTATCTAAGGCTGTTTTGAGTAAATTAATGATATGTAAATTATTTAGATTTAAACTTAAAAATATGTGTATGAAAATAACATAATTTTTTAGTGTTGCAGGGGAATTTTATTATTATTAATAAACGTGATGTGATGTAATAGTTTTTTGTGTTTTATTATACTTTAACCTTGTATTTTTTAAGTTCCATTTGCTACATTTACAGAAATTGTGTTATTTTGGATTGATCTTCACTTGAAAATTTCGGTCTCTGAGACCGACGTCACCAACTATGTAAGATAATTTTGCGTCACCACTGGCGGGTTAAAAACCCTTCAATACTAAAGCAGGTCCAACAAATAGCATGAAGAAAACCAATCACTCAAAAATCTTCTCACTGTGGGATTATGCCAGGTAGATAATAGAATTTTATGACGTGTGGCTAATTCCGAGGGATCACACAAATTATGAGTTTTCTATTTTTCGAAGGAAACAAAGGAAAATCGGCAACCTTTTGCTTCAGAAGTATTCAAGCAGAAAGTAAGGCTTTCTGTCAAGATAATAATTTTTATAGGTTAATACATCACTTTAGCGTTTAACACGGTCGCGAAAGTCAAAAGTAGCAATTTTTTTCCGGTTGTTTTGAGTTTCTCATTTTTTCGTGTAAAACTGACAGCATTGGGGGCACTTGTGAATACATTTCTAAAAAGATACATTGACAGGCTATCCAACGCATTCTTTTTCAAAAGTCTACACATAACAATAAAATAGTTATGACGATTTACACGTGTTATGACGATTTACTCCCCCCCTTAAATCTCAAAACCCCTTCGGATTTACCACCCCCCTCCAATACGATTTTTTTCTCGGGACACTTCAAAGAATACGTGGTGTCATTTTATGCCACCGAATACAAAACACCCTATATATATATATATGTATATATAGCCAAATCAAAGAAAAATCTGTATGAATTAATATTGGTAAAGATAGAATCAAAAATACATAGCCAGTAGATTAAAGAGGCAACAACATTAATCACAATTCATTCAGTGACATACTTGGCAAACAATTTGAATCGACATTCAACAGACGTCAGGCATAAATTACGTTTCGAACGAGTGTTGGAAGCATTCTATCCAAATCTAATTTGAAGCATCTGGAACGCTGAATAGATCATTAGGCATTCCGTGCGTCTAGTCACTGCGCATGACTTCCAGGTGAATCCATTAATAGTGCCAACAGTGTTAGATCTTTATTGCCTAGAGTCAATAGCAGCCACATAGAGGCAGAGAGTCAAATTTTTGACCATGTCGTCACCTCACTAAAATCGTCCTTGAACCTCTCCTTCACTTACCAATGCAAATACTCCGAAAAACGCTTCTGATTAGGACTTAGCTATTGAAATTGTTTTGATGAATTGTAAATTTCCCGATTCGCAAATTGCATCACTTATTCACCGAAATTGTTTTAAATTGTAAATTGTGGTAGTTCGCTTTTCTGTTTCCAAAAAACTGGCAGACAAAGAAGCATCGCACATTTCTAAACAGCCATTATTATTAAATTGGATAAGCTATTATATAGTCTAGGATATCAAAATAATCTTCCATTTAATATTGTTCGGTTTCCTCTTTGATGAGAGCAGATTTCAAATCATTGCAAGTTAGCAGCTATTTAAAAGTGGCAAAAATCGATAAAAAACAAGAATAAACTTTCGAGTATTTCAACGTTTAACAATAGTTCTGATTTCAGTTTTAACTTGACAACATTTACTTTATAATATTTAATAGTACGACGATTCTATTTAAAACCATATTATTGAAAGAAAGCCAGACCGAATAAAAATGAATTGAAATAAGCAGATATATGCAAAAAAAAAATTATTTGAATATTGGGTTTGCAGATTCTTTTTCAAATCCTTGCAAACTAGTGACGGCAAAGTATGTCAGTTTTTTTATAAACAATAAATTCGAATTGGAGTTTCGCATAGAAACGTATATAGAAGTTTTGTGTCTACCTTTTTAAATGTTTTTTTAATGCTATTCATGTAGATTTCAATTTGATATTTTTGGAGAAAAATCCAACAACCTAATTTTGAGATCTCAAAAAATGAACATATTTTATTGTGGACTTGACATAATTTTCTCTAAAAGTGCGAAACTTTCAATTTTTAGGTGAAAATGAGAACAGTTCTACGCAATTTAAAACATATAAAGCGTACGGCAGACGATTTTTTTCTATGTTTTTATACAGTTACCTCATTTGCTCGCTGGATAAAAAAATAAACCATTACACAATATGAAAAAATAAACCATATAGAAGTAACAAAAATAGTCAACAATTATAATTTGGTAAAATTGGGTTTCAGTTTCTAGACTTTTCAAGTATTGTAGCTGATTTGAAAGATTGATTCTAAATAGTTTACCTGACCACATAAAGATGTGTTGACGAGTTCAAAGAAATATACATGACTTTCCAGATACTATGTTTAAAACACCCTTTCAGACATACAATAATTAATTACTTACATAGCAACAAGCTTTTACAAGTACTTTTTTGAGAGAAAACTCATTTTTCAAAACTGTTCCTAAAAAGAAAACAAGTGTTGTCTATGAAAATGCACTGAAATCATGCTTTTCAAATTTAGAATATAAAATGCAGCAGCAATGCGCAAGGAAAAAAAATTAAAAGTGATCCAAAATCATAAATTGTTATTACTTAATAGAAAAATTGTTTGCTTTAACGTTATCGAATTTCTTTGAGAGCTTGGTAAAAAACTACTTGATCGCAATGTTTTGGAAATATATCGAATGAGAAGATATCTGGCTCATTTATTTGAATAAGTATGTTGAGTTTTGCATAAAAGACCGTTCCAAGCCAATTTCAAAACTGTCATAAACACGTTATACATCACATACGACACATTTTACACCATTTTTTGCATAATCATAGCAATCATAACTGTTATTTTTGGTTTTTGTAAATAAATCTCTAATCCTTGTATGAAATACATAAAACAGAAACAAATAACACAAACAAAATACACATCATCCTGGTCCCATTTTGATTTGTTCAATTAAAAATATTTTCTAGACCTTCTCATCATCAATTTACACCAAATTTCTTTTCACCATTCGATGTTTGGCGTAAAAATTTCCCACCACTAGTTGCTCATCCATCAACTTCTTCGTTCGATGGCTTACCGCTATCATCATCATCATCGCCTTCGTTTTGGCCAAACAGTTTTCTTAATGACGATGTCCCATCTTTTAGGGATAGCGATTTTGGGGTGTATCCAGCCGAAGATAGGACCGAGGCACCAAAAGACGATGAAACAAATGAAAATCCATTTGGTGAGTAGTTTCAGACATTTTTAGAACATAGTTTGTTTAGTCTGCTTCCGATATGATTTTTTTGTTTGATGTATATTTCAGAAATTGATGTGATTGAATCGGCTGGTGCTCCACCAAATCCACTTGGGGATTCCGATGCTAACTTCTTCTTCCAACATTCAATTCCGTTCTTCGAGAATTATCCATTCTTCTCGACTTTCGGAGGATTTGATTTTCCAAAGAGGAAGGAACCATGGTGGAAAGGGTGAGTGTTGCTATATGTTAAATTTACGTGTAAAATATTTCCAAATTTATTTGTCATATTGTCTGGATCTGATTGTTGCTATCAATATTATCTGTATTTTAATATTAAATGAAAACGCCTTCTGAGGCGAGAGAGAGAAAGCTTCTAGACGCGGAAGAAAAACACAAATAATTCCAAAACTGAGTGCATTTGCATTCATTTGCAAATCGTTCAATATATCACATTCATATGTGTGTGCAGCTTCTAGAAAAATTGGATAGTACTATTTATGGAAAAAACAGTAGAGTATTTGTTTTGAAAATATTGCGCGCGCTATGTTGAAAAGAACATGTTATCGACTTATGGATATATGGATATATATATACTGTGCTTTTCCTCCCGTGCCAAGATTTGCAGTAGAGTTATTTTAAACGTCGTAACGGAGCCATGCATTGACCAAATGAGCCAAAAAATCTCAACTTCACATCTAAACCATTCAATTCAAATTATCAAAACAAATGCCGACCTAATCATCTCATTGATGTCGGATTCCGTTCAAGCACGGAAACATGCTAGAATCTGGTCAGCTTCAAACGATAGAAACGCTTGATTGAAATGACCCATGACCTCGCCAACGAAAAAGCTTCATCCGCAGGCAGTTCTAATCTAATCGGAAGGCTACAATACGAAAGACGAAACCATCAGCAGGTCAACTGCTTCGGTTGACCTAATGATAGCTTGAGAAAGATCATGGATCCAGCCTCGGTACCAAGTCGAATCATTTTGATTTGGTCTTTGTCTCGGAATCGAAGCGATCTTTAAGATACTCGGGATCAGCGGGAAGACATTGTGCAATACACGAGTCAGATAGGTTTGACTATATGTTCTTGATCGTCACAATTTCATTTTGATGTGCCATCAAAAAAGGGATCTAGCACCGAAAAGGGGCTCGCACCAGGAATCATCTGAGTATTCACGCGGCCATAAACAATTCAATTAGTGGTGCTCACATTGAGCTAGCGACACAGATTGACGAGCCACACACTATTAAGTTATTTCCTCAATTGAAAACGATTTGCGTGTGATGTGAACAATGCGTGATCATGTTAGGGAAATGATTCGACTGGGAAGTGGTTAATGCGCTTTTGCTACACAGTGTGGTTGGCCAGTTGCGAAACGATAGAATGGAGCTTCTATCTACATATATATGTATGTGCCCTTTCAGCTAGGCACATTGTTTCGGAATATAATTTGAAACAAGCCGCGAGGTGCGACCCTTGAGGTCCACACGGTTAACTTCCCAGTAATATCTACATAAACATCAACAACATTACAACAATGAGAGGTTTTCATAGCAGTAACAGGAATGAGTTAATATGAATCATATCGTCTACGGGAGGGTCCATTGATTACGTAAGGTTTTTGGTCGATGAGGACAGATTGAATATTCACGCGGATCAATCGGTGGGGTGCCTTTTTGGTCTTGAAAATTTTTGTTGGTTTTCAAAATTGAAGCAGTTTTTTTTAATTAAAAGACTATAAAAACTATTTAAAATTTGCTCAAATTATGCAAATATTTTAAAACTTTGATTGAATTTACAACATTTTTTTTAGAATTAAAAAAAATAAAGTAAAAGCATTCGTATGAACCCTCATTAAATGGTAACTTTGAATGATTTTTTATTTTTCATTCAGTTTTTTTCATAATCAAGGAAATTTTTTTTGCCGGTTTCTCTTCAAAACTTGATAAGAATGTATACATTTTATAAACAGGTATTACTGTGTTGTGCAAATCAGGTTAAAAAATATTTTTTATGAAAAAAAAATTTAATATTTTGCATTTTCTTCTATTAAACTAAAAAAAGCTGAAACGAGTTTTTATAATGTTAAAAACTTCACAAAGATATTAATACACGTCAACTGACTCCTTAATGATGCAAATATTATATCTGGTTCGTGAGATATAGTGAGTGATAAAAATGACCTTGAAAATCATGATGAATTTTAATAATTTTTTATTGGATTTTTTACGTAATCATGAGAAAAAGCTTTGATGTTGTTTCTACACAAATTGTTTGGAGTATATAAATTTTAGAAACATTGTCTACTAAATTACGAAAATCTGGTTAAAAATTTATTGTTTATGAAAAAAACCCTAATTTTTTGCACTTTTTTCTCTTAAATTAAAAAACGGCTCCAACGATTTTTTTTAAAATTTGATGGATTAACAAAAATGCTAATACGCGTCGATTGATACGTCGATGTCTACAATGCAAATCGTATATTTGGTTCGCGAGATATAACGCATGACAGAAATGACCTTCAAACGGGCATAACAGCAAACCCCCCCGACCGAAGTTTTGAAAAAACTAATCAGCTCTTAAGATTGCAAAGGCGCTTCGATTGACACCTCAACGAAGTCGATACGACTTTGTTTACGTGAGTTATGTTCGTAGAAAAAAGTGTCCACGAACGTACGTACGTACGTACACACACACAAACACACACACATACATCTCCCTTTCTAAAAACACTTTATATATACTCTATAGACCTCAAAACGTAAAGAAATGTTGAAAATTTCAATTTCGATTTTCGAGGCGATTACAAGAACTTCCCATATACTGGGAAGTTAAAAAATTGTTTAAAGTCGATAAAACTGTTATCAAGATTAGCAAAGTTTATTTACCCTTCGTCACTGCATATTAAATTCAGCCCCTTTCAGCCATGCTTTACTTTTCACGAGAACCTCACATGCCATGTTCCGTTCTATATCACTTCTTCAAAGATTCAATGATAGACTGATCCATTGGATAAAACAAATCGAATTTTGTGGATGGAAAATTGCCCAAGGTGAAAACTTCAATATCCATTAACTGTTTACGGTACCAAGGGATCAAGGTGTAAAATGTACAGGATTCTTATCTAATAACTTCCTCTTTCTATTAAGTGTTTGCTTTTACATGATTGCAGGGGCATGTCGAATAGAAGATTGAATTTCTCCTTCGCCGTAACCTACACATCTGGGGTTATTCTTCAAGCTGCGCAACACGTCTCTTCTATAGATAGCTATCCGCGCAGCGCTAAATTCACACGGTTCTTGTTTTTCAAATATATACAATTTTACGTACATACTCAATGCATCGTGCAAATTTGAATACATCCAGTACGTTTTCATCGTGGAATACTAGCTTCAATATAAGGATACAAGGCCATGTTGAGGTTAAAATTACCATTACTCGACATTGGTATTTCCTTAAAAGTAAATTTCCTAAAAGTAAAAAACAACAACACGAGTTCAAACTAACTCCTTAATTGGACGACCATAATCGACCGACGTCAATTGGGCTTACCAAGCATGATTGACACAGGCTGAGTCCACCCTACTGTGGCCGTCGATGTGCGCGACCGCATCATAGCGTGACTACTTGTAGGGTGAAAAATACATACATTTGCGATCGATAGACAGCAGATTCTGATATTTAAATAAAACCAGACCTCATTTGCGGAAAAGATATTTTAGATTTGTCAGCATTTTGTTTAAATTCAAAATAACTAGCATGTACATGTGATTTTCGACCAATGCGCTTCAAAATGATGATGAAACTCAAGAACGGCAAATCTTTTGGAATACACGATCTTAAATGGTTTAGCTCAAACCCATCGTTGTCGCTCTTCGTTTTCCGATTTCAAGTAATTTCGAATTCATTCGGATTTAGATTTAAAGGTATCATTGGCAAACAACGGAAATTTTTCGCTCGTTTTCAGTTGCCTTCGCCTTATTTTCATAATGTTTACCCTTTTGGTTAGAATAGTACAAAGTCTAAGCTTAAATCTTCAAGACTTAACGCGTACAATTTTATGTCAATAGCTGAAAAAGTAAATATTATACCCACTTCTGAAAGCATCGTCCGAAAAAAAATTTGAAAGTAAACAAGTATAAGTTAAATGTTAACGACAAACGGTGAAGCTATCGCGGGAACGCTAGTTGCAAATACATTATATGGCTCAACAGTTAATAAAATGAACGACGATGTACCCATTTTTGTTAATGGGCAGCGCAAGAAGATGAAAACTGACAAGATGCTGATTTATTGACAATTGATAAAATAATGACTGTATATTTTATTTTATAAATTGTCAATTTGAAGAGAATAGTCAACGTGCGTATTTTCTTTAAGTGAAAACCGCAATGAAGTAGAAATATTTGGTATATGTATTAACTTAAGTTTTTTTAAGGGTTCTCATTTAGTATTTCTTAGACTCGTCGCTATCTCATTTAGGTGCAACTGAAAATTAAATTTAGAGATCAAAGGAGCTGATCATCTAAATTAAAACAAAAGAAAAACATCAAACTATTTCATTCCATCAAGGGAAAATTTAAATTGCAATGAAAGAATTGTTTGGATTTGACTTAATTATTTTTGATAAATTTACTATGCATCTTGTATGCATAAATTGAAACAAAATCAAATAAGGGAATGATAATATTTGGTTAAAATTCGTCAACACTTAGTTGTTTGTTCATATAAAGCAAAGAAGTTAAATGTTGCTTGGTTTCAGTTTACAAGATTTCGATGCTTGCATTTATGCTTGCTTTTATGCTTGCCTTGAAAAAATGTTGCAGGTGAAAGTTCTCCTCGAAAGAGTAATATTTATACGAAAACTGTGGTTTAAGGTTCTCACAATTTTTTCATAAAAGTGACTGCGTTGATGATGATTAAAAGTACTTTTGTTGGTAAATAATTTGAAAAACATCTTGTGTCAGGATGATAATTTTCTGGCCAGAATCGCACCAACCGTGTTTTTAAATGAATTTTCCCTTCTATAGTATACATGCTTATCTACTGAAATATTAACAGAGTACTACCTTCTGCCCGTCTGATACGCTTTATCATTTTTTTAGCTTCCCAGTATATGGGAAGTTCTTGTAATCGCCTCGAAAATCGAAATTGAAATTTTCAACTTTTCTTTACGTTTTGAGGTCTATAGAGTATATATAAAGTGTTTTTAGAAAGGGAGACGTATGTGTGTGTGTGTGTGTACGTACGTACTTTCGTGGACAGTTTTTTCTACGAGCATAACTCACGTAAAAAAAGTCCGATCGACTTGGTTGAGGTGTCAATCGAAGCGTCTTTGCAATTTTAAGAGCTGATTAGCTTTTGGAAAACTTCGGTCGGGGGGGTTTGCTGTTTTGCCCGTTTGAAGGTCATTTCTGTCATGCGCTATATCTCGCGAACCAAACATACGATTTTTTTGAACAAGGTGTCAATCGATGCGTAATGACGTTTGTGTAATTATATCAAATTTTCAAAAAAAATCTTGGAGCGGTTTTCAAATTTTTTAAAAAAAAGTGCAAAAAATTAGGTTTTTTTCAAAAACAATAAAGTTTTAACCTTAGTGTCAAGTCTTAGTAATCAATGTTTATAAAATTTATGTACTCCAAACAATGCTTGCAAAAACGTCATCAAAACTTTTTCGCATGTTTACGTAAAAAAACAAGCCGCGAGGTGCGACCCTTGAGGTCCACACGGTCAACTTCCCAGTAATATTTACATAAATATTAAAAATACTAAACAAAATAATAATTATGAAAATAATATTACTTTAAATAAAAATAATGTACCTCTCATAACAGTAACTGGAATGACTTAATATTAATCGTATCATCTACGGGAGCGTCAATTGATTACGTAACGTTTTTGGTCGATGGGGACAGATTGATTTGATTGAATATTCACGCGGATCAATGGGGGGGGGGGGGTTCTACGTTATTTGTTATTTTCATATTGATGAAAGCTTTTTTTATAGCATATGATCTAGCAAAGTATTGACTACGAAACATTTTACCATTCAAAGCGTTCATTGCGACAAATGCAAATTTGATTAATTTTTTTTTGATTTTCAAAATTTAAGCTGTTTTGATATAAAAATTAAAACACGGTGCTATGAAGACTATTAAAAATCTGCTTAAATTATGCAAATATTAATAAACTGTGATTGGCTTAACAACAATGTCTTCAGAATAAGAGTAGTCGGGTAAAATCATTCACTTTTTACATGGCGACTTTGAACGATTTTTTTATTTTTTATTTAATTTTTTTAAACATCATGGAAAAGGATTTTACTGGTTTGACCCCAAAAATTGATAAGGATTGATAAATTTTATAAACATTTATTTCCGTGTTGTGCATATCTGGTTAACAAATTTATTTTTTATGAAAAAATCCTAAATTTTTGCATTTTTTCTGTTAAATTAAAAAAACGCCTCCAACGATTTTTTTAAATATAAAAACATACCAAAAATGTTAATACACGTCGATTGACACCTAAGTGATGCAAATATTATATTTGGTTCGTGAGATATAGTGAATGGCAGAAATGACCTTGAAATCATGATGACTTTTAATGATTTTTGATTTTTAATTTAATTTTTTTTTGCAATCTTGAGAGAAAGTTTTGTTGATATTTGCACAAAAACTGTTTGGAGTATTTAAATTTTATAAATATTGATTACTGTGTTTCGAAAATCAGGTTAAAAATTTACTGTTTATGAAAAAAAACCTAATTTTTTGCACTTTTTTCAAAAAAATTAAAAAACGCCTACATGAATTTTTTTAAAAGCTTGATAGAATCACAACAATGTTAATACGCGTCGATTGACACCTTATAGATGAAAATCGCATGTTTGGTTCGGGAAATATAACGCATGACAGAAATGACCTTCAAAGGGGCAAAACAACAAAGCCCCCGACTGAAGTGTCCCAAAAACTAATCAGCTCTTAAAATTGCAAAGACGCTTCGATTGACACCTCAACAAAGTCGATAGGACTTTGTTTACGTGAGTTATGCTCGTAGAAAAAACTGTCCACGAACGCACATACGTACGTACGGACGTACGTACATACACACACACACACACATACATACTTCTTTCTAAAAACACTTAAAATATACTCGTAAGACCTCAAAACGTAAAGAAATGTTGAAAATTTCAATTTCGATTTTCGAGGCGATTACAAGAACTTCCCATATACTGGGAAGTTAAAAATCATTAAAAGTCATCATGATTTTCAAGGTCATTTTTATCATTCACTATATCTCACGAACCAGATATAACATTTGCATCACTTAGGTGTCAGTTGACGTGTATTAACATCTTTGTGAAGTTTTTAACATTATAAAAATTCGGCTTAGCCGTTTTTTTTAATTTAATAGAAGAAAATGCGAAAAATTATGGTTTTTTCATAGGAAATATTTTTTAACTTGATTTGCACAGCACAGTGATCCAGTTTATAGAATGTATACATTCTTATCAGTTTTTGGAGAGAAACCGGCAAAATTTTATTCCATGATTATGAAAAAAACTAAATTAAAAATAAAAAATCATTCAAAGTTACCATGTAAAGTGTGTTGATACGAGTGCTATTACTTTATATCTTTTATTCTAAAATTTTTCTTGTAAATTCAATCAAAGTTTTATGATATTTGCATAATTTGAGCAGATTTTTAATAGTTTTTATAGTCTTTTAATTAAAAAAAATTGCTTAAATTTTGAAAGCCAACAAAATTTTTCAACACCAAAAAGGCCCCCATCGATTGATCCGCGTGAATATTCAATCTGTCCTCATCGACCAAAAACCTTACGTAATCAATGGACCCTCTCGTAGACGATTTGATTGATATTAACTCATTCCTGTTAATGCTATGAATACCTCGCATTGTTATTACTTAAAGTAGTGTTATTTTCAAAATTATTATTGTGTTTAATATTTTTAATGTTTATGTAGATATTACTGGGAAGTTGACCGTGTGGACCTCAAGGGTCGCACCTCGCGGCATGTTTTATTTTATGTTTAGTATTAAGTCATATTTTAAGGTTATTTCCACTAAAATCTAGATACTTTTGAGTAGTACTTGAGTCTATCGTCACTTGAAAAGTCTCCCAGAAGAGTGAATTGTTTCATAAACCAAAATCACAATGCCAATCGCCTCACAAAAGACACGCTTTGATGAAAACAATGATTGATGTTGTGGTGTGAAGATGATGCTACCACCGTGTTATGATGCATCTACGTGTGTTTTACATTGACTGCAGTTTTGGCATTCCACACATGTTTATGACAAATTCAGAGAAATTTAATTATGTCTTTCGCGTTGTGCATACAACCGTGCATAATCAACTTGATGCAATCCACATGCATCAAATATGATAGGTTCATGGTTACGGAACATGAATACTTCATAAAGTTGATTGGTGTATTTGCTTGTAGTCCCAGGCGCGTACAATGTTACGAATTATTTTTTATTCTACATTAACCCGTTGAGCCATTCACTTTGATTTAAAGAAATACTGATGAATACAAAGAAAGGTAATTCCAATTGGCCCAAAGGTAAGAGAAGACAGAAGTTTTACCTCTTAGTTATACTTTTTTTGGATAACATGATCTTCCACTGCGTAAGTTGGACTTTCCTTGTTAACTTTGTGAGTAATTTGCGCAAGCATGAAATGCTAACTTTCTTTTACTTTTTTTTGTGTTAACACGGATAGTGGCTGAATCTATTTTAATGGATCTGAATGAAGCATTGTTAGATACTTTAACTATCCAAGGTGCTTCACAGCAACATTTTCAAATGGGTTAAGAGGAAGCATTTGTACGAATGCGCGTGCGCATATCACTATAATTTCCTATTGTCTTATACATTTCAGCATTTCGTAGTAGCCAAATCGTTACCAAACAAACTTACTTTTCTATTCAAATTTATTCGCAGACCCAACGTATGTACGGAACGCAAGGAAGATATCGAAGACGATAAAGATACAGAAATCGAAGAAACCGACGAGGAAACTGCAGCAACAGATACTGAATTGATCAGGAAGCCTTCACCAATATTCGGTGGATTGTTGTTCAGCGTGAATTCATGCACTGAAAAGCCACATAAGCATGTTTGCAAAAAAATGTACGTTTCTTTCGTAGTTCCCAACTTGGAGGAATCCATTTCCATCTTCTGTTTTCAGTGTAAGCAAAAATGGAGCCAAGAAAACAATGACGATTACACATCAATGCTGTCACGGCTATGGGCGTTCTTCAAATGCCGACATCACCACTCCTTGCGAAAAGGTTGACTTGAAATCGATCATACTTACAGCTGAAGAGATGGGTGCCAAGGAGTTCATCAAAAGTGCACGGACAAATCAATTAGAGGAGAAACTGATGTCAAATATCACATTGTTCCTGCCAACTGATCAAGCTTTCACCGATTTCTCAGAACAGATGTTCGAAAATGTAAGTATTTTTACAAGTCCACCATTATTTTTTAGGCGCTAGAAATTCAGGACCAATACATTAAAAAATAAAGACTCCAACAAAAAAGTAATGTTCTCATTGCACTTTGCAATGATATGTGCCTCTGTTATGGAAGCTGTAGTCAACACCCTAAATTTCAGCTATTGGGACTTTGATGCGACAGACTTCGTGAAGCTTCCAGATGTTTTGTAGGATTGCATGCTTCGTTTTTGTCACGTACGAAAAGAATGAACTAAAACACTAGTTTGCAATAATCAAAGAAATACTACCACTGAAATACATTCCAACAAAGTTCCGCTGAATTTGTTGAAAAGGATCGTGGTGGTTTGACGTTGGCACTTCACTTTTCTAGTAGTTATATTTAATATCTAAATACTATGCGTTTCCATACCAACTCATTACAACAAAAATTTGAACTTAACTTAATGTTCAGAAAATATTTTCGAATTAGACATGTTTCTTCTTCATTAAATAAAGAAAGGAACAAAGTTCAGCTTGTTTAGATGTGATTGAAAATACTCTTTCATTAGATTTCTTCAAAAATATTCTGTTTCATGCTTCTTAGCTACGATTTCCTACCAATGAAAAAAACAAATATTTAAATTTCTTTTTATTGCAATTATAACGAAGGTCATTCGGTCTCACTTTAAACTTAAAACGAATGAAATTCTTTGAAGGCTTATAGGTCAATAGGTTTTTCTTTGTTTTTAATTGCTGTTTACAGTCTTAAAAACAGCGCAAACAATATGTCCTTTACTATCAAACAATTTGCTTACTAAATTACTTCCTGAATGTATGTTCCTTTGAAGGTTAGCCACTAACGATCCTATTCTTCAACAAATTGAATTGAAATTACAATTTTTTGTGGGTAATGCTGCCATATCTACAATCTCCGTTAGGCTCGACAGCCGGCAAAAAACCTCCTCTCCCTAGTCGCAATCACTTAGCTTACTGTAAGGACTTTTTACTTTTCCAGTGAGACATTCGCGCTTCCAAAGGCTCCCTTATAATTTTCTGATAAATTTCCATTGTTTAATTTAATTCCTTGATTTTCGGTGATATGTATTTTGATAACTTTCTACAAAGATTGAAGAATGACTCCCAAAAAGTAACTTTAATTAATATTGATTGAAATTCCTGCTTGCCAGCTCAGCGACTGGTTCTAACTTCCTTCTTTTTGCAGTCAAAAGTTAGTTATTCTAATCGTGCATGAATTCTTTACAGAACTTGGTCGTATTGCCACTGAAACGTTCACGTCGTGCTGCTTCTGATTCGTCTGGAATCACAACTAAGGAATTGGCTCTCAACCACATAGTGGACGGCTGGATTAACATTCAGGACGTCAAAAACGAAGAACTCCTTCAAACGAACTTCGATAATGCAACCATTCGCATAAATATTTTCCCACGACCACCGAATAGCAAACAATATGAACATCCTTTCCGATACACTGCAAATTGCGCGCCAATCGTAAAAGCCAACAAAATTACCACCAACGGAATTGTACACGTTGTTGACAAAGTCCTTTCGCCCGTTACCATGAATATCATGGATATCATCCGAACACGTAGTGATATGGCTGTGCTCAGGACTGTCCTCGAAAAAACGAAAATGAACGAATTACTTGAAAGTGATAAGCCTCTGACGGTTTTCGCGCCCACCGATAAAGCTTTTGAAAAATTGGACATGCATTTGCGAAGGACATTAAAGGAAGGACGTGGATGTGCGACAAGTATGTAACTATGTTGTATTAATTTTTATTGAATTATATTCGTGCACAGTTCCAAATTTAAGATCAATCGAATGCAATCCTGGTAATAAAATATTGTATAATAAGCCCATAAATTATTCATTTAAATTTCATAACTTACTTTGGTATAGATATTTATACCACTGTGGTCTAGATTTGCATAACCATATCGTATAAAATTCTATAAAAAACTCCAGTTTGCTCACTTTCTGGCGTCCCTGTGAATCACTTCACGCTTGTTCATTTCGGATTGATCTACATTACTTTTGTCTACCGGGATAGAAATTTGGACCTCCGATTGGACGTCTATCAGATAGATACGAACCCTGCGCCTTAAGGCTGCCATCATGAAAAATGTCAATCACACAAATGAAAACAGAAATAACAAAGACTGTTTCTGTGTGATATCATGCAGAGTCTATTCAGGATTCGCATGGAAGCTATCTTTTGTTAATATAAAATGTGCAGTTTTTGGTTGTCAAGCCCACGTATACTAGTTGAGCATAAATTTCATGCTTCTTCTAAATTACACCTTTTTATCTCCAGACATTCTGAAAAATCACATCTTGGACATGACCTTCTGCTCAGTGGCAGCTGTTGCTGATGCCAAAACCACTGCCTACAACCTCATGGGACAAGCAATGCTTTTTGAACGCATGATGATGAATGACGAACAAATGCAAGGAAGTGAGATCTCCGATCTGGCAGGCGTCCAAGACATCATTATCAATGGACAAGCAAAAATCACTGAGACGGACATTATGGGCACCAATGGGGTCATCCACGTGATTGACACAATTATGCCGACAGACACAGCTTTACCCATCACTTCACTTCTGGACAGGAAAAACTTGACGCTGTTCAAAAGTTTGGTTGAAGCCGCTGATCTACAGGATCAATATGATGACCTCAACAACGTGACGTTCTTTGTTCCAAGCGACAAGGCATTGAGCGGAAGCAAATGGGCGAAGGAGCTGGAGGAGAATCCCGATAGTTTGAAGAACAACGACGAGCTTATTGAGTTCCTCGGTTATCACGTGGTTGAGCCAATGATCAAAACATGTGATCTGAACGAGAGGATGATTCCAACGAAGTCGGGATCTCCACTCAGAGTTAACTTGTATTCCACACATGCTTTGTTCACAAACGTTATGAACCGGGCGACTGTCAATTGCGCTCGACTTGTTCACTTTGACGATGAAAGCTGCGGCTCAGTATTGCATCAAGTAGACAAGATCCTGGCACCACCAGAAAAGGTAAGGAAACCACGACCTGCATCCAAGCATGGTGCTAATTCTACTTTCATTTCAGAACCTCCGTGAGTTACTCGAAACTACCCCCGAATATAGTATGTTCTATAAACTCATCCAGAACGCCAATTTGTCGCACCTGCTGGAAAATCTGAACGACAGCTTCACGCTGCTAGTCCCCAAGAATGATGTCTTTCTGGAGGTGGAGGAATACTTCAATACGCTGCCGGACAACAAGGCTCAGCTCGAAGCTCTGGTCAAATCGCACATCGTGAACGACGTTATCTGCTGCGCAGGCATTATTCCCACAAATTGGCCATTCGTACGCACTGTTGAGACCATCAACAACAGGAAACTACGACTTAGCCGTGATCGCAGGCCAAAGATTGAGAACGCTGGCGTTACTAAATGTGATATTGTTGGAAAGAATGGTATAATCCACGAGATCAATGACGTGATTGCTGCAATGCCGCAACGGCGACCTGTTAGCAACCACGACTTCCACAACATCGAGGATATTTTCTTTTCGTAAATTCTAGGGTGCAGTTTTCAGTTTCCTTTTTATAATTTATTAAAATAACCATAAAGCAGTTATGAAGAATAAGACAGAAGAACACGTTGGTCTTCAAATGTTTAAGAAAATCTCTCTCGTAAATTGATTTAGGAGTTAACACATGATTTCAAGTGTATCGATAAGACGTTGAGTTTGCCGCATGATGGATCAAATGGTATAGTTTGTGCTTGTATGCTTCGAAATAAAATATTTTAAAATAATTCGATTCCGTTTTGATGTTTTATTAGGTGAGAATTATCCTCAACCCCATGGAAAATTTTTTTTTTGCAAATTAACTTTTATAAAATAGGTACTTATCCCGATTGTTGCTATATTCTTGTAAGCTAATATTGGCAGAGGATAGTCAATAGTGGCTTAAAACTAGGGATGCATCCGATACCGATATAACGGCGATACTTCGGGTTTGCCGATGTATCCGTATTGGCGATAGTTTTATGACCGATTCAACGATACTTTTCAAATTTCGCGCTTTGAAAATGATGTAATGTAAACGGCCGTGTTGTCTCGTCTATTTCGTTGCAAACGAGTCTCGAACTAACTATGCTCGGAGAATCCCCGCGCTTTATTAAGTCTCTTGTTTCGCTAGGTTGACTGTTGTCGAGCATAATATTTTTCGATGCAGATATAATTCAGAACTACATATCGTAATTAGTTTGTATGTGTATATCATTTGTAGCTAGTTCATTGAGTCAAATGAAATAAATCTAAATAGTATTCATTGTTATCAAGAACAACAAAATGAAATTTGACAACAGCGCAGACCAACTTCATGTTCAACAGTGCCGACGAAATTCATGTTAAATTATACAACAGTCGCTATTAAACTACCGTCAAGCACGAACCTTTTTTCCCTTGATAGTCATGTCAACTTCAAAACATAAATTATTGGATAACATAAGAAGTCCGTCGACAGAAAGGGAGAATTCATCGGAATCGAAAAAATAGCGGCTGACTTGGTACTGGCTCTTAATGAAAAATTTGATGGTTTGCAAAATGGAGAAACATATTGCTTAGCACAATGCTTGATCGACGTTACAAATCATGAATATTTCAATTACAGTCTACTATTACTTCGGCAAAAAGCTAGACTTGCGAAATCGCCTTTGTCCGCAAAACTTAAGAATATTTTGTTTTTTAAACAAAATTTTTATCAATGTTAATTATAATTATGAAAACTATTAACTAATCTCGACCTGTCTATTTTTTATACTAATTTAAAAAATTATCCTGACTTGTGTTTTATTTATTTTACTTACATTATTGATTTCAATAAGCGTATCGGTATCGCCGATATTTTTGTAAGAGTATCAGTATCGTATCGGCAAAAAGCGTATCGAGGCAGCCCTACTTAAAAAATCCCTGGAATGTTTTTTTTTAAATTAATGTAATAAGCTGATTGGTTACTTACAGGATTCCTTATTACATATTAAGCTAGAAATTAAAATTTTCTTGTGAAATGTAATGGATGTACAATATAAGTATAACGAAAATAGGACTTCTACAAGGAGAATTTTTTACTAAGATACAGTGAAACGTATATTTAGTGTCTTCTATTCATCTACACATAAAATTGATAAATTTGGAAGATGATAATGAACTATGGGTTATTGGATAACTCACTCTCCTTATAGGTAGCTGCCTACTACATTCACAATACTGAGAACAAAATGAAAGTTTTTTCTGCGGCGCCAGTTTCTACAGTCAAATTATATAAATTTATATTATTCGGTATATTTTTGTTCAAATTGATTCTGGTTTTGATGATAAACTTGATTAGTATATTTTGCCGGTACACATTGCCGGCAAAAAGGGAATGATATCGCTTTTATTTAACCAATAAATTGTGTATCTCAATATATTTTGAAGACAAATAAAATCCCAACCAGCAAAAGCAATAAAAAAATTTTGGGAACACACATTACAATTTTTGCGAAATATCAGAAAATTGACCGGTAGCACCATCAACGTGACTTTCAACCAAATAATCAAAATAATTTTACAAAAAAAAATCATTGGTCAACATCATCCGTTATTGTATTTTAATTTAAATTTTCTTGCTTTTTCGCCTGCGACAGTCGTACAGAAAAAGAGCGAAATTTTCCCTGTTGCAGTTCTTACAATCATCCGTGAACGATGAATTACTCGAACCAAAATCATTTTCCCGCCACTTCATGTTAAGCTTGTTTATCAAAATTTTGAATAAGAGTGGTGATTGTTTCAAACATATTTGTCTACCACAATCTGCCCTTGATATGAAAATATTAAATACTGTTATAGACCACAAATCCATACTATTATAAACGATAATGATTTCTCAAATCATGCTTTGTATCAGTCGTCAAATTATTTTTGGAAAGCTAAAATTCAATAGAGTAATCCGAAAAACACTTAGGAGCTTTTAACAACTAGCACCTTAGATGGATATTAATTTTTAACTTCCCAGTATATGGGAAGTTCTTGTAATCGCCTCGAAAATCGAAATTGAAATTTTCAACTTTTTTTTACGTTTTGAGGTCTATAGAGTATATATAAAGTGTTTTTAGAAGAAGTATGTATGTGTGTGTGTGTGTTCGCAGGCAGTTTTTCTACGAGCATAACTCACGTAAAAAAATTCGTATCGACTTTGTTAAGGTGTCAATCGAAGCGTCTTTGCAATTTTAAGAGCTGATTAGTTTTTGGGAAACTTCGGTCTGGGGGGTTTGCTGTTTTCACCCTTTGAAGGTCAACCATGTTATGCGCTATATCTCACGAACCAAACGTTTTGAACAAGGTGTCAATCAACGCGTATTAACATTTATGTGATTCTATCAAATTTTTAAAAAAATTCTTGGAGCCGTTTTTTAATTTTTTTAAAAAAAGTGCAAAAAATTAGTTTTTTTTTTCAAAAACACAATATTTTTAACCTGATTTTCAAACCTAAGTAATCAATGTTTATATAATTTATATACTCCAAATAGTTTTTGTGAAAAAACCAACAAAAGTTTTTTTATGATTACGAAAAAAATTAAATAAAAAATGAAAAATCATTAAACGTTCAAGGTCATTTACGTCATTCATTACATCTCGAGAACCAAATATAATCTTCCGATCATTAAGGTGTCAATCAACGCGTATTTTCATTTTTATGATGTACTTATATTTTAAAAAATCGTTAAAGCGGTTTTTTTGATTTATTTAAAAAAAATTGGAAAAGTAGTGTTTTTTTCATAAAAAAAAATCATTTTTAACCTGATTTCCACATCTTAATAATAAATGTTAATAGAATTTGTAAACTTTTATCAATTTTTGTAGAGAAACCAGCAAAAAAATTTCTCATGATTACAAAAAAAAATTAAATTAAAAATATAAAATCATTCAAAGTCACCATGTAAAAAGGGTTCATTCGAATCATTATACTTTAAATCTCTTATTTGAAAGACATTGTTGTATAGTCAATCAAAGTTTATTAATATTTGCAAAATTTGAGCAGATTTTCAATAGTCTTCAGAGCACCATGTTTTAACTTTAATTAAAAAAACTGCTTTGTAACCTGTCCCCCCTCCGATTGATCCGCTTGAATAATCAATCAAACCAATGCACCAAAATCCTCACGTAATCAATTGACGCTCGCGTAGATGTTACGATTAATATTAAATCATTCCAATAACTTTTATGAGAGGTACATTTTTATTATTTGAAGTAGTATTATTTCCATAACTATTATTGTTTTTAATATTTTTAATATCTACATATTAAAAAATAAAAGCCGGTGTTACGATGATGGTGTCCTGAACAAAAAAAATCATGCATTTAAAAAACAATATCCTTAGTTAATTTTTAAGAATTTTTGTTTTGTTATAATTAATTGTTTATGTTATCATAGAAAATTGAGCTTCTTTTATTTTATCAATTTAATTTTGAGCATAAAATAGCATTAACTAGAGCCAATTCGACAAATCTGACATGCATTTCGTATTCAGGAGACTAGAATTGCTCGAAATCAACTCCTCATGCTCATACCGCAGAATCAAACCTGCGAAATTGTATTAATAGCTCATTTGGGCGAATTATATGTTCCTGCACAGATTACTTTACCAATCTCCTATTTCCTTTTTCTGTATATTTGTTTTACTCGTATTATTTCATTTCAATGGTAATTGATTTCGTACCTCCAGTCTTGTTCGCCCCACGTTTGAACTATAAGTTACATATCTCTGAATTTCGTACTTTGAAAGGCAAACGAAAGCGTTATTTTGTAGAATAATACGAAATGAATTCAAACGATTTTTTGTCAAATGCTGCAACTAACATAGTCCTTAGAACACACTTTGTGTAGTTATTTGAAATTTTCGATGTATTTGATGCCACAATGCTAGAGGGAAAAGGTATCATCTCATTTAGTTCTTATCCAGAAACGGTTACCAGTCGCAGACAACTGTGATTTACATTATAATGATGTTTTTTCGGAAACAAACGTGCTCCGCTGACTTAAGGACAGAGAATAAAGTAACTATTTACATAAAGATAGATAAGATAAACATTGGATTTGCTCTAATGAAGTAATGGACAATTTTCCAGGAATCATCATCAAACGAGCGATTGATGAGTTGTCAAATTGGTTCTGATTCAAAGATAAATGCAAAAACAACCGATTCGTGGTGCATCCATGCATCAATTCCGATCAGTTAACGAAAATATGATGTTCAGGATGCTGCTTCTGTTCTCGCTCTTGAGCTTAAGCGAACAGGTAAAATGAAAGAGTACGTAACGAACCCGTTCATTGAGGATTCTTTGATTTTAGAGACGCTACAGGGTGGAACTTGCCAATATGATCGTTACATTCAGCCGGGACTTCGTAAAAGTCAGCTCAGTGGAAACTAACAAGACAAGCGTTTCTGCAATTATAGAGCTTGTGGTGCCTTTAAAAAACCCCACGTGGTCTTTCATGTTGTCCACCTGGAGTCCTGCCGCCACAAAGAAGTTTACCGATTTCACCTTTCGAATTTGTGATACGCTGCGAATGGCTCCAACCAATCCGTTCATTAACGCTGCGGTAAATTTGGTGAAGACCATGACAAACTTCACCATGACGTGTCCGTTAAAGGCTGGCATTTACCATGTTCACGCCGATTTCAATAGTTTACCTGATTTCTTACCACTGCGACTCATTTATCGTCCGAACTCAATGATGTTTGCGAAGTTAAACTATTATGAACGGTTTTCTAAAGGCAATTTGACAAAAGTAGCCATGGCTGAATTCGGATGTGTGATAAAGAAGTAATAAAATTTTACATACAGACTGTATCAAGAATGAATTCACACATAGGAAAAAATTCAATATTTGATCTTTCTAATTATACAATAAAATACTACTTTTTATTTATGTAAATAATTTTTTTTCCTAATTATAGTCATTTACATTATTTCCAACCGATATATACAAAAAAGTACAACTTCAATGCAAAAAATGAACGGAAAGAACAACGAAAACAATTATTACATTTCTTGAAGTGTCAAGAAACTCTTTACCCAAATTATTATTGTATTTAATATTTACATATTTTACAGGATATTTAAGATTTATTATTTGATATATTTAATATTTGGTATGGCCACCTTTGCCATCCACCACGCATTGCAACCGATTTTTCATTGGATGAATCAACTTTTGCAGGTCATACGTGGTTGGTATTTTTTGCCATTCTTCGAGAATCGCAGTTTTTAAGGCAGTTCGGTTTTTGGGTTGCCTTTTAGCGACTTGTTTCTTTAAGTAGGCCCATAAATTCTAGATGGGATTTAAGTCAGGAATCTGGGCTGGCGAATCATTCATTTTTCCGCGGTTGTATAAGAGCCTCATTCGCACCATGTGCACCTTATGTTTGGGATCGTTGTCCTGGTAAAACTTAAAATTTGGTTTGTTGTTATGCATAAACCCGAATTTCTGCGCACTGCTTGTCAAATATGTTTTAAGGATATGTAAATATTGTTGAGCGTCCATGGTTGATGAATGCCAAGTCTTCTACTCCTCTGCTTGAGATGCACCCCCAAATCACAATGGATAACAAATTTTACATTCGGAATGGTATTTCGATGTTCCAACGATGTTAAAGGCTTGCGCCACACTCTAGTCGGTCCAATATCATTTTCGTTTCATCGCAGAATATGACGTCGTCCCAAAAGTCAAGGGGTTGAGAAAGGTGCATCATGGCGAAGGAAAAACGCTTTTCGATGTTTAGTGCAGAAAGCAGTGGTTTCTTTGGTACAGCTCTTGATGAGAACTTATTTCGTAAGATGACCAATCGTACTGGTTCATGGGAAACAGCAACATCACACTCTTCCTTGAGTTCCCTAGCAAGTGTTCTGGTCGGAATCCAGGAGTTTTTATCAAGTTTCCTTGTCATAAGGCGCTCTATATGTTTAGATATTTTTGGTTTTGGGCCACCTCCACACTTTGGTTCCAATCTATCCTCATTTTCAGCACGATTTATAACGTTATAGACTGTCTTTCGTGCTACACAAAACATTTCCGACAGGTCCTGCGCACTTTTACCTAATTAATGATTATAGTATATCATCTGCTGAACTACTCAAAAAATAACCTTTTGGCTGGCATTTTAAAACACAATATCTCACTTAATTATGCGTACTAGCCAAAAATTAATCACCAACTAATGATCTAATTCATACAACTTTACAATACAGACCAAAGATTACGATAAATTTACCGCATTGTTGCAGTAATGCAAGCAAAAACAGTTATGTAAAAAGTTTGTTGACACTTCAAGAATTGTAATAATTGTTTTCGTTGTTCTTTCCGTTCTTTTTTGCATTGAAGTTGTATTTTTTTCTATATATCGGTTGGAAATAATGTAAATAACTATAATTAAGGGAAAAAATTCATTTACATAAATAAAAAGTAGTATTTTATCATTAAAAAAATCAAAAATTTAATTTTTTTCCTATGTGTAAATTCATTCTTGACAGATTATATCTGAAATCGATTTTAAAAACTAAACATCATAGATTACAGCTGGCAGTAAAATCCCCAATTTTTTCAAAATTAAATAAATAAAACAAATTATTCAATAATTTTCCATCAGTTTGTTTATGTGGTGGGTATTCAATAAGCAGGCATATGTGCAGTTCATCTGCAACGATTTTCCTATCGAATTGGCATTTCTCTTAGCTTCGTTGTTCTCACACTGCCATCCGTGCAACTTCTGCAGCTCGTCTTACAATTTCAACCAGAATCTGCGTCCGATTATATGGCCCAGCAAATCTCCTTAAAGTTTTTCCAGCATTGAACATCAATTTTCCATTTGAATTTCGTAACAAACTTTGGTATAGATATTTATACCACTGTGGTCTAGATTTGCATACCAAGATCGTATAAAATTCTATAAAAAACTCCAGTTTGCCTACTTTCTGGCGTTCCTGTGAATAACTTCCCAATCGTTTATTTCGGATTGATCTACATTATTTTTCAATGGTACTTTTGTCCGCCGGGATGGAGATTTGAACTTCCGATTGGACGTCCATCAGACAGACAAGAACCCTGCGCCTTTAGGCTGCCATCATGAAAAAAGGTCAATCACACAAATGAAAACAGAAATAACAAAGACTGTTTCTGTGTGATATCATGCAGAGTCTATTCAGGATTCGCATGGAAGCTATCTTTTGTTGATATAAAATGTGCAGTGTTTGGTTATCAAGCCCACGTATAAAAGTTGAGCATAAATTTCATGCTTCTTCTAAATTACACCTTTTTATCTCCAGACATTCTGAAAAATCACATCTTGGACATGACCTTCTGCTCAGTGGCAGCTGTTGCTGATGCCAAAACCACAGCCTACAACCTCATGGGACAAGCAATGCTTTTTGAACGCATGATGATGAATGACGAACAAATGCAAGGAAGTGAGATCTCCGATCTGGCAGGCGTCCAAGACATCATTATCAATGGACAAGCAAAAATCACTGAGACGGACATTATGGGCACCAATGGGGTCATCCACGTGGTTGACACAATTATGCCGACTGCATAATGCTGCACCCATGTCTACATAATGCGTGAACCGTATTCTGTGACCTCACCTTGTATGCGTTATACTATCCTTATCATTTGGCGAGAGACTCTGATTCGAAAAAGGGTTAACCGTTATCAAATCCTCTATGAATTCTTGCAAGGTTTTAAGGAAACGTAGAAAGGAGATATCTTCCATTTCGGAAACATCGCCCACAAGAACATAATCGCCTGCACGTATTGAAAAAAGTGTCTTGATTTTTTCTTTGTTCAACTCTTTGATGAAATCTGTTGTCCTTGAAAGTAAAATACACGCCCACGCACAAAACAAAATAAGCATGATTCAGTTCGTCTGAAACTTTGAAAGTTTCGTTTTCGCATTAGCTGTCTGAAAAGTTAACAGCTTCCGATATTTTTGTGAAACAAGCTAATGTGATGTCCTCATAATTGAAATAGCTTAATAACAGTTCAATATAAATATAGCTTTTGTTGTTGGTGTTGATGGCGAATTGTTTATAATGCTGACCACACAAACTCCTAGGGATAAAATTATTTGCTTTTTAAAACATGCCAAAGCACAATAAGATGGAAAAATATATTCATCATAAAGTTTAGCTTATCATATCTTGTTTTTAAATGCAAAAACTGGATGCGATGTTACATCAGTATTTTCCAAAAAAATAAAACAAAGTATTTAAATTATTTGAAAAAGTTATGATTTCATTGATTGCACTAAAGTATTAACAAAGATCGGCTCTTCTGTATACGTCCACACTCTCCTGTCTTCGGGATAAATTGACTGATTTCATTTCCACACTCTCCTGTCTTCCGTTTAAGTCAGCTGCTGCTTATCAATATTGATTTCGTGTATAGTATCAAGTAAAAGTATGGCTAGGTAATGAACAAAAACCCCAAACTTTCCAGGCGAAACTACGTTAAAAAACGCGCTAACTACTCTACCTTAAAAGGGATGTGTAACAAATGCATATTTTGCAAAATATGATTTCTCCTAATTTTAAAACAACTACATATCAGGGAAATATTTGTGGAAAACCGATTTTATGACCTTTATCTTCGAATAAAACTTATAGCCAGAGTTGAATCAATGATGTATTTAAGATACATGTAAATTTTCAGTTCTATAGGAATATCCAGAAGCTTCATGTCTGCTTTCACTGCAACCGCTGAATAATTTACTCAGGATTTGAAGTTTTTTTAGATTGAAACTTGCGACTGATTATGTGTGTTTTGATTATGTTTCGAAGGGTGGGGTCATTGGGTGGGGGTGACATAATCGTTGGTGGTATTGTTCTACCTGCAAATGACGCAGATAAGTGATCACTTTGAGGAGGAAGTCCTGAATTATTGACAAATAATAAGTACAATCCGTAAAAAATCTAGAAAAAGTAGATCAATATCATCTATCAAACTTTTCAAGGATGAAACCAAATACCAGAAAATAGGTTTAAATCATCGATAGAAAAGTGTAGCTTCGACAGTCATTAAAATGATTAAATAACGATTTGCGACGTCATTTTTTAAAGTACCAAACCGTCTTCCGATACACGTAATTGTCGCGTGCTTAATAGCCCATGCAGCTACTTTGGATACTTTATAAATTCAAAAACTAATAGTGACTGCCATACAAGCAAGCAAATATTCAAAGTAAATTTACTGCGAACGGTAGAATTTAGATCCTTCAATGATGACGTTCAGGATGTTAATTTTTCTGTCGCTTCTAAGTTTAAATGAACAGGTAAATGGCTTTCACTTCGAGGATTGCAGTGCTGTCTCAGTCGAAGTGTATTCTTATTTACTTGGACAATTTTTGACGAAGCCATTTATTGAGGCTCGTTTGATTTCAGCGGCGCTTGAGTGTTGAACTCGCAAATTTTATCGTCACTTTCAAACGGGACTACGTAAAAGTGAGCTCAGTAAAGACTAACACGACGAGTGCTTATGCAGCTGTGGAGATTCTTGTTCCCTTTCGCAATCCAACGGTGTCCATGATCTTGACTACTTGGAATCCTGCCGAAACAAGGAAATATGCCAATTTTACTTTTCGTGTTTGCGATATACAACGAAATGCTCCTACAAATCCATTCATCAACGTCGCAGTAACAATTGGGAAAACTATGACAAATTTGTCTATGACGTGTCCCCTGAATCCTAACTTTTACTTCGTCTTCGTGGATTTCCGCAAGTTCTCCGACATTTTACCGTTGCGACTTATTTATCGGCTGAAATCGCTAATGTTTCTTAAGTTTACCTTTTACGAACAGATTCCAAAAGGTAATTTTACAGAAGTGGCAATGACTGAATTCGGAACTGTAATAAAAAAATGACGAATGAAAATGCAATTGATTCCTTGAATTGTAACGAAAGCGGCTATGTACTTCCGAAAATAAAGTTTACTCCTACGAAACTGTTGCTTTCCATCGTTTCATGAATCAAGTATCCATTTTCCAGTTCATTGAAATTACTTTAGTACGCAAAAGGATTTAACCTTCTAAGATAACATGAGGCAACTCTAGTTTAAGGCTTGTCTGCTTTCACCATTTTCACACACAGCGGTTTATGATGAACTACTAGAATAGCAGATATTCTCGTAGGAGTAGAAAGGAGCAGGCTATCCAAATGGTGTTATTTCGCTTGAGGCAAGCCATGGACCTTGTTTGCACAGGTGACACTGTCACAGGATAGTTGGTTGATAAAGTAGCAGACATTAACTCTTAGTTCTACAGGATTGCTATCTAATTGATGATCACAGATCAAGCGTTTGGGTGATATATGCGACTTTAACAAATTATAGCTCAGACTTTTGGGGTAGCGATTTAATTGCTATTTGAACTGAGCGCCACAGGTGCATTGGAGGTAAGCTCTAGATCTGCTGAGGTAGAATGAAGCATTATGAACTGTAAACATTAGGCATGCACATGAAATGTTCATTCATCAAAGAATTCAAAAGAACTAATGTGTATTATTATACTCTGGTTACAAGGGTTGAAGTCTATCCGGACGTTATTCCCATTGACCTCGAGATGGACGATTTCAATTCCAGGGAGGAGCAGCCGTGCAAAATGCTCTTTTCTATCGGTTTAAACAGTTGGATGAAAAGTATTGTCTTGTTTCAGGTGCCTGAAGCTGGGAACAATGAAGAATTCTTACCGCAACCGGTAAAAAACCGTTTTCCGTAACTCCGGCATCCATGACCCTTGAAATTTTGTTGCCTCACTTCGGTTGCACCTCTTGAACATCAGCACCTTGGAGTGGTTGCGGCCATCAGCGTAAAATGGGCATTGTCAAAAAAGGCCAACCAGCTAAAAGTTTTATTCTATGCTGTGATTTCTTTCTCTGCATTTTCAGTTGATCATTCTTTAATATTCTAACGGCAACGGTTACAATAATTTCGGTGATTTCTGCATTTACACTGGCTGAAGATTAAAACCTCTGCGGAAATTTATATAGGCGTTTTGAATAAATAAAAAAGAAAATGGTTTCTACAAACTATATTCATTAAAATAGTATAATCGAAATAGGAAGATTCCAGCTTGTTTCATGATCACCTCAACATCGAAATGAGATTCAAAAAAACAAAACTGTTGTATTTCCTAAGACGGGATTTATTATTTTAAATTTATAAATACGTATTTCGAGCACCAGTTGTGCCCTTCTTCAGTACACTTGACAACTAATTTAATGTAACCATAGATATAGATATATGTATAACACGACCTCAGCAAAGAGAAAAGGTGTAAACATGAGAACTAATTACAATCCTTAATAACCATGTTTTTAGAAACGAGAAATCTAGATCAATAAATTAATTTTATGACTCTAACCCTATCCTGGCAGGTAGATTCTCAATTGCGGGCTATAAGATAGATAATCTATTTGGAGATCGTTCAGCAATTTTTTTCGGATCGAAAACAAGAAATTCGTGTTTGAAGTGTATTAAAGTCAAAGTGGTTGACTTGGCTAGTTTATTACATACTAGCTGCCCGGACAGACTTCGTTCTGTCAAAAGTTATTGGTCTGTCGCAGTCCAATAGAAAAAATTAAATAAATAAAACGTATTTCTTAGTGATCACTTTATTTATGTCTCAATACTAAACAACGATTACTTACAAAAATAAGTTTTCTATTTTGTACACTGCAAGACTTTATTAATAATGGTATTTTCATTGTAATGCTTTATGGTAAACGATATTTTTTGTTTGATTGCCTGGCGTGTAAACAAATAAAGCTGATGGTTTTCCAGCGCTGGAGGAGGCAACATACAACTGTCCATGAGAGAAGCATGGGTTTTCAAGATTAACGCCGCAAACGCGAAAAGACTGACCCTGTGAATAAATCACATGGCCATGGCGAAAGCAAGCCGCACTGGAAATTGCAGTCGTTTAAATTCAAATGCTACGTCAGTTGGTACCATTGGGATGCTGGGTATCAACACATCTTCTCCCTTATATTTTCCCTTTAGAATGGTTGCTTCGATCACATTGTCAAGTAAATTTTTCACTGCTAGCCGTGTGACGTTGCAAAGACGTGGTTGGTTAATATTTCGAAGCATTATGACTACCGATCCTACTTTCAATTGAAGACTATGGGGTGGCAATCCTGGCAAATCCAATGAATTCAAAAATTCTGGTGGATAGTTGACGACATTATCTTGATTAGTTACGCAATCAACAGATTTGTATGTCCTTAATTCCCCGGCAATTTCATTTTGAATTTTTAAGTTTATTTCATTTACATCCGTGTTTTTGGCAGCTAATATAGCACGTTCGCCCAACCAAAAATGATCTTTGTTATTTTGAGCGACGTTTGGGAACACCTTTTGCATGAGCTCGTTTTTTGTTTCAGTAAACTGACAAAAATTTAATGGAAATTTAATGCAGCCAGAAGAGATGGGTATCTCCTGAATGAATGATACAAATGAAACGTTTCAGCAAAGTGAGACGTTAAGCTCACCGTCTCACTTCGAAATGAATGTCTCAGTAGCTCAGTGATTGATTCAGCCCTTGCAGAGTTGTTTTTCTCACGTCTCATTGCTCGCGCCCGAAACTTATCGTCTCGGAAAAGCGACATGAGTTGTTGTGCCGAGAACGATTCTGTTTCGGTGGAAGAAATTTTTGAAGCGATGATGAGTATCAATATGTAGAAGAACAATGACACGTGAATTGAGCTAATATACCGCAGCTGAAACAGAATGATTTTCAATGAAACATGCCTAGCAGCCAGTCAAAGCATCTACAGGGATATTGCCATTACCAATGTCAATGAGTTGTTTAGAAAACATTTCTCCAGATCGATCATTTTCCAATTCGACACGCATATTCTTGCTTGAATTTAGTGTCTTCACGTATTTCCACAAAATGGAGGACTTTAAACATGCATTGAGCTCATTCGCTGGCGTTGAACGTGGAATCACTGGTAATGTTTGACGAAAATCTCCTGCTAACAAAATCATCGCTCCACAAAATGGGTTTTGATTGTTTCGCAGATATTCCATAATTCTGTCTAATGCTTCCAAAGACTTTTTATGTATCATCGTGCATTCATCCCACACTATCAACTTATATTGCTGCAAAACCTTTGCCATTGCTGAGTTCTTCGAAAAGTTGCATTGAATGCACACAAAAAATAATCCTAACGCGACTTTGTTTTGTTTTGATTGACGCCAAATGTTTCACAGCTGGGTGCAGTTGTTTTAATTTACTCTGTGATTTGTATGTGAAAAGAAAAGTGCTGTGTTTACTATTTTCCACGCAATTTTTATGTTTTTTCTCTCCGTAAGAACCATCCTTATGCCTTAAGGAAAATATATGTAAAAAAATAGCCGAATCGGTCGAGGCGTTCTCCAGTTTTGCGCTTAGCAACACATTTGGCGATTCATTTTTATTTATATAGATTTCAACTTTTGTCGGAAGACTATTGCAGTAATATCATGGCGATCAATGGGTGATTGGCCAGGGAATAACTCCTGTATGATTTCCATCCACTTAGGATTGCATGTGATTGTCATAAATAAATCGGCGGTGCCATAGTGACGAATATATGCCATGGCATCTTGAGCGTATTCATGCATGTGCCGAGGACTTCCAATGTATGTTGCTGGAAGAATTGTCAACCGACCGACATTGTTTGCATTTCCATCAGTATTAATCGCATCTCGAAGATGAATATACTCTTCAGAACGGAGTTTGGTCTGGTTCAACCTGATGAATATCAATCGCTCTGTTTCTATTTTGACATACATATCAACAGCATATTGATGAAATAATCGCCGACATTTTAAGATGTGAGGCGATAAGAGTAATAGTTCATTGAACTAACTTTTTTATTAGTTTCAGCACCTATACATAAAATAATGATTTAATGACAATCATTCAACATGCACATGTCACCAGATAATTGTAAAGAGACAGTTTTTACGATCCAATGACACATATAATACATAGCTGATAAACCAAATTTCGAATTACCTGTTTGTGGATCTATCATCTTGATTGAAAAATGATAACCATCTTCACCTCTCCAGAATAAGATTGGATATTGTAACGCGTCATATGAGCGATGTGTTTCATACACACGCTGTAACTGATCATTTCGGCGATGTAAAACTATATCACGGGCTTCCAGATTTTCTCCAACCATAACAATTGCAACTTCATCAATTGTTGGTGCATTGAAACGTCTTGCATGTTGTCCTACAGGAGTTTTATCAGCTCTGATAACAATTTTATGATTATCAGATGGCATGTGATCCAGTGCAGTTTTAAACAATGTAATCAACTGATTGTGTTGATGAAACAAAGTTTGTAATTGTTCTACAATAGACCTCCTCGTTGATCTGTTAATTGCGCAACGCTGATCAATTTCTTCTGCAGTATTTCCCATGAAATAAATTTGCAGGAATTTGTAGTCACCGTTTGACATAGGCAACAGTGAACCTGCTTTGTGGTATATTTGCCCTTGTATCTGCAAGTTAAACAGAAAAGTTACAGCTTGTACACAAAAACTCAAAAAAGAAATAAACAGTTAGTCTTGTTACCTTAAAAGTTGGCATGAAATTGTCACGAATTATATTTGTTGCCCCAAAGGAAGTCATTCGGAAGCAGTTGTTGTATTTTTGTATGTTTGTAAGGAAATGTATGGAATCCGGGGCTCTGGGGGTGGAACCAGTGTCACTAATTTCACTTTGCCATTTGCGCAACACAATCCATTTGCTTCATTTTTGTATGTCAATGCCTTACAATATGGGCAAACTGAGTTCATAGATCCAATAGCAACGCATTGGTAGGAACTGTAGTCAATTGAAAAATCGTAACTGAAAGCCGCTCGTGAAACACTGAAAGCAGTTTGAAGAAGATGCGTTGCACGTGATTGTATTAGCCTAATCCTTTCAATTTCATTTCGCTCTTCACGTTGTTGTTCAGTCCGGCTAGATTGAAAATTTGCTTGGTTTGTAGCATTTCGAGTTCTTCGACCCAAATTGCTGCGTCTACGTATGGGCGGCATGGGTCTAAATGTAATCACACTGAACAAATAAACACACAATTGGTTTTCGAGAGAAGTGAAAATTTAAAAAAAAAAAAAACAAGAAAATACCACGCTCAAAATAACACTAATATTATTTTCTTAGTTGACACGCAAAACCTTTATTTTGGACAGGCGTAGATTAATATCCATACAGCTTAATCAACTTGAATGCACACCAAAAATAATCCTAAAGCCACTTTTTTTTGATTGACGCCAAATGTTTCACAGCTGGCTGTAGTTGTTTTAATTTACTTTGTGATTTGTATGGGAAAAGAAAAGTGCTGTGTTTACTATTTTCCACGCAATTTTTAGGTTTTTTCTCTCCGTAAGAACCATCCTTGTGCCTTGAGGAAAATATATTTAAAAAAATAGCCAAATCGGTCGAGGCGTTCTCGAGTTTTGCGCTTAGCAACACATTTGGCGACTCATTTTTATTTATATAGATGAAGGGATACAGCTTTCGATCAGACATTGTTCAACAACATATAGGACGAGCTTAACTTTGAAAGTTGCTTTGTTGCCGTCGAATTGAAAAATGTTCTGAGGATCTAGCTCTTTTACGTTAAAGATTTTTCGATAGCAGCATTATAAGAAGGACACGATTGAAAGGCGGGACTCACATTGAAACTGCATATTCTCTATTTAAGGCTCATTAAATTTAGTTATTTATAATAGAATTACATCAATAATCGTTGCATGATAAATATTTGACTGGAAATCCATGAAAAAGCAATGAAAAACATTTTCTGCAATATGACTTTTTGTACAAAATAATAATCTAGAACTGATATATGTACAAAAACGATGCTAATTATCATCTTCTTACGATTTGGCAAATACACAGATTACCATTCTACCATATCCTTCTCGCAGTTATAGAAACGGAAAAACCCGTCCTGAAATGATGACGTTCACTCAAAAAGATTATAGGTGTGATGTGGATATATTTAGGCGTAGAAATGTTATACAGGATTCAGAACTAGAGGAAAGAATCAAATGTTAGAGAGATGAAATTAATATTATGAAATGTTAACTTTTAATCAGAAATATAACGCACATTCTCGATTACATATTTTACCTTTTTCAAATGATCCTTAAGTGATCGAATGAAATTGGTCGTTTCAAAAAGCTTTGACAAAAAATATAACCGTATCAAAAATCGGATCAAAATGTAACATTTAACAAAATAACATGAATAATCATTGTATTTTTCGATCAATCAAACGCATCGATCAAAGTTAATGAGCGTAACTTCTTATAACAACATTCATTGCGGTTTCGCAGAATCCAATTTAAATAACATGGTACGAAGTATGCTGCGAATCAGTAGGCATTCGAACATTGACTAGATGAAGCGGTTCGTCTGCCAGGCAGTGTTGATATTTTCCACGGTGGTACTCTCACCTCCCAACCAGGTACAATATTAATTTTTTGAATGCTGATCTCGGACTAGGATCGCAATGAAAATTAGTATAGCATCTTTGCTTTCAGCGCCATGTGAGTGCTCTGTTCGCAGCCATAAGGTATGGGCAGGACAGCAAGCACGTTAATATTGACATCGCTGTTTTTGAAGAAAGGACCCTTCGCGTCAACGTGGATATTCTATCTGCCGTCACCAAACCAGCGTGGAATGTGGATGTGATGAAATGGAAGCCGGCTGTTGGCCTGAGTAAACTCTTCAACAGCACCATGAATGTTTGCGATATGATGCACTTTTCGAAGCGAAACCGATTCGTGGAAGTCTTCACGAACTTTGCGCTTCGGCAAAGCAACTTGTCGCTGATCTGCCCACTCCCACCGAATAGATACTACGTCCACCTCAAATTTGAACACATCAAGGAAACGATACCGATTCGAATATTTCTTCAAGATCACTCGTTTGTTTTCTTACATTTCCGATTCCTGCAACAAATCACTCATAGAAATGCAAAGTATCTTGCAGAGTTTTTTATATCCATGACCTAAGCACGTGTTCAATGGGTAATTAGTTTGTATGGTTGCGTTTCGGAGGAATCGAAGTAGAAACCGTATTTATTATTTTAGGCCCACTATATCGAGAGTTTAGTTTGGGGTGTTATCGTGAACAAGACAAATATATGTACATCATTTGCAATAATAAAGATACCGTGTTTCAAACGATCTTTTAACCACCATGACGCTGCTGACCCAAAAACTGTAATGATTTGGTAGCATGGGTTGTGTGTTTGTATTCAATAAACATCTTGCAACAAAGGTTCGCTTACGTTCATCTTGCAAATCAACACTCATTGTTGAGCATCCCTGAAAATAGTCCTGCGCTGTATTAAAGTCTAGCATTGAATATGCACACCATTCAGTTTTCAAGGAAGTGGAATCGTGTGCTTTTACATCCTAATTTAACTGATAATTGAAAAAAAGGACGAGATAATGTACGAATTATTCCTAGGGATCTGTTTTCTTGTGAGGAAAATTTGTGTGGTGCCATCATAGAAATGATCGGTATCTTTTGAAGATTTCCACCTCCGAACGTTGAAAAAAAAATTGTCACACAAATTTTGTATCACTTCAATAAATGTAATGTTTATACACATTTGTGCAAAGTGAAAAATGAACATTCATTCGAAGTTCTGGCCACACATAACATACCACTGTTTTCTAAAGTGGGTGGGCAATTACGTTGCTGCTTCGAGAGAATTTTTAACTGCTTTATCTGCGATTTGGTGCCACCAGATCTTGGTTTCATCTGGTATAAATTTGAAACATACATTTCTTACAATCGTCCTCACGCTGCCTTATTTGAAGTTTGCATTTGCTTCGGAAACAGTCATGAGAAAGGAAGATATGAGAAAATTGCATTCTAGTGAATCTCAGGTGATGAGATTCGAGGCCAAGATTTTTTCCGGATAGACCGAATAAATTTTATTACACACATAAAATCATAAAGTTTTGATAATCACCTCTGCTATAGACTTTCATACCAAACTAATTTAGATTTTCAAGCCAATATCTCATAAGATTCCATTAAATAATTTCAGTAAGGTGGTTCATTCCGGTCTGCCAACATCACTTTATTCTTCACTCTTCCACACTCTACTTATATTTGTCGTAATGTAAAATTCGATCCTGTGATTAGAAGTCTGCTATGCAGGCTAGAAATCTGCGACTCAACATATTCGTCCAAGATTATACAATGAAAGAGAAGTGGATCGCATAAATGCAACCAGAAACACCAACCTCTGTTTATATGTGACACACTATATATGATGTCTATTTAGGATTCGCATGGGAGTTATTTTTCGCTTTTGCTTATCAAAACCATCTATACTATTTGTGCATAAATTTCATGAAGTTTTCGAGTTTATTTCAACATTATTATAGTAGTGCTATCAGATTTATCTTCAAATTGTTGTAGGTTCGTTTTTTCGTACAATTTTACCAATTATAAAAATTTTTATCTGAGAAGCTTATATCGATTGCTGTATAAGATTTTACCCAAAAACAATTTTACAGTTAGGGACACGGCCTACGACATAATGTGCCAAACTAAGTTGGCCTGCTAGCAGTCACCGTACCAGAAGTTTTGAAAAAGCCGAAACGAAAATTTTCTGAACATCTTGTAAGCTTCTTCATGGCGGTTGGTCGTGGTTGTAATTAATATACCATTACAAGACTAAATCCCAAATAAAGACGAGTTTGGGAATCCATTCTCCAGCAAAATGATTCAGAAAAAAGGTCCTTTCTCTTATTCATGAAGAAGGTCCTTAGTTTGAGACACTGACGAATCTAAATTAACGCGGTCATTATCATAGAAATTCGTAGACGTACCACAAACTGCAATGCCCAGCACTATCTGTAATGCCCAACTTTAGGCACGCCTTTCCTGGATAGCTTCACGGAAGTAGCCAGTTTATTAGCTGCATCGCCGCCTTTACACGATAATCTAAATGATTCTCGTCATCTCACAGGTTTTAGTGCCGGACCCTATCTCTTTGTGGTATCACAATGACCCTATCTTGGCCTCAGTGAGACGCCTATTGACTAAGGGGGCTGCCACTACAACCAACCACAAACTGTTGTATCAACTACTTTGCTACCTATTAACGATACCATTCCACACTACCATCAATAGAAGGATTGAACCGCAATGATAGATATTCAAATTAACATGAACAAATTGTAAGTGAAAATACATTTTCTTTTGCTATTCGAAAAGACAAGGCATCAAGGATGAAGCGGTTTTTATAGTTGATATTGGTAGCCAAAAGGATCTCGAATACAATATATAGTTATTTCGACTCGTCAACCAAGAAGTAGATGAAATAAATGACTTATTAAAAGATGCACTGCGGGCGGCCCTGATTCAATGCCTCTAAAAAAATAGTTGATATCAAGCCATGTTTGCTCGTGATTGTGTCTTTGCTTCTAGAAAATCATGCTTAAACATCCATTACAATGAATCCAATTTGATGCACTATATTATGAACAACAATTGGTACTGATCTCATCTTCGCCTGCTTTTCTCCCATTGGCAACAGAATATTTGGAGCTCACACTTTCGTTTTGAAACCAGTACGTTAAGTAGAACCTGCAGTTCTACCGGTGACCAATTGCAACGCACACTTTCCGGAAGATAAACATTGGATTTGCTCTACTGATGTTGGAAAAGCTAAATAGCTGTAAACAATTTTCCAGGAATTAACGTCTTGTTTCTCATGGCATAATCAGTGGCGCACCCAAGGGGGGGGGGGGTTGTTACGGGTTCAAACCCCCCCCCTTGGGTAGACAAATTTAGCCTCGTAAATGAAACCAGACATGCAATCGGGCTAAAGTCTGCCACAATTATTTTTGAAGGACTCCAACTTTGACCGATGAAAAAGTATGATTAAGTATGATTACATAATTATATCTTCATATCTACACCGAAGCACTAGCAAACGTACCTAGTCAAGACTTCAAAATTATGAACCCCCCCTTCTCAAAATCCTGCATACGCTACTGGGCATAATACATGGGAGATTTGATGAGCAATTACTGAAATTGTTTCTGATTCAAAGATAAATGCAATTGCAATGCATAATCGATTCATGGTACATCCATGCATCAATTCAGATCAGTTAGTGAAAACATGATGTTCAGGATGCTGCTTCTGTTCTTGCTCTTGAGCTCAAGCGAACAGGTAAAATGGAAGAGTATGTAACGGACTCGTTTACTGAGGATTCTTTGATTTTAGAGACGCTTCAGGATGGAACTTGCCAATATAATCATTACATTCAACCGGGACTTCGTAAAAGTCAGCTCAGTAGAAACTAACAAGACAAGCGTTTCTGCAATCATAGAGCTTGTGGTGACTTTCAAAAACCCCACGTGGTCTTTCATGTTGTCTAGCTGGAGTCCTGCCGAAACAAAGAAGTATACCAATTTCACGTTTCGAGTTTGTGATATGCTGCGAATGGCTCCAACCAATCCATTCATTAACGCTGCGGTAAACTTCGCGAAAACCATGACAAACTTCACCATGACGTGTCCATTAAAGGCTGGTATTTACCATGTTCACGTCGATTTCAATGGTATAAATGATTTGATACCACTGCGACTCATTTACCGTCCGAACTCAATGATGTTTGTGAAGTTCAACTATTATGAACGGTTTTCTAAAGGCAATTTGACAAAAGTAGCTATGAATGAAATCGGATGTGTGATAAAGAAGTAATAAAATTTTATATACTTATCTGAAATCGATTTGAGAAACGCAACGTAATCGAAAACAGCCGGCAGTAAAATTGCCATTTTTTTCAGAATAAAATAAATAAAAAAAATATTCAATAATTTTCCATCAGTTTGTTTATGTGGTTGGTAATCATTAAGCAGGCATATGTGCGATTGTCATTTTAGACCAGGGCGGATCTGTTTTTAGATGGGCGTTGCGGGGGCACGCTGATTTTTGCAGGAAAAGTTGAGGAATAGCTCCTATAACAATAATTGATTTATGAAAAAAGTCGGGAACATTAAAAAAAATCGAAATGTTTAAAAATTTGAAAAAAAATCAAGTTTTTTCTGCTTGTGACACTCCTAGAATGAAAACGGTTCATTTTAAGTCAAAATTGAGTGACAATAAAAGTTGCGTAATAAAATTTTCTATAAGATAAGATCAGTTAAAAATCCTCAAACATTTAACCCTTGTCGCAAATTGTAATAAATATAAAAAACAGGGGAAAAAAGCCTTATTTTATTTAATTTTTATTTGCCACTTAAAATGCACTTGGGACCTTTATATTTTTCTTGAAAAATCTTTACAACATCGTTAAACAGCTAACAAATTTTCAGCAAAATCGATTCAGTAGACTGCCTATAATAATTGTGCAATCTGAATGTATTTAAAAAAAAAAATTTGAAAGCTTGCAAGTCAGAAACTTAAACTTATAAAAGTTTGAAATTTTTTTCACATATGAAAGAGCACTCCACCTATCACATGCACTTTACAAAATTAAAATCGGATAATTATGGCGGTCTCAGCAATTTTTGCTAAAACTCTAAAATTGTGCTGGGCGGCTGCGGATTTTGTTGATGGGAGCATGGCTCCTACGACTGAATGCGCATGTTGGTTGGTTGGTTGGTTGTAGTGGCAGCCCCCTTTTATCCAAAGGTAGCTCACTTAGGCCACGAGAGGTCCATTGTGATACCACAGAATATAAGGGCGGCACTAGAACCTGCGGGATGACGAGAACCATCCAGATTCTCGAATAAAGCCGGCTATGCAGCCAATGTCCAAATCGGCTGCTTCCGTGAGGTTGTCTAGGAAGGGTGTGCGCAAGGTTTGCATGCGCTTCCTGGACAGCGCCGGACATTCACACAGAAAGTGTTTAATGGTTTCTTCCTCTTCCTCTGATCTGCAACTTCGGCAGAAATCATTGAAAGGGACACCCAGTCTTTCTGCGTGTCTGCCGATCAAACAGTGTCCCGTCAGTACGAAAACGACGGAACTCAGGGTGTCGCGGCTTATGTTGAGGAGCCGCTTGGTGCGTTTGGAGCACAGTGCGTGCCAAGTTTGCCTGGTTGTGCTACAGGTTTCTTCGAGCAGCCAGGCCCTATTCGCAGCCTCCACGTAGTGCTGCTTAAATCCTAGCTTTATGGAAGCTAGAGGTTGGCCGACTTCGGGGTTAAGTGTATATTCCTGAAGCTCGGTGCCAGCTCTCGCTAAGGCATCTGCTTCGCAGTTTCCAGGTATATCACTATGCCCCGGTACCCAACAAAGAATCACTTCACAGTGAAGCGACAACACGTTCAGTTGTGAGCGGCATTCCATCGCAATTTTAGATGAAGTATGCACGCTGGATAATGATTGGATGGCAGCTTGACTGTCAGAAAAGATGTTTAAATTTCTTGTGGAAATTTTCTGACTTCTCAGCCAGTCAACTGCCTTATAAATCGCAATGACCTCTGCCTGAAAGACGCTGCAGTAGTCTGGTAATCGGAAGGATAGTTTCAGGCCTAGCTGTTCTGAGAACACGCCACAGCCAACTCTTCCCTCCATTTTTGATCCATCGGTGTAGATGTCGACCGATTCCTGTATCCCATCTCTTTCTGTGGTCCAGTCCTCCCTATTCGGGATGACTGTCCTGAAACCATGGTGAAAACAGGGAATCGGAGATGCAAGGTCCACTTTCCCTGACGTTGGCCCATCCCTCCGTAGTATTGTGGAGTGACCAAAGTTATCCTCATGCCATAGTCGCAGAGCTTTTAATCAAACAGCAGTGCACTTGGCCTGCTGTCTCGTAAGTAGCTCTGTCGGAAGCCAATTTAGTAGCATAAATAATGCCTTTGTCGGGGTAGTCCGTAGAGCCCCGGTGATTGCAATAGCCGCACTCCTTCTGACCTTGTTCAGCAGGTTTACATTTGATGCTTTCGCCATAGCAGGCCACCAAATAACTGCGCCATACAGAAGGATTGGTTCCACTATCGCCGTATAGAGCCATGATACAATTTTGGGTTTTAATCCCCACCTTTTCCCAATAGCTCGTTTGCAGCAGTAGATTGCGCATGCAGCCTTGCGTGCTCTTTCTGCTGTGTTCGCTTTCCATGCGAGTTTAGAGTCTAGAATTAGACCTAAATATTTGACCTGATGAGATAGGTTGAGACTTATCTCCTCAAGCTTAGGTGGGACAAATCGTGGAATTTTATACCTTCTTGTGAAGAGCATAAATTCCGTCTTTTGCGGGTTGATCTTTAGACCACACTCTTTGCTCCATTTGGTAAGAATACCTAGGGCAAAGTTTAGTCTTTCCGATAGGGTGTTAACAAATTTTCCCGATATTGCTATTGCAACATCGTCGGCATAAGCTACGACTTTGCATCCAGTCGCTTCTATTTTTGACAGGAGTTCATCCACCACTAGGTTCCATAGAAGGGGTGATAGCACCCCACCTTGTGGTGTGCCTCTGCAAACCCTCCTTCGTAAAGTACTGTTTCCTAGCGTGGAGTTGATGTTCCTGCTGCTAAGCAGTTGACCGATGAACCCTATCAGGTTGTCATCGGCATTGCTTTCCCCGAGTGCTTTGCCAATAGCCTTATGGCTGATATTGTTGAAAGCCCCTTCGATGTCTATAAAAACTGCTTGCGTGTATTCCTTAACGCTTAGCGATTTTTCGATATAGCTGGTGAGCGAGTGAAGAGCTGTTTCAACCGATCTCCCTTTTGTGTATGCGTGCTGCGCATTAGAGAGTGGTTTCAGAATAGCTCTCAGATGGATCTCTATCAGTCGCTCCAGAGTTTTTAGCAGAAAGGAGGTGAGACTGATAGGTCTGTAATCCTTAGGTGAGGAGTGGGATGTTTTACCCGCTTTAGGTATGAAAACTATTTTTGCTTCTCTCCACTGCTGTGGAATGTAAGCCATCCGTACACATGCTTTGAAAATGGCGTTCAGCCATGGCAGTGCTATATTGATACCCTGCTGGATCTCAATAGGTGAGATGTTATCCATGCCAGGGGATTTAAAGGGTTGAAATGAGCTGATTGCCCAGCGTAGGAGCCTGTCATTTACAGGCACAGTAGTTGGCATGCAATCCGAGAGCGTGTGTGGATCCGCTTTGTCAGCCACATCATCACTGCCCGGGAAGTGCGTATCCACGAGAACAGACAGAGTCTCGGAGCTGGATTTCGTCCAGACTCCATTTGCGTCCTTAACGGACCCTAGAAATGAGGGGGAGCTCGTCATGACTTTTCGCAGGCGACTGACATCTTTGGAGTGTTCTATTTCTGCACAGAAGCTTCTCCAAGAGGTGCGTTTAGCCTTTCTGATAGAGGATTTGAACTCCTTCAGTTTTGTTTTATAAGAAGACCAGTCATTAGTTTCTTTAGCTCGGTTGAAGGACTTCCTACATTCCTTCCGCAGCTCCGCAATGTCACTATTCCACCATGGGGGCTTGTACTTCCCTCTAGGTTTCGTTGGACTACATGCAGACCTTGCTGCGTCATTGAAGGCCAATGTAAGGGTCCCAACGGCTTTCTCAAGACCGGGTGTGTCTGCAATCTCTGGAGGCCCGCCTTCTAGCGCGGACTCAAATACCGATTGGTATTTGACCCAATCCATCCTCCTTTTGTTAATGAAGGTTGGATTTGTCGGAGGGTCAGATGCCAGATCGAACTTTATGTATAGGTGATCGGAGAACGAGCACTCTTGTGATACGTGCCATCCCTTGATAGCTTGGTTCAAGTGCTCGTTCGTCAGAGTGATATCCAGAACCTCTCTACGGCTTGCCGTAATCAAGGTAGGATCCTCACCTTTGTTAGCTAGGGCTAAGTCATGCAATAAAATGAATTCAAATAGTGACTCACCCCGTTTATTCGTGTCGGTGCTACCCCAGATGCGATGATGAGCATTGGCGTCCACTCCGACTATTAAAGGGATGCCTCTTGCAGTGGCTTCCCTTGTAATCCTCTGCAGGCTAGTTGGAGGTGGCAGAACATCATGCGCCATGTAGCAGGAGACAGCCCAAAGGGGTTTGGACTGTCTTTCCACTGCTATCGCAACGGTGTCCTGGTCACTGAAATTATACAAGGTTAAAAACTTCAAGCCTTCCTTTACAATTATGCAAGCTCTCGGTTTACTTGCTGTGTTGAAGGATACTGTGTTATATCCTTTCAAGTTGAGCCCGCAAACCCGGTTTCCAACAACCCAAGGTTCCTGGGCCAGTATTAGCTCCTCTCCTTTTTGGGCCAGGTGGAGGAGCAGTGCGGCGGATGCCGCCTTGGAGTGCTGGAGGTTAATCTGCAGAAACCTCAGCATCGCGACACAATGTTTTATCCGCCTCCTCGTCAGATAAGGACATCTCCTCCTCCTCGACCAGGTCGAGGGATCTGAGAAGGTCCCCAGCCAACCCCGCAGTGGAGGTGGTGCTTCTTCCGTCATCGGAGAGAAGATCTGACTCAGAGAGGTCCACGGTCGGGTCTACTGATGCTTCCACAGTTCCCTCGCTTCCACTCTCCTTGCTCGGTTCCCGTACTGGCTTCCCAGTACGGTCCTTGCGATATACTCGCAGGGTGATAGCCGAGAAACCGTAGCTAATCACCCCGCACTTCGACTCCAATGGAGCTAGCGACTCCTCGTTCAAGATTATTAGAGCCTCTCGCTGTCCATTGCTGGGCTCGCTAACCTTAGCTACCTTCCAGTTTTCCACCGGGAGGTCAGCATTGCTGAGCTTGATTAGCTCAACAATTTCCTCCGGTGTGGATGGCTCCGCTGGTATCCACGCCCTGGACCGAGGCCTATTCGGGATATCTTCCCTGGAGACAGCGTCCAGCTTTGCTCCAGGCCAGACTTCTCCCACTCTACCTATAGCCTGCTTGTAAAGATCCGCTGAACGTTGATCTGTACAGGCTATCAACTTAACGTGACCCTGGTACCATCCAGCATCACGACAGCTTGGTGGAGGGCCAGGATTTGCCTCGAGTATGGGCTTGTACACCCGGAGAAGCGCGATTTCCACCATCTTCCAGTTTGACGGTGAGATGGTGCCATCGCTACTGCTTCTGTCGATAACAGCCCATACCAGGCTTTCCTTGGCAGCTTCACTAAAACTCCTGCCCTTAACAGGATTGGGTGAGACCAGTTTTGGTCTTTTACTAACCGGCAGTTGAACGCTCGGTTGAGTTGGGGCAGACTCATTAGATCTACATCTTTTATGAGTTGCCTCTTTTTTCGGAATAGAGGCTTTGTAAGCCTCTACCGTGGTGGTTGCCCATTTCAGGGAGATTTTATCCTTCTGGGAAAGACCATCCGGAGGTAAATCTTTCAGCCTTTTCAGGACTTTGAAGGCGGACCTTCTGTCTCTGTAAGCCGTAACCGAGGGGTTTTGTTGCTTCTTAACACCTGAAGTGGAAGCGGTGTTGGAGGGTGCTCCGGAAACAGTGCGGGCCAGCTTGTTCGCCGTTACCTTGGTGTTACCGCTAGCGCCAGTAGGCTTGACTGAGGAGGTGCTTGCCCCCGGCATAGCTGCCTTGGTGCATGCATCCCTCGAAGAAGTAGGGGGTTGGCTGAGTACCGCGGTCTTCTTCCCACTATAAGGACGCGTCACCTTCGTCCACTTCCCTTCCGGGCCGGGTGGATCTTCCTTTTGAGTTTTTTCTAAATTCATTGCGATTTGGGTCCCCCCTCACAGCCGCTATCTCCACTCGTTGTGCAGTTCCCCTGAGACCCCATGGTTATCTATGCCGAAGCAGGGAGGCCATGCGAGGGTTGGCACATTCCCTTATGAGGAGATGTGCTCAGAGCCGGGCCGGGGACTAATCAGGAGTCCAAACTCAACTGAACCTACACGGCCAGACTAGTGGCGACGAGTTTTGAACGTACCGTGAGGCCTGCCAGGGTTTTACCGGGACGGAGGCAGCATTGGCATTAGCCTGAAAGCCATTTCCGCAAGATGTCACTCTTGCGTACTCAGGTGACAGAATACCACTGCTACCAGCCCAAAGCATCAGATATAGTCGTTAAGACGAGAGAGTTGTCCAAGAAAACAATCGAAAGTCGTGCCGTGGTAGATCATTTAGCGTTACCCAGGATGCACCACGAGGAGGCGATCTACCCTACATCCCGAATGCGCATGTGCTCAACACAATTTTAGAGTTTATTACCAAGTTTAGCAAAAATGTGTGTGTTAGCCATTCGCGCGATAAATTATTTGTAACTAGATCGAAATTTGATCATTAAATACCTTTACCTATGGCGAAAACTATTAATTTTATCAAGTTCAGTCAAAATAGACATTCAACTTGCATGCAGTCAGAATTATAATGAAAGTATAATGTTAAAAAGTCGCGATGGTTTTCGAGGATATACAAGAACATCTCTTTTACTAAGGAAATAGAAAGTATCTGTTGATTTTGATGATGCCTGTCTGCCAGGCATTAATCTCAAAAAACACAGAAGCTAAAAACCAAATTTGGCGAATACTGAAGTGATTGAATGCTGCAGTAAGCTGTTAAAAGACAATTGCACCGTTGAAGGTGGTGTTCAGCCAGTTTCCAGTTCCATCTTAACTCATCTTTCTCTTAAAATGTATTTTTTCATTTGGATCTTTTATCATTTAAGAGATCTGAAATTCCCAACAAACTGATTGATGATCGGTTAAATAAAAATAATGGATTGGGTTCCTCGTCACGGCCATCGTCTGGGTGTGGATGTAGCGTTTCATCATCTCCAACGCCACCACTGTTAAATTCCGGAAATATTTTTTCTAGCTTTGTAAGTGACCTTATTCATATCAAATAATCATTTCTATATTTTAAGCTTATATCACAACAGAAATTAGAAGAATATCTTACAGCCTCTGATAGATATATTGTTTTTAAGTCCTGGAATGATAACAATTGCCTGAGTAATTTTGCTAGGGAAAAACTTGTTGATGATATCGTGAAGGCTTACACGCCCCATAATACTTTCATGAAAGATAATGATTATTTGCAAGGGGTCATTCAGATAATAAATAAATTCCCAAACCAGAGAAAGGTTAAAAATCATATTATTTATAACTATTATTGTATAGATTAACATTTAACATTTTAAGGATTTCTATTTCCACTTATCTGGCGACATACGGCAGTCCTTACCATAAGTATAAAAACACAGCAAGTAACCTAAGAAAGGCGGGACTTTTTCCTCTCGAAAAGGCAAGAAAAACGGCGAGGAAAGGATTATCGGAAACTAAAGAACCCCAAAAAGTATATGAGAAAATCTTTCTAAGTAACAAAGAATGGCTTAAACTTTATGAGAAGCCATGGGAAATTGTGGAATTCAAATGGAATGATACATCGAAAGCTAGGCTTCAGTCTTTCAAGGCACCAGAAGTATCATTCCACGAAATTCTCAAAGAATGGCCAGCGTATATTAAGCAAAATGGGGATAGACTGTTAACTTTCTGTTTTATTTTAATTTACAAGTAAACTTATTGTTTTAAATTTGGATCGACATTGACTTCGAAGCCAATTATCCAAATTGCAATAGCCTTCTAAAGGAGTCGCAGTCATTTGCGGAAAAAAATGTTCCATATATCGAAAAACAATTATAAAAAACACACCAGGCCATACTATTATCGCTTGAAAAAGGTATTTAATTAAAAAGTATTTTTTTAAGTCTTGCTAATTGAATCTATCTTCATCCCTATTTTTGAGTTGGCTACGAAATCAACAAGCACAACTTAGCCATGTTTCTCGTGCCCAGTAGCGTACGCAGGATTTTGATTAGGGGGGGTTTATATTTTTGAAGTCTTGACTAGGTACGTTTGCTAGTGCTTCGGTGTAGATATGAAGATATAATTATGTAATCATACTTAATCATACTTTTTCACCGGTCAAAGTTGGAGTCCTCCAAAAATAATTCTGGCAGACTTTAGCCCGATTGCATGTCTGGTTTCATTTACTTGAATCATTCATGATATTTTCATTCAAATTATAAAATTATGCGCTTGACGTGTGAAAGAATCTACACTGTATTTGTGGACTTCCTTGGACCCGTAAAGTGTATATGCATGTTTGCAAGTACATATATTGAAACGCCTTCAATACCTACAGGCCAGAAAAGAAAGCAACTAATGAAGGTAACGCCGTGGGAAAGTGAAACTGTCACTAAGCACAGACAGAGTATTATCGTAATCAGGGCTGGCTAAGCTTGTTTGCAGCCCATGCAGAGAAGCAACTCTGCACTTTTAAGCAAATTTGTCGTCATTTCCACGTAGCCCATGAGGTAGACTTTTTGTACGCGTTTTTTTCAATGAGGTGTCCCCAATAGGCCTAATCCTCAGATTGCAAATCATATGACAAAATAAAACAATCCATTTTTTGAGGGTTCTGATCAAAGATAGAAAGAAACATTCAAAAATCCAACTGTTGCTACTAAGATATGGGTGCGAATTAAATAAATTACACTTTTCTGGAATTTTACTTCGAAAATTTTCAATCAGGTGACCATATTCTAATGTTCCTACCAACTCTTTATCTATATACAAAACTGCTAGGCTTCATACAATAAGTAAAAGATAACGGCACACACGGATCCAATTTGTGCAAACTATGCCCGTATCGCCCCTAGGTGAGATCTCTAAAGCACCATAGGCCATAAATCAGGCCCATATGCGTTTTACTGTGAAATAGATGAAAGATCTAATTGCGTAGAGATACTGAATCTCACTCAACTCCCACGTTCCAGAGTGTCTCGGCGAATAATTGTTAAAGTGGGTGACTTAGTGGTTGACGCTAGTTCAAGGCTCCTTGTCGACAAATAGTTTTCGGGAATGAGATTTGATGCCGCACTATCATTTCACTCAGCTGTGAATGAGAACCTGAATCAAATCAGGGTAATAATCACGGGTGAGCGTGTTCCTGACCACTTCACATCCTCATATTCTATTGGTCAAGTAAATGAAATAACTCTAATATTGCCTGAAGGCCCAATTTTGGCGGTTGCGCCATCGATTATTATTTTTAACCAACCTCTTCCCAGGCAATGACGAGGCCTTATGTAAACATGCTTCGGATGTATAATTCATAAAATTCGAATCTTCGAATTTTCTAAATTTACGAGACGTGATCAAAGTTTTAAAATGCGGATAATGATACAAACTTAGTATTCAAAACTCATCTAAATTAACGGTGAGAAACAGTGTAAAATGGGGTTTAAATTTTATGTCCAAGCATAAAACAGAACCTTTCGCCGGATAAAATTATAGTGAAATATCTAAACGACGAATTATTTTCATTAGCTCATTTACACATCTTCTGTAGATGGAGTGAGATCTCTATGAATATTTAGAAGTGGCAATCCATTTAGCCGTTCATGGCTGGTGAAATTTCGCAAGTATGTTTTTAATCGTCGTAATGTTGAAAATGATCGTTCGTTTGTACACGTAGATACTGGGAGAACAGCCAATATTTCTAGCAATTTCGATATATTCGGCAAAGTGTTTGAATTACACATGCTTAACTCATCTATGACCGCTTTTGGGCGGTTTACTATTTCACGATGCCCTATCTTTCTGTACCACAGAGTCAACTCAGCATTCAATTCTTCCTCAAGGGGGGGTTTGAACCCGTAAACCCCCCCCCCTTGGGTACGCCACTGCTCGTGCTACTGGGCAAACTAAAGACAAAGACAAAAAAAATTGGGAATACCGCATTGCAGACAGCCAAGACGCCTTCATATTGAAGATCAATACTGTATCAGACTTAGGAAGAGCTATGAAATTGCGTAAAGCACAATATTCAAAATTTCCCCAATTAAAATGTCAGCCATTTATTGTGGTCGTTAATTGTTCTGACACCGATATTTTGAATGCTTACTCGGTAGTTCGAAAATTAAAATTAGAGGCATCGAGTATAAAAATAATTATTATCTTTACACACAAGAGCAACTTTTCAAAGTAGTAGATATTTTATCAATATCGTCTATAGAAAGCAAGAAATCATTTTTAATTTTAAAGAAAGTAAATGTTCTTGAACTTGATGACCATATGAACTGTTTTATTGTTGGTATTTAACTTGATACTTACAACATAATGGATATTGAAAATGTAAACCCACTAAAGCCATTCAATTTAAATACTCTGCCTGATGGTAGAAGATGTTTCAAAAGAAGAAATATTTAACATAATAAATTAATAAGTTTGATTGGCTAGAATTGTCGTAAAAAGGACCATTAAATTTATGCAGCTCATATACATCTCCTGGATTTTCTAAAAATAAGTATAGCTTAGAATAAATTAAGAATATGTTTCTTACTATCAAGAAATAAATACTTATTTCATGCGCGATTTTCTTATTTTAATTTACTGGATATAAGAAGAATAAGGAATGAAATGGTCTTTGATTTCTAGGACTAAGAAAACTAGCACTTAATATTAGAATCATACATCTAGCAAAGTATTTTCTCGATTCATGCTCCAACCACTTGAAATGATCTGTTTATCACGTGGACGAGAATCGTTCCCTGTTTTCTTGAATTGATAGTCTATTCGATTGAGTTTTAGAACATTTTTCTTTCCGTGATTGCATCAACTACACTACTTCCTATTTAGAATACCATTCCATACTTTCATCCATAAAAGGATTAAATAGCAATGATCGATTTTGAAAAATAGATTTTCTCTTGCTATTTGAAAAGAAAAGGCATCATGGATAAAGTGGATATTATAGTTCCAAAAGTCAATTATGGGAGCCAAAAGCTTCGCGAATACAATACATATATACTTAGTTATTTCGGCTCGTCGACCAAGAAATAGATGAAACAAATAATTAATTAAAAGATGCACTTCGGGCAACCCCTGATTCAATGCCTCTAAAAAATTGTTGAAATTAAGCTATTCCGTGTTTACTGGTGATTTTAATAAATATTTTTGAACCCATGTATTTTTCTACAGGACATTTTCCTAAAGGATATCTTTGTGACTGGATATTTTCTGTATAGACATTTTTGTAAGGGATATTTTCGCGGTCGGATATTTTTGTAACCGGATACTTTTCCGTATATTTTTACATCAGAAAAACAGTCCTCACACCCATTTTTCCTAACAAGAGCCAATCGATACTATTGCTCTTTCAGGCAAACGCCAAAGAAATACATAACTGAAGGCTCATTGCATCATTAAAGTTAATATTTGGAGCTCCCGCTTCCGTTTGGAAACCAGCACGTTAATTAGAACCTACAGTTCTACCGGTGACCAATTGCTATGTCACTTTCGGAAGATAAACGTTGGATTTGGTCTAATGAAGTTGTAAAATCTAAATAGCTGTGGACATTTTTGCAGGAATCATCGACTCGTTTCTCATGGCAAATGGGCGATTCGATGAGGAATTAGTCAAATTGCTTCTGATTCAAAGATAAATGCAAAAATAACCGATTCGTGGTACATCCATGCATTAATTCAGATCAGTTAGTGAAAACATGATGTTCAGGATGCTGCTTCTGTTCTTGCTCTTGAGCTTAAGCGAACAGGTAGAATGGAAGAGTATTTAATGGACTCGTTTACTGAGGATTCTTTGATTTTAGAGACGCTTCAGAATGGAACTCGCCAATCTAACCATTACATTCAACCGGGACTTCGTGAAAGTCAGCTCAGTAGAAACTAACAAGACAAGCGTTTCTGCAATTATAGAGCTTGTGGTGCCTTTCAAAAACCCCACATGGTCTGCGATGTTGTCCACCTGGAGTCCTGCCGAAACAAAGAAGTATAAAGATTTCACCCTTCGAGTTTGTGATATGCTGCGAATGGCTCCAACCAATCCAGTCATTAACGCTGCGGTAAACTTCGCGAAAACCATGACAAACTTCACCATGACGTGTCCATTAAAGGCAGGTATTTACCATGTTCACGTCGATTTCAATGGTATAAATGATTTGATACCACTGCGACTCATTTATCGTCCGAACTCATTGATATTTGTGAAGTTCAACTATTATGAACGGTTTTCTAAAGGAAATTTGACAAAAGTAGCCATGAATGAAATCGGATGTGTAATAAAGAAATAATGGAAAGTTTATGTACATCATTTTCAAAATAAAAAAGTCTTATTCATCGATTTTCCATGATTTTTTTTATGTGATAGATAATTATTACGCAGGCATATGTATGTGCGATTGTCAGTTCAACTGCAGCTATCTTCGTACCAAGTTGGCATTTATCTTAACTTCGTTGTTCCCACACTGCAATCCGTGCAACTTCTGCAACTAGTTTTACAATTTCCGCCAGAATCTGCGTCAAACCATATTTCCAAGCAACTCTTTAAAGAGTCCTTGAACTTTTTCGATGATCGCTTGCCTTTGCAGCTTTTTAGCGTGATGCATGAGTCCTTCATGCATTGACTTTAGTCTTCAAGAAATGCATCTGGACATGTTTGCCATATCTCGGATGATTCTAGCCAAAAAATCTAAAGTTCACAAATTTTTGAAGCATTCAGTCAATCAATTGCTCCTAACGGTGGCGATCATTGAAATGTACGCTTCTTGATTCTTTTTCGAAATCGTATGCTTTGCGAAATGGCTAAGCAAATTTGCCTACGACCAGGACCCGGTCGGATGTGCCTAGTGATGCTGTCGACAGGCATGTAGCGCAGATGAGTACTCAGGATTTGACCAGAATTTCTGATGTACAACTAACCAGCAAAAAGAATTCGAGGTGCAGCCCACGTTAGCCCCACATGTAATACACACACATACACATAAATAAAACAATTCCTGCCTCGTTTGTAGTGTTTTTTTCTTGACTTTAAGGAGGCATTCATTTGTCGTCATCGGGATAAACCTCAGGCTCATATCCTGAAACTAGACAGCAGCCGCTCGAATCTATTCATCCATGGAAAAAGATGAAAAACGAAAGATCGAACGACACTTATAGTATCAAAACCAAGTTTATAAACATTCAAGTTGCATAATGAAGACAGGCTTTGCTCCAATTTTGGCATAAGAGATAAGTAGGCGAGTGCATCCAGACTGTAAAATCAAAAATTCATTCTTATGGAAGTTCTACGCTGGCCGATTAAATTATTTTATTTTAATCTAGGAAACCGTCAATCCTGCGAACAAATAGTGTGACGGCCCTTATTATTTAAAAGCAAATTTCCATTTTTCAGTTTAGGGTTGATCGCATTGAGGAAAGAATTAAGCTAACTCCGAAATTAGTACACGTATTGAATAAAACTACTGCAGGATCAAGGAAACTATTTTTTTTTCTCCGTAGCACCGTATGCAAACATAAAATATCAAAATGAGCTATATTTTCTTCCAGCTTTTTCATTGAAAATGTCCAGTTTTTTGATACAAGGCTTAAAAAGTTTTTTTGAACTGATTTTTCTTACACATCAGAAACCATTAACCTCACGGAAAAACTTTGGATCACAGTTATAGAACGTTAAATTAGCCATCAAAATTATTTGGGATATTTCATTGTAGGATTGATAGCTTACGATTTGCAGCACATCAAATATCGTCAGCTGCGGCAGGTTCCATCACAATTTAATTATCTGGATATCATGTTCTGGCCCTAGCGCGGTCCTTAGCAGGAAAGTCTGATAAGGCTACCATAGTCTGAACATGACATTTTTCCGAGAAGGAGTAGAGTTCAAGGTTTTCGTCACAAACATTTGATCAGTATCTGATATATGTATGTATGCTCTGATTTTTCCTGGGATTGATTCTAGTCGGTTCATGGTATGCAAATTTGAACTAACAGTCGGAACTCGAGTTTGAACCACCTTAATTTTTGTAAACATTTGTAGAATATCCTTGCGATTCCCGATCACAACTTGCACGTTTTTCGTACCGCTGTAGAGAAATAAACTCCTGTTCCAAGCAAAGCGAGTCGCGAAAGCGCACGTACATGTTGATTAAATGTTTGAGTTCAATGTTTTATAATGTTTCACCACTTCAGGATTAAAACGTGGACAAGCATCGATTTTTTCCAATACGTTGATAATCAAATTTCATTGCAAGTAACAGCTACATAGTTCACAAAAATTTGAAAAGCGAATTATAAGGAATGATCGTGCGGGGAGGCGATCCACCACATCTTGGCGCATGAAATCTATGTCTTTTCTTTCAAATTCAGCCGATGAGAAAGCTATTGCTACAATTAACGCATATTAGTGAAAAATCGCACTTAGTCATGCAAACATGAAGAGAGTTTCAATCGAAACGTATATGCTACAAGCAACAAAAAATATAGCACATGGATGGCAAACAGTCACGGTTTTTTGCGGGTGAAAATATATGTGAATAGGAAAAAATAAAAATAAAAGAATGAAATATAATAAAAATACACATAAATATGAAAAAACAATCACAACGTCTTCAAGACACAACTTGCTCAGCGACTAAAAAAATTGAGTACAGCAAGAAAAATGCATACAAATGAACGAATACAAAAACGCTAAGCTGATTTAGGAGCATCAAGCGTGCTTTTTCCTATAAAACTTACAGCAAAATGCAAATAACAATGGCTTATTTTTTTAACAAGCTTTAACGCTTTATAGTATGCGGTATGCTTCATTACGTACCATAATTTAGAATAGAGATTGATCTTTGAATTACAAATTTTGTCTCTACTAGGCTTTCTGGCGTTACGTTTCTTTATAAAATTCGACTTCGACTGAAGTTCAGGAACCTTTCTCGGTCATATGTCGAAGGATGGAATGAAGAGTGTTTACTCGATACAACTATTTCACATTATTTAAGTTTTTATCATGGGTTAGAACCTCCTGGTCTATTCGACAACTTTCGTCTCTTAGTGTGCTTTTTGGTTAACGACTTGCTAACACTATTGTTGCACATTAGTGGAGGTTCTTGTTTCCAGGCTTTGGCCCGTACCATTGTTAAATGGGAAGTGTGGTTTCGGCGTAACGAGTAATGTGCAACAATAGTGTTAGCAAGTCGTTAACCAAAAAGCACACTAAGAGACGAAAGTTGTCGAATAGACCAGGAGGTTCTAACCCATGATAAAAACTTAAATAATGAAAAAGCTACGTAGGCAGACATACGAAACACATTGACAGTCGTTATAATTCACACATGTAAAAATTATAAATAGTTGAAATATAGCGAGCTTGATCCATCAACAAGCCAGCGGTGGTAGTGCTGTCTCGTACCGAGTGGCTAAAAGGCAGCACCTGAAGAGGAGCCACTCGTTACGCCGAAACCACACTTCCCATTTAACTATTTCACATTATTCATGGCAAAAGCAGGGGGCTTAAGCCTGAACATTTACCCCAGTGTCTACAGGATGGTCTTACATTCAATGAGCATAGACGGAATCCAGTTGCCTGCAACTTCTTCCTAGTAAAAGCTCAGACACATTAGATGGCATTTCAATAGCTGTTTGGAGCACAGAGTTGGATTTCACATAAGCTCGGGATCTGTAAATGTAGAACGAAGCAAAGTGAGCGCACAAGAATTGGAGCACTCTGGTGGTCTCTGCAGTAAGGAATCAAAGAAATAAAATCAATGCAATGCGCTACCAAAACGGGATTCCAACTTTAAACTCCCACGTACCCAGCCCAAATTTATCCACAAATGCAAGTCAGTGCAACTGATCTTGAGCTTGGCGGAAGGGATTATTATTTCTCCAAAATTCACACTTACGATGCATCTAGCGAAAATACGGTCGGAGCGTAGAGAATGTCATTTTCATTATTTTTAAGGACATGGGCTATTTTGCCATATCTCGAACCTTTTAAAAATGGGTCTCGAATCGTTCAGTTATTTCTATTGTATAGTGAAAGTCACCAGACAAGGCCAACTATATATGATTCCAGCCGACGATCACATATTACCAACATAATATGATTGTCTAGACAGCTGATTAACTGCATCACCATTTCACGTGATTATTTTGTAATTAAAAATCAATCAACTTTCAGTTGCAAACAGAGGGAACAATAGACTTACGGTAACGAGCACAGAAACGAACAATTCCGATTTTCTTTTTTCGTTTTTGTCGGCTTGATGCGATTAACTTTCGTGATTATACACTAAATATCTTTGCAAAACTGTGTAAACTGAAAATATTTTTCGAAATGCGTTGCATCATAATGAGAGACTTGATGATCCAGTGATCAAATTTTTTCTGATTGAAAGATAAATGCAAAAATAACCAATTCGTGATGCATCCATGCGTCAATTCAGATCAGTTAGTGAAAACATGATGTTCAGGATGCTGCTTCTGTTCTTGCTCTTGAGCTCAAGCGAACAGGTAAAATGGAAGAGTATGTAACGGACCCGTTTACTGAGGATTATTTGATTTTAGAGACGCTTCAGGATGGAACTTGCCAATATAATCGTTACATTCAACCGGGACTTCGTGAAAGTCAGCTCATTAAAAACTAACAAGACAAGTGCTTCTGCAATCATAGAACTTGTGGTGCCTTTCAAAAACCCCACGTGGTCTTTCATGTTGTCCACCTGGAGTCCTGCCGAAACAAAGAAGTATACCGATTTCAACTTTCGAGTTTGTGATATGCTGCGAATGGCTCCAACCGATCCATTCATTAACGCTGCGGTAATCTTGGCGAAAACCATGACAAACTTCACCATGACGTGTCCTCTGCAGGCTGGCATTTACCATGTTCACTTCGATTTCAATAGTTTCCGTGAATTGATACCGCTGCGACTCCTTTATCGTCCGAACTCATTGATGTTTATAAAATTTAATTTTTATGAACGGATTTCTAAAGGCAATTTGACAAAAGTAGCCATGACTGAATTCGGATCTGTAATAAAGAAGTAATGAGGTCGATTTGAAAAACACAACGTGGTAGAGTGCAACTGCCAATAAAATTGGCAATTTTTCAGAGTTAAATAAATAAAAAGCATACCCAATGATTTTCCGTCAGTTTGTTTATGTGGTTGGTAATCATTAAGCAGGCATATGTGCGATTGTCAGTTCATCTGCAACTATTTTCCTATCGAATTTGCATTTCTCTTTACTTCGTTGTTCCCCCACCGCAATCCATGCACAAGTGTGCTCAATTGTGACTATCTAAATTTCTAATCCATCAGCAACTCGCCTCACAATTTCCGCTAGACATATGGCCAATCAACTCCTTAACAAGTCCGTGAACTGTTTCCGGCATAGCTTGCCTTCTCATTTCTTAAGATACATGAATTTTCCTAAAAAAAATTATTATGAGATTTTCAGCAAAATTCTTTTCTCAGTTTGGTTTACGTAGAAATAGCAATTCACCCTATGTTATTATTTCCCAGTATTTCAACATATCTTTGCGTTTTAAGGTCTTTAGGGTATACCTTAAGTGTTTTAAAAAGTAGTCTCTTTGTTTGTGTGCGCGTACGTTCATGGTCATTTTTTCTATGCTTTTATTCAAATAAAAAAGGCATATCAACTTCGTTGATGTTTCATTCCAGGCGCATTGGCAATGAAACGAGCTGATTAAATTTTCGGAAGCTTCGGTATGTCATATTTTTGCTGTTGACACATCCAAGGTCATTTCGGTCATGAACCATATCTCGCGAATTAAACGTCATGCTGACGTCGTTAAATCGGTGATCAAAGCTTATTATTTGTGGCATTCTATCAAATTTTGAATCAAATTAAATTTAACGAGTTCACTCGTTAAATTAATAAAAGGTGTGAAAAGACTTTCCATCTCGTTTGCAATTTTATCAGTCAATGCTTATAAAAACCAGATACTCTGAAAGGTTTTCATTTTCAAAAATAGCCAAAAAAAATTCATCATTACAAAAAAATTGAATAGAAAAGCAATAAACCATTAAGAGATGAATAATGGGTTAATACGAATAATATTACTTAATTTCACTTAGTCGAATGGCGTTGTTTTTGTGTCAATCAAAGAGTATTTACATTTGTATGATTCGAGAAGACTTTGAATGATTTTAGTATTAACGTTTTTTTATTTTAATGTAAAAAGTGATTAATTTTTTTTTATATATTTGGCAATGAACGCTTTGAAAGGTCAGATTAAAAAAAATATTAATATTAGTATTATTTTTTAATGTTTGTCTACATATATATGACTGGAAAGATGTTCGAGTGGACCTCAAGGGTCGCACCTCGCCGCTTGTTTTTAATTTCCTTGTAGTTAGGATATTAAACTGCCGAACTATTAATTTTGGTCGACGAAAGCTGCTATTACTGCTTGTCAATCTTCAAAGATCAACGGCGCGTGAAGAATTGATTGCGTGTGTGGGAATTGCTTGCGAAGAAGATTTCGGAAGGAAGTGTGGAACACTGTGGCAGCTTTTTGTTATTCGAGGGGGAGGGGGCTTCATCTCAATGTTGTTCGCGCCGTTGATGTCCTTACTCCACGCCCGATGGTTGCAGTTGTTGCATACTTCGGAACGGTGTGGAGATAGGGCCAACTTGCATAGGTGCAGGCACAGCAAGCACAGCGTTGTGGTCCTAAACTCGTCGACAATCACCACGTCGCATTCCTTGCGCCTTCTGTGGAGGGTCGCTCGCAACTCTTTCTACGGCAACCGCACATAGCCTTTGATGGACCAAGAGATCTGTCCGTCACCAAAGGCTATGAGTGTCTGGCCGCCATCCGCAGTCGCCAAAATGTACTTAGTTGGCGACAGTTGGCGAGGCGGCCGCAGTCTTGCATTGCAAATCGAAATAAAACCACGATCAACCCCTTCCCGAGAGCAAAATTTAACGTCAGCGGAACTCGACAGGCATGGATAGTTCTGTCTGCCTGTCGCTCTATCCTGGTCTAACACATGCAATGTGTAATGGTGAAACATATCAGCGCTAATAATGTCTAAAAACGGAGATAGATCCCCAATTTTACTTATTTGACTTGGGGTGGTTCTTAATTTTAAAATTAAATTAAATGTTTGGAAGGGTTTACAAGCAAACTTTATGCTTTAAGCTCTTAATTCATTTTTTAATTCTTAACATGAATTGAATTATACCCTGTCCCATATGATAAATCCTTTTCTCATATAAAAAAATCTTTTCATGAATGTTATACTCTTCGCTCAAAAGTAAACTTCTTGGTCTAAATGAATAAATACCTTTGATTCGAATGAAAAAAACCTTTATCCCAAATAAAAAATCCATTCTCATAACAACCGCATCTAATCTCAAATGGAAAATCTTTTTCTCACACAGATTATACGGCGTGATACTATCGACGGGTAGTATGCAATAGCCGAATTCACCCTAAGTAAAAAAATATTGAACACAATATTTCGCATCAGATCGGCTAAGGAGTTATAAGGATTTTAAGGATGAGTTAACATCAATAGAGGTTATTTTGATGCATCTAGGTTTTGGGTGGTAATTACCATTAATCTTTGTATCGCGAATTCTTCGCGTTAAGGTGGGTAAAACAACGGGGTGCCGTAATACTGAAATCGGGGACCTAAGTTGTGATGAAGCCGGACACTCTTGACAAAATTGTTACTCTAGTGCATCTCGATGGAAACTTGATCCGCGTGTGCTTGGAGATGGTAGCTTTATTGGACCGTATTCGTGACCTAAAAAGTCCGCAAAGTTAAATTCTGTCGACGTTGAATACAAGATGCTTTCGGTAGAGCTGAATATTTTTTTACTGCTTTTTGACAACATCAATTGCTTTGGAAGAAAAAAAAAGTTATCAGCAGAAGGATAAAATTTGGGAGTTCAAATTGTCTAGTAATGAAACAGAATTGGCATGTTTTCTTGTGATATGGATTATCTAGAATAGTTCTGTGTTGTTCCTAGGTGAGTATATGCAGATATATTGAAGTTGTCTGAAATAGGTTGTGGTCATTCCCATAGCCGTTCAACAGCTATAGAACGATTGGAAATTATTACACACAGTTGGCACCTCAATATTGGATCGCTTCCAGCCAATGGGAGGCATCCACCAGCCTGGTTCCCAGATCAGGTCCAATCCGTGAATGCCATGGAAGCAGCGGTGCAGCGACCAAAGTCGAGGACCACCGAATCAGCAACAATTTCGCAAATCTAACTCGCAAAGCTTCAAGTGGTTTCGGAAGCGATAGAGTTGATAAGAAAGCTTGCGTGCAAATTGTTGCCAGCTGCTGGTCCTGAACTTGAAAACCCAATCCAAATGATCTGATTGCCGTATCTTATCAACGATTCCGCCGCTACCTACGCAATCTAAACACAAACAATCTTCTTGTTCGCTAGCAATCGCGACCGGTATAAAACAGCTAGCTCGACGCAACCAAGTGCAGTTCTCTTCAGAAGCTTTTGGCAATCGCAGTTCGTTCTTGGGTGGATCAAGTTCAGTTCGCGAATCTTTCAATTGGTGTCAGTGTTTTTCTTATTCCGGAACAAAATGGCATTACCGAGTACATTTGTGAAGGACTTCCATGATGAGGAGGCTGTTGGCAAAATGGAGTACCGACGACTTGGACACACGGGAATGGTGGTTTCCAAATTGGCCATCGGCGGGACAACATTTAGTGATTTGTTCGGGTAAGCGAAACCCCAATGGAAGATTGCGGTTTTATGTTATGTGATTGATTTGAGACTGTGCATTTCGAAGAGCGGCGGCATATCAGTGCAAAATTTTTCCGACTTGATTACGGCCTTATCTGCCTTTTAATTTGTATTAATAGCTTTATCAATTGGCAATCCCACAGGCAAAGAAGCAAACATTTGGCTAAAAAATATGTTAGTACTAAAGATGCATACCTTCAAAAATCCTTTCAGAATCCACAAAGTCGGGTTCATACATATTTTAATGTTGTATAATCATAAGGAATAAAAACATTCTGTACAACTCTATTCATCATTTTTCTTTTCAACTCTTTCAAAGTTTTGCTATTGTCTTATGATTAAATTCGAAGGATGTATGTATATAGAATAATTTATTAATTTGAATATTTGTTTTAACCTTATCAGGCGACTTGAAAAAACATTTTCTGAATCAAATAAAGCAAATTTAAGCTTTGCACTATTTCTGCTGATTTTCCAAAAATGTCATTTCTGAAAAAATTCTATATTCTTATCCTGGATGAATTGCTCGAAAGCAGGAATAGCCGATTCCAGTGTTTAACAAGAGCATAATATTTGAATTTAGTCAATGATCAAGCATGAAATATTCAGAATAATAATGTATTTATTTCAAAACTATATTTCAGTCCCCTGAACGAGGAAGAGGGCATTGCAACTCTTCATAAAGCACTCCGAATGGGTATCAACTATATCGACACCGCACCGTACTACGGTCAAGGAAAATCGGAGGAGGTGATCGGAAAAGCATTGCAAACAGTTCCGCGCAAGGCCTACTACATCGCCACGAAAATCGGTCGTTATGAACGCGATCCTAAGCGCGCTTTCGACTACTCGGCCAAGAAAACGCGCGAAAGTGTGGAGAAGAGTCTTAAACTGTTGGGCTTGGACTATGTTGATCTCCTACAAATCCACGACATCGAATTCGCTCCGAACTTGGATCAAATTCTGAACGAAGCTCTACCCACGATTGAGAAGTTGAAACAAGAGGGCAAAGTTCGGCATATTGGCGTTAGTGCATATCCTATTGGGATCCTCAAGGAAGTAATAAGCAAGGCTCCAGGACGATTTGACGTAGGATCTTTCAACTTTAATATTACTCTAATTTTAATATTCAATATTTTAGACGGTTCTGTGCTACTCGCGTTACAGCCTTATCGACAACGAACTCCTGAAATACATTCCGTTTTTCCAGGTAAACTAAATTGACTCGTAGGGAACTCTGAAATTGCTGATTGCTTCCAGTTCTTGCGACACCAACATTTCTAAAATATACGAACACTCTTTCAGGAACAAAAAGTCGCAGTTATTTGCGCATCACCTCATGCTCTGGGCCTTCTGACCAACGATCAAGGTACACCAGCTGTGCATCCCGCAAGCAAAGAATTGAAGGACATTTGCCTTAAGGCGGCCAATTTTTGCAAAGCTCATAATGTCGATTTAGCGAAACTGGCCATGTTCTACGGATCACAACTGAAAGAAGCGTCCATATTTTTGGTTGGCATGAAAAACAGAAATCAGCTGGATGCCAATTTAGATGCTGTACTGAACGGTCTCACGGAAAAAGAGCAGAAAATCATGAAAATTCTTAAAGAAGAGTATGTTGGATGCACTTTAGACCGATAGACATAGTTATAAAATTGTTTTATTTGCAGGTATTTCACTCAGAGCTGGAATTGGGAAGGCGTTGAAATAAAAGCGTATTGGGAAGCTATGAAAGGTGTAAAATAAGATCATCCTATGGAAATCGTGGTATTTGTGGTTTTCGGTACCCTCTGATTTAAAGATAAAAATGAAAATTCATTAAACTTGGTTTATATTAAAGTCGTTTTTTACTTAACAATAGCTGCTTTGTCAGTTTAGAACAATTTGAAGTTCTTTTAGGTTAGATTAAGAGAGCGCTAAGCCAAATGGGTTCCGCTTCACTAAGTCTGATTTGGTCCATTGGGTCATGTAGACCAGGAAATCTCGTGAATCATTCAGTGAACCATCCCGATTTCTTAAGGATATCCAAAAGTTGATCCATTTCAGTAGTTCCTTGCTAACTGAGGTCCGCGTAAAATAATTATCTTAAGTGTTTATGTCTCCTAACAATTAGCGTCGGACATCTAATGCTCTAATGACTTTGTCTCATCCTCGGCGTCGCAGTTCCGACATACATAGGTGTCTAGCTTAAGTTCTTTTACAAGCACCTGAAGTAACGTAAAGTTGAACAGGTTAAAGGATGATTAGAAGACAGAAATACCATAGTCGGAGAGTCTAAGTTGTTTATGGAAGATAATAGGCATATTCTCGTCATGAATCATACATAGCGTTGTTTTAGGATAGAAGGCGTTGAAAAGGCCACTTTTAAATTGGTTCGATTCTCGGTTAAGATCCGAAACCTATTGGATAGAACTTTTTATAAAAGACAGCCCATTATTTAAGGAAAATACTATGCCGAGGAATAAATTCCATTATATCATCATATCATCATTTTTCTATGATCGCGTAATACGGGCCTAAGTGCTCCGTTATCAATAGCTTAGTAGCTTGATAAGCTCTCCCTCGAGTGCTTCTCAGTGTAAGATTGTTTGCGATCAGGTCGGATTGTATTCTATTTGATCGGTTTCCCCCTGGAAGTTTCTCTCTGTTAAACAAAGCCGAATTAAAGTGTACCGGGCATAGACAATTGCGCTTACTACTTAACTACGTGCTGTTTCCCTTTTCCGAAAGAATCACGTACGGTGAAGCTGTGAAGATTTTGGGGAAGTTTGTTGAAGTATTTGGCGGCATCCAGAAAGTCCAGCTTTTCCTCTGAACCTTTTTAAACCACCTAAATTATAAGAAATTAAGTGTCTGGCGGCATCACTGGTTTAAGATGACCCTTCCAGCCACTTACGTCAAAGGCTTCCACGACGAGGCAGACTGCGCGCGAATGAAGTACAGAAAATTTGGTCAGACTGGGCTAGAAGTGTATGTATCGCTAGGTGGCGGTACGTTCTGCCATTTTTACGGGTTTTGTATCTATGCTTCTGTATCTAAAAAATCTTTCATCTACATCTTCCATACATAAGCAGTTTGTGCAAATATAGTTATTGGTAATCTGTAACAAACTGACTTTTATATTTTTATAAATAACTGACGAATTGCTCGCCTTTTTCGTATTCGTCAATGAATTTCGTCTCTCATTTGGTGCTTCACAAGGATGGATTTTTAATCTCCTGCGTTTAACTTCTTATTTGCTGTTGATGTTTCCTGGCTGTCCTGGCCTGACGAATTTCAATGCACAAAAAGATTCATTCTCCTCATCGCATATTGAGACAGTTTTATTTGCTCCAATTCCTACGTTTGAAATGCTTGTGGCAAATGTTTATTTATTGTATTGTAAGTTCCATTGTTCGCTCCTGGTGCAGCAAGTTTGGTGTTCAATTCACACTCGTGTTTCAAGTCTCATTTGATCAGCATAATTTTTAATTTTTGCACTATTCTATCACTTGTATCACAGCTACTATCCGTCAATTTATCAGTTGTAAAAAATATGATACTATGAAAATCACTGGAAATTATCCAAATTTCAGTGAAGTTGACGAAAAGGAAGCCATCGCTACTATCCAAAAAGCCATCAAGTCAGGAATTAACTACATGGACACGGCCCCATGGTATGGTCAAGGTAAATCCGAAGAAATCTACGGCAAAGCCTTGAAAGACATCCCAAGGAAGGCGTACTATATTGCCACCAAAGTCGGAAGATACGAACTGGAAACAGAGAAAATGTTTGACTTTTCCGCGAATAAGACAAGAGAAAGCGTTGAAAAGAGTTTGAAACTACTTGGACTGGATTACGTTGATGTGATTCAGGTAAACAAAATTAAGTCATTTATTCACGTTCGTGTTTTAAACTCTAGACCATTAAATATTCGATTAGTTTTTTCATAGTTGAACAGAGGAGCACAAAAACTAGCACCCACGCCTCGTTTCGTGCATGATTTTCAGTATTTGGTTTTTCATACCTCAGGTTATGAATCGCATTTAACTACAGTAATAACAAAGTAAATAAGCAGTGTTTTTTGGGAACAATAAGTTTCTGGCGGTGCTGAATAGTTTATGGTATAATAGTCATGGCACCATGTACACATACGATTTTAGTTTATGATTCAAATTATGTCAGAAAATGTGTTTCGGCAACAAAGTTTATGCACACCACCTCATGACTCGTTAAGAGTATTTTCATCAGACACTCTATAAAAATTTCTGTTAAGGCTTTCGGCGTTTAAGTGTTAATTTCAAAGTAATTGTTGGCTACATCACTGAATCTTGCAGATTCACGACATTGAGTTCGCGCCTTGGATGTAATCCTCAAGGAAACGCTCCCAACTCTAGAAGCGATCGTAAATCAAGGCAAAGCGAAGTTCATTGGAGTCATGGGGTATCCCTTCAAAACATTGAAAGAATTCCTTCTAGTGGCACCCGAGAGGGTAGATGTGATATTGCGCTGTACGCTTCGAATTAGTTTTCGGACTAATAAAAGTTTTTGTAGATGGTCCTCAACTACGCCAGCCACTGTCTAATCGACAAATCGTTCGCCGAGTATCCCCCTTTCTTCCGAGAAAGCAAATTTCCTTTTTTCAGTTGAGGATTGATCGCATTGAGGCAAGAGTTAAGCTAACTCCGAAATTAGTACACGTATTGAATAAAACTACTGCAGGATCAAGGAAACTGTTTTTCTTAATTTTTTAAGCACTCTTTGCAAACATAAAATATCAAACTGAGCTTTTTCATTGAAAATGTGCAGTTTTTTGATACAAGGCTTAAAGAGTTTTTTTGAACTGATTTTTTTACACACCAGAAATCATTAACCTCACGGAAAAACTTTGGATCACAGTTATAGAACGTTAAATTAGCCATCAAAATTATTTGAGATGTTTCATTGTAGGATTGATAGCTTACGATTTGCAGCACATCAAATATCGTCAGCTGCGGCAGGTTCCATCACAATTTAATTATCTGGATATCGTGTTCTGGCCCTAGTGCGGTCCTTAGCAGGAAAGTCTGATAAGGCTACCATAGTCTACCATAGTCTAGGCTTGACCTTTTCCCGAGATGGAATAGAGTTCAAGGTTTTCGTTGCAAACATTTGATCAGTATCTGATATATGTATGTATGCTCTGATTCTTCCTGGGATTGATTCTAGTCGGTTCATGGTACGCAAATTTAAACTAACAGTCGGAACTCGAGTTTGAACCACCTTAATTTTTATAAACCTTTGCAGAATATCCTTGCGATTCCCGATCACAACTTGCACGTTTTTCGTACCGGTGTAGAGAAATAAACTCCTGTTCTAAGCAAAGCGAGTCGCGAAAGCGCACGTACATGTTGATTAAATGTTTGAGTTCAATGTTTTATAATGTTTCACCACTTCAGGATTAAAACGTGGACAAGCATCGATTTTTTCCAATACGTTGATAATCAAATTTCATTGCAAGTAACAGCTACATAGTTCACAAAAATTTGAAAAGCGAATTTTAAGGAATGATCGTGCGGGGAGGCGATCCACCACATCTTGGCGCATGAAATCTATGTCTTTTCTTTCAAATTCAGCCAATGAGAAAGCTATTGCTACAATTAACGCATATTGGTGAAAAATCGCACTTAGTCATGCAAATATGGAGAGAGTTTCAATCGAAACGCATATGCTGCAAGCGACTAAAACATATAGCACATGGATGGCAAACAGTCGCGGTTTTTTAGAGTGAAAATATATGTGAAAAAGAAAAAAAGAAGAAGAAAATATATAAAATACAAATACATATGAATATGAAAAAATCTATCACAACGTTTTCAAGAGAATACTTACTCAGCAATTGAAAAGAAAATTGAGTACAGCAAGAAAAATGCATACAAATGAAGGAATACAAAAACGCTAAGCTGATTTAGGAACATCAAGCGTGCTTTTTCCTATAAAACTTACAGCAAAATGCAAATAACAATGGCTTATTTTTTTAACAAGCTTTAACGCTTTATAGTATGCGGTATGCTTCATTACGTACCATAATTTAGAATAGAGATTGATCTTTGAATTACAAATTTTGTCTCTACTAGGCTTTCTGGCGTTACGTTTCTTTATAAAATTCGACTTCGACTGAAGTTCAGGAACCTTTCTCGGTCATATGTCGAAGGATGGAATGAAGAGTGTTTACTCGATACAACTATTTCACATCATTTAAGTTTTTATCATGGGTTAGAACCTCCTGGTCTATTCGACAACTTTCGTCTCTTAGTGTGCTTTTTGGTTAACGACTTGCTAACACTATTGTTGCACATTAGTGGAGGTTCTTGTTTCCAGGCTTTGGCCCGTACCATTGTTAAATGGGAAGTGTGGTTTCGGCGTAACGAGTAATGTGCAACAATAGTGTTAGCAAGTCGTTAACCAAAAAGCACACTAAGAGACGAAAGTTGTCGAATAGACCAGGAGGTTCTAACCCATGATAAAAACTTAAATAATGAAAAAGCTACGTAGGCTGACATACGAAACACATTGACAGTCGTTATAATTCACACATGTAAAAATTATAAATAGTTGAAATATAGCGAGCTTGATCCATCAACAAGCCAGCGGTGGTAGTGCTGTCTCGTACCGAGTGGCTAAAAGGCAGCACCTGAAGAGGAGCCACTCGTTACGCCGAAACCACACTTTCCATTTAACTATTTCACATTATTCATGGCAAAAGCAGGGGGCTTAAGCCTGAACATTTACCCCAGTGTCTACAGGATGGTCTTACATTCAATGAGCATAGACGGAATCCAGTTGCCTGCAACTTCTTCCTAGTAAAAGCTCAGACACATTAGATGGCATTTCAATAGCTGTTTGGAGCACAGAGTTGGATTTCACATAAGCTCGGGATCTGTAAACGCAGAACGAAGCAAAGTGAGCGCACAAGAATTGTAGCACTCTGGTGGTCTCTGCAGTAAGGAATCAAAGAAATAAAATCAATGCAATGCGCTACCAAAACGGGATTCCAATTCTAAACTCCCACGTACCCAGTCCAAATTTATCCACAAATGCAAGTCAGTGCAACTGATCTTGAGCTTGGCGGAAGGGATTATTATTTCTCCAAAATTCACACTTACGATGCATCTAGCAAAAATACGGTCGGAGCGTAGAGAATGTCATTTTCATTATTTTTAAGGACATGGGCTATTTTGCCATATCTCGAACCTTTTAAAAATGGGTCGTTCAATTATTTCTATTGTATAGTGAAAGTCACCAGGCAAGGCCAATTTTATACGGTTCCAGCCGACGATCACATATGACCAACATAATATGATTGTCTAGACAGCTGATTAATTGCATCACCATTTCACGTGATTATTTCGCAATTAAAAATCAATCAACTCTCAGTTGCAAATAATGCGAAACGGACAATAGACTTACGGTGACGAGCACAGAAATGCAAGATTCCGATTTTCTTCTTTTTGGTTTTTGTCGGCTTGGTGCGATTAACTTTTGTGATTATACACTAAAATATCTTTCCAAAACTGTGTAAACTAAAAATATTTTTCGAAATGCGTTGTATCATAATTTATTCGCTCTACTGGTGGCTAATTGCAAAACGGAGACAAAAGTTAGTAATTGAATAAATATCTGAAAAAAATCAACATTCATGTGAAGGCTATTTCTGAGTAACTCAAGCACAATCTCTAGATGTTAAACATTGGATTTGCTCTACTGAAGTTGTAAAAGCTTAAAGGTTTCCAGTAATTATCGACTCGTTTCTCAGGGCATCATGAATGGGAGATATGATGAGCAATTAGTAAAATTGTTTCTGATTCAAAGATAAACCCAACAATAACCGATTCGGCCGCATCCATGCATCAATTCAGATCAGTTAATGAAAACATTATGTTCAGGATGCTGCTTCTGTTCCTGCTCTTGAGCTTAAGCGAACAGGTAAAATGGAAGAGTATGTAACGGGCCTGTTTACTGAGGATTCTTTGATTTTAGAGACGCTTCAGAGCAGAACTCGCCAATATAATCATTACATTCAACCGGGACTTCGTAAAAGTCAGCTCAGTAGAAACTAACAAGACAAGCGTTTCTGCAATTATAGAGCTTGTGGTGCCTTTCCGCAACCCCACTTGGTCTGTGATGTTGTCCACCTGGAGTCCTGCCGCAACAAAGAAGTATACCGATTTCACCTTTCGAGTTTGTGATATGCTGCGAATGGCTCCAACCAATCCATTCATTAACGCTGCGGTAAACTTCGCAAAAACCATGACAAACTTCACCATGACGTGTCCATTAAAGGCAGGTATTTACCATGTTCACGTCGATTTCAATGGTATAAATGATTTGATTCCACTGCGACTCATGTATCGTCCGAACTCATTGATGTTAGTGAAGTTCAACTATTATGAACGGATTTCTAAAGGCAATTTGACAAAAGTAGCCATGACTGAAATCGGATCCGTAATAAAGAAATAATGAAAAGAGCACATATCTGAGGTCAAATTGAAAAACACAACGTGGTAGAGTGCAGCTGAATAATTTTTTTTTTTCAATTTTTCAGAGTAAAATAAATAAAAAGCATATCCAATGATCTTCCATCAGTTTGTTTAAGTGGTTGGTAATCATTAGACAGGCATATGTGCGATTGTCATTTCATCAGCAACTATTTTCCTATCGAATTTTCATTTCTCTTTACTTCGTTGTTCCCCCACCGCAATCCGTGCACAAGTGTGCTCAATTATAACTATCTAAATTTCTAATCCTTCAGCAACTCGCCTCACAATTTCCGCTAGACATATGGCCAATCAACTCCTTAACAAGTCCGTGAACTGTTTCCGGCATAGCTTGCCTTCCCATTTCTTAACATACATGAATGTTCTTAATAAAATTTATTATGAGATTTTCAGCAAAACTCTTTTCTCAGTTTGGTTAACGTAGAAATAGCAATTCACCCTATGTTATTATTTGCCAGTATTTCAACATACCTTTGAGTTTTAAGGTCTTTAGAGTATACTTTAAGTGTTTTAGAAAAGTAGTCTCTTTGTTTGTGTGCGCGTACGTTCATGGTCATTTTTTCTATGCTTTTATTCAACTAAAAAAGGCATATCAACTTCATTGAGGTTTCATTCCAGGCGCATCAGCAATGAAACGAGCTGATTTGACAAATCCAAGGTCATTTCGGTCATGAACCATATCTCGCGAACAAAACGTCATACTAACGTCGTTAAGTTGTTGATCAAAGCGTATAATTATTTGTGGCATTCTATCAAATTTTGAAAAACAATTTAATTAGTGAACTCGTTTATTAATTTAATAAAAGAAGAGTAAACATTACGTTTTCTGTGTGAAAAGATTTTTATCTGGTTTGCAATTTTATCATTCAATGCTTATAAAAACCAGATACTCTGAAAGGTTTTCATTTTAAAAAATAACCAAAAAAATTCATCATTACAAAAAAATTTGATAGAAAAGCAATAAACCATTAAGAGATGAATAATGGGTTAATACGAATAATATTACTTAATTTCACTTAGTCTAATGGCGTTGCTTTGGTGTCAATCGAAGAGTATTCACTTTTGTATGATTCGAGGAGACTTTGAATGATTTTAGTATTGATGTTTTTTTTTATTTTAATGAAAAAATGCGAATCGCAGTTTCTCGCAATTGCTACGGCGGCCAAGTGAAACTGCAAAAGGGCGCGAAATGCACCTGGGGATGACTTAGGACATTTTCGCCTTTTGCGCACGATATCGAAATACTGAAACTAATACACCACCGTTTTGGGGCCTTTAATACAACCGAAACGGATCGCGTGGATATGACTGAATAAGACGTGAGGTTGATCGGATTTTTGCAAGGAGGCGGTGGTGATCAGTCTTTTTATACTGAAGAAAAGGTGAAAACAACTTTTCGCTCATAATTAGAAAATGGGAAAAATTCCTGTTTCCTAAAGATTTTACGGGTATGTGGCGTGCGAAACTGAATTTATTCCGTATTGCAGCAGAAGAGAAGAGAATATGAATTTGGAATTTTTTTTAAATATGGAATATATATGCAATTTATTCATTCAAAATTTCGATGGTATGTGCAAATACGATTGAAATATTATATTTTTTTTATTATTTTTCTATGATCGTGTGGTACGGGCCTAAGTGTTTCGTTATCAGTAGCTTTTTAGCTTGATAAGCTCTCCCTCGAGTGCCAAGCGACTCTGTAAAAATTATCCACAGTGTAAGATTGTTTGCGATCAAGCCGGATTGCATTCCAGTTGAAAGTTTCTCTCTGTTAAACAAAGCCGAACAAAAGTGTATCGGGTATAGACAATTGCGCTCACTACTTAACTACGCGCTGTTTCCCTTTTCCGAAATCACTAACCACTTATCAGTTACTGTGAAGGTTTTGTGGAAAAGTTTGTTTGAAGTTATCTGGTGGAAGATGACCCTTCCAGCCACTTACGTCAAAGGCTTCCACGACGAGGCAGACTGCGCGCGAATGAAGTACAGAAAATTTGGCCAGACTGGTCTAGAAGTGTCTGAAGTGTCGCTAGGTGGCGGTACGTTCAGCCATTTTTACGGGTTTGTATCTATGCTTCTGTATCCAAAAAATCTTCCATCTTCCATACATAAGCATTTTGTGGAAATATAGTTATTGGTAATCGTTAACAAACTGACTTTTATATTTTTATAAATAACTGACTAATTGTTCGCCTTTTTCGCTTTCTTCAATGAATTTCGTCTTTCATTCCGTGCTCCACAAGGTTGAATTTTTAATATCCTGCTTGTTAATTTCTTATTTGCTGTTGATGTTTCCTGGCTGTCCTTGCTAGATGAATTTCAATGCACAAAAAGATTGATGTTCCTCATCACATATTGAGACAGTTCTATTTGCTCCCATTCCGACGTTTCAAATGCTTGTGCCAAATGTGTTGTATGTTCTATTGTTCTCTCTTGGTGCAGCAAGTTTGACATCCGAATATTGGTGTTCAATTCACACTCGTGTTTCAAGACTCATTTGAGCAGCATAATTTTTGCACTATCCCATCACTAGTCGTGCCATAAATATTGATACAAGATGTTTTAACTATAATAATGAAACTACTAGTTGGATTTAAAATTTTTTTTTACCATTGATTGTAAAACTAAGGCACTACATATTAAAAAAATTATGCAAAATGGCCGCCTTTTGCTTGAATACAGCGCCGAAGTCTGTCAGGCCACTGGTCTATTGATTCTCGCACGACATCCATCGAAAAATAGTCCACAGCCTGTTTTAACGACTCCAGATTGTGGTAGCGTTTTCTACAGACCATACCCTCTAATACTGACCACTAAGGTCTGCACTGGCTTATAGCCACAAATTAACGCTGATAAACTCTGGCATATGGTTTCTCAGCAACTCTTGTGTGGTTTTCGCCTTGTGGGCAGGCGGAGAGTCTTGTTAGAAATCCAAGTCTATATTTTCAAACATGGTTCGGGTTAGGGGATCTACTACCTTCATTAAGATATCCGACTGACCGACCGTTTTTGGCAGCTGTTTTGACGCCCTTGTCACAGAAATGGATAGAAGTGACACCTTCGTAGGACACTCCCCACCAAACCATCACTGATGCTGGATAATGTCCTCGTTCAACCCTCGGAATTTTTTCTGTAGCCTCCTTCGAAGACCGTGCATATATCCTATCATTTTGTTTGTTGCAGGATTCCTCCACGGTAAAGATTTTCTCGTCGATAAAATGTATTATTTTGTACTGCCCTTTACCCTACCTCGATAACAGCTGCTTTGGTTTTTCCACCCTATTTTGTTTTAAAGCGGCATTGAGTTTGTGTCCTGTTTGTCTTCTGAAAGCTGTAGGTCCCAAGTCTTCTTTAATGATACGATTCATGGTTCTCGGCGCAATATCCATTTCACGAGACATGATTTTCTGATTGCGGACAGAATTCCTTGCGATTCTGGACCTTACAGCTTTGATGGCTCACGAGCCGAGTAAAGTCTGCCGATTTTTTACGGTCTATTACATCTCCAGTATCAATGAATAACGCTTTAGTTCGATACACGAAAACTCGCGTGATTTTTAATGGTTTTAGTGTTTCGAAAATTCGGCCTTTATCCATTCCACATTTGTGTAAAGCAATCACAGCGATGCGGTTCTCTTTGCTAGACCACTCCATCGTGACGGCTCAAGCTACGCTGACAAGATTTGGCGCTTTTTGAGAGCATATGTCAAAAATCAGGACTACCAACATATCAATTAGCTACCTGCAACCTATCATCCGCAAGGGCTGCATTTACAGTTGTATCAATATTTATGGCACGACTAGGTAGTATCACAGCCATTACCCGTCAATTTATCATTTGTAAAAAATTTGATCCTATTAAAATCACTGGAAATTATCCAAATTTCAGTGAAGTTGACGAAAAGGAAGCCATCGCTACTATCCAAAAAGCCATCAAGTCAGGAATTAACTATATGGACACGGCCCCATGGTATGGTCAAGGTAAATCCGAAGAAATCTACGGCAAAGCCTTGAAAGACATCCCAAGGAAGGCGTACTATATTGCCACCAAAGTCGGAAGATACGAACTGGAAACAGAGAAAATGTTTGACTTTTCCGCGAATAAGACAAGAGAAAGCGTTGAAAAGAGTTTGAAACTACTTGGACTGGATTACGTTGATGTGATTCAGGTAAACAAAATTAAGTCATTCATTCACGTTCGTGTTTTAAACTCTAGACCATTAAATATTCGATTAATTTTTTTTCTTATTGAACAGAGGAGCACAAAAACAAGCACCCACGCCTCGTTTCGTGCATGATTTTCAGTTTTTGGTTTTTCGTACCTCAGGTTATGAATCGCATTTAACTACAGTAATAACAAAGAAAATAAGCAGTGTTTTTTGGGAACAATAAGTTTCTGGCGGTGCTGAATAGTTTATGGTATAATAGTCATGGCACCATGTACACATACGATTTTAGTTTATGATTCAAATTATGTCAGAAAATGTGTTTCGGCAACAAAGTTTATGCACACCACCTCATGCCTCGTTAAGAGTATTTTCATCAGACACTCTATAAAAATTTCTGTTAAGGCTTTCGGCGTTTCAGTGGTAATTTTGAAGTCATTGATTGCTACATCACTGTATCTTGCAGATTCACGACATTGAGTTCGCGCCTAGTTTGGATGTAATCCTCAAGGAAACCCTCCCAACTTTAGAAGCGATCGTTAATGAAGGCAAAGCAAAGTTCATTGGAATCACGGGGTACCCCTTGAAAACATTGAAAGAATTCCTTCTAGCGGCACCCGAGAGGGTAGATGTAATATTGCGCTGTACGCTTTAAATTTGTTTTCGGGTTAATAAAAGTTTTTGTAGATGGTCCTCAGCTACGCCCGCCACAGTCTAATCGACAAATCGTTCGCCGAGTACCTCCCTTTCTTCCGCGACCTCAAGTTGGGCATTGTGTGTGCTTCCGGCCATGCAATGGGTCTTTTGACAAATTCTGGACCGCCCGAATGGCACCCGGCCTCGGAAGATGTTAAGAATCTGTGTCGCAAGGCTGCTTCTCTGTGCAAGGAAGCCGGGTTGGATCTAGCGAAGTTGGCCATGCACCACTTTGTCTCGCTAGAAGGCCCTTCCATTTTTCTGAGCGGAATGCGAACCAGGGAGCAGCTGGAAGTAAACATGGATGTCTACCTCAGCGGCCTCACCAACAAGGAACAGGAAATGCTGCAACATCTTCAGGAAACGTACGTTATTTCTGCAGAGCAATGTACATCTCGATAATTACATCTCACTAAGCGGGTTCCATCAAACTTGATTTCTTTCCATTTCATTCCGCTTGCAGATTATTCACAACGTCTTTGAACTGGGAAGGCATCGAAGTGGAGAATTATTGGACACAAATGAAACAGAAGAAATAGCAGGCGCGTCCGGATTGTGACCATTGGCGAGTGAAGCTCTTCCAATTGCGCTTATGCAATTAGTCATGGCTTGATTTATTTTATACGGACGTGAACAGCGTTGAATAAACCATTCATAAGAAGACTCATTTTCAAGCGTATCATTTTCATTAAATGGTTAACCCCCTTGAGTAAATTTTTTTCGCGAGAGCTTCTTTGCCTAATGGAATTTGAAGCGAAAATTTAAAACACCAGATTCATTTCCTTTTTCAATTTGGAAGTTGTAATATATCCATTGAATAAATGAAAAAAGACGCTATTTAAGTAGATTTTTAAAATTAAATACCTAAATTATTTGATTTTTCAACAATTGTGATTTTTTTCGTTTACCGAATATTGAATCAATGAAAAATCTTTCATAGTGCTTCAAAGTGCCATTTTATTCAGTTATTTCGTTAAAATATAGCTTCTTTTATACGGTTAGCATTTACAAATCTCGTAGGATTTTTGGTTAACGTTGATAGTTCTCGCCGTTTATGTATTATTAGGATGTGCTTCCCATTTGTGAATATGAAATACTTCTCAATTGAGGTACAGTTTTACAAAAGGGTACTGTTCGAAAAAGCTGAATTTTCGGGAATCAAAAAAAAACAATTATACTCTTGGCATTTTCATTTTTGAAAAATTGAATTGTTGCCAAATTATCTAGGATGTAGCGAGATTGTATTTATCTATCATCATGATTCAATTACCTGTTCCATTAGATGGGAAGTTAGCTATGAAATTGAGGAGGTTTCGCAAAACGATACATATCCGATTTCTACACCGTTTTGCAAAACCATTTCCACCCTAGCCCAAGAGATGGGTTTTCTATTGATGCTATTTGATTTAATTTAATTTAAATCTCACTGTTATGTGATGTTGTTGACAACATTGGTATCAATTTTATTTATAGGAAAAGGATATAAAATATGTAAAATTTTGAAAAAACTATAGAACTAGTACCGTTTTGAAAAAACTTCATGCTTTTAAGGCGGGATTCGTCCCGTTTCGACAAACCGGAACGTGAGCATTCGATTCTTCGTGAAATTTTACATGAAAATCGATATCAAACTCGATTTTTTCGATTTTGGCGCTTATACCCTTTTGAAAAACTGCGCCTCAATTGCAATCAATTAATGTGTTGATGTCAAGACTTTTACCAGCTTAAGGTTCCTCGTTTGGGGTTATTGGTATTGAACCGAGGTTTAAATTGGAGGTTTCCAACACTTTCGTCTCAAAATACTTCATGAAAACTCCGTTCATAGACAAGGAAATGAACGTTAAATGTCGCTAAGACGAACTTGATCAGCCTCTTGAAATCGAGAAGGATGATGACTCCTGACTGAATGAAGTTACGGTTTATTTTCTTTGTCTTCATGTTTTCTAAACGATATCCAAACTGTAAAATCTATCTAATATCAATGATCAATTCCATTCTATCTACGATAGTCTAAAACTCTTTTTTACTGAGTTTAAAGTTAAGATACGAGATCAACCCGAGAGCAAAAATTACCCTTGTTAATTGGCCCAGACAAAATGAGACCCGAAGTTGAGGACTCTTCGGGATTTGACGTTTGAAGATTTGCTAACGGGGATAGATTACTTACCAAATCTGTTAAAAATGTCAGAAACTCGATGATTTCACTGAAATTCAAAAGGGGTTAAAAACCACTCGATTCATGCAAATCGCCACCTCGTTACTGAATCGAACACGGACACGTTCTACGCGAAATAACTTGATAATGACCGCGAATCGGCGCCAATCTCACGCAACATAGTAATACATGATCTATGTTTCTAATGGTAGTTACTAAGTGACCAACCCGCAAAGGCTCCAACATCGCGGATAGATGCATTTGGAAAGTGAGAGTATCTTAGATATCTATATGTGGCCAGATACTCATTCCATTTTCAATTCATCTTTGCGCCTGCCTTGGCTTTTGGCTCGTTTCGTTCCATGTTTAGGAAATTGATTAGTGTTTACATTTTTTCCTATTCTTCGGCTTCATAATCAACAATTTTATAACGCACGCAACTTATCCATCGCGTATTGTTTTCCAAATCTTTTTTCCACTCCAAGAGTGTTTGTTTATTATGATATCAATTGAAAATCGCGGCAATCAGTTTGATACGTGGATGAGCGCTGGCCCGGCGTTACTTGCTAATTGCATTGCGATTATGAAATGGCTAATTGAGGATTATCTCATCGGTTTGCGATTAAATAATGTTGGACGATTGACCAATTTTTAATCGGAAGCGTGAACAACATTATGACCCAATAGATCGGAAGGGAAAAACGTCTAGAAAAGGCGTAGAAAACTTTGAAGTTGCGAAAATAAGTTTGGGAATCGAGTCTTATATCAGCTTGTTGGAAATTTCGTAAGTATTATATCTATGAGTGCAGTATTTGGGCATGAAAATTCTTCTGTTTTATAACATCGATAAACAATCGATTCACCGCAATATTGCAGCAATTATGCAGACAAATAAATCTTGTATGGTTATTGCTGGCCTCAAAATTTTACGAAATCCAGAATATTGATTTTTGTAGTGAATTTTCATGTGATGATTAGAGATCCATATGAAAACGAATTTATCACAAAACATCTACGTTTTCTGACACCTTTTTTGAAAATTCAACAAAATACGAACGGTTATGTATTTTTGCAGTGTTTTTGTGACTCTTCTCCAACGATTATATATGGCAACATTCTATCCAAATTGTGACTTTCACACACTTTTCATTATTATTTTAAATTCTGAGGTCGAAAAATGAAATGGAAACAATGCCCAAAACGATGAGAAAATTAGAGTTGTTCGTCACTTGTTTTATTTTTCAGATGTGTGGAAAAATTGACCCTACAAGAGCTAAGAAAATGGAAAGAATTCTTATGGCATCATTTTATAGAATTTCCCATCGATTGCATAACAACTCTTCCACAGGTAAAACTTTGTAGATGAAATTGATATTGGCGTTTTAATGCCTTACAGCTTCTGGGCCATTTATTTCAACAGAATCTCCGTTGTGAGTAACTTTGATAAATATTTTTGAGGTCATGGAAATTCAATGGCATGAAGACTGATATTCTACCTTTTCATTTTATAACGCTCACATTCCTATCACTAGCCCTTATCTTTTATTGTTTTACATCTTTCGACCCAAGGTCAGTTTTTATTTTATATTAGTGTTGAAATCGAAATCAAAACGGTATTTCGATTCAACGCATTTCATTCCGTCTTTATAATTCAAATTTATATTATTTTTGGCCAAATATTGCTTATGTTCTTATTGACTGCAAGGTTTGCAATTTTGTTGAAAATTCCTCCGCAATTAGTTGAATTCAGGAAGCTTTTATAATAACGATTAGTTTCAGCTTCAAATTAAGAGCCCGTCAAGCTTATTGAGCACCATATCTTTGAAATCAGATGCAGAAGGCCATCATGACTTAATAACTTCTTAAAACCGATTAACAAGTTAAGAACCATACACAAAATTAATGTTTTGGATGATCGTTGAAGTGTACACTTTTCCACTTTTTCAGCATAGCAATTGATTTGAAAGCTGATCGACTTCTGTAATTCTTCTAACGCAAATAAATGGAAAAGCACATTAAACTCTATATCCTTGAGGATTCAGATATTAACTGGAAAACTCTGGTGGTCAGAAAATCCACCAGAATAATGCATAGAGCTGCTATTGTTCCCCTTGGCAGCAGTAAACTGGCTTGGCCAGAAGAAGTGATAAGAGAATATCCAGAATTACTTGAACTACCTAAAGCATAATTTGAAAAATTTGTTAATGCCACATCGTCATTTGAGTCAAAATGATCACAGGAAACTTTTAAAAGCCAATTGCATATTCTCTAAAGATTACAAACGCTTTCACAGTTTGCAGGAATATCCTGCATTAATATTTCCTGGATATATTTTGCGGAAAGGCTGTGAGGCATTCTATGATAACTTCTATGAAGCAAATGAGCAGAAAATATCTAAACAACAAACAATTCTTTATGGTTTGAACCACCGTGTATACGGTAGGACATTTCGTTCACTACTTTTTGCTTGGTTCGCAGCTCTGCTAACGTCGTTTTGTATATGAAATAGAGGTTTTTCATTTCCAGAACTTGGACTGGTACCATCATGATAAATGAATAAATATGCGGTCTCGGTGTGAAGGATAGCAACCTGATTAGATGCTGACATTCTACTCTTCACAGAGCAGCTCGTCCGCTCTTAGCTTATAGCTGGAACGAGCTCCTCATCACCCCAGCTTGAAAAGTGGTCAAAGTGTTGTCTAACCATATATACTCGAAGGCTCGAACCGTAAAGAATTGTAGAATTGGTTGTGTATGCTTTGATAATGCCTTTTGAAAAACAACGACACACACATGTACTTTCTTATGATATAAATAAATATTATGTTTTACGAGAGCTTTCTTCCGATATTAATTTTTGTTTACCAATTAATTTTTCCCTTAATTTCAACCGTGTTGATATATTTTAAGAAAGAATCCACAGGATAACATAAGTTTATTGGCAGTTATGCCCTTAATGTTCTGCTTATCTTTTAACCTTCAATGGAAAACACAAAATGTTTTGTTCTTAATTGATGTTCGCTAATTCCATTACAATTTGTTTTATGTTTCGAGCATGATCTTTTGAATTTCATAGTATTTATGAAGCCGTATCTTTGGTTTGTTGTAACCAATCAGAGTGACTAAACCACTCAATGTAACACTGCTTTCAATATTCGCAAACGCACAAGTGCTATGCTATGAAAATTTTACACCGAACTGAGCAAACATTTTAACAATTGAAGTGCAAAATGTTGTTTTCCACCGAAGCCATTCCAAATTTTGAAAATTCGAAACAAATTAAAAAAGCAAATAGTCACGCTTCGACGTACACTATATTATGCATCTGCTTAGATTGCATACCTACCTGCTTGCATTACATGCATTACACACATGACCGAATGTTACAATCCAAGAGAGTTTGGGGCTAAGGGGAGGATTCACAATTATTTCTTCGTTGATAATTTCCTATTGAAAACTGTGACCACGTGCTCAGCGATGTTTGCATGGAAAAGTGAATAAAGTGGTAAATTTTCCAATCTTTCTATCTTACGTCTCGATCACGAGCGATACTCAACACGCAACCCAACGAAAAGTTCATTCTCAACAATCCAACCGGATAATTATCTAAGCTTTGAATGAAGTGTAATGAGTATTTACAAAACGGGACTGTAGTAAGGTCGGTTTCTAACGTATCAAGAGTTGCCAGCTGGGTTTTCAAAATTACAAACAATATAAAAGTGGCCTCAAGAAGAAGTCTCTTCTTGCACTGAGTGTTTATCTTCGCTTTTCATGCCTACAAGCCATTTCAATATATTTTTAAGATGAGAAATAACGTCAGCACATAAAAATATGTTAAGCATATTGTCACTGATTTCCATCCAAGTTTAAAAATGCTAGAGTTATGTTACTTTAATCTACACGCAGACATCTTAGTAGACCCATCCAAACTACTAGTAAACAGATTATGCAAACTATTTCGGATGAAACATTTTTGAAACAAATAAAACTTTGTATATTTCAAAGGAACTTCCATTTCATAATGTATCTACGAACGAAAAAATCTGTTGGTCAAGATTCACTTGATAGATTTTGTGAACTTTCAACTCATTTGAAATAAATTAATCCCACTATAGAATGTCCAAGCGAATAAAAAAAATTAAGACAAGTGGGAAGTGTGGTTTCGGGGTGACGGATAGCATCCTCTTCAGGTGCTGTCATTAGCATCCGTCACCAGACAGCACGACCACGGTTTAGGCTTGTTGATGGATTAATGTGCAATAATAGTGTTAGTGAGTTGCTAACCAAAAGCACACTAGAAAACGAAGTTGTTGACTAGACTAGGAGGTTCTAACCTATGATAAAAACTGACTAATTAAAACAAGTATTTGTCGGAAAACCAATTTTGTCACAAATTGTGTGCAATAGGGCATCCGAAAAAAATCAGGAAAGGTACTTTCGAAATCGTCGTTCCTTTCACATTGTTAACTTTCCAGTATATGGGAAGCTCATGTAATCGCCTCGAAAATCGAAATTGAAATTTTCGACTTTTCTTTACGTTTTGAGTATATTGAAATAGTTTTTAGAAAAATGTATGTGTGTATGTGTGTGTGTTTACGTACGTACAAAAAAAGTTAAAATAAAAATAAAAAATCATTTAAAGTCATCATATAGAGAGAGTTCATACGAATGATTATAACTTATATATCTAAAGACATTGTTGTAAAGTCAATCAAAGTTTATTAATATTTGCATAACTTGAGCAGATTTTCAAAAGCCTTCTCAGCACTGCGTTTCAACTTTAATGAAAAAATTGCTTAAAATTTGAAAACCATTAAACGTCAAATCAAACTTGCATTTGTGGTAGTCAACGTTTTGAATGGTAAAATGTTTTGTGGTCAACACTTTCCAAGATCAAATGCCTTAAAAAGCTTTCATCAAATAAAAAATTGTAGTTTTTAGTAGTTTTGTTTTTTAGTGGTCTTAAGATTTCAAGTAGAGGGAAAGGTGGTATTATGGGCACCTGAGGGTAATATGGGCACTCTTAATATTTCAAAAATACGCACACGCATTCTAGTGGAAATGGCCTGAACTTTAAGTAGTAGTTCATAGAAAGGCGTGTGGGAGCGCAGGTGTCGACGTCAGTTGCAGTTAGTGAGTTGTCATGTGTTTTATGTCAATGCCGGAACAAAAACTTTGAAATGTAATGTGTAAATGTAATGTAATGTAAGTATTTATCCTAATTTTACAACCATTGGAGGATATTAATGCATGATTCTAGTCATACAGTTTTGTTGTGCACATTATTAGGATTGAATCGACGTAATCTGTAAACTATTTGCAGTGAAATTTGCCAGTCGGTGGCCTCTTATTTTACAATATGGCTAGGGTGGTAGCTTGGGCGTTATTTGTGCTGGTATTATGGGCCCCCTTTTAGGGTACCCATATTACAACCCTTCTAATCTACCTAGAAAAACGGCTAAAAGGCATTCGTGGAACAACAGCGACATGGAACAAGCTATAAAAGCTGTAAGGGAACATGTAATGGGGGCTAAGCGTGCTGCTAAAATCTTTTCGGTCCCTAGAACAACCCTCCAACGGTTATCCTCTAGTTGTCTACCTCCTGAGGAGGCAGTCGAGGCTAAATTAGGGAGGAAACCAATTATTTCAGTAGAGTTGAAGAAAGAACTCGTGGAATACTTGCTAATCATGGGAACCAAGTTCTACGGACTAACTAGGCAAGATGTTCGGCGACTTGCTTTTCAATTGTGCGATAAAAATGGAGTGAAACATCCATTCAGTGATGATGGACTTGCGGCACGTGCGTGGTTTGACCACTTCATGAACCGCCATAAAGACATTCTATCCATCCTTAAACCAACGGCAACTTCGTTTTCTGGACCTAATGGGTTTAATAAACATTCCGTCCGATTATAGTTAATGCTTCCAATATATTTCATTTTCAAACCTGAAGTATATTGTCAGTTTTCATTTGATTAACATTAATTTCACTCTTATTATAAATATATATATATATATATATATATGTAATTTATCATATCATATCTCTTTCTACCAAAAAAAACTTGTTTTATACCATGAAATTTTATTAATTTTTGTTTTTATCATGGTGCCCATATTACCAGCACAACTGGAAATTTTCTCAAAAGGTACATAGTAGTAAAAGTTTTGGTACTATCCCTTATACCGATTTTTTATCGTCTGGGAAGTACTATGTACTGAAAATTAAATACGAAAAATTACTGACAATTGGTGGAGAGAGTGATTGAAATAGACGGAGGTGGTTTTAGTCGGTAGAAATCCGGCATGCCGAGAGGCAGGAGCTGATCGGTATCTTTGGAAGATTTCCACCTCCCAACGTTGAAAAAAAAACATTTTTTAGCAGGTTAATTAGTAGACCTAGGTTGTTGATATTAACGCTATATATTGACCAGATGCCAGGGTATGTTTTCTGTAAACTTTTAGAATTATTGAAGAGTTATTTAACATTTTCTAGCAAAAAAATGAAATGGGTGCCCATAATACCACCCTTGCCTCTACTTTCTTCATCATTTGTATTACATTTCACTTTTTACATGCAATTTATTCAAAATGGCAATCAGGCGCCAAAATCTCTTCAGTGGGCGTAATAACAAAACCTGCATTCATTTTTGTTAGCTCATTTGTCCCTCAAGCATCGATATGAAAATAACAAATAACGTAGAAAAGGCTTCGTAACCTGTTTCCCCTCCGATTGATCCACGTGAATATTCCATCAACACCCCATCACCAAAATCCTTACGTAATCAATGGACGCTTCCGTAGATGATACGATTAATATTAAGTCATTCCAATGACTGTTATGAGTACCTCTCATTATTATTATTTAAAGTGATATTATTTTCATAGTTTTTTTTTTGAGATAAATATTTTTAATATTTATGTAGATATTACTGGGAAGTTGACCGTGTGGACCTCAAGGGTCGCACCTTGCGGCTTGTTTATGTTCATTGTGCAAGTGAACTAATTTAAATATTTAAATTTAAAGTTGATGCAAGCGGAAGGGAGTACCATCTACGAACGTTTAATTATCCTTGAAAGTATTAGCTATTTAGCATCAAAGTTTGGGTAAATTGAACTGTGAAAGAAATGAATTACTGATGCATAGCGCACTTCAGTCTATCGGCAATTATTCAAAAACCATAATTAAAGAAAGATACCAGGCTCTCGTAAAAATGAATCTATGTGCTCGAAATATCAATATTCGAACATATCATTTTTCTGATCATACAGAATTCATAGTACATAGCCGTCGTGTTGGTCTTTATACGCTAGATAGCATTGTTTTTAGTATAGTATATATATATATATATATATATATATATATATATATATATAGTATTGGTCGACAGTGCCCTGATAAATTCATTGGGAGTTATTTTTTTAGTGAATCTCTATATTCCACAAACCAAGGATGACAACTCACATTACCATGCATTATCTCATAGGAGGGAGTCCAATTCGCCCGCTTCATTCGATAGGCAAGCCCAGGCCTCAATGGCTCGCGTAAGACTTCCATTGTCGCAAGTTTGCTCACCAGTCGGCACCTCAGCACTTCTTGGCAATTTCTTGGTGAATCCAAGAGGCAGGGATACCGTTACTTTATAATAACGCCGCATCCACGAATTCCGTCAGTTGTACAAAGTTTGTCTCACCAGGCTGATGCGCTAGCGCAGAGTATCTGAACCTCAGCAAACGATCGATCCCACGTAGTAACCACGAAAAGTATCTGCACTATCTAGTATCTTCGAGCAGTGTTCGTCAGTGTGCCGGGTTCAGTAATCTCAAGTTCAATCACTCCAGAAGTCGGCCGAGAAGTCTACTAACCAAAAGAAAATGTGCAAGATAAATTATACGCGATTACTCGTGACCGTGATCTTGTCAAGTTGCGCGATCTTGTCGGCGCAAGGGTCTGACGACAAGGGTGCCAAAGAAGAAGGTATGTAAATGTGCTCCGTTCGTTGTAAGGGATGAATGGAGGACAACAGTATGTCTGAGCGGTCTTGAAAGGTCGACCATCATTTAAGGTCCTTGGCTTGCTTTTGACCTGTTTCTGTGTGCTTTGCATCTTTAAATAGAATTTTCGCGGAAAAATAGTAATGTAGATATTCCGAAAAATCGCTCTAGAAAATTAGATGTGGCGTTCAAAATACTCTGATGCGAAAAGCAACAAAAAAAACCGAATGTGTACTTATTCCCAAAATAGCCACGGTTCTCGGTTTTGAGCTTGAATTAAGTATCCGAAGCCATTTTGCCAAAATGAGGAGATCCTCAAGTTTACCAGCTCCGTGCAACACTACACACCATCGTCGTCATCATTAACCAGGTGAATAAAACCGGTTACCTGTTTGTCATGCACTTAACCGAGTTCACTGCAATGCAACGTAACCATGGTGGAGTCCAAGCCGGTACCAGTTGCATCATTAACAAAGTTGCATTGCATACACGCATCCAAAGCAGTTTCCGCGCTTTTGCGCATATGCAACGCGTATGTAGTTTTTTTCGCGGAAAACTATCTTTAACTATTTGTTGTCGTCTCCGGAAGGCGGAACTGAATTCTTCACCAGTTGCTTAGTTCCATTTCACTGAAAGATCGTTGAAGTGGAACACTTAAAACCAACACTGGAGTCAGAGGCTAACCAATTCGAGAGCCAGATTCATACCTAGGTTCGTTAATCTATCGCTGGCTGTTTTATCGACTAGAAAAGGATTTCATAAACTATTTCAAGTATTTGGCTTTCTTTGTTGTGTGTTAATAAGAGTATAAGCAATTGGAGTGGAACACATATATGTAATTACGTCATTTCTTTGTTTATTTTAGATTTTTAAGTGACGAGAAAATATTTTTGAGCCAATTCACGTAGTCAATAGTGAATACTCCATATTTAAATGTAGTTGGTGTGTACTTCAATGTGCCTGTTGTGTTTGAAATAATAGTGCGTCTTTCTTTCCTCAAATTATGATTCCTGCCATCAATTTCTGATTTTAAAGTATTTAACAAAAACACTACCGATATTAGATTTTGAAAATTATAACATATTTTACAAGATAATCTCCCTTTCTTGTACACAAAAAGAAAGGTTTCAACGAGCTCATTACCATTAGTCTGGTAGTTTTGGTGTGGAATTTCTTTCGATTTTATATACATTCAAACATTTTGTCTCACAATGAAAATTGAAATTCTTCAAATATGTTTACTATCCAAATAGAAAAAGGAGTGAATATGAACTTCAGATTCCAAATTGGAGAGTTCCAGCGATTATTTTTGGTATTATTTGTAAGATATTCCTCGTTTGTCAGATCAACGAAGGAATCGCAACAGCGCCAATATTTTTGAAATTCCGTAAGTAAAATGGAGTGCAAAAACATCATGAACTTGAAAAGTAAGCAGAAGTAAATTTGGGCTCCGATAAATAAGTGCAACGGCTAATTCTAAACATTCTTGAAAAGTGCCGCTGATATATGATTTCCAAAGAAAACAGTTATCTAAGATTAGAAAGAAGGTGTTGAGAATTATCTTTGCTAAAATGCGTTTTTGAAGGTTTAGGATACGAACGATTTTCGAACATTAAAAACGACACCGAGCTTGGCAGGATTATTATATAAATTGTATACAGAAAATGAGTGTTGATCGAGTATGGCCTGTCTTCGACAGTAAGACAGAATATATTAGTTGATCCTTTACGAACGCCATAAAGACGATTATATGACCATTTTGAATTCGGTAAAATTCGTTTATATTTTACCCTGTAGTACGTTGGCCTGCGACCACCAGCGCATCAAATATGATGTTATAGAAAATAGCCTCGTAAAGCGTAAAGCAAATTATTAATTTTTGAGGCACCTGGCGGAACGGGTAAATTTTTTTCTGACTGACGGTATACGTACCAAGGTCAATTCAACAGGAAAACTCGCAATTGTCGTAGCTTCTTCCGGAAATGTACCAATAGGTTAAATCTTTCAAAGGATCTTTTTTATTATGTGGCGAATGTACATAGCATCACGACGTACATGTAGAAGGAATTTTGAAAGATTTTTGAAATTCGGGTAGAGCAAAGGTTGGCATCAACTTTGTCTCTGCTGGTTAATTTAGACCAGTGGCGTACCCAAGGGGAGGGGTACGGGTTCAAACTCACCCCCCCCCCACCCCTTAAGAAGAATTGAATGCTGAGTTGACTCTGTGGTACAGAAAGATAGGGCATCTTGAAATAGCAAACCGCCCAAAAGCGGCCATAGATAGGTTAAGCATGTGTAATTCAAACATTTTGCCGAATATATCGAAATTGCTAGAAATATTGGCTGTTCTCCCAGTATCTACGTGTACAAACGAACGATCATTTTCAACATTACGACGATTAAAAACATACTTGCGAAATTTCACCAGCCATGAACGGCTAAATGGATTGGCACTTCTAAATATTCATAGCGATCTTACTCCATCTACAGAAGATGTGTTAAATGAGCTAATGAAAAAAAATCGTCGTTTAGATATTTCACTATAATTTTATCCGGTGAAGGGTTCTGTTTTCTGCTTGGACATAAAATTTAAACCCCATTCTACACTGTTTCTCACCGTTACTTTAGATGAGTTTTGAATACTAAGTTTGTATCATTCTTGGCATTTTAAAACTTTGATCACCTCGCGTAAATTTAAAAAATTCGAAGATTCGAATGTTATGGATTATACATCTGAAGCATGTTTACATAAGGCCTCGTCATTGCCTGGGAAGAGGTTGGTTAAAAATAATAATCGATGGCGCAACCGCCAAAATTGGGCCTTCAGGCAATATTAGAGTTATTTCATTTACTTGACCAATAGAATATGAGGATGTGAAGTGGTCAGGAACACGCTCACCCGTGATTATTACCCTGATTTGATTCAGGTTCTCATTCACAGCTGAGTGAAATGATAGTGCGGCATCAAATCTCATTCCCGAAAACTATTTGTCGACAAGGAGCCTTGAACTAGCGTCAACCACTAAGTCACCCACTTTAACAATTATTCGCCGAGACACTCTGGAACGTGGGAGTTGAGTGAGATTCAGTATCTCTACGCAATTAGATCTTTCATCTATTTCACAGTAAAACGCATATGGGCCTGATTTATGGCCTATGGTGCTTTAGAGATCTCACCTAGGGGCGATACGGGCATAGTTTGCACAAATTGGATCCGTGTGTGCCGTTATCTTTTACTTATTGTATGAAGCCTAGCAGTTTTGTATATAGATAAAGAGTTGGTAGGAACATTAGAATATGGTCACCTGATTGAAAATTTTCGAAGTAAAATTCCAGAAAAGTGTAATTTATTTAATTCGCACCCATATATTAGTAGCAACAGTTATATTTTTGAATGTTTCTTTCTATCTTTGATCAGAACCCTCAAAAAATGGATTGTTTTATTTTTTTATATGATTTGTAATCTGAAGATTAGGCCTATTAGGAACACCTCAGGAAAAAACGCGTACAAAAAACCTCATGCGTTACGTGGAAATGACGATAAATTTGCTTGAGAGCGCAGAGTTGCTTCCCTGCATGGGCTGCAAACAAGCTTAGCCAGCCCTGATTACGATAATACTCTGTCTGTGCTTAGTGACAGTTTCACGTTCCCACGGCGTTTACTTCATTAGTTGCTTTCTTTTCTAGCCTGTAGGTATTGAAGGCATTTCAATATATGTACTTGCAAACATGCATATACACTTTACGGTTCCAAGGGAGTCTACAAATACAGTGTAGATTCTTTCACACGCCAAGCGCATAATTTTATAATTTGAATGAAAATATCATGAATGATTCAAGTAAATGAAACCAGACATGCAATCGGGCTAAAGTCTGCCAGAACTATTTTTGGAGGACTCCAACTTTGACCGGTGAAAAAGTATGATTAAGTATAACTACATAATTATATCTTCATATCTACACCGAAGCACTAGCAAACGTACCTAGTCAAGACGTCAAAAATATGACCCCCCCTTATCAAAATCCTGCGTACGCTACTGATTGAGACAATCCCTAACCGTAGTTCTCGGAAGAACTCGAGCAGACATTATAAAAGCCTGCTTGAAATCGTCTATCTTTGGAATTCCATTGAATCAGTAACTTTACAAATAAACATAAGGCCTCATTTGGGAGGTGGCGACACCAGTTTTTCAAGTCGTTGATGAATCAATTTGAAAATTACATACAAATATAAGCACCGAATTCCAAAAAAATCTATGTAGACTTTTACTGGCCACCACAACCATTCAAGTGAAGATTTGATTACGACCTGCTGAAAAGAATATATTTTGATACGACAAAACATGAGAATACCCATTTAAATTATTTCCCATTACGGAAAATTGACATTCTAATGAATTTCTTAATTTTTTTCAAAAAGAAACAAACTTATTTTGATAAGTCACAAGCCATGAAACGTGTTTTTAATATACACGCATATTATAGCATTCCGACTTCAATTCAAGTGTTTTTCGGATGGAATTGGTTGTTTCTGGATCAAACTAGCACTTTTACAAACCAAATTGAAGTCTTACCAATCCTCTTGATGCTAGAAACGTGCCAATGTGTAGTTATTTGATTTGGAAAATCTCCAATTTGATACGGAAAACACCTAAATTGAAGGGGAAATGCTATATACTCGTATGCACTACATTCCTTTGCAGGTGAATACACGTAAAACTTTTTAATTGAATTAGTACTTAGCAAAAGGATTAGTTTCAATCGAAATTTATAGACAACACACGGTATGCTATTACGCACGCACCATTCTTTACTTGTTAGCACTAAACCTCCGCAGTGATGTGAATACTGATGTTTTTCAAGGAGAAATAGTAATTAGGCGGGAACTTATTCATTAATGTGACGTCACCATTGAGGAGATGCGCGAAGCAAACTAATTTGGACACTTGGAAGAGTCTTTGGGTTCAAATCCAATTTTCTTTCGCTGTTCAAATAATCCGGCACTTCTATTTACGAGTAATACAAGTTCAGATTCCAAGTCCAACTTTTCTCTTCATATTTTAAATACTCAGTCACTCTTTAGCAATCTTCAATATCCTAATAAATTTTCAGTTTGATTCGAATCTTGATCAAATATCGAAAATCCTCTAGTTCATTCTTCAATGTGGTCATTTCAGATGTTTGGCAACAAGATTTAAGTGACGCCTTCAACATAGACGCTGATACAAAAGGCATTAAGAAAGTCAACTTGAAATGCGGCTCGAACTCAATGTGGGTGCAGCTCGAAACGGAGGGTGACTTTACAGGGGTGATGTATACCCGGGGTAGTTTCTACAAACAGACTGAACCGTGCTTCACGAAATCGAAAGGTGAGAAAGAACACACCCTCGAGATGCGCTTCCAATTTGACCAGTGCCAGACTATTCAAAATGGCGAAGTGTACTCGAACGTTGTGGTTGTTCAACATGATCCTGAGCTGGTGACACCAGGCGATGCTGCCTTCTCGTTGGAGTGTGATTTCAGGAAGGCAAGGAGTCTGTCAGTAGGTGCCGACTTCCAAGCACGTGACAGGTGAGTCTCCATTGAAATTATGGGATGTACGATGCATTTTCCTATAATGGCAGTTGCGAAGCTATCAAAAATATCTGCCTCTATTTTAACAGTACTTTAACTTTGACTAGACTCTTTATCTCTAATTTCCGTACTTCCTTTCAATTAAACTTTCTTGTTTTAGCGAGCCTAAACATCTCAGACACCATAAAAGAAGTCACGATTCCAGATTGCGACGCCGAACGTTTCGTCTTCACTGAGAAAACTGATTTAGTTGTAAGGATGAATCTAATGATACTAGTTGGCCAGGGTTAGCCGCTGTTGTTCGAATTGTAGCGAAAATGTGATTTCTTAATAATTGATAGCTTTCAATGGAATCTATTCCACCTATTTATTGGGCTTGCGGTTTTATAAACCACCACTTATCCTGCTTTTTTAGACGTATCTGCTTGATCTTCATCTATTCTAAGCATCTTAAACTTTTACTAACCGCACAACTCAACCGTCACAGACACGCCTTAAACTACACAAAACATTTTTCACCATCACAAATAGGGAAGCATCTGGATCAAGTATAACACTAACAAGTCCAGATCCTTCGGCTGTTAAAGACAATGAAAAGGACGAGGACAAGAACACGATTCGTAGTGAATCGAACACGGTTACGTTCATTCCGCCCGAGTCGGTTGATGGCAAAAAGCAAAAAGTTGTAGGCACTGTAGAACCAATAGACGTTGATGAAAAGCACGATGAGCTGTAGTAGAACCAAATAAATAACTTTAACAGTTTGTAGATTGGATTTGTGATGCACAAAGGTGAAGTATTGATGAGTATTTCGGTAGTTAGTTGAAAAAATGTATGTATGATTCGGACAATGCATGTGATAATGCGTCATAGTGTGTATTGAAGATTGAGACATGTTGAACTTGTTCAAGAAGATGCTTGGGTAAACGAATAGCTTCGGTTTCTTAGATTCTCAGTTACGTGTATTGGATTTATGTCAAGAATTCAAATTCAAGGGCTCCAAGGAACGTAAATTCTTGTCGAAAACCAACTCAATCTTTTTACATCGATCAGATACTATGATTATAAGCTTATTTATAGAACAACCCGAAAAATAATAGATCGAGACAAACACTTCCAAAAAATATACTTGTATATCAACTTTCGGGAAAATTTTAAAAAATTAATTATTTACATTCTCGATGCGATTCAATTAACACTGATGCATTAATAAATTTAAACGACACTTTTGGACATTTAAAAAATAATTAATTTCATATTTACAGAAACAGTAGCGGTAAAGCCAATGGTGAAAATGAAGTGACGACAGCACCAAATCACGATGTTCATTCATAACATATAAGTTCAATTTTAACAGCATTGTTTGTTTTTCATGTTGATTATAAATTATTAAATTTCTTTTGTAAGCTCATCAATAGGCTAGACATTTTTGTGATAATTTTATTTTGTGTGGGAATAAAACTTTCTTGCAATATATATTGTATGTTCAGTTTTTTTTTAAAGAAAAAACGTTAGAAGGTAAAGTAATGGACTGGATCTACTGGTTCGCGTGTCTATATTTCAAATGTAATTGTTTTCTAGTCTTCCTGATCTCTTCAGCCGGCTTCGATAGTGGGATCTCCACCAAAAATTTCATACTCTTGATTCTCTTTAAGAAAAGCCTATCCGAAGGAGAACGCTTCAAAATTTTAACACAGCTAACAAACAATCGATTTTGAAAGAAGCCGTAGGACGACAAACTACGTAGTAAATGGTACGGCGAAAAATATTATTTACAATACATTCCGACCAAAAAATATCCGGAATTTCTCGTTTAAATTGCCCGCATTAAGTATTTTCAAGTATTTTTCTTCTGTTTCTGTATGTTGGTAGGACTGTCCTTAGTTACTATACCAAAACTGAGCGCGATCTGTCAACTAGTTTGTTTTCAGCAGCTGGTTGAATCACTCCACCTCAGTAGTGCACGGCGAATTTTACAATGGAAAAAAATTGAACAAAGAGTTTGTTTCAAATTCTGTATTTTGAACGACATTGCGTGTGCCGAATCGATGCGAATGCTGAAGAAGGCTTACGGTGAGTTTGTTTCGTCAAAAACTCAGGCTTACGATTGGTACAAAGCCTTTAAAGACGATCGGGAGACCGTCGAAGGCTTGCCTCGTTCCGGACGGCCATCGATATCTTCAACTGACGATTACGTCCAAAAAATTATAGAAATCGTCCTCGAAGATCATCGTGCTAGTGTTAGAGAAATAGCACATGATCTCAACATTGTTCGTAATTCAGCTCGTTTGATTTTGGGCAAACAATTGGGCATACGTCGCGTTGCCGCTCGGCTCGTTCCGATTGGGTTGAATTTTCTCCAAAAACAGTATCGAGAGCAGGTCGCTGAAGACATGCTGTATCGGACAAATTCGATAAATACCATCGACCAGCCGCGTTATTGAAACTCAAATTGCCGTTTCGAGGAATCCGGTATAACTCCATAAACCTCATCAAAGAAAATTCGCTGAAGGAGCTGAAAGCCATACCGGAGAGCGCCTATAAAAAATGTTTTGATGATTGGAAAAAGCGTTGGCATTTGTGCATTACTTAAAATGGAGCATATTTTGAAGGTGATCCAATTAAGATTGATGAAGATTAAAAATTTTGCGTTTTATTTCTAATTTCTGGGTAATTTTTGGTCAGAAGGTATATTGAAAGACCAACCAGAATAAAGAAACAAAAACTATGATAAAACACTACGATTTTCGATGATAACTGTTAGACAGCATCGGAAACATAATCACGACATGTCTTGAAATAAAACAATCGTCACATCCTCAGCAATCAACAAATTTGGACAAGATTCTACACTGCAAATTGTCCGACGTAGAAACAAAGAGGAAGACATTATTTGTGACTCAAGCGACTTAGCCAATAGATTGGCTCAATATTTAGGTGAGCTGCTAAATACATCAACAATAGCAATATTCTTGACAACAGGTAAGAAATTATGAAATGCATCTTCGACAACGCTATCCGTCGAAGAGATAGAAGCCCTGCAACAGCAAAAGCTAAAAATCAATTTTTTACGTAACTTGTCTTTATATTCATTTAATTATCATTTTTGTTCAGTAGTAAGAATAAATTGTATTTTATATTACAAATGAAAGGCTTGTCTATATAATAAAGTTTGCTATACAACTTCTATGCTAAACTACACCCAATTTCTAGCAAAATTTAAATGTTAAAATTATTTATGCAAATTGTTTGAATCTTTTTCAACATTCATTAGTTATTTTTTGTTTGTTAGTATTCGTTCATTTCATTTTGCGGAAAAGTTTAAATTGATTATGATAGCTTTTTGTTTTCTACTTTTATTTTTCATTGTTCATTATTCACTGAAATTGTCTCTTAGAGAAATATATAAACTATAAGACCATTACTAAATGATGTGACGCAAACAAAAAACATAAAAAGGATTAAGTAATGGATTCAAATTGTAGTAAATTATTTGGGAGTTATTGTGAAAGTTTTTTTTGTGTTTGAAAATATGTTATTTATTTTATAAAATATGAGACTATCATCTCAAATACAATGTTGGCATTCATTTGAAGCCCAAGCTTGTGAAATGAGAATTCAAATGTTTTGTTGACCATTCATTCCAGTTAATGTAAATGTGGATTTGAAATTAGAAACACTTCTATAGTTCAACAGACTTATTATCCTGCTTTGCTTTTCACAGATTCAAGGATCAAATTTGTTTATAACTATTTAATAAGCCAGCGCTCTGATTATTTATGAATCGGATTCACATATAACATAAAATAACACCGGACAGTTGGACAATTGTTGTCAAAACACATAAAATTTATTACAATAAAAAAGTTTTCTTCGAGTCTGCAATTATATCTTGCAATGTCCACACATTGTTTATCTCTTACATTCGAACCACGCATAAAATACTCCATGAGCGCTTCACAATATAGCAGGCACAAAATATGAGTTCATCTAAAAATAATACTAATGCATTATACACTATTTGACTTCAGCCACAAATCAAATAACATTAAAATTGTTCAGAAGCGAGCCATTCTTAGCAGTGTGCCTAATTTATCTTTTTGAATTAATTTTATGTTCAATTTAGCAACGCAAGAATGTTTTTTTTGCTACGAATCGTGAATCTAAACACAATCGTTCATCACTGTTACAAAAATTTATACTAAATTGCATCAACTGGATTTCTGCTAGATTTCTAGATCTAGATCTGAGATCTTCAAGTCAAATATTACCAAAAATATACAAACCAACAGAGTTTTGACAAACTTTTATCCATTCATTTAACACACTCGCCTCATTCTTAATGTTTAATGAATCAAGTCGAGATTATTGATCCGAAGCGATGAGAATTATTGAACTAGTCACTAATTTAAGTAAAATTTTCAATAATTTGAACTTATAGCATATTCTTACGTATCCTGCCGATTGCTCGTTGTTTCAAATATTTCTTCTAAATCGTTTGTTTTTCTGGAGAAGAAAGCCTCGATTCCATGTATTTCGACAGTAGGCCATACACATGTCGCTGATTATCATCGTTCTGCTTAGCGTCCAATAGCTTTTCCAGTTAGCATTGTCCTCCACGTTGCTTGGCATATATCACACTTTTACGACTACTGTTAACAACTACATACATCATGTACTCAAAAATATGTCGTCGATGTACAGTCGCAGCGGATAATTTTAATTATTTTTGCCAAATCACATTAATTGGGATATTTTTTATTCGGTCAACTAAAACAGCAACAACTGCCTTTTTCAACTGGCATTCTTTATGGAATATTTGAGGCTAACTCAAAAGTCGTTAGCAACGCCGGATGGCAGCGCTGTAAAAAATACCTTCATTCGATTCACAGATTCGAAGACGATTCTGCGGGTGGGAAATGCATTTCTTCCGAAATAAAAGCTCTCATTTTCAAATTTTATTTTTTCATGTATTTTCTTTGTATAATGCATTTGTTTGTTTGTTTTTGTTTTGTTGTATTTTCCAATTAAGAGAAAAATAAATTAGAAAAAATCAATTATTTTAAAAACAGACTCTAAGAATTACATGTAATAAGAGTAAGCAACAGAGAAAATTAAACTAATCAAAACGAAAATCACCAAATGAAAATTGTGTACAATTTATTGTTTCTCAATTGCTATCCATCTACCAATTATTTCCTTTCATTGTTAAGTTCGTTCCCTTTTTAAAAAATTCTCCCGTCTCGTCTCACCGCAGCTAGAAAATAAACAAATTGCCGCTGCATCTAATTGCGTTTGCTTAGTTATTATTGTAAAGAACATTTCATAGACTATTTGTTTGTTTTGTTTTGTTTAATTAATTATTATTAATAATCATTAAATTTACTTCTCCTTTGTTATTTATTTATCTTTCTCTCTCTTTATCTACTCGCTAACCATTGCCACCTCGCGAACGTGCACCCCACTGTTGAGTGTTGGTTCCGAGTGAAGATTGGAATCATCCGAGTTAAGTGATTTCAGGTCATTTTCTGAATCGTCCTTCTTGAGCGACGCGCAATCTTCAATAAGTTGTGGCGAAGGTGACGGGTCCTTGGCATCCTCGTCCTCCTGTGCAATCACAGCTGTAAGTGAATCGTCCGAAACTACTTCGTTGCTTGGCTCTGTAGGCTTGCTATCGTCAGGAGTTGGTATCTTCTCCGTTTCCTTGTCGTCGTTCTCCTTCTCGGCACTTGTGGTACTTGGGTTGTCAGCTGCGACGACGTCGGCATTCTCATCGTCTTCATCCTTTCGTGCAGCGAACGTTGCTTCCTCTTTTATATCTTTAACGTCCTCTTCTTGGATATCTTCGATCAAATCTGGCGTTCTGCACTGCAGCTTCGGATCAGTCGCACGAAGTGATTGTTCGTTGCCGCCCATACCCTCGCCAGCCGGCCGTAAAACTAAATACAGTAGAATGTCCGACAACGAAATGATACCAATCACTTTTTTGTCATCGTTCACGACCACCAAACGATGGACCTCGGCTCGCACTATCCTTTCCATTATTGTGTACAGTGTTTCGTCCAAGTGACATTTTTGTACGCCCTCGAACCACTCGTTGCGATGCTCATTGGCCTTGCGTAAGGACACGTCCAGGTCGTTGTACGTTTTTTCTGCCGCTAGATTCTAAGGAACAAAAGGAAAAACTGCATTAGTTACTAGTTCGAAATCAGCTTATTAGGAACATCGACTTTTTGGATGTTGCCCCAAAAAGCGATCGTGTTTACCAAAAGTTCAAATAACGAATGAAAAAGACGAAACTTACAATTACGTCAAACTTTGCATAAATATCGACTAGACGTCCTTCACTGTCCACCAGTGGCAGCGCTGATACTCGTCGTTCCACGAACTTCCGTAAAGCTGTTATTATACTAGTTGTATCCGTAGCAGTCTCAATATTATCAAATGATCCAATCTGCAACTCGCGCAACGTCTTCTGCATATATGATGGCTTTGGTAATTCAGTAATCTAAAAAAGAACAAGTTTTGGATGAAGAGGCATGTCGAGGCTATATAATCGAAAGAATCATAAAGAAACTATTTGCCTCGGACACACTCAACGTGCATGTTATTTCGACATCAGCAGCAGTAACGCGTTTGAAAAATCTACAGATGTGTCGTATCAAATCTGCACTGTAGGAAATGGATGGTTTTATGCTTGAAACGCGCTAGGAAATATTGGAAAATCATTTTTCAAGCGAATGCTTTGTTGCAGAAATTGTATAATAGTTTAAAGAATTTTTGGTCGAAATGAAGCCCATAATCATCTGGGCAAAGGAGATAAATATAAAGGAGATTATTTGTCAGGGAAAATGTTAAGAACCACTGTTAGTTGAACGAATCACAAACAATTGACGTGGTTGATGCACAAAGCATCCATCGATCGATTCATGCAATCCGCAGTGTGCTGCAAAATTAATTTAAATGGATATATAAATCTCAAGGGAGCTGCGGCAATCATGGTATGGTATTTTTACAAATGAACAGAAGATTTACTCTCTCGTGAAGCAACAATCATTTGAAATTATTTATCGATGTATCTTTAACCTTCCGATAGGCGCGGGTATGAATCAGATACGCAGCGGAAATGTTTGTTTACTGTTCTTCGGTTCTTGGCGAGCTTTCGATCTCCCCTCTTGTCTACCCTCTTCTTTCGACCCCACCCTAGCACAGTCTTGACCGAGGATTCCTACGGTACACATTAAGGTAGAAACACGTGTTATGTATCTCAGGAATACGCGCGTCCATCCACGTAAGTTTTATAAATATTTTATTTATAATTAGTTGGGAAGTGTGGTTTCGGCGTAACGAATGACTCCTCTTCAGGTGCTGCCATTTAGCCACTCGTTACGAGACAGCACTACCACCGCTGGCTTGTTGATGGATCAAGCTCGCTATATTTCAACTATTTTATAATTTTACATGTGCGAATTATAACGACTTTCAATTTGTTTCGTATGTATGCCTACGTAGCTTTTTTCATTATTTACGTTTTATCATGGGTTAGAACCTCCTGGTCTATTCGACAACTTTTCGTCTCTTAGTGTGCTTTTGGTTAACGACTTGCTAACACTATTGTTGCATTGTAATAATGGTACCGGCCAAAAAGCCTGGAAACAAGAACCTCCACTAATGTGCAACAATAGTGTTAGCAAGTCGTTAACCAAAAGCACACTAAGAGACGAAAAGTCGTCGAATAGACCAGGAGGTTCTAACCCATGATAAAACGTAAATATAATTAGTTGTTGTAAAATTTGTAATTCATTGGTAATTTAAACTAACATACAAATCTCAAACTAACACTGAAATTAAACAGACTTGTATGTGTCAGATACGCGCGACCTTTAATGACTGTATCATTTTATGTTTTTACTTTTTTTTATTTCTAATATATGTTAATTTTTTTCAGTCACTATGGCTGACAAACAGATTTTTAATTTGAACAATCCTTTGGACGTGGAAGCTGTACTAAATGCAATTTTGTGTGATTCCGACGATGGGAGTGATCAAGATAACTGTTTTGCAGAAGATAGTGATACTGATCAAGAAGTGCACATCTCGGAAAGAGATGAAAACTCAGTGCTCAGTCCAGCTCAGAAAATGTCGAAAATGAGACCAATCAATCAACCTTTCAAGCTTTTCAAAATAAAAACAAAATAAAAACCAATGTTTGGACATGGCAAAAACAGCCGAGGAACAGACAAAGGCGAGACAAACAAAATATTTTAGTTCATCTACCTGGAGTCATCGGCCCTGCTAAAAACGTTACTAATATTTTTGATTCATGGAAATGCCTTATCACTGACACAATGATTCAATGCATTGTAGACAATACAAACAAGTTTATTATTACCATACAAGATAACTATTCTCGTTTAAGGGACGCTCGACAGACAGACAAAGTGGAAATAAAAGCCTTGTTCGGGCTACTTTATCTCGCTGGGGTGTACCACGCGAATCGCCTGAATTTCGATGAGATGTGGAGATTGGATGACTTTCTAACGGTCATGAGTATAAAGCGATTCCAGTTTTTAGTGCGAACTATTCGTTTTGATGACTTGGAAACAAGAGAAGAACGAAGAATAACTGACCGCTCCTTTAAGAAGTATTTTTGAAAAATTTGTTGGCAACTGCCAAAAATGCTATTCGCTTGGTGAAAACGAAAAACTCGAGGCTTTTAGAGGGCATTGCGGTTTCATACAATATATTACAAAAAAACCTAGTAAATATGGGATCAAAATTTATGCTTTGGTCGACTCTCAACTATGTTATGCATATAATATGGCAATATACGCCGGCACCCAACCAGAAGGCCTATTCAGTATAAGCAATAAACCTTCTGATGTTGTAAGAAGGTTAGCAGAACCTATTTTCTACATTGGGAGAAACATCACGGCCGACAACTAGTTTACGGACTACGATTTGGTAAAGGAGTTGACATCAAAAAAACTTTCATATGTTGGGACTATGCGGAAAAACAAGCCTCAGATTCCCCCTGAATTCACAGCTACAAGAAAGCGGGCACCCCAGACAAGTTTGTTTGGTTTTCAAAAAAACGCAACACTTGTCTCATACGTGCCAAAGAAGTATAATAATGTTTTGTTGATTTCGAGCCTTCACAACGATGGCAATATCGATGAAAAAACAGGGGGTCTCAAGAAACCAGAAATTATAAGTTTTTATAACCTGACTAAAGAAGAAGTAGACACTCTTGACAAACTATGCGGATCATTCAACGTAGCGAGAAATATAGAAAGATGGCCTCTAGTGGTGTTTTTTTCAATAATGAATGTAGCTGCCATAAACTCATTTATATTATATAAAGGAAACACCAACAGTAATATGAAGAGAATACGATATCTCAGAAAACTTTATGAAGAACTTGTATAGGAACACATACAAAGGAAAAGTGCAAAAGTGACAGAAGAACTTCGTAGCGAAGTTTTGAAAAAGTGAGGCTTGCGGAAGAGCATCAAGAGAAACAAGAAGAAGGAGAAGATCAAATTCAAGAGCCCCTTAAAAAACGATGTAGGCCATGTTTACAAACTAAAAAAACGAGGATCACTCGTTTCAAGTGTGAGATATGTAGTCAGTTTATTTGTTTGCAACATTCAAAAAATGTTTGCAATTACTGTATTTTATCTAAATAATAAGCGATTTTCTTAGAAATAGTTTTTAAGTATAATATTGTGAAGCTTTTCATTAAAAAAATGTGGTATAAAACATAACATGTTTATTTTTAAATAAATTTTTATTGATTTTATTTTATTTTTTTATATAAACCCATAAGCTATACCAAGTAAACTATACCAATAAATATATCTGCCTTTTTAAACGTGTATATAATATGGATATGACAAATAAAAAGACAGATATGTTTATTGCAAACAAGTGGTATCTGTGAGATACGCGCGCTCGCCCGTGTCGGTTTAGGAGGCGCGCCTATCGGAAGGTTAATAGCACATTTCGAAGCAACAAATGGTCCACCTTAGGTCAGCAGTAGCATTTATTTTATCAGTTAATGTCTGGGCAAATTCTCTTTATTGTTTTAGAAATACTTGGCAGAACATAAGTGAATTATACTTACATATAAAAACAGGAACCTAAGTATTCTTTTATGGGTTAATATATACAAAACATTTCCCGTCAGCGGATCTATAACTGGCAATCGGTGAATCCTATTGTGGATAAGGGTCTTAATAGCATCATAGAGCGACGCATCAGGTCCGATACTGACTAAAGGCATTACTTGTTTATGTAGAACATCTAGAAAGATACAATTATCATAAATATTCTCAATCAATCAATCGAAAACCAATCACTCACTCCGCCATGTATCCAATTTATGCTCTTCCAATTGATCCATCGATGAATTCGGCGATGTATAGTACATTTGTAATATTTTAATAAAATCTGTAATAGTGAGCATTCCAACAAATTGTTGCTTTTGTGAATCCCATAGCGGGGCTGCACGTACTCCATTATATACTAGTGCGTAGAATGCCTTCTTAACCAATAATTGAGTATCGAATACGACTAATTTAGCCGATGTAGGTATTAGATCATAGCACTTGTGAAAACGAAAGAATTTAACAAATATCTGTGATTCGTCTTCTTCTGCAATTTAGAAGGAGAAATTTGATGAATGTTTTAATAAAGATTTTTAATAATTTTTATGAATAATAAAGAATATATAAGAACGATATAAATAAGTGAGGAGTGAAGAAAATTTAAATCTGATAATGAAAAATAAGTAGCACATATCAATTTTAAATTTAAAACGTAGCATAAACAATATCTTACTATCAAAAATTGGATAATCATATGTACCAGTGTATACAAGAACATACGAACCAAATGCATCGTTTAAAATGTTTTTAAGCATTTACAATCGTAATTGAAGGTAGTCTTGATGGATCAATCGTTGGACCTATGCTGATCTCATTCACCACAAATGTTTTTTTCACTCGTACTTGAAACAAATAAAGTGGTTGTGGAATAAACCAAATCACTTTTATCAGGATTGCTGCGCCATGAAGAATTAATTAAGCCTTAATGTATCAACAAGGATGTAAATCTGTCGTTTATTTTTTAACTGGGAATTGCATGAATATTTTCCAATAGCTCACGAAAGTGCACTTTCTGATTATTTAAACAGAAAAAACAAATAGGTAGTATGTCTCTCTAATGCACGCGAGTTATCGTAACATTGTTGCTATATTTCTTATGAAAGAAGTAGGAATACTCCAAACTGTTTGAGGAAGCATTGGCTTTTCTGCGGGAACCAAAATTTAACAATTCTCCTGCTTATTGACATAAGCTCCAATTTAAAAATGAGCATCGTCTAAAGCAATGAGTTTGCGACCAATATCGATGGAAATAATTTTTCGTCATTTTCCAATTTCAGCAAAAAAAACGATACATTTCTTAAATTGGACGTTCGAAACTATGTCACTTTGTCAACACTGTTGTCAACGTTGAAAGAACACACGGTTCATAAAGAAACCAAGAAATGGTCCAACCCACATATTTATTTTTTCTGTGAAGAGATTGTAAACCAGTGATGCCAGATGAGAATTTCATCCTAGATATAGAGGTTTTTTTACCAACAATACGAGCGAAAATAAACAAGATTTTAAAGTTTTGTTTAAAAAAATTCAAACAGAAAATTTTATTGCATTTTTAACTATCGCTGTGCTGCATTGCAGAGACTTAAGGGATCCACCCTCTTTTAGCAGTGTAAAAGCGAGTTATTTTTAACTTCCCAGTATATGGGAAGTTCTTGTAATCGCCTCGAAAATCGAAATTGAAATTTTCAACTTTTCTTTACGTTTTGAGGTCTATAGAGTATATATAAAGTGTTTTTAGAAAGTAGTATGTATGTGTGTGTGTATGTGTATGTACGTACGTACGTACGTACGTATGTGGGTTCGCGGGCAGTTTTTCTACGAGCATAACTCACGTAAACAAAGTCGTATCGACTTCGTTAAGGTGTCAATCGAAGCGTCTTTGCAATCTTAAGAGCTGATTAGTTTTTGGAAAACTTCGGTCGGGGGGGTTTGCTGTTTTCACCCCTTGAAGGTCAACCATGTTATGCGCTATAACTCACGAACCAAATATGCGATTTTCATTGTTAACGTGTCAATCGACGCGTATTACCAATTTTATGAATCTATCAAATTTTTAAAAAAATCGTTGAGGCCTTTTTTAATTTTCTTAAAAAAAGTGCAAAAAATTAGATTTTTTTTCAAAAACACAAAATTTTTAACCTGATTTTCAAATCTAAGCGATCAATGTTTATATAATTTATATACTCCAAATAGTTCTTGTGAAAAAACTAGCAAAAGTTTTTTTCATGATCACAAAAAAAATTAAATAAACAATAAAAAATCATTTAACGTTCAAGGTCATTTACGTCATTCATTATATCTCGAGAACCAAATATAATCTTTCGATCATTAAGGTGTCAATCGACGCGTATTAACATTTTAATGATGTTTTTATATTTAAAAAAAAAATCGTTAATGCGGTTTTTCCAATTTATTAAAAAAAATGGAAAGGATGTGTTATTTTCATAAAAAAATTCATTTTTAACTTGATTTGCACATCATAAATGTTCATAGAATTTATAAACTTTTATCAATTTTTGTAGAGAAACCAGCAAAAAAATTTCTCATGATAAAAAAAAATTTAATTAAAAATAAAAACTCATTCAAAGTCACCATGTAAAAACGGTTCATTCGAATCATTATACCTTAAATCTCTTATTCTAAAGACATTGTTGTATAGTCAATCAAAGTTTATTAAAATTTGAGCAGATTTTCCATAGTCTTCACAGCACCATGTTTTAACTTTAATGAAAAAACTGCTTTGAAACCTGCCCCCCCCCTCCGATTGATCCGCGTGAATAATCAATCAAACCAACGCACCAAAATCCTTACGTAATCAATTGACGCTCGCGTAGATGTTACGATTAATATTAAGTCATTCCAATAACTTTTATGAGAAGTACATTTTTATTATTTGAAGTAGTATTATTTCCATAACTATTATTGTGTTTGATATTTTTAATATCTATGTAGATATTACTGGGAAGTTGACCGTGTGGACCTCATGGGTCGCACCGCACGGCTTGTTAATAATTTTTTCGATAGGTTTAAATTATAAATATTGGTCAGGAAAGAGTTACACTCAAAAAATTCACTTTCGTAATACATAAAAAAAATATTTTTTTATTCATTTTTGTTTATTTTTTTTCTGAAAGTACAACATCTGAAGAATATTGTATTAAATTTGTAGGTCATGCGGAGTAAAACCAACGAAGTTACAGTAGGTTGAATAACCGTACCTCTTAGGTTTGCGCGCCTTTTAGCTACCTGCGCTGAGCGGCGGCAAGCGGCAACTGTTTCGGTCTCTTTTGTATTACTTTTATCGAAAGGAGCAAAAAGATGCCTTAGATAACGTGGATGATAGTGATGTACTGTATGGACCCGGCATCGATGATGACATGTACGTATTTTATAAGAAAATCCAGTTTTTCTCAAGGTGTTTTCATTTTTCCAGTGTACAAAACTCTAAATCGATTTTCCCAAACATGTAATTTTAAAAGTCGGTGACCAGCCTATAGAAAAAAATACTGGACCGATCGTTTTGAAATTTTGTACACATATTCTTCATATATATAGCTCTCTAGCTACGTTGAGTTTGTTAAAAAAAACAATTCCTAACAATTTTACAATAACAAACAGGTCGATTTTTTTCGTCAAAAATCGTTATTTTGGTTTCAAAATGGTACCAAAAATTAAAAAATTGAATAATTAAAAAAAATCGATGAGACTGGAGAGATAAAGTAATAAACTGAAGAAAGCATTTTGATTTTTTGGTTTCAAATGATCCAGTGATGCTGTAGGCTGGTCACCGCACAAAAACTTTTTTCTAGGCGCCTGCGGAGATCTACAATAAATCCGTTATTTCTCTCTATTGTTGAACAAATTTTTTTCCAAATATTCTTCACATGTTGTACTTTCATATAATAATAAGTAAAATAAACCTACAGTAATAATTTTTTCTAAAAAAAAAAATCATGAAAAAAGGTATTTTTTAGACGAAACAAACCTTACCCTCCCATTATGTGAGTTTTTATTAATGAAAATGCTGGTTGAAAAAATATCGAAAAAACGAGGGGGGTGTGCGCTGTTGATAAAATTTTCGAGATGGTTGGTCTCGAACAAAAAAATCAAATAGTTTTAGGTTCAGTTTCTTTCGATTTTTGCAAAATTGACAAAATGACGGACATTTTTTGAAAAATTACCAAAAATAATGGCTTGTTTTGGCCAAAAAATATTTCAAATCTCTCGCGCTTTGGCTGCATTCATAAAAAATGTCTGGTAAAAATTTGGTGAGAATCGATTCAGTAGTTCCCGAGATTTCACCAACGCGGCGTCGAAAAACATTGTTTCGAAAAAACGCGCTTCAAGTTTATTTTAATGAACAATCGCGCCCGGGTGACAAAGTGAAAATTGCCCAAAGATACAGTTAGACTGCTTCGATCTTTATAAAATTATAATATAATATGTCTGTATATTCTTTTCAAAAATGTTATTAAAAAAACTCGATTTTTGGAAAATTATAAAGAGGGTAAACCCCTTAAGATCTTTGTACTATTACCCGTTGTTGTGGTTGCGTTTGGAAACATGTATCTATGCACAGAAATATTTGACAATCTCATTTATGGTGGGTTTAATGAACAACAAAAATTGAAGCTAAACTGAAATGAAATGGAACAACACTGACGAAAATGGCTTCGCTGAAAATAATAAGAGGGGTATCAACAATAGAAAATAAAGTAGAAGGTATTGCGGGAAACTGAAGTTATTTTCGATACAAAACTTGTATGAAATCGTTTAATAACTCAAACTTTTTGGAACTTGTTTGAAAATTTTCAATTTTCTTACTAATAAAATAAATCGTTAATGTATTTGTTTACCATGAGGTTCATGAAATTGGAAACGTGTTCACTTTGAGGTGAAAGCAGCTCGAGCCTAGGCTTTCGATGACCAAGAAACAGTAGTCTTTGGTTATTGATCAAAACAGAGCCACATCCATTTTCCGAGTGTATTTATATATTTATTAAATATTTCTCTAAGCAACAATGGCACTCTGCTAAAAATTATTTTAAAAACGACAAATAAAACTCAACCTTTCTTTAACAAATCGGCCAAACACTGTTTCCATGCTTCTGAGATCTGTTCGAATTCCTTGATGCTCTCCAACGGATAGGTACCGGATGTTACACAATCTGAGGTACCACCACCAAGGACCAGGCGGCCGGCATGATTCGAGTAGAAATGAAGTTGTAGCATCAGGAAGCCACAGTCCTTTCAACCGACAAAATAGTTGAGTAAACGAAGGACGCATTACAGTACAGGAGTTGGAAGTGTTGTATCACATTTATTTCAATTATCACAGATTCGATTGATGCTTTTTATAATTTTACCGAATCTCACGTCGACCGAATGTTATTTGCTTCATACTTCCATGTTATATTATACGTTGACACTATTTTACGGCGCGATCGCTTGTTAGCCATTAGTATTTGTTTCGCACTTTATTATTGCATCATTGTTTATTGTCTTATTGTCAACTTCTTGTCGCATCAGCACCATTCAGTCATCTCGTCGTCTTAATTAATTAGCGTAATTATTCACTGTGCCCCGACTGCGGTTCATTTCACTTTAATTGTCGGGAAAATTTCAGCCGGAAAGCATCTAAATGGGGTGCGACAAATCAGTTTGTCTTGTTAGCATTATTTTCTCTGTTTGACCGAAGCACAAAATCAGATAGGTGTGACTTTTCCGCGATCACACATCATACAAGCAGTGGAAAAGCAGTGCTATTTATTTTTAGTTGGTTTGGAAGCGTTGACGATAAGCAAGGATGAGCTCAATCATTTCAAGGTCGCCGGGATGGTTCAGGGATTACTACGGTAGACGTTAAAAATCGAATTCACACAAAGGTCATAGCATATTCGAGATAGCTGATAAAATTATACATGTTGCACGCGAGTTGTTGGAATTTTCACTCAGTATACTTAAGAAGGAAATTACAATGTTTATAGGTAAACTCCTAAGCCAGACTGTGCCACGATGTAATTTTTCAAATTTTATAAAAACAAATATGCATCGATTCATTGGAATTGCGCCCATATATAATTCATCCAAAAAATTTATTCTTGTTTATTATGTATACCTTGAATTTTGTCTCATACATAACTATTATCTGATTTTCAAGCTTTGGGTACAATTGGATTCTCTACCAAAATTCCACTGAGCTAAAAGATTTTCAATACGCTTCCGTTTAATCGAAGCGACAAAATTTTGAAATCATTCAAGTTCGATGAGCCAGTTTTGTATTAATGTTCATCCCTTTGGGTAACAATTTAAAAGACTCCATAAAACTGCTGCTGCGGTTTTTCAATGTAATATCTTTTTCAAAAAAATGACAATTTCGGTTTTTGGCCAAAATTCTGATTATTCTACCCGGAGTTTTGTTTCAACTGGCTATCATAACTTTCAAGTTATTTTTTTCATCTGCGATACCGCGAATTATAAATTTTTTACACATTGAGAGTTGTTTCGGATCTTTCTTTCATTTTTCGACAATTTCCAAAATACTGACACCATTTCCTGAATTCGATCAATGCCTGGAGATTGAATTCTTTTCTTCGTGAAGCTTTGTAGGTTTATATTATGCTCTGAGTATTTTTGACGGTTTATTATGAAGCTCTTTGCTTTCGAACCGAATTTCTGATTTAACTTGTTGTTGTTAATCATGTTTAAATGGTTATTCAGTTTTATTGTCGATCCAAGTCAACATTAAAAATTTTCAAGATTGGTATAACCACTACCATTAAATGTTATTCTTTACAATTGAAAGTAAGTAGTAGTAGTTTACAATTCAAAGATATAAGAAAACGTACGATCTGAATTTGATTTTAAATGAAGCTGATGATGAAAATCGAGTTGTTTCCCTGCTGTGAGAACATTATATTAGATATAGAAACTGTTCTACGATTTTCGGACATGATATTTGAGAAAAGGACAATAAGGAGATAATGAATTTGACGGCGACAATAATAGGCAGCAGTTAAAGCTATGAAGATTGACTAATTAGTTAGACCAACGGACAGAGTTTTTGAAGATAACTTTTCATCTGTTCAAAGCTAAAGAGAACTTTAAAAGGTGGTTACTTTTCCCCACGTAAATGCGTAAACAATTTGAAGGATATAATTTTTGAAATTTGTAATTCTTACCAATAAAGTTAGAGAGATATCCTATATCATGAATTTATCTGCATTCATTTTGGCAAAATATAATTATAAGAATACACTTAAAACACTTTTAGTATTTTGGATAACTTAAAATTTGAGCATCAACGAACATACTTAAAAAGTGCTTCATTTATTTATTTATTATTTATTAACATATAAAATATTTAGTTCAGTTAATTTAATTTATTACATTACATTAATCTAAGTTGAAAATATTGCCTGCCGTAAAATAAAATTGAATTAAACCTTCGATTCCTGGCCAATCTCTCAAAATAATCCCATCAATACTAAATTTAAAGTCATAAATTCTCAATAAGCTTTGAAATTTAGTTAATAGCTATAAAAATTCTCGTTTAACATTATAAGAATGAATTTTTCATCACAAAATACTATTTCAAATAATGATTGAGCTTTTGAGAATGTCAAATTTTGATGTCTTTGAAATTTATTTATCATTCCAATTTGAATTTTTTTAAAACATTGTGACTTTTTTTCTTTGAAAATACAATATAAACTTTTGATTTGGTTGAATGTCATCCAGAAATATATATTTTTCATTGGTAAAGATGAATATTTTTCAATTTATTTTCAATGAGAAATGATGCACGTGCCCATTTGTTAAAGCTAATTGGATCCATTGGAACATAAAAGCAGGAGATATTTTTTTTTTCATTTTTAAATAGAAGAAATAGGTTACAGTCATATATTTGGAACGTATGGAAGACCAATAATAGATATAAAATTGAAATCACGTTGAAATATCTAACTAGCAAGCGATAAAATATGATAAAGTATCAAATGAACAAACTAATGGTAATTAAAAATAGCGTATTCCCAATTATGCACTGATTCTATTTCGAATGACTCCGAAATATCTTGGCATTTATAAATAACTCATCATCAATTTAAAAATCATCTCTGGCTAATTAGTAGCAGGATTAAGAAAAAAACTCAAACTAACTGCTTCAGCTTTGACTCTTCAATTTACAATGAAACTTAGCAGAGGACAAGCACGACATATTGATTATCTAGGAAACATAATTACAAAAGCTTTGAATTCATGAAAGTTGAGATTCAGCTGACAAAATAGTTGCTTGGAAATTTAACGTAAAATTTAAAGAATGCGTGGAAATTGTTGTTGAAGTTAGAGCAACTGCCAATGCAGCTAATGAAGCAAGTGGAAAATGTATCTTTCCGTTTATTTACAATACGCAAGTTTATCTATTTTTTTTGCAAAAGTATTTACAGATTAAGAAGACATTGCAATGATGGCAAGAATTCGCACAGGAGTACCATAGATATGTTTCCGAATGAACTGAGAACTTGTGAATAGTAGTTCAGAGATATTTTTTGATACGGATTAGAAAGTGTTGCGAAAGTCTCTTATCATTACTAATAGGACAATTGTAGAAACAACTCCGATGACCAGTCAAAAAATCTCTACATGCATGTATATGAACCGTAGTATAAGGCCATTTGGAGATCTTTACTGAATATGGAGAATAGTACAGATGCTAGTGCGGAACCTTGAGGAAGACCACAATTGGGGCTGGAAGAAACGGATTGAGTAACAGGGAGTTTAATGATTTAGCAAGGAGAAGATACTAGAAATGAATACTTTATTTAGAAAAACAATATGACTTATTAAGTTAGCGATGGTAGTGAAGCACTCATCAAAATCAAAATATTAAGGGGATGAAATGCCGTTTATTGAAATACCTAAAATAAAACAATAGAGTATGATTTCATTCGTCTAAACGTAGTGAGAAAATATTTAATCAAATTTAGTAGTTATTAAGAAGCTGTAGATGTAACTTAGAAGGCACCGTTTTGTTGCGTATTAAAATTGGTTGTAAATTACTTTTATCTGGTGAAATTTTTGGTAAAAACGAATTGATAATTATCAGCCCCATAGCCTAACCTAATCTATCACACGATAGCGCATGTGATAGGCTTGCCAGGCGGTATCATCAATGCCTGGAAAGCCTATCTCTCAACCACCAACCCTAGTCTTCGAGAGGCGAAATGAGTTCTTTGATACGGCACTTAATGTATGTTGCCTTTTATTACTAGATGCGATCCTGGTTCGCTGCTGGTTACATAAAAAAAATTCTGATCAGAATCGAGGAAGCTCTTGCAGAAAATTTGAAGCTTTAGATGACATCTTTCTAACCGTCTACTAGTATCTGTACCAGCCTGACTATTCACCTATTCTCGCCTGGCTGCTTGTCTACTTGATTGCTTCGCTACTATTATGGAACTAGTAGCTTTTAACTCACATTTTAATGGAAATCTTACTTTCAAGCAGAACCCTTAGCTTTTTTTTGCCCCATTAAATTTTTCAACTCTATGATTCTACTGATTCTCATACCAGAGTTAATGCAAGCGTCGAGTTAAATATGTTAATGGTACATCAAAGGTACCATCAACACAAGTTTTTTTTTAGGATTTCGAGCTACTCCGCATACAATCGGTCATCATCTAACATTTCCCACGTTTGGATGCATTTTCATTAACTTTTTTTTTTGGAATACAATGCATCAACGCTTCAGAATAATATTCATCGTTGAGGAGAGTAATTTCAACGGATGCTTCATGTACATATGAACTCGTTCCATACACGTTTGAATGAATCTAGATTTTTTCATCCAAAGCATTCGCATTTTCTGGAATAGATATTTTCTGCTAGTGTATAACCAAACACACAGATACAAAATTGATGAACATCTGATGAGAAGAGATCAAATTAAGCATGTCCGAATTCTTTCTAGTCAAGAAGTTTTAAAAGTCTGCGTCATAATTAAATTTTTCACAGAAAATCATTCAGGATTTTGAAATCCATACGGACAATTTGTTTTTGTTACGAATTTCTTCACGAAATTTATATATTCTATGTTTTAATTCTATTCAAATATAGTGTGATGCGGAGTAAATAATAATTATAGCAACAAGAAATTATGTTCAGTTGTTAATTTATCAAAAAGCACAATAAATCAACCGATTTGAAAAAATTACCGATTCGACTTTTTGACGATGAATACTTAGTTCATTGTGTCAAGCGCCATTGAAAGAATCGATAAATCGTCCCATAAAGCAAATGCCACTTTAACTCAAATCAATACCACTCGAAGTTGTAATACTTAGTAGTCCATAAGGAGAACATAAACTCTATGGCGCAGCAGGTATTAAAAGGAAAGTACATCCTGAAACTGGCAAACGTCCACTAAGACGATAAAAGTTAGATCGAAAATATTTCATTCGAATCGGGGTCCAAAACATTCACATGTACGTAGTTATCGTCAACATGCACATATAATACTTTTTGATAGTCCTCGACCTTGTCCGACTCCTTTCGCTGATCCACAACATTTCAGGTCAAGTTCTTTTCAATCTTGATAGTCTTATTCGGTGACTATTCGCGAATTTTTTCTTGTTCTTCTAATCGTAATGACGGCAAAAATTTCATTGCCACGACAAGGTTTCATTAACAAAAGAACTTTTTCGGATAATAGACCCATAAAACGGAAGAAAGGGAGAATTTGTGGATGTTGTCGCGCACTACCAATCGAGTGTTGATTAGTGAAGGCTCACTGGGAGAGCGATTTCGAAAGTGTAAGATTTATGGTTCAGTTTGATGGACATATATAGTATTTGTTTTGCGTATGATTTTAACGTAATCCATCGAGAATAATGGTGAATGATAAAATTTACGACGCGAATGAATCTCGAACGAGAAGGACTCCTCACAAAAAAATGGGCTGTGGATCAATAAAAGTAAATTCGTTCAAGTAGCATTTGGTAGGATGGTAAGAAGTTTGAGTCTTTAATTATTAATGAGTTCATTAATCATTCGCTGTTTATTTTTTACGCGATTAAGACAGAATGTCGAATAATCTAGATAAACAACAGAAAACGAGCTTCGAATATTCAATGGCGTTTCTCTTGAAACACAACAAAATATGTTTTAGGCAACCTAAGAAGTTTGCAACAATGGTGTTATCAAGATATAATGCTGAGAAAATATAAGTGAAATGTACGTGCACTAGAGTGATTTTAAATGGAGACAGTCAATGGACACTGGACACGAAAGTTTTGCACATGTTTTACCTGTTAGTTATAAAATGAAGGAATGCCTGTGCAACTTTTACTATGCACTGGGTTTGTTTTAATGACTCATGTGGTTTATTGAAGCAATTGTGAAATAAGCTTCCTTAACGTATTACTAGTCATGAATTCGAAAAGAGAAGACGTGCGCAAAGAAATTTTGCGATTTTTTTCGGAAAATAAGTGTTTGTCGTATTCCGCGATTGCAAAAAAAGTGAAATGTTTGCGATGGACGGTTAAACGCGCTATAGACAAGTTCGACAAAGGGTTTACAGTGAAAGACAATCCCAGAAGTGGAAGACCAAAAGGTGCAAGTGGTGCAAATTTAGAAAAAAAGATAGTTGGTTTCATTGAAAGGAACAGATCGATGTCAATTCGTGACTTGGCAAAAAAGTTCGGTGTGAGTCATTCTTTAATAAATAAAATTAAAAAAGGAATAGTATAAAGACATTCAAAAAACAAAAATGTGCAAAACGAACCGTCAAGCAAAAACAAGAGGCTATTAGAAGGTCAAGAAAATTATATAAAAAAATTTGCAGTGAAGAAGCTTGCATTGTAATGGATGACGAATCATATTTTAAACATGATTTCAGTACACTACCTGGACCTCAATACTACAGTGCAAACGACAAAAGGGATGTTTCTGATGTCGATAAACACATTCAGGTAGAAAAATTTGGTAAAAAGGTACTGGTGTGGCAAGCTATCTGCCAATGTGGGATGAGAAGCAATCCTTTTTTCACAGAAGGGACCTTCAACACTGATGTTTATCTTGAGTGTCTGAAAAAGAGATTGCTGCCTCTTATTAAACGTCATGCCGGCAATATTATCTTTTGGCCTGATTTAGCAACATCCCACTACGCAAAAAAGACGCAGTATTGGCTTAATGAAAAAAACATTGATTTTGTGGGAAAAGAGATGAACCCACCCAACGTCCCGGAGCTCAGGCCAATAGAAAGATTCTGGGCTCTAGTGAAAAGTATTTTACGGAAAGACGGAAGAAGTGCAACTTCACTGCGAAATTTTTCCCGTTTGTGGTTCATAGCAAGCAAAAAAGTAGCGGATCGGGTTGTGCAGAATTTAATGTCTTCCATCAAGAAAAAGATGCGAGAGTTTAGTCGGCAAGCTACTAATCAAAGAAATTAACTTGATTTTTTAAATATACGATGTGCTTTATTGTAAAAGAAAATGAATTATAACTAAGCTTTTTTTCTATCTTTATTTATCATTGATCAAAAACCGTGCAGAACTTTCGCGTCCAGTCCTTACATTGGTATAAGATTTTAAAAGTGCAGCGGGAGCTAAACAAATTTTCTAAATTTCACACTAGCAATTTTAAACCAAAAAGTAAGACAACGGTTTAAAATACTATTATATACATTCTACATAGCTTTCTACTTAAAGTGATCATACGAAAAAGAGAATCATTGTTTCCATTGATCACAAATTATTCGAGTCCGCAGAATTTTTTTCAAAAATTTGTTAGATTTTATGATGGAGTATGATGTGACAATCAACCGGCAGAGATTTCTAATCGAATGCAGAAGATACCAGAAAAAAATTCAGCCTAACAAATTAATAGTACCCAATTTGAAGAATATAACTCGTGAAGTTTTCATTGGAATATTAATTTACGAAAATATCAATTTATATTACAGAACCATATTCGTCGAATTTGGTATCACTATCAGTTAAATTTTTTTCCAAAATTAGTTCACCCATTAAAATTGAACAGTTTGAAATTCAAGCGAATATTAATTGCTCTTTCCGATGAATATTACCATCAATAAAGTGGATGTGCCAAAAGCTATCTCATCCTTCATGAAATAAAGAAAACCGCATAGAATTGCATGTTTTGAAAATTTCAATCAACTTCAGATGGATGTCCACGAAAAGTGAAATACAGTTTATCAAATCAATCATTCGTTCAACCATCCTTGAACCAAACTACACAGAAAACACATTCTGAATCGGAGCGAAGTCAAATCGGATGCCATCAGCGCGCGATCATGAACTTCACGGCAATTTTCAATGCTACTAATTGAAACGGACAGCCTGCTGAAGTCTAATTTCAGAAAAGATACATTATGGCCAACGACAGGGGTGACAATTTGCAGATATCAAGCCGAATAATATCAGATAGTTGAAGTTGAGTATAGTTGGCTCGAATGATCATTGTGTTTTCAAGGGATGACATCTTTGCTTATTGTCACGTGCCGCGATCGGTATTCGTACGATCAGCTGCTGAGTATAAAATCAATTGGGAAGAGACAGCTTCCTGATCCCATCAATTAACCCTGTTGGTATTCACAAACCACGGACCGGGGCTTCCATGGGATGCCACCCCACATTCTTCTCCAAATATCCACAGCTCGCGAGTATAATCAATAAACGGCGTCTGCTTTACACTTGCTGCGTGTTTAAAATTAGGCACAAAGTCAAAACAGAACGTCAAGATTCGAATTTAAAAATAAATCGTTTGGCTCATGCGCGAGTCACTTCAAAATTTAGTTTGTTTTTATTAGCTCCGCAACAACACCGCCACACACATAAACATTGCAGGCGCTTCACAATTGATCGATCGTCGCGTTTATTGATTTCCGCCGAAAATTCCTCCGCGAACCGCGGCCACCACAAGGATTCCACTGATTCGTCCGACAGAATATCTTATTTTCCGCAAGTATGATCTTCGCGAGTTCGGCGCCACTGTCGTAACAAACACTCGCACTACGATCGCGTCACGCCAACAAGGACCTAGCAAGCATGCCCATTTGGATGCCTTCCTGGCGCGATAGTCACGAACATCCGCAGGATCATCGCCAGAACACCGCACGGGGAGCTGATCGATATTCGGCTAAAAAATCATCGAAACTGATCTTGGTTGGTTAAACAAAGTGCAAAAAGCTCCGCACACAAAATCATCGGAGGAGGTCTCCGTGTGATCGATGATCGTCGCGATTTTTCAACGGGGGGAAAACTCAACTCAAGCGGCCAAAACTTTTCAATAATGCCCGGCCCGAAACAAATAACCAGACTTGAATGCAGGAGATCGGAAAAAACCGCTGAGAAAATGTATTTTTGGGAAAAGCCAAAGCCAAAGTATGCATACATCGAGCGGGCGTCCGAACAGGTGAAGGTGCTTGGCGAAAATTGATCAATTAGAAGGGGATGAATAAATTTTTGGCAGCGATTTGTTCGTGTGCAGGGTGATCTAAGGTGATTCGCGGAAATATTGCGCTAAACAGTATTTATGACTTTCCGTAAGGCTAAAGTAGATATCATCTTCGAGAAGTGAATTTAGGAACTTTTCAAATAACTTTAGACCAAATATAAACGCCTTCCCTTAAAATGTTAGTTTAAGGGAAGGCGATTTCTACAAGCGCTTTAAAATTTTCGAGCAAAATCGATCTTTTTGCGTAGTTAGCCGACTATTCCGATGCTCCAGAAAACAAGTAGAACTGAGCATAAATGCTCTGTCTTGCAAAATTGATATCTTAATTGGTAGTACCCAGATTTACTTAGCTCCGCAAATACGTGTCCGATTTCGCGTCACCTAACTATTACATTGTTTTCTTCCGCAGTTATTTAGTTCCGCCGAAAAAAACATTCCTAAACATCAAAATATTCAATTTTTTCGGCATTCTTATAATCTGCAGAAACATCTGCAGAAGTGAGGACAATAATTTGCTGAATATTTTTTGCATTGAGGACACAAATTCAATCGCGCTCTTGCAATAGCGACAAACTCACTGCCACCAGCAAAATTCACTGCCTCTTGATCAAGTTTGTCGGCAAAATATATCAAGTATCTAAATTATGTTGCTAGACATCATTTACGATACTTTAATTTATTTGCTTTGATGCCAGCTCAAATGGATTTGTTTTTTTCGCTAATTAATTCCTGCTACCACACTGACGTGAAGATAAATCTTTCCTATTTTGGCAAGCGAATATTTCTTCATTGGTTTTGTTTTTGTAATTAATTGCAGTGCAATTTAATTTTCATTAAGGCTTTTTCACGTCAATTTATTGCCGAATTCAATGAAACATTCGAAGGAGGCAGGGACAGATATATTTTGCATTTTCACAACCAGCAGATGATCAATCTTCGGTGTGAATGAATATGAATTATGATTTTTAAATGACATTTTGTTTAAATTGTGCGAAAAATTGGTGTTACATTTAATTTTCAAAAATATTCACTTACCTAAGTCAGAAAGGCTAACTTTCTCCAAGAATGGATCAGCAACCGGTAACTGAAACAAAAATAAAAAATTCGTTAGAGATTGAACAATATTTGCGTAAAAAGTAAATTTATGAAAAACCGGTGTCTACAAGTTACCAATGATAATCATTACCAAAAAAACATTTCCAGTTAAATTTCACTTAAAGTTTAAAAAAATAACTTCTTATAGAAGCCAAAGAGTTTTTTCATGAAAAATAATACATAAAATAATGCAGAAATTATTCTATGAAGAAAGTTAATTTTAAAATTTTGGGCTGTGTTTTTTTATTGCAACGACCCTTTCTCATCACAACAGGGTGACTATAAATAGCGTTGTTGTCTAATTTAAGTTACAAACCTTCATTGTGAATCAAAAAAAAAAAACAAATATAAAAACTTTTCTTAACAGGCCCAAAAAATCATATTCAAATTCATAGTTTACTAAAATGAAAATAAATAAGCACCTTATTTTATGTGAAAATGTTGCAACCAGTCGCAAAAATCTAAAAACCAACCCGGATTGTAGAGAAACTATTCATTAATTTATTTCAAAACTGACTTCAACATATTTGTGTTAAGAAAAGTAAAACGGAAAAAAATATATACAAAAAACCGTTACATTGAAGAAAAATCTAGCCTAACCTAGCCTATTTTCGAGACTTTATTTTTATTTTGGATAACATTTGCAAAACATATAATTCAAAAATAATATGAAATATTGTTGGAACATTTTTTGGAAATACGACGAAATAAAATTAGTGAATAAAAATTATAAAATTTTATTTACGTTAATCAAATTAAGCTTCCAGAGTCAACAAAACTAAATTCAATTAATTCGCAAATAAAATTCTTTTCAACACATCAATCAAAATATAAACAAAAAACAATTTAAAGATTTGCAAATGATTTTAAGCATATTTATAATAATTAAAAATAAGTACATTTTTTTCGTTTTAAAAATATTCACATTGATGCTGGAGTGTCCGCAAATTCGATGTTTATCTCCAAAAATTCATTAAAAATCAATGAAAAGATTGCGATTAATATTCCATTAGGTAAATTTCAATTCTGTTGACAATGGCGACTTCAATCACCTTCTACTTCTTTCTGGAAATTCTACACAAATCCCATCGAAATAAAGATTAATAAACTTTTCTCGACAGGATTTCTTTCAAATTTTTTTCCGAAAATTCTCTCAAAAATACTTTAAAAATTTTACTTAATTATACTTGTGATTATACTTGATTTTGTCTTTAGCTGTTTTTTCCAAAGATTTCATGGCAATATTTTAAACTATTTTCCAAAAACCAGTTTTTAACAAAAATGTGTGAGACATTGGCCAGGCATTTTGTGCAAATAAATTTCGTAGTGTGAAAAATAGTCTACAGAAAAAACTATACGCTTTGGATGGCTCATTGAATTCTGAAGATTAATATCTTCAGAAAACGTTACAAATTAAACCACTTAGGCAAATTAGATTTTTTTAAAGACCGTTCTCAATCCGTAAATAAAATATATTGTAATTAAGTTGAATCCTTTCTGTAAGACAAGACGACGAAAATGAAGTGTGAAAAATTCTTAGAATATTCAAATCATTAGATCAACTGGTTTTCGTGGAAAAGGATGAAATAAATTTTGATCAGATTATAATACATGTAATGTTCACTCCCAGATATCACTTTATTAATCTGTGCACCTCGTTATAAGTTTTTTATAGCATAATCAATCCAACAAACGAATCGTGCACCCTAATAATTTTTATAACTTTCACGGCGCCATTTACGACTCGATTTAAGGACTGATAATCATCCTTACGTTTTTATTAATCATCACACGCAACGGTTAAAGAGCAATTATTATGGATTAAAATATCAACAACAAAAAAGATTATCCACTCACAAACTTTTTCGAGCATCAATAATTTGTGTTGATTCGATTTATTGAATAAATGTTTAAAATGCGTGTGACCCGAAATAAGGGTTCATGTCTTACATACACTTTCTGTACTATCGTAAAAGTCAGGCTTTTTAAACTATTGTCGATTCTTTGAGGACCATATTATTAATATGAGCAAGTTTGATGACCGATGCATATTAGACTTAAAATCTGAAGATGTTAAATTGTCCACAAATTTCAACATAGGAAAATTGAATTTGAAGATATCATGCAGAAAATTTGAGTCTTTGAAGATATTAAGTGCGAAGTGCTTACTGGAATTCATCGAAAATTTTAGTTAAGAGGTAAGAACCGCTCACCCAAGATTACTGTAAATGCTTGTTTTCTCTTCTTAGTAGTAGAAATTGTGTTAAATTTTGGCAAAAATTGAAATTGCTTACGTCACACATTTTTATGACAACATTTTATCACCGGGTTCAGCACTCTTTTTATATTATTTCCGAAAGCTATGCTTACTATTTACTCTCAAAACTACTTCGCATTTTTTTCAACCAACACAAAATACCTTCTGCTATAAAATTTTAACTTTTTGACTTTAGTGTTTATGTCTGCCAAGGCTATACTATATTTGCCAATAACTCACTTCACTTTTGGCCAGCAAGAGTGATAGATGCGAGTCTCCCAAATAGGATTAATAGGTAAATTTACAACGGAAACCGCACGAGCAGAATAGAAGATTTAGAACCACTTTGAGGTGCAGACTAAACAGCTCAACTTCTGAGAGCATGATTAAAATACGTATATCTTTAAACAGTGTCAAGCACATTTTACATCTTCGATCTGACTCTCATCAATCCCAATATACTGCTCAATATTTTTGTCATCATCATCACCTGACCATACGAGACCTTAATGATGCATGAAACATCAATTTGACGCGTTCTCTGTACATCTTCGAACAAAATTTTGACTGACCTTGATTTTGAACCACACAATGATGCAATCTTGACCGTACCACTTTCGAAGACGTCACAGTGTTCTAGATGCTTTACTGACTAATTTCAAATTCCCCCCATCGGGGATATTTTACCTCCATTTCACATGAATCAATGAACATTGATTAGAACCTGACTAACAGAGTCACGCAGGTGACCACACTTTGTGTGTCTTTTCATGTAACCTGTATCTATTACCTACGGGAAATACGAGCAACTGGATTTCAGCTGATGCAATCTTATTGTGCTATACCGTTTTGAATTTAAGGGGGCATCTCTAGTCTTTTGCACATATTTTCAAGAATTTTTTTTACAGTAAATTTTATTATTAAACTACAATTTTTGCACAAAGGCAAAAATACATATTAAAGTGTAAAAAAAATCTTTTTTGAATTTTTACAATCTAATATGGCCCAGATATGGCGGCCATAACAAAGTCTGCTTTTTTCCTGGTTGACATGATTTCTCGACTCAGGAACCTTTGAAATCGAAATTCAAAAAGTATAACTAAGTCGCTATAGCCCGCACTAAAATCAAGAACTTTAAGTGAAAAATAACAAAATGGCGGACTTTTCGAGTTTTTGACCTATATTTTTGAAGTTATGTTGTTTAAAAAGGTGTTTAAATGACAACGGGTATTCATGATTCTACTACGGGCTATAACCATCTATGTGATAAATCACCCCTCAAAGTTTCAGCTTGATCGGTTAAATAGTTTTTGTAAAATCGTGTCAACCAGGTCAAAAAACCTTGTATTGAGAAAAACACGTTTAAAATAATTTTTTGTGTATGTGCCCCGTTGCACCTTTCTCAGAATATCCACTGTAAATACATTTTTAAAGCGCGCAAACTTGAATATACTATTGTACTCTATTTCTGAATGTATACTGAACGCAAAACCAGTGTTTTTTTGGAAATCGAGTTTTCCAAAAAAAAAATAGACTAGAGATGCCCCTTACGAAGCTGAAAAGCTATCTCATCGTCAGATAATTTTTTGTCACGATTGCTCATCTTAAGGAGGGACACCACTGTAGGATTTTCAAGAAATCAAAAAAAAATTTGTTCCTCTAAAGTATACCTTATCATCATAAAAATCATGTAGCAAAGTAGTAAGTGTTCGAAATTTTAAATTAGCGCGGCGCTTCTCACTGCTCTTTCGCAGCGCAATCCGCGCGTATTCCCGCGCGTTTCCCCGCGCGCTATTGGTATTGAAATTTAGAACAATTTTAAATAGAAATTTCTCAAAACTGTACACGTGCTCTGTTAGTTGCACGTTAGCAGAAAACGCTGAAGAACGTATTTTGCAGACTAGAGGTACATCAAATTTATTAATGATTTTTCTATTACTTGAACTTTAAACGCGTTTTTCTCGGAACAACGTTTTTCAAACTGGCCAGACTCTTTACTCAAACAATTTCCTACGTACTTCTCTGGCTGTTATTATGCTTTATCGGCAATTATTTGTTTGATAACCATAACCTTAACATTTCAGGAGAAAACGGTCCGGCCGCGAAGCCATGAAAATATAAGGCATTCTTGGAGAAATGCTAGGGAGCCGCCATTTTTTAAAATTCGGAAAAAATTCAAAGAGGATACCAAACTTCGATATGTTGTTTGGTTTTTGAGAAACAAATTCCCAAAAATTGACTTCTTTTTTATCTCTACAGTGGTGTTCCCCCTTAAAAATAAGAATCATTTTTTCTTTGAAAATGAAACTGATTTATTGGGAAAGATTTTACTTTTAATTATTTAATAATAGCCGATACAAGGAAGTTGAGTGTAAGTCTAGAAGATTACCTGCTGATGCTCTATGCCACCAAACGAATTTACACTTCGATCGCAGAAAACCTGGCATGCCCCCTTGCGAAGCCACGAGCGTTTCAAGGAATGCCTCAATCTTGAGTACCACGATGGTGTATTTTGCGGACTGAGTACCGTTTGTTTTTCACCAGCAAAACTCGTTACAGTAATTGTAATGGGTATCGGAGGTTCTTTAATGCTGCTTTCGCTACTGCTATTCTTGTGACCCTGGGTCGGCGACGAACTCAACGATCGCGCTTTCCGCTGAGGCACCTTCAATGTGGTCATGTGACCCAATGACTCGGGGGGTGGAGTTCGAGATCGATACTTTCTGGGAACTATGGATAGGGTACACGAGGGTGGATGGCGCGAATCGACAAGGGAGAACCGACGAAACATGTTTTAGCGCAGTAGAGACAATAAATATATGTATATATCAACAGGGACACAAACAACACCACGTTTCACTCAAAAATCGTTTGCACGCAACTGATCGGGAGGTCAAGATCATTTTTCATTTGGGAGGCAAATCTTCAGCGATTACAACGCACTGAACTACTAACATCCCACCCACATTAATTTCAGCCACTTTTGCAGTTGAAAAACATTCGTTACTCAGAGCGAGGCACTTTAACATTCGCAGCTGGAATCGATTCGATACACTCTTTAATACTAGCGCACTTTAAAAAAAATTCGGATGATTGAAATATGCTCCGAAGAAATTAAACACCACAATCCAAGGCATTTAATTATAGCCTGCTGGTTGAAAATCTATTTTCGAATCATGTTGTTGTTATGAAACGAAATTGATAAGGAACATTTTACATTACTATCACATTTCGGTTAATAGAAGCAAGTATCCGTGCAATCCAATTGAGTAACTCAACACTGCCGCCACGAACAACCTCAAACTAAAAACTGATCGACTAAGACCTTTATATCTTTCGTATTTCGATCAGTTGAACTAACCGACCGAGTCTTACGGCCGGTTCAGTGCATAACTCTTCTAGACATCTCATTTCCATCGGGAAATTTGTTTACAGGTACAAATGCACACGGCAATCTATCTTTAATTTGAGCGTTAAAGAATGAAATTTCGATCATGCTGAGGCTAAAGGAGTCCATAATGAAAATTCCACCAAGAATGTTTATTGTGAATCGGTAATTAGTCTTTGTGAGAATAGGAGATACTTGAGCGGGAGAAAATTAGAAGATTCCAGCAAAAAAATATTGTCTTACGTTTAGTACTTCGACTTTTTTTATCAGCCATGGCAAATTTCAAGCAAATATTGAGTATTGCAACTAATACATCGAATAATTTTGAAATATGAAAAAAAGATACTATTAGAAAAACAAACAACAGTCAATTAAATATGGAAGAAACCGGGGGTTGATTTTAAACAACTGATATACATAAGTATTGCCAATCAAAATTCTTGAAAGGAGATAGCATTAAATCTAGGAACTCTTACTTTTGAACGATTCACAAAACTGAAAAATTGGAGTCTTCGACACAGAAAATGTGCCTTGAAATATTCTAATCTTATTTTTTCATTTGATTTTGTTTTATAATAAAATAAAATAAAAATTAGATACTTTTAAAGACGATAAATTCAATTTGGATTTAGTCTTTTATTTGCAATCCAGAACTTTTCCCAACATGTCAGACTTAATAACACAATTAGAAGCACATCATTAATTCCAACTGGATTTTTCACCACACTCCACAATAAGTGGTTATGAATTTTCCTCACAGTAGTCACCATGACCAGTTATTGCAATGTTTATATTGCAAACAGGTCATACACAGGTGTATTAACGCATTTTTCAATGGTGTAACATTAGCTGGTGGTTATGGTTTCTACTGAGCCACTTCCCATATTATATCAAAACAGATTAAGCACGGTGAACCACGGAATGTGTAATACTGAATTGAAGAGAGAAAAAACTTTAAGACCAGTTGACGTTTTTACTACAAATGAAGTCGCGCAAAAAATAATAGAAAGCAACATAGTAGTCATAGAAATTCTAGTTGTATTAAAGCCATTTCGGAATACGATGGTTATAGATCTGGCCTACAGAATTGTATAGTCCAGATACTATGATAGTTTAGTTCGTTTTATATTTGATTGTAACTTTTTGGTCTTTCAAGAGCTAATTTCGAACCTTTCTGTTTTCAGAAATCTGTACACAATTTTGATTCCTAAAGTTCTGATTTCATTAAAAATATAGATGATTTTTAAACTAATTTTATTAAATTATTATTTCTATCTTTTCTTTTTCTATCTATATATATTTTACTGTCCAAACCAATAATCTACTTATCCATAGTAAAAAAATATAGAATAAAATTTTAAAACTTTGGCAAATAACAATATCGGCAGTACTAACAGAACTACGAATTGAAACAATAACTGGAGAACGACAACTGCCATTTTCAGTACTATAAAATGTTATCTACATCTTGAAATGTGGCCTGCTAACTTTCCAATGTTCATTGAAATCAAACTTTTATTTTGATCTACTTCGTAAACATCTTGGAATCTACAAAGCATACCTTGCAAATATTTAAAACGCATTCCATCGAAGAGTTAAAGTAACTTTTAAGGAACCGCAATTCATGTTTGATTTCCTCCAACTGATCTTAATTATCTTGATTGCATCCATTTGTTGAGGAACACCTACGTATGCTACTCAACAGCAACAGAATAATAGAACAGAATAATAATGACAAGCTTGTCGCTAGGTGTATTTAATTAATGAAGCGCAATGTGCATGTGTGTCAAGTGTTTTGTATTATGAAATAGAAACTTGTTTAACAATCACCATCATAATATGTATGCCAGTTATTCCACTTGAACGCTGATTGACATGTGATATAATTGTTTGGCACATGATTTAATATCCATGTAATTTAATTGATTGTGGGGTTAATATGTTTGCTGCAGCAAGTGGTTTTTGATCAGCTTTTATATTTTATGTTTTCATGATCACATACTAATCACACAAACAAGTGGTTGTTAGAGTAGGTGTCTACTATGCTAATTAGAGAAACAAATCAGTGATAATTGTAGTAACTAAAAACTAATAGAAACGATCAGTAACGAATCATAAGATATCTTTTAATAAAGCATTTTCTATAAAAGCGATAGAACTTTTGATTGTCATAGCTGCCATATTTGTTTCAGAATTGACATAACCATGTGACATTTGAAGTCAGTATTGCCTGACATGTCACCATGCAGCATGGACAACTAGAGATCTCAAACAACGAGGTTAAGCTTCTCAAATGGCTTATCAAAAATGTCGTTGTTTTAATGCATCTCATGCGATTTATGGTGAATCCCACTTCTGGATTGATGGTTTTGTCAATTAACACTGCTGTTGAGCTCAATCTTTACCCAACAGTCAAATGAGTATTGCAACCACAAAATGTTATCTACTGCTGTTTATTGAATTATTGAATTCACAGGTTTATTATCCGATCAACTATTCAATGTCTATGACTCTTAAACTAGAAGGGTGGAGTGAATTTCTTTCTTCTTCGCTTCAATAAGATTTCCGCTGCCATTTTCATTGTAAAGTTTTCAAAAAACGAGGAACAGATAAACAACCCAATAAATCTACATAAAAGTTACCTAAAAGTTTCAATTACTTTCATTTCTGATGAAATCATCTTTTTTCTTCATCATAAATCTAAATCGCGATGACTTTGCCATAAAATAAGCAAAGCCACGCAAAAAATGAAATACTTGACCCAGTGCAATTTCAACCATCAATCAAAAAACGTATATGGGGCAAATTTTGCAGGCTTTACACAACTCAACAGGGATCAGTTAATCAGTCTCAAATGGAAAGTGAATTGAAGAAGATTTTTTGATTTTATAACCATCCCAAGTATTCACCTTCAACCAAGAGAAGTGTGAGCTGAATTTCTTACTAACAACTGATTTTTTCTCTCGCGGCAAGAATATGTCTCGTGTCCTAAAAATTCATGGCTTCCTCAATTTTGCAACATAAAGGATATCAAAGAACTGAAACATTCATATTGTATTTATATCCAAGGTAACGGTGAAATTGATATTTTCTTGGACAAAATGCGAAACTACGAAAAGATTACGTATGCAGAGTCCTCCGAGGAAATGCTATCGATATTTTGTGGGCGCGCTGAAATGAGGTATCATATTTGATAGGAAGGTTAATGAGAAAGTGTTAGACGAGGAGCATCATCTTCTTTTAGAAAGTCAGTTGCGTCATCGAATATACAAACTTTGACCAAATCGAGAACGATTTGTGAAATGTTTTGGATTTCATAATAGAATAATAAAAGCGAAGATTTGGGAATCGTTTCATTCACATTTTCTGAGGATAGAAAAAAGTATACTAAATGTAAAATTTACTCCATTTTAGTTTTAAATTAAAACTGCAGTGGGCATTCGATAAATCGATGTAAAACTGTCTGGTGTCTGAAAGTTCATCGTGAAAAATATTTCAAATACAAAAGAAAACTGATAAAACAATCAATTTTTCATCATGTTCACGTCTACTGTCCCATTTTTGAGGTGGTATAGACGCCCCGACTAGCAAAGAATGTGAAGGTCCTAACCTCGCAATCTATGCGGTTTTGCAGTAGACTATGAGATGCAGTGTCTCCTGGTGAGCCCAGTAGATGTCGGTCGTCTAGCGGAAGGTACTGAGAACAAGGGAAATTAGATTTGTGCGTGTTTTTTATTGTTGTTGTTTTAGTAATTTTTTTCACAACAGAGGTCAGGTAAGTAAATAATGTAATTTTCACTCTCGTAATAACCTATTACAGTGAAGCATTTGTAAAACGGACACCAATGGAACCAAGCAGTGTGTCCGTTATTGAAAAGCGTCAATTATTTATAGTGTCCGCTATTCAGAAATTCCTCAAAGCGGGAAGCCATTGAAGGATGTCAGTTATTAAGAAGTGTTCGTTAAAAATATTTCACTGTATCGCAATAATTAAATAGATTTGTTTGCGATGAAAATATCAGACTAACGTAAAAGGTAAGGTCTTCAGACGCGATAGTGATTAATTTGGTTTTGTATTTTCAATTGTTTTTTGTTTGAATAATTTTTCTCAATCAAAATGATTTTTTTTGGCCGAATCTTAAGATAATTAAACATCACTGAGAAAATGGAGCAGAATAATTTCCTCAAAAATGCTGTATAGTCTTAAAACGTTTTGCAAAGGAATCCTAACATTTGAACTATTGAACTTTTCAGATTAATACTTCTTCGTCAAGAATATAGAATTGTAAACCGATTGTTTCATTTCAAATAAGAATGTAACTCGCTCGGTGGAATTAGCAGCGGCAAAATCACATTTTTCGTAGAACTAGCTTTTCATGTTTATAATTACTGTTAAGCTACAATCGATATTTATTTAAAAGTGAGTATATAACGGAGATATCACGTAGTAACGTTGTAGTTCATCTAATACATATGTAGGTAATAATCAATTAAATCTACTCACCCCTCGCGAATCACGGAATAGTATTGCCGCGTGATATGGATCTAGTGTACCATCGGATCTTAAGCCACGGCTAGCACCAAGCGATGCTCTGCGTTTTTCTAGTTCAGCAGAAGCCCTTCGCATATGTGCACCTAAAGCGGATAAAAGCGGATGATTAGATACAAGATATGCATAATTACATGAAAATTAGACTTGGAATTATTCAAAAGGCAAATATCAAGATTATCTTCACTCTAAAGGTTCACAAACACCATATTTGTCCGTTTCTGAGCACTGTCGCTTAACAATCAGAAAATATAATTGTATACGGTGTTATGTCCCAAAAAAATCACCTTCTTTCACAATCTCCTCATAGATTCGATACGTTGTCTCGCAATCCATCGTTACCTTCTTCACGCTGCGTACATCCAAACTTTTCGATCGACTTCGGAAGGTCTCCTGAGGATCATTGGTGGGTGACGATACTAACGACATATTAGCACTTGATCCGTGGTGTCCTTTTCGCGGCCAAATATGCACTTTCTTTCCGAAATGCTTCAACATCTCATGGAGCGAGTGATGGTGATGATGATGATTGTTACCATGTTGTTGATGATGGCTATGATGCTTCTTCCCATCGTCCTCTGCTTCACCACTTAAGCTCTTGGCGAAGCTGCTATTGTCGAAACGACTGCGAAAGTTATGGCGATCCTCCAAACTATATTTGTTGGACGTGTGCGAGGAATGCGGTGAATATTCGTCGAACGAATGGACAGCGTGGGTCCGATGGAAAATTGAACTGATCGACGGTCGTTCCTTAACACTAATGGCAGACACTGTGTGATACTGAAGATCGCTGTTACTCTCGTAGATATCGTCGAGATCGTGCGGAAAGAAACCGATTTGCGAGGGCGGCGATCCATGGCCGTCCGAGGTCTTTCGAGCGGGCTAAAAAGAAGGAGGATGTTCAAGAGCATACCATCAGTTTGGCAACCATTGGCTTGGAACCTAAGAAAGCTTTCAAGTCAGCCAACATTTAACACTCAGATGCATCATAACGCTTTCGCAAATCTATCTACAATGAACGAAAGCTAATAGAAATATCTATTCAAAAGAGCTTTTGCGAATCGATTTGCCAAAGCTGCTGACTTTGAGGACCATTTGGAAGCTTGAGGCGGAAGTGATCTTAAAGAGCTTATACTAACGGTTCCCAGCCCGGGGCTAATATTCCGGCGACTCATCGTCGCTGAAGATCTCCGGACGCTTCCGTCGATGCAACCATCGTACGATCGCGAATACAAACTTCTCGGCGAGCTTCGACGGTAACAGCTGTTGGTCGAGGAATCCGGAACAGGTTGAGGACTCGAGGCAACAAGCTGCTCGAGTACTTTGTCTGAAAAAAGACATAAACATTCAACAACTTACGCGATCAACACATCCCGACTGGATCTTTACTGATCATGACACGATTAATCTTACCTTGCGACCAATTCGATGCTTTCGACATAGATCCTGTGGGCGAATCGCTTCCTGACGAGGAGTTGTTGCTGTTCAGCCGCATGGTAGGATAGTTGTGCGAGAGGTGCGCTTGATTCGAAATATGACTTTGGGCTGAATGCCAACTGTCTGTGCTAATCTGCTTCTCAAGAGCATGCTGCCGATAAAGATGTTGGATTCCGTGCATCTTCTGAGCACACTGCTGAATCAGATATAGATACACTGGTGGTCACGATGCAGCGATCCACAGCAGTGGTGATCGGTGGGTCGGAAGGTTTTTCACTGTTCGCGCTTGGCAACCTTTTACTTTTGCCTAACTATCTCTACTCTAGGCCGCGGGTGGTAGCGGAGTAACGTTCAACACAGCCGAAATCGACGAGACTAACGTGGGCACAGCACAAGAAAGCAAGCTAAGATTTATGTCGTAACAAAATTCGAAGTTGTACTTTCACACAATACTCTATTGTTAAGGTCTTTCTACCACTTTTTCCTTCTGCTACTTGAGTTTTTTCTCGTCCCCAACTTATGCGTTCGCTAAATTATTACTTTATTTATTTTTTTCTTTGATAGCACGTCTAATAAATTACGTCCAACATCGTTTGCTGCGATTTCAACACGCGACTTATATCATTTTTTTTTATCGCGAGCGCTGCACATGTATCTTGTTGTTTGTAAGTATGTATCTTTTATCTGTTTTTATGTTAGATCGCGCGAATTATTTGAGTCGAGACGTGGAAAAGTAGCGACGATGATGATGATGACGTCGATGCGATGATACTGAATCGAGAATGTTGATGGTTAAGTGAACGGCCTAGAAGTAAGTCAAAGTCAGGAAGACGAAAAAAAATTTAGCATTATTGTATCTTTTTTTGCTTCGTTTTCAAGGGTAGGAGAGCGTATGACCGTTAATTGTGTCTAGTTTTAATTAATAATGAAGTCTTTGTGAGAGCAACGCATACACGCATTTATTTCTTGTGGTGGAATGGTATTACGTGATATTTTTCTCATAATGAATGAAAGAGTTCTACATTATTTATACCGATTAAATTATTTATACTGATTTCTGTATATTAGCAGTGGATATTTCAATATTCAGTTCAATTGAAAATATCGAAAATTAACTTGTTTCGAGATACATACTCTACTGAAAAATACAATTTTCCCTCCTTGTATCTAATTTGGTATTTAACATTTCTTCGCATAATTTGGATATTGTAGTAGAAATAATTGCTCATAGCACTGTTGATTATCTGATATTCAAAGGTTAATTTCATAGTGACTCCAAAATAAGAATATCGAAAAGGTATGGAAAGTTAATACACTAATTTGTGAAACGATCGTTACAATCATCGATTGCATCCACTTTTTGACGAATCCGCGATATTGATGCTGGGGAAGCTGCGTAGAATTCAATAATGGTGGTAAAACTTTCACACGTGCCATGAAATTGGCCACGCAAACGCTGGAAGGACTCAGTGGAAACAAATAAGAAATTATAATTCAGTTCAGTTCTTCAACTGAAGAACACGATGGTGAGCTGGTGCGCTACAGATGATGACAAAACTAGTAAATTTTTCTAGTGATAAACTGCCACAGTACTTTACAAAAATCTTTTTCAAATTATCTGACAGTGGAGTTAGGTTTCTACATGTAGGCATCAAATTAAAGATTTCGTTTTGATTGGCTCTTATATTTGTATTAAGGTACCAGTCCACTTTAGAAGGCGAAAAAAACAATTTTTCAAGCATTTGTTTCTCAAAAACTTTATTATATATTGGCAAAAATCTTTTTAATAGTATTATTTCATATTTGAATAATACAAAAAAATGAAATGTTTTTTTTATTTATTATTCTCTTTTATAAAGGCCGCTGAAATTTAGCTCTGAAAAAATCGTTACTTCTCGGCAGAGAGATAATCTATGGATTGGTAGATCTGAAACAAAAAAATTAAACGGCACTTCAAAAAGCAAGTTCTCCTTCACCGTAATCCACCACTGTTTTTTAAAAAAAAATTTTAAAAAAATGGCGGACTTGTGAAAAAAATGTCAAAAATCGACCGTTTTTTTGTAGTTTTTTTAACGCCAAAATCCTTTTTTTTAAGTTTTTGCTAATATTCTAGTGGATTACGGTGTAATAATCTCCAACAAATAATACCCATCGAAATTTTTGAAAATCGTTTCGGTAGATCCGGAGATTATCTGTCTGCCATATTAAAAAAGGTTGTTTTGCGTAAAACGTGTTTAAAATTTTTGCTCCATTTCGCTGACAAACAATTTGTGAAAAATGCTAAATTAGACATTTTTCAAAAACACGCAGTTGATATGTAGAAGTCTAAATAAACCGGTATTTTATAGAAGGGGAATGATCTAAAAAGAGCCGAAAACGCGCACACACTCAAAGTCACCATTTATATATTAAGCTTTCGAATTTCGAAAAGAGTTTTCTGGAGGTCGTTTCTGAAGTTCTAAGGAGTCGAAAAATTCCATTCCATAAATTAGAATTATTGGAAATTTTATCTCCAACTGTTGTTTGGTCAATGGGATCCACAAAAACTAAGTCAGGTAAATAAAATGGTTACCAGGCGAATTATTAATTTATCATTCAATGGCTCAAAGCAAATCAGAGTTGAGTGCTAATTGCTTTAATCAACAACGTTTGCTAATCAGATGTGAGTGTGTGATCCATCGTCAACGATTTTTCAACATATTTAGTTTCATTTATCTTTTGATTTATTCATTTTTGGAGGCACCTTTCAAAAAAGTCTCTCGTGTATCTGATTGTGCTGTAACAAAGCTTTCGGCTTTTGCCTGAATATATTCATGTAGTCGTTATATGTACATAGTCATAGCGATGCACCCATTAAAAGAAATGGAGTTTTATCATTTAGATTTGATTTCAATCAAGTTTTTAAATTGTGTCGAGGTCGAAGCAATAAAATTCAACTATATTTTTCCGATAAGAAATCAATAGCGCATTTGAAACAATTGCTGCATGAAATATGCATTCAGACATACTATCGATACATATGTGACGATTCTTCTCATACATGGACTACGACAATATAATCTCTATTGAAGCGCAGCGGGATGGAAAAAAGTTGCCACGAAACATGTGACCATAAGCTTTACAATATTTACCATAAAAGTTGAAGCTTATCGAATCTAGCTTCAGCACACCTTAATAAAGATACTTGTGGTGATGTAATATTTACCTTTTTCAGACCGGTTTATGTTGTTTTAGCAAAAGCATGCATTCGTTCCACACAATACGAGTGGATATTAACAATTCAAATGAGATTGTGAAGCTGGGACACACATTCGATGATAAGATAATAAACTCCAAGGTCGTACAAATTTGAGAGATTTATTCGGAGAAAAATTCTTTTTCATATATTTTTCGTAAATATATCTCAAGGGATTCTAGGTGAAGTCAGTAATGTTTGTTTCTTTCTATTTACAAGCATACTTGTCTTTCTCAAGAATTAAGCTACTATGAAAGATGATATCAACATAATTATAATATTTTTCCAGGACCACATTCATGTGCAAAACTTCTGTCCATTTAGAAGAAAAACTCGTATTAGTTGTTATAAGATCGAATAAATGTATAGAAACGAAGGAAAGAATTCTAGGAAACAATTGATTTTCATTCGATATTCTTGAAGGGTTACATCTTTGAACTATTTTGAATTCTCCACTTACCCCATATCATATTTTGACAGAAAAGCTATTGCAAAATGTATGATATTTGTTTGCAAATTAAGGAGAAAAAATGTTAGTTAGTTTGTGAGGATGAAATCAGCAAGGTAATCAGATAACTTGTAGGCTGGAACGAGGCATTATTGAAAAGTAGGTGGATGAGATGTTTCGACGCCAAACAAAATTAGTTACCACAGAAGGGAAAAATTGGATATAGCTTTAATGGGCATCTAAGGTAGGATGGACACGAGAGGAAAGTGCATCACAAAGACGAACACGGCAAGAATAAATGCTGCTGTATGAAGCAAGCCAAAAGATCAGCTAGCTTTTGATAAAGAACATTATGATTGACAAAAAAGCCTTGAAAACCCACCACATTAGGGGCTAGAAAATAGTTTTGAATTTTGTTAACATCCAAGGCATTTATGATATTGCTCACAACGTCGTAGTCTTTACACAGATCTTATTCGAATCTTATATTTTCAAAATAGTAGTTAAGTAATTATGAACGAATCATCGGCTTATGATAGATATTGTGGCCTCATTTGAAAGGTTCCAAATTTTTTTAAATCATAGACTTTTATATACTAAGTAAATTCTATGAAGTCGTTTTGGTTCACCACAAAAAGACTCGGAATCCTTAAAGACCATCTATTTTTACTCCAACTTTTGAAAGGTTATCGGCCTATCAATTTGTTCCATTTCTTATCCAACACAAAGAGCTGTAGATTTCCTTTGCTAAACTACAAACATTTTTACGATATGGTCAGACATATGTATGTGGGCATCTTGCTGACTACCACATCTGTACTTCTGTAGATTTATTTTCTTTGCCCCTTTTCATTTGCATTTGAAGTGCTGATAAGTTGAGCAACACTCCATGGCATCTGTAAAAATGGATAGTTTTACTTCTAAAGCGCCAACAATAATTACTTTGCAAGAGAGTTCAGAACATTTTTTCCAATATTCTCATGCTATAATTAATCACGTTTGATTTTAAAACTTTAGAATATCACTGGAGATTTTTAAAGTAGTTTATTTAACACTTTCAGCGCGATTCTGAATCGGCTGGAATTTCTTTAAGGGTGGAAATAATTTTCTACCAACAGGCGCTGACCTGGTGAGTGATTCTTCTTTGGACTCACCGAACACTAACGCGGTTAGTGGTCCGCACTTAATGTGTTAATCTACAAGTTATAAATCTTATTCGAATACGTTTTAAAAGGACTTGATTCGTTTAACTGATATCTGATAATATGTTGCTTGTGATAATGGAAATGATAATGCAAATTTTATTCATTTACAAGAATGCTTAAAGTCGCTATGACAAGCCTTTATTTGCATATAAAGTTTATGGTTCAAAGATCAATTGGCAAAGTCTTGGTAATGATGACAAAACAAAGTAATAAATATAAAACGAGTCTCATAAAGTCATTCATCTTTGATCTGAAGCGGTGTCTAGGTGTCCTATTCTAAATTCATGAGCTATATTTAATGCTTCAACCTTTGCTGATAGGGTTCCAATTTGGCTTTCGATGCGCTTTCAAGTGAATATCTGAAAACTTTTCGAAGAGAATTCTATTTCAGAATTCAAAACACACCATTTTAGGAGTCTTGTAGATATCATATTCGTCATTCTATTGAACCATTTGGAAATGCTCAACGAAAAGGTATAAAATCTTCTCGAAAGATACTTTTCTAGGCCTTATTTTTTTAATGTTTCCCTGAATGGTGAACTTTCCGTATCTCTATAGTGATGACAGAATGATGCAAGCCTGTCATCAACTTTATTGATTCTTTCTCGTATGTACATTTTTGAACATCGCCGAGGTCTTTATCTCAGCACACACACATGTATGTGTTTACCTTTTCCGGAAAAGTATTCTTATATGAAACCAATTCTAAAGTCGTTGAATGTACAGATAAAAGCAGCAAACGTGTCTAAAATATACTTGGTGTGTGTTTCTTATGATAAATATCTACATTTATTTTGATATCAATCATTTACACGTGAGTTGCTAAGGAAGATTTTAAAAGCAATAATTTGCAAATGTACTATGCATGAATTTTATAAATTTTTAAAAAATGCTTTGGATTTTCAACAAATCAAGGAATGTTGTTTTTATGATTTAATGAACACTTCAAAGTTTCTTCAACTCACATATCAGCACTATAAAGCTGGTAGAAATTTAAAGTACTGCAGACAGACACTTGTTTTGAAGACATCTGCACAAATATCTATTCTACCACCTGGATAAAATATAAGTCATTTGCAAACAAACAGTAGTGAGTTGAACAAATAGACACGATTATAGTGCTCTTAGAAAACGATTTTTAATAAGTGCACTTTCTTATGAATATATTAATTTCTGCTCCATGAATACACAAGCCAACCAGAAGTAACTGGAAAGCTTAGAAGATATATGTATAAGCAAGGACAATCGCACGATAGTTAATTGTCGTCATAGCCTGTCAACATCTTATATTCAGGTCATTTGTTTCTTATCATGCTTGGCAAAACATCTAAGTAGACAATGGAATTCATTTTATACAGTGTTTGCCTTAAAGATACAATTGTGAGATCAATTTTACTCCCTTATTGGAAGAATTGTGATAGAAGAATTCAGTTCTTATTTTTCACTGGGAGAAATACCTATCAGGGATTCGTATAAATATCCATTTGGCGGCAAATCACAGAACAAACACACATATAAAACCATATTCTCGCCAATAGGCTTGAAGACCTGATTTCGATTTTAAAAAGTAAGTATGTTCTTGATTCTCCTGTTTTTGGACTCCGTTTTGGGAAAGTAGAGGAGATAATAGCGAATGGAAATCATGAAATTTGGACAATTTTAAATCATCGGTTAAGACTGTTTTAGAGCTCGGAAGCTACTGAGACTAGTTAAAGTTTTTTTTTTATTTCGAGAAAGAATCATGGAGATTATTTCAAACAACGTCAGAATGAGCAAAATAACAATTCGAAACTACATGATAGCTTCTGAACAAAATATTTTAGTTCCGAGTATGATAATACCAAGAGTAATAGACTCCTCAGCTTCATTCGAAAATTGGACTCCTTCGCTTCAATTTTAGCACATTTCAATGTGTTGTCGAATTATATTTGGTTGATTCATTGTTACGTTATATTTCTATGGAATTTATTCCATTGCATCTGTCTTTCATCTGAAACAACAAATATCTTCAGAGAATGTTGAAAACCTTGGAATGTAACCTTGCCTACTGAACGTCAACAATTCTCTCAAAGAAAACAAGTTTGTCCTGAGATGATACGTCATACTAGTAAACACATTGAAAACAATTGTAACTTAGTCCTTACATGACATCTGACCTTGACATTCTATTGTTATGATTTATGTAGAGTGCACTTCATTCAAGATACAAATAGAAAAGGTTGACTACTTGTAAAAAGAACAGATAGCCAATTATAGACCGCCATGGAATGAATAGGACCTTTTTACGACTTTCGTTCTTTCCACTTTCATATTCATTTCTATTAGGTTCTTCCGACAGTACGTACCTTTACTAAGAGCTGAATGGTTTCTAGTATTTATTATAACATCAAACAGGAAAATCGTGTTGTTGCTGAGATAAGGATGTGATGAATGTGTCTATATTTTTGACGCTGTCTTCTAAGAAGGTGAGATTATTTGGAATTTCGAACCTACTTTGCTTTCCAAGTAATCCACAATAACGTAACAGTGTTATTTTCAAATCTTTTCAGCCAAATATTCAAATTATTCACTATATATTTGATACAACATAAAATCGTGGCGCAGAATCTTCACGTTGAATTTTTTAAATTAGTCAGAATATCTTCCATTAAGGTAATTTAGGTATCTAGAGTTTTATATTCATAATATTTGGGTTTTATCGAGATAGTATGAAATCAGCTTATTAGCGGCGTCATTGTGGTATAACACATTAAATTCCACTATATCCAAAATGACCCAAGGGGTTAAGTTAATATTGAACCCGATTTTCGCCATCAGCTTCATAAGAGAATTTAGAAAAGGGTAGTACCTACGTTCCCTTCTATATAAAATTCGTTTGCTTGAATTAAAATCAAGAACTTTGAGACCAAGCATTCATTGCGAAGGAGTTCGTTCCTCAGCAGCTTCTAGCAGATTTATCCCAGAGACATTGGATCGAACGAATATGAATTTCTCGAACCCGTTTTCTCAGAAAAAGCTTTCACTTCGAAGTAAAATCTTATTTAGAACCGTTTTTAATCTTATAGTGTAGGATTTTAATTTAGTAGGGTCGGAAGTTTTAAAGAAAAATCAAAAACCATTTATAAAGATCGGTTCATGGTAATGTAGGCTTATTTTGGGATTTTATACATTCCTCATTAAAAATTTAGAGATATTTAATTTACCAAAGAATTGAGTATGCACATGAAAATTAATAAGCATATTAAAAGTTTCTTATTTGCATTTGATTTTCCCTTACCGAAACTGGAACGAAGTCACCAATTGTACTGGTTGATTTTTGTGACGCATGAATCAAATGACTTAAAACGCTTTAAAAACACATACACACACTGATGCAGTGCGAGCATCGTTTTCCACTGGAATATCATGGTATATGAACAAGTGTCTAAGTGTGTCTATTAACCATGCTGGAATATCGGAATCAAAACCAACAGCCATACGGTTGCCGGTAGAGGTAGTTGCGGGTGTGAGCAACAGTCGTCAACGCCGAAATCGAGATGTGTTTCTGAGCTCAAAAGAATCTCACGTAAAGACTCAATGACGAAGGATGCCGTGATCGCAAGAAGTCGAATTACGAAAGATCAAAACAAGAGAACGTTGTCAAATAAAGTTTGGAAGTACATTGGAGCCTCAAATTGGTCTAAATATACTCTCAAAATTTCACCGGTGTACCAAAGAACACATTGGATGGAGATTCATTTACTGTCTTCCGCTTTTCAATGGTTCTAAGGAGCATTTTGATTTAGCTCTTCAAAACCGAACAAACATAAGAGTCATTTCAAGCCATAGTGTGAAAGAGTTTAAAATATCAGTAACACTACGGAGAAAGAAGATTACAAATCTGTTCATCTACGTTCACGCAAATCATCATTCTACCAAATAAATTTGACAGAGACAAGATTCCACTGATTTGAAACTGGCAACTATATTATTATTTTGAAAACATTCAAAGAGAAGCACTCCGCGCACAGTGTAGTACAGCATCTGCTATTTTTGAAAGTAATGATAATCTTGGGAATTTTATGGCAGCACCAAAAACTAATAGCAAAGCCTGAACGTGAACAATTCAACGCCTTGCCTGGTAACAATAAAATAACAAATAAGATGACTTGAAAAATCTGGGCAGTAAATGGAAATTAAAGTTTGATTTCAATAAAAACAACATCCTGTATATAAATATTTCATTCTCATCGCGAAGTCCTCATATTATCAGCGCAAATCTTGCCAAACCGAAACTCATCATATAAAGCTAAGGATCAGTTTCACAAAGCCTAAGCCTTCTTAAAAATTTCGATCGCTTTTCCTCATCATTTTAATATCTCTGCCATATTCTCCCTACAATCTATTTAACTCAAGTCACGTTTATCAATAGTCCTTTATTAGTTTTCATCGTGCATCGTCGTAAAATCGAAAGCGAAATCAAAGCCAACACTAGGTCACACATTTTCTGCGTTCAATTTTAGACATGTCCTTGATATATATCAGCTTCCAAAAAATCTACAATAAATGCAAGTAATAGAAAATATTCGATGTCCGGCAAATGCTAGTTGTCGATGAAATCACGAGATGAGTTCAGCAATAGTTGTGGCAACAATAGATTCGAAGGATTTTCGAACTATTCTATAAGCTACATGCGTGCTAAATATAAATGAAATTTCAAGGATGGGTAAAAACCTTACAAAATTCTTGACATGCTTTATCAAATGCCTTGTTCGTATAATTTTCGCCTTCGCCATGACCTACAAGGAGCCGTGATTAAAAAGGATTGTGATTTACGATCTGCCATGAAATTCTCGATGTCTCCAAAGAGATGCTTGCAAGGTTGAGATGCGTATTACCGAGAACAAGCATACATAAAAGGCCGGCCTTCAATGTCCTGCTTATGAAACTTTTCAAAAAAAGTCAACATAAGTCGCAATTCGCTTCCCTCTCTCCCTTGATTCCTGTTCATGAGCGTCGTCACGTAGTCCACAAACCAAACAAGCCCAATGTGCGATGATGTTTTCGCGAAAATATCAGGAACGGGGTGGCGTCAATACTTGAAGCTCTCGCCCTTGAGCATTGAAGCCATAATGTACGCCTGGATGGAGATTTCGTAGACACTTCGATGTCTGGAGACACAGCAAAAGTCGCAAAATGGAAAAGAGCAAAAGTGTTCGATTCAAATCTTAGTTTTTTGACCACAGAGTCTTGAAGCAATCGAAACACTTGGGAATTGATTGATTGAACGTTTTCCGATGCGACGAGAGTTTTTTAAGGATCGTAAAAGAAACATGAATTGATGGATTTGATGTTAGAGGTCATAGCTTGAACTACTCTAAGATTCAATATAGAAAACAAACTTCGTGTATTTTATGATAGGGTTGGTTCGCATTAATTCCATTTTCATTCTATATTTGGGGAAAGAAATTCATTTAATATTAACTAAACAAAGATAGATTACAAGTAAACAAAGAAGGTCTTCCCGGAAATCTGTTGTACACATTGCGCAAGGTTACTACGAAGAATACCTACTCCCTTCCCTACATCATTACACCGCCTATCGCTACATCTATGATCTAGGACCCTTTCCTGAATGAAAAGTAGCTCTGGCGTCATGGAAAATACGCTCGCAATTTTTCTCGCACGACAATTCTTCACTTGGTCAAACATTCTTAATGAAAGCAATTAATTTTCTTCCAAAAATATCTTCAAGGACAATTTTATTTTCACTTGACGTCTCCTCGCGGTTCATACTTAAATACTCACAGCCATTTGTTTTAAAAAAACCGCAAAGCCAAAAATGTTTCGGCTTCGTCCTTATCGTCTAATACGGTATTAGCAACATTACGTCACACTCTCACTTATCATTGAACATATCTGGGAAAATGTTTTTGTTTCGAGAAAAACGCCACGACATGTGCATACACTAACCGCACTTAATTGGGAGCCCCGCCGAAACCAAAGTATCCTAATTTTAGGGAGACTACGTGCCTAGTCGCATGGAAATGCCAAAGGACACTGTGTACGGACATTAACCTCATTCAGGGATCGATAGTCATCCACTTTCCCACAGTTTTCAACCACAGCGCTTATTTGAATTTCCACTTCGATCCACCGTGGAATATTCTAAAAGGGCATTGTTCAGATAATCGGGAGATTCAATTCATTTGTAGGTAGAACTTATTCTGTTTTTGCACATTGGCGCGGTAGACGCGGAAAATTCGCAAGCTGTGTTCGAACCGGGGAAAATCAGAAACGCAACTGAGGTACCCAAAGCCACGCTAGGCACGACGCTTCGTTATAAGAGTTTTGGATGTGTAGCGTCGTCGTTTGGAAAAGAGAAACTCAGCAAGGGGTTGTGTTTTCGCATGGGTGGAAAATTACGGTAGGTGAGTGTGCCGGCAAGGATACCAACCAACTACAGAAGGAACGAACAACGAAAATTATCGCCAACACAAAGGGTTTTCTTTTTAAAGCGTAAATGAAAGATGCAAGTATGCCGCCCAGAGGCGAATATAAGGAGTTGGATACTAAAGCCCATGAAAACTATGAAATTTCATGCAGAAATATCAAATTATTTATTGATTGCACCTATTGCAAAGCAGTAAACATATTAAATTTTAAATATTCTAGTAATTTACAGATCTCTTGTTTAAATACTTTAATTTTCGAACCATGTTTCAAATGAATTGAGCCGTAGTTGATAAAATGAAGAGGGCATGAGTGCATCGATTGATTAGCTTGGCTACATATTAAATAGGTGGCATTCATATTTAAGCGCCACCAAATAATAAAATTTGTGAATCAAAAAATTATTGTCAGCTTAAAAAAACAACACTTACCCCGGAATGATGGCTCTTTTAATAGTATGAACTAAAAAAAACAATAGTTGACCCTCTTTGGTATCTTATTAATTATCTAAGGACTTTCGAATTACAGACATATATTTCTGGCATTTTCGTTTTTTTATCCTCATTTTAAAGCAGATTGGCAATATTGTTTATTTCAGATATAGATACGAGGTTAGAACAAAAATTCGCATCCAACATTGAAGGAACAAAACATACCCTTTGAATATTTCTGCTGTAATGAAGACCAAATTTTATTTAAGAGTATACTATGCGAACCGATAAGCGCAAAATAAATTACATTGCTGAAGAAAAAGCATCAAATAATGAAGAATGCTACTATTTTTTCAGTTTTTACAGGATATTGTCACTATTTTTTATTGAAAATGTAGGAAAAGAAAGAACGAATACAGTTACGACAGTTTATATTCGATTTTATTAGAATTTAACGTGTGGATGACTAGTAACCAAGGCATATAAAACCATTGAAAATCTCCCTATGCCAACTCCAATGAGCAAAGTGTACAAAACAGCCCAAGATTTAAATTTGCATGGCATGATTTCCATGGAAAGAGCTAAATTCATACATAAGAACTTACACCGTAATGAATACACCACTGTGAAATTATATAGAATTGAGGGAAAAAACACTTACAGAATGAGAAACATGAATAATATAGCTATCGCATTTGCCAGACCTGATCGGCTAAAAGAAGACCCCTTCAACAAAGCAGCTAACCTTTAACAATACACTACCGGACGAAATTAAAAACATAGCGTACCCAACTTCCTTTAAAACGACACTAAAAAAATATCTCCTTCAGGACCAACTTTCGAAATAAGTTACAAGTACAATCAGCTCCACTAAACTCAAAACCAAACATGTAATCAACAGGAAATAATTCATAAACATATAGTTTGAACTATTAATCTAACTAAAAGGACACTAAAACTTACAAATTTGGTAATATCCCTTATACCGATTCTAATCGTCTGGAAGTATTATGTACTGAAATTTTAAATACGGAGAATTACTAAATTTTGATGGAGAGAGTGATTGAAGGAAACGGAGGTGGTTTTAGTCGGTAGAAATTCGGCATGCCGAGAGGCTGGAGCTGATCGGTATCTTTGAAGATTCCCACCTCCCAATGTTGGAAAAAAAATTTAAGCCACTTTACTAGCAGTTCAACGGTTTTATTGCCAGTATTTGAAATATCTACCAAATTTGGTGAGTCAATTCAATTCTTTTTCTTTTATTATATTGTTATTGATTTTTTATGCAACTAAATTCCTAACATATCGCATATCACCTATACAGATTTTTTTTATAAAAAATCTATTGTTCCAAAAACATCGGCATTAGAGACAAAAGAGTAAAATTGAAACCATTGCCAATGCCATATCGGGGTATAGGCTGTCAGGAATAAAACTCATCGCTTAATACAAATAAAAACTATAAAAGGTGACCAGAATATTAGTCGTACAAATAGGAGAGACATACTATAAGGTCCTGCAAACGCCAAAAAAGCATTCTAGAATTACTAAATGGACAAAAATTGGTACCAGTTGACCAGTCTAACTGCAAAACGCATAGCTAATGTAGCGTGGAATAAAATATCTAAAATTGATAGACGAACCATACTTATGAATAATATAATGTTTAGAAAAAAGGCGACTAGGCTTCGAAATTTCGACCATGTTTTTACACAACGAATCATAACCTTCTGGGACAGGGTTTTTGCATGTTTATAATTATGTAGCGAAGAGTATGGATTATTAAAGAATTTTCAGGTAACGCTCAAAAGACAAAGAAGAAATAAATATTCAAGGTATACTTTAGATATTTCAGATGAATTAAAACAGTATCCAATATTATTTTAATATGAGCGGTTTGGTAACGTTAATTTTAAAAGCAAAGTGTGTAATGTTATCACAAAGCCATTGCTGATCGTACTGAACTGAAGTGTTCCACTAGCTCTAGCAATTGTTTACTGGAACTTGAATCACCCTGAATTTCACAATATATATATCTACTTAAGAATCAAATGTCCATTGTTGACTAGGATCCAAATAACATCGGAATATCTTTAATTAGTCACACTTTGACGGCTTCTTAGTTCATAATTTTCCACGACGCGAAATCAGAATCAGAAAAATGTGCTAGTCAAGAACAATTCCATATTACAACGCCCATCACGAAGATACGCTGAATGGTTACATAACAACCGTACTTTACACATTGCTTTGCGGTGAAAGTGAAAGGACTACTTTCACTTTCCATCCCGATTGGAACGAGATGGAAGAGAAATTGTCGCTCTTTGATGACAAAGAACAATCCGAGGTGGGGTCTTACAACACGCAACTGACCTAGAAGAAGAAGAAAAACCGAAAGGTTTTACGAAATGTTGTTTTACGACAAACAGCGCAAACGCAATGCTGGTGAAACTACAAACAATGTATAAGAGTGGATTGGTGAAATGCAGAAACAAGAGAAATTTATCAAATGGATACTCTTGTGCAAGAGATAGAATGTTAAAGTTAGATGGTCCAAGCTTAATCTGCATAAAAATGATTACACAATAAACTTGAATCCTTTTTCATTTGTCTCGGCTTTTATGTTCAGTTTTAGATGTTTTTGCTTTGTTAGTTCTTGGATACAATGTTTTGAAATTCCCTACATAAGACATGCTATCATATTTACACCGCAGGACAGCAATTTGGTTGATGACAAGGTTCCATAAGAGTCAAATTCCAACAGGACACACTGTTTTAACAACGTTACGCAACAGACATTGGGGATTATCGCTGAAGCAAAGCAATAATTACTAGGACTGAGGGTAGCCAATGCTATTAGTTCGAAGGAAATTTAGCTGGTACAGAAATATGAGTTTACTGACAGAGAAGACAGATTTACTTTTGATTGGACACCCTAATTAAAGTTATAATTGCAGTAGCTTCTGTGGTTTGTAGATTTTAGAAAGGAAAGACACGATGGATAATATTAATCGAAAATTGGATCACGATCGATGAATTTCGTATTTGAAATTCTGGTTGAAGATATTTTTTATTTACAATTTTGATTGTAACTTTATTTTTATATTAATCGACAGCAGCTCTCCTGAGAAACAGATTTGTTTAAAATCCGTATACAAGATTTTCATTTTATATTAATACAAAAAGATTTGGTATTATTGTATCGTAAACGCTTTCCGAGAATATTAAAACCTTAGCTAACATACTTTTTATAGCTTCATATACTTATAAACTTAAATATATTTTTAATATAGACACTCCTACCGAAGCTATTTACAACAAAAAACGAAGTACCCCAGAACAGAAGACTCGCATCAACAGGTCATAGAAGCTAAGCCTGTCTTTAGAATATATTATAAAACGTTATTTTGCAGCGACACACCCCATTTCCATTCTGGATTTTATGATTGTTCATGAAGGCACCCCACAGTGAAACACTGGAGGAAAATAATCAAGTGCGATTAAGTACAAGCTACATTTAGTATCAAAATCTTTTATGGGCCGGGCTCGACACTGGAGGATCTAAAAAACGCGCCATTCTCATGTTATCAACACGAACAGAACACTATCCAATTAGCAATTCTAGACTATCCAGAGTACACTCTATTTATAAACGATTGTTTACGAATTAATCAAGCCCCTCTGTAATAATTTGAATAAAATTTCGCAGTCGCAAACATCGATTGTTCGTTTTGGTTGTATGATAGCAAGGTCACATATTATCAATTCGCTTACATATGGCGAACGTGACTTACATGGCGTTAGAGGTGTGTAAACAATAAACGTATGTTAGCGGTTTTCTATTATTACTCTTACAAATCAATTTATGTATTTACCTATTTATTGTTGCTTTTGATGACGAAGCATTGGACGAGGCGAAATCTTTTATGCGTTGATTTTAAACTGGAAACCATAAGCACACATTATTGATATTCTCGGGCGAATTGAATAGCACACCACTCTTTATGAATATTCAGCGGGTAATAAAAGCGGGCAACAGTAAGTGGATAAAATAAAATAATTTAAAATATTTTTAAATTACTTATTTTTTCCATGGGAAAACATTGTGTTGACCAATCAATTAGATGGCGCTGATTTATGGGCGTTTCGAATTTAATGTGCTGGGATGTCAAGATGTTTAATGTGACGAGCCTTCTGAAACTCAACATAAAAGTAGAAAACAAAATGGATTTTGAAAAACTTGACGGATTAAATTGGTTACTGATAAGACAAGAGGCGACTGCAAAGATTACTTGGCTCATCGGTAAAAGGATTAAGTTTGGAGGAGGACTGCCAAATTGCACGTTTATTCGCCATTGCTAAAACTATATTAACAAGCCGTGAGGTGCGACCCTTGAGGTCCACACGGTCAACTTCTCAGGAATATCTACATAGATATTAAAAATATTAAACACAATAATAATTATGGAAATAATACTACTTTTAATCATAAAAATGTACCTCTCATAAAGGTATTGAAATGACTTAATATTAATCGTAACATCTACGCGAGCGTAAAGATTTTCGTGGATTGGTTTGATTGAATATTCACGTGGATCAATCGGAGCGGGACAGGTTACAAAGCCTTTTCCACGTTATTTGTTATTTTCATATCGATGCTTGAAGGACAAAACAGTGCTAGCAAAAATGAATGCAGTTTTTGTTATTACGACAACTGAAGAGATTTTGTCGCGTGATGGCCATTTTGAATAGTTGCGGCCAAAACTGCGAGCACTTCGGCATAATCACTGAATTTGTATTTTTGCACGATTTTACAACAATGAAACTAATAATTATTTCTTATTTTCTGTTGGTTTTGAGAAACATTAATTATGCAGTCAAAAATAGGTTCAATTGCATGTAAAAAGTAAAATATATGTATTACAAATGATGAAGGAAGTAATTGAAATCTTACGAATACTAAAGAACAAAACTCCTAAAAACTACATTTTTTTATTTGATGAAAGCTTTTCAAAGCATATCTTTCTTAAAAAGTGTTGACTACAAAACATTTTACCATTCAAAACGTTGATTACCCCAATTGCAAATTTGATTTGTATTGCTTTTCAAAATTTAAGCAGTTTTTTCATTAAAGTTAAATCATGGTTCTGTGAACACTATTAAAAATCTCCGCAAATTATGCAAATAAAAATAAACTTTGATTGCCTTACAACAATGTCTTTAGAATAAAGATTTAAGGTATAATTCGTATGAACCCTTTTTACATGGTGACTTTGAATGAAATTTTTTATTTTTTAATTCAATTTGTTTTGAAATCATGAGAAAATATTTTGCTGGTCTCTCTACAGAAATTGATAAAAGTTGATAAATTTTATAAACATTTATTATTACGATGTTAATTTTATTAATTATTAATTAATTTTTTATGAAAAAAAACACTAATTTTCAATGTTTTTTTATTAAATTAAAAAAATGGCTTTAAATTTTTTTTTTAAATTTAAAAACATCATTAAAATGTTAATACGCGTCGATTGACACCTTAATGATGCAAAGATTATATTTAGTTCTCGAGATATATTGAATGACATAAATGACCATGAAGGTCATGATGACCTTTAATGATTCTTTATTTTTAATTTAATTTTTTTTTGTAGTCATGAAAAAAAAATTTGGTGATTTTTTTACAAGAACTGTTTGGAGTATATAAATTATATAAACATTGATTACTGCGTCTTGAAAATCAGGTTAAAAATTTGATGTTTTTGAAAAAAAAACTCAATTTTTCGCACTTTTTTTCAAAAAATTAAAAAACGACTCCAACGATTTCTTCAAAAAAATGATAGAATCACGTAAATGTCAATACGCGTCGATTGACACCTTGAAGAAGCAAATCGTAAGTTTGGTTCACGAGATATAGCGCGTGACAGGGTCGACCTTCAAGGGGTGAAAACGGCAAACCCCCCGACCGAAGTGTCCCAAAAACTAATCAGCTCTTAAGATTGCAAAGACGCTTCGATTGACACCTTAACCCACCACGTTTACGTGAGTTATGCTCGTAGAAAAACTGTCCGCGAACGCACGTACGTACGTACGTACATACACACACAAAAAAAATTAAAATATACTCGTAAGACCTCAAAACGTAAATATATGTTGAAAATTTCAATTTCGATTTTCGAGGCGATTACAAGAACTTCCCATATACTGGGAAGTTAAAAATATTTCTAATTCTGAAAGGCACGACGCTATTTGAAAACATATTAATTTTCTAGTTTGAATCTGGCTTTCACACTAGGCACTAAGCTTTAATGGATTTGAAAAACCTAGAATGCAACGAAGGAAATACTACTTCATAAAATTCTAGATTATCTCAGCAACAATTTTTCCTTTGAAGTGGAAAACATTCGAAACCGTATCCACTAGCAAATTATATTTCCATTTCGGTTGGCTTTCCAAAAGATTCGAAATCTATTGATTCTAAGGCCAACTTCGATAAGAGATTTATATATTTGCTTTTACTTTCACTGTTGCCGACGCTAAATTTGTCCTTGAAAATTAACACAGTCTCTGTAGGAATCTGCTCGAACGTAAATAATAAGGGAAATCGATAATCTAGTATAGGAAATTAAACTCGGATCAGAGACATGACTATTATCTAAGTTCTTCTCTCAATTTATGGTAATCGTCCTGATGGGATATCATCGCACCTATTTCACTGCTGGATGAATATATAAAGGCACGCCTCAATTCACATCCTTTTGACGGCAAGTCGCTAAGGTATAAACTTACATGAGGCGTAATTACAATTTCTTATTGGAGTCTATTCAGGTGGATGGTAGATACGATGGTATCTTCGACTATGGATTGGGGAGAACAACAATTGATCGATTTATTCTCGTTTGAATGATGAAAATATAGGTGTGCACGTTTAAGAACTTAAATAAATTAAAGATAGATTAGAGAGATGTAGAAAGGAAGTTTTCGAAAGATAATTGCATATTGATATTGGAAAGTTGGTAAATAATTGCTATAATTTCATTACATTAAATTTAGATTATGTTGTGGTTCATGCAGATAGCTGAAGACTGAGTTGACATGCTAATTCAAACACTTTTCCTACTGCAAGAAAACATTCAAGTCTAGGTATCAGCTTGGGAGGAACACAGCAAGTTATTCATGCTTCAAGTCAAGACTAAAACCTCCAAAATATTCAATAACATGATGCGACTCGTATAAAGTTATATAAGCTAATTATTCCAAAACGTCATCACCTTAAAGAACACGCTCCTTCATTAAATAACTGCCAAAGTTTGAATTCAAAAGATCTATTATGTTTCTTTGTCAAAAATAGGAATTACCTTTTTTAAAACTTGTAACAATTTTAAAGACACTCTACTCTGAAGATATTTTATGCATCTTTCTCTGCTAGTATTCTCTACAAACTCATAATCCTTATTCAAAAACATTTAGCTTGGTATGCATGTTATCATAATTTCAGCCGTATTTCAGGAATAGCATTGTAGGGGCATGCGTAACTTATTAGTTGATTTGCACATACGTAAATAACATGTCCGAATCATTGACATAATTTAGCATTTTTGAGACTCTAGTGATTTTTTCAAGCATTTTATAGCGGAAAACTTTTAACAATTGAGAAGGTGTGGCAAATATAGATAAAATTACGTGAATACTTAATGCACGTTATGTCCCTTGCACTTGATTATCGAATAGATATACTATGCGACCAGAAGTCTCTTCAACAAAGAAAGTGAACTATTAGAAGTAAATTTAATAAAATCTAGTTCAAATTTAACATTTAATCAGAACTAACTGTATCACGAAACAACAAGAATGCGGACTACCCTGTTCTTTCAATGAGCCCTCCAATCAATGCCCTAAATAATGATTATTTCATTTACAACCCTGTATATGCTTCCATAATTAAATGACACTTGGATACCTAAAAGACATAAAATACTACTCGATTTTTATTAGAAAGTAGTTTTTCATTCCGAAAAAAATCTAAAAAAAATACTGCCGATGGTAGATTTCAAGTGTTTGTTTTGAAAATCACATTTAATTTTTTTTTATCTGCTTGTAACTTTTATTTAATTTAATTAAAAAAAATTCACTAAATTTTTAGAAAGGAATCAAGAATTATTTGTAGCTGTTGAGCCTTTGATTCTTTTTTATCCTTCTACTTATTTACTAAATAAAAACAAGAGATAGTTAAAAGTTTGCCCATTTGAACTCACTCTAACAAGTTTTTGATTAATTTGATTAAATTTGCTTCTAATTTGCTTTGAGACTATAATATAACCCATTAATAAACGAAAACGATCTCAATTACGGCTTCTGGCAACTATACGATCAATAAAGATACAATCAAACGTTCATTAGGCACCAAAACATGCTTTTGTTGTTTTTGTTGATGTTCTTGTTGAAAGCTCATCCCCGTCAATTAATTATATTATCTTGATGAATTTAATTCAGTTTGTACTTTCCGAATGAAGTCAAAATTCCATTGAAGAAAAATTGTTTATTTAGTTTTCAAAGAGCTTTTTCACGATATTCTATGTAACTATTCTTTCAGTTTTATATTCATCTATTTTCCGTGCTTGTGTAAATTAATTCAATCACGTGTTTCAGAATATGTGTTCACTTTGAAAACTATTGGCATGAGTTAAAGTTGACTTTGATGGATGCAAGGTTGATTGTCTCAAAGTGATATCTCGAGGTGAAATAAATTATAAATAATTTGCAATTAATTTGATACGAAATCACAAGATTTTATTGTATTTCAGTGTAAAATTCCGAATATGGTCGATTCTAGATGTCGCTGGTAAGTTGAGATAGTTTGTTTTAAATTATTGTATGTTTTTTGAACATAAATTTAAAGTATAATTGATAATTAACTAATTAAAAATCGCATTATTTGGATTAAACTAACGTAGCTGCACGGAAAATCCCCAAATTTCATCAAGCATCTTTCAGATCGTGGTTTGTACATATCAAATAATTGTTGCTAATGACGGAATCAATACCACGATCATTCTCGCCTAAAGAATCTTTTGCTGTCATTGCTGAACCACAATTAATTTAGCTATATTTCCATATCCATTCCACCTCTCGACTCTCGAAGCATGGCTAGCCAAAACCAGATTAATTTCAACCCAAAGACAAATATTTTCAACGGGAAGATAGATAGACTGACATTTATCTGAGATGTGTATCTTTTTCTACGATCACGTATATCTTCATTTGCATTTGAGATTTTAACGTGCGTAAATATTATTAAGGTTGCTTGCGATGGTGTTTCGCCTACGTGAATTTATTAGGGGCTCTTGGTAGAAAGAAGATAGTAAAGTAGATGGAAAAGTGCGATTTTTTATCATACATATTGATCACAAGGAAATGAATTGCTAGAATAACAAGAACGACTAGAGAGGTAAAAAAACCACCAGTTGGTAAAGAATCAATAACCAAATTAGAATAGCAACATTGAATGCGATGTATTGAATGGTTGACTGTTGATTCAATGGTTTCGATCTTTAGTAGATTCAAAGGTGTTACTTTTTCCGATAAGAAGCTTGTGTGGTAGACAGAGAGAATAACAACCTTAAAATTTGTATACAGAGATGGCCTAAGCATGTGTGGTTCAAAATCAATGTGCAAATTATGTCATTGTAGAATGATTTATGGCCATTGGTAGAATGATCTCATTACTGAGGATCTCAGATTTAAAAAATTATAAAATAATTAATATCTCGTAAAAACATTACACATCACACATTTTTAAAAATTTTGGCTGTCTATTTACGGAGAAGATCTGAAAAGTACATGTTTAAGGTCAATTAACTCCTTTTCGAAGAAATGGTTTATAGACATGTGAATTTTATTAGTTTCCTTGAAATCATATTCCCAGATTATTTTGCCTTTCTTGCTTCGACTGTCAAGCCAGCCTGCCGCCACCAGGGTCATCTCTCTTTCATGAGCCATCATGACCCGCGTTTTCATTGATGACTGCAAAACGATAGTCATTTTTCAACTCCAGTAAGGCAATAGTCATACGGCTTGTCCCAAGTGAGTTTATTTCATGAAAGGAAAGAAAAAGACAATTTCGAATACCGATCCCATTCATAAATTATAATTTTCAAGTAAAAAATTTATAGAGATAAAGGTCTGTGTCTATTTTTTCAAAAAAAAAATTTGGGTTCTTTGTTTCACATGCTCCAGTAAGAAGATATCATGTCATCCAGTTTTTTGGGTGTTTCCGTGATTTTGTAAATAAAAGTGAAAGAAAAAATTTCTTGAAGTTCAATAGTTGCTTATTGATGTAAAAAAGTTTTAAACCATTTAAATAAATATTTATATTAAAAGCAATTATTGAAATTTGGTGCAAAAGACCTAGACTGCCCCCTTAAATTGAGATGAAGATGCGTGTTAATGAATCAGATTTAATGCAACACTCTCTAGCATCGTCTATTATCCAAGAGATAAAACTAGTTCCCTACTCTGCGAATTATGGACAACATTCTCTAATCCTCCTGGAGAGAAGCCAAAAGCTATGAATGATTCTGCTCTGGGACATTTTTTAGATATATTTTTAGCAATTATAACGCCATCAGATACACCGGCTGATTTGGAAGATTTCTAGCCAGTTAATTATATCGGAGGGACAACACCCTCTCTCCATTGTTGTGGTGCTTGAAAAGTATAAACCCTATACTACGAAACTAGAAAGTTTTATTACTGATTACTAAGCCGATCAGTTTTATGGAATTTTTATTTAAGCGTTATCAAAACGGATTGTTTCAACTATTTTGGCACTGTTTTTCAACGCTGAAAAAAAATTTATTGGGAGTTTTTCACAATTTTGCGAGGTTTATTCATGATTTTAAAAAAATATAATGGCGATTTCAATAGATTTTTTGACTTTAAATGTAAATTTCTCTAACATATTCATAGGGGGGAAAATGTGCTCATCTCGCGCGGAGGATCCTCTGTAAATCAGAAAATGGCAAACAAAAAAGGCTCTCTAGCTACAACTTATTGAAATGCTAGACTCCAATTATTACGAATTGATATAGAAAATCATTTGATTTTCTACACTAACATTTCTTTTAAAGAGCAAATTCAAAAGAACATTCTATAATTTCAATATTGGATGTAGTCCCCTGTTTTAGCTTTAAAAAATCCTACAAATATGAAAGCAACATATTAAATGTGTATACAAGTAAAATGTAGACTTGCTGGCCAATAAACAAAAAAAATCAAAGAAATTCACAAAGTCAATGATATTGTTAACAAATGTTTCCTAATATTAATAAATAAATGCCAAATATTTTATCCGATGACAATTTAACATACGATCATTAATTAACAAATTAGTATTTGAAGCTAAAACATCACAACGACTATTGGCACACCCTAATAAGATTTTATTCATAGATAAATCTTCATTTTATCATTTGATAGCTTGAAATAAATTGCAGAAAAACAAATAAGACAGAATTAAATTTTCATTCTGTCGATAATACAATCACATTTATCAAATGCATAGACTTATCAAATGGTTTATTTTTATTTGTTTTTTTTTCGGCACATGTAAGCTCCCCCTTGAAAGCCCCAAGTAATTATCAAAACTAAGCCACATGATATGGTGAAATTGGCTTACACGTTTTTATGAACAAAACGCAGTATATAATTGATATTTATATAATTTTAACAGTTTATATATTAAATTGCTACTGACCAAAACTGGTATTATCAAGTGAAATATGTAATTATTTTCATGTTTTCTTCATATCTTATTTTCTTCGTTGGTTAATCTATAGATTGCTATCTTATCTGAACATGTCTGAAACTCTTTGTTTGTATATTGGATAGACAGCTGTTGGTGCGTAGTTTCTAAGTGCATTGGTGTTTTACTTCCGTGGTTTTTTCTCGTAAAATACTCGACGGTCTGCTATGATTCGAGATGGACCACTTTTGTTGGGTAGATCATCCTCAAATTTTTCTTCAATTTTCAAGACTAACATACATTAGTCATGATTGATAATCAAAACTTTATGAAGTGTTTGAAATCAACATTTTTAATTATTATGTAATGCCAATTTTAAATCCTAAATCCTAGGGCTTTCGGCCATCATGAGATAATGCGGTGAAAATTTGACAGAATTTTAAGTGAAAATTTGTTAGATGACCGCACATCAACTTTAGTAGTGTTGTTTTAAAAGGAGAAAAGAAAATATTTAGAGAGATCAGATACCTTTCATTTGTGAAATTTTGATAGTTACGTCATGAAGTTGTCCTTTTACGAAACTAAATTTCCTATATCGAAATTTCTTGAAATGTCTTCTATGAAAAAATCTACAAAGCAATTTATGATTATTTCAAAAAAGTGTAAAATTTTGCCATCATGAAAAATAAAACCGACCGTAGACCAAGTTGAGAAAACAACGATAAAATTTTTTAACTTCCCAGTATATGGGAAGTTCTTGTAATCACCACGAAAATCGAAATTGAAATTTTCAACATTTCTTTACGTTTTAAGGTCTATAGAGTATATATAAAGTGTTTTTAGAAAGGGAGATGTATGTGTGTGTGTGTGTACATACGTACGTACGTCTGTACGTACGTCTGTAAGTTCGTGGACACTTTTTTCTACGAGCATAACTCACGTAAACAAAGTCGTATCGACTTCGTTAAGGTGTCAATCGTCATGCGTTATATATCGCGAACCAAACATACGATTTACATGATTAAGGTGTCAATCGACGCGTATTGACATTCATGTGATTCTATCAAGTTTCTAAAAAAATTCTTTGAGCCGTTTTTTTCATTTTTGAAAAAAAGTGCAAAAAATTGGTTTTTTGTCAAAAACAATAAATATTTAACCATATTTTCAAGTCCAAGTAATCAATGTTTATATAATTTATATACTCCAAACAGTTCTTTTAAAAATGCTATCAATTTTTTTTTCTCATGATTACAAAAAAAATCGAATAAAAAATAAATATCCTCAACAGTCATCATGATCTTCAAGGTCATATTTGTCATGCGTTATATCTCGCGAACCAAACATACGATTTCATCGTTTAGGCGTCAATGGACGCGTATTAACATTTTTGTGAATCTGCCGAATTTTTAAAAAAATCGTTGGAGCCGTTTTTTAATTTAAGAAAAAAGGTGCAAAAAATTAGGCTTTTTTTCATAAACAATAAATTTTTAACCTGATTTGCGAAACATAGTAATCAATGTTTATAAAATTTATATACTCCAAACAATGTTTGTAGAAACACCATCAAAACTTTTCTCATGTTAAGGTAAAAAATTAAATTAAAAATAAAAAATCTTTAAAAGTCATCATGATTTTGAAGGTTATTTTTATCATTCACTATATCTCACGAACCAGATATAATATTTGCATCATTAAGGTGTCAGTTGACGCGTATTAACATTTTTGTGAAGTTTTTAACATTATAAAAATTCGTTTCAGCCGTTTTTTTAATTTAATAAAAGAAAATGCGAAAAATTATGGTTTTTTTCATAAAAAATATTTTTTTAACTTGATTCGCACAGCACAGTGATACCAGTTTATAAAATTTATACATTCTTATCAGTTTTTGAAGAGAAACCAGCAAAATTTTCTTCCATGATTATGAAAAAAAAACTAAATAAAAAATCATTCAAAGTTACCATGTAAAGAGGGTTCATACGAATGATATTACTTTATATCTTTTATTCTAAAAAAATGGTTGTAAATTCAATCAAAGTTTTAAAATATTTGCATAATTTGAGCAGAGTTTTAATAGTTTTTACAGTCTGTTAATTTAAAAAAAATTGCTTAAATTTTGAAAACCAACAAAATTTCAATCAAATTTGCATTTGAGGTAATCAACGCTTTGAATGGCAAAATGTTTTGTAGTCAATACTTTGCAAGATCATATGCTTTGAAAAGCTTTCCGAATAAAAAAATGTAGTTTTTAGTAGATTCATTCTTTGGTAATCGTAAGATTTCAATAACCATCATCATTTGTAATACATTTTACTTTTTACATGAAATTGAATTGAATTGATTGGAAAAAATAAAGAAATCATCGACTTTAAGGAAAAAAGTTTGTTTTTATTCAAGAACAATTGAACCTGTTTTTGACTGCATGTACAAAATTTTTTAAGACCAAAAAGGCCCCCACCGATTGATCCGCGTGAATATTCAATCTGTCCTCATCGACCAAAAACCTTACGTAATCAATGGACCCTCCCGTAGACGATATGATTCATATTAACTCATTCCTGTTACTGCTATGAATACCTCTCATTGTTGTAATGTTGTTGATGTTTATGTAGATATTACTGGGAAGTTGACCGTGTGGACCTCAAGGGTCGCACCTCGCGGCTTGTTTTTATCGGAGTCAAGTCATTTAAACGTATTAATAAAATTTAATAAACTTTTTAGCCCAGATTTAAGAACTATAACCACAGTACATCAAATTGTTCGGCAGAATTGATTACAGCAAGAAATAAATTATCAAGGCTAGTAGCTTAATCTAATATCAAATGGAAAACGGACCAATAATAATTTAAAAAATTTCTTACAAGTTAACAAAGAAATATTTTACAAATATTATGAACATTTTCCTTCCATAAAAATATAACAGCACAGTGAATCCAATCATCAGAATATCAAGCTTAAAAGATTCACTTGAGTGAATGTTATTGATTTTGAATAGTGTTTAACTATATTTTTTGATATGAATTTAATAATTAATTTACTTGCTCAGGAACGCCTTGTCGAACAAATGGAATTATTTCCATGGAAACTGTTGATGCTAATGAAAATTTCACTCACACATGACTCCATGAAAGCTGAATTGCTCATAATATCAGTTGTTAAATAACAATTTGAGCTATGCTGCAGTTAGTATTTAAAGCGCCTTGATTTTCTAAATAAACTTTATGAAATGTAATAGCGTCCACGAACAAATAAAATCAAAGTTGAAGAGTTTCGGCTAAACATAGCAGTTTTTTTAGTTCCAACTTCATCTTTTTTTATAATATTTATTTCGATATCTTTTGTTTGAAAAAACAACGTTAAATAATTTATGTAACGTAAAAATTGCGTTATTAGTTTCAATTGATTTTTGTTTCAAAATAAATATACATTTCACTTGCAAATTTCAAGACTCGTGAGTGCTTTAGTTCTTATAGGAATGAGTTCAATCTTCTAAATAATTTTGGAATTTGCTTGAGGCTACTTTCAAGTTTATCCATTCTCTTTAAAATAACTCACTGTAGCTAATTCAAAGAATGAATGACTAAAAATAAAGAACAAAAATTATGCATATATAAATCATATGGTTTTATACAACATTGCTTTAATTCAAATCAAAATAGATTGTCGAACCAATAAACAAAAAAAATACAAAAATATGCCAGCATATTTAACAGAATGATACACTTTTCTTGAAAAGCTTTCAATTTCAAATTCATTTTCATTTCATCTAGTCACCGACAATCACAACCTGAAGTCGCCAATTTATTCTCCCTCGATTTTCCTCGCAAATTTCTTGTAATTGTTTTGTCAGATAGAAAAGCGTTCAAGCTTGTGCAATCAACAACCACACTATCTACAACTACTAGAACCACAGCAAACATTATTGTCTACACTTTCATTGTCCATTGACCTAAATTCTATTTATTTATCTATCTATGAAGAGTGCACTTAAGATACTTTGTTAGAAGCTGTTTCCTCGATTTGTCGACAAATGTTTTCAATTTTTAACTCCTTAGTTTTATTTTTTCTGGAAAATAAGTTTCGTGAGAATTTCTTTAAAAGCAACGAAGAACTGCATTTTCAGTCCGAACTACTGGATATGACACATGGGAAACTTATTATGGACCATACTTTCAGGAGGACAACAGCTCAAAGACTGCCAACATTGGATCGTCAAAACCAGGAAAATATTCAGAGGACACTGTCTAAATAGTAGCACATAGTCTATGTTTATCAACAAAGATACTTAAAGCTTGTTCAATTTGCATTCGGATGTAACAATTTCGCATGATGTTTTTAGTTAATTGCTAATCTGAATTCTAGGCCAAGTTTTAGTTCAAATTCCAGATAATATTCTACGTGGAGAAAACGTTTTCGCTTTTTTCGTAATACTCTGCACACTGAGCCTAAAATCAATATTTATAGATTGTTTTTATCTTACTAGGTAAATAAGCTTAATTATTACGTATGCACATGCTTTTCTTCGAGCCGATAAAGACGAAAAGTGCTGTTGCTTTGTGTTCAAAAGTAAATATGAAAATTTCAATTCATTTATTTTCATTCAGAAAATACTTATGAATGTTTGACACTGGACGTTCACCTCAGGTGTATCTAAAAGAATAGCCGCGCTTTCAAAGGTTGTAACTGATTCATATTCCACGCGTATAATAAATTGCAGTACCTTTGATGGATCATTTTGTATTTTTAACTTCCCAGTATATGGAAAGTTCTTGTAATCGCCTCGGAAATCGAAATTGAAATTTTCAACTTTTCTTTACGTTTTGAGGTCTATAGAGTATATATAAAGTATTTTTAGAAAGGGAGATGTATGTGTGTGTATGTATGTACGTACGTATGTACGTTCGTGGACACTTTTTTCTACGACAATAACTCACGTAAACAAAGTCGTATCAACTTTGTTAAGGTGTCAATCGAAGCGTCTTTGCAATCTTAAGAGCTGATTAGTTTTTGGGAAACTTCGTTTGGGGGGGTTTGCTGTTTTGCCCGTTTGAAGATCATTTCTGTCAAGCGTTATATCTCGCGAACCAAACGTACGATATTTTTGAACAAGGTGTCTATCGACGCGTATTGACGTTGATGTGATTCTATCACATTTTTAAAAAAGTCTTGGAGCCGTTTTTTAATTTTTTAAAAAAAGTGCAAAAAATTAGGGTTTTTTTCAAAAACACAAAATTTTCAACCTGATTTTCAAACTTAAGTAATGGATGTTTATATAATTTATATACTCCAAATAGTTCTTGTGAAAAAACCAGCAAAAGTTGTTTTCATGATTACAAAAAAAATTAAATAAAAAATAAAAAAATCATTCAACGTTCAAGGTCTTTTACGTCATTCATTATATCTCGAGAACTAAATATAATCTTCCCATTATTTAGGTGTCAATCGACGCGTATTATCATTTTTATGATGTTTTCATATTTTAAAAAAATCATTGAATCGGTTTTTTTAATTTATTAAAAAAAATTGGAAAAGTAGTGTTTTTGTATAAAAAAATTCGTTTTTAACCTAATTTGCACATCGTAATAATAAATGTTTATAGAATTTATAAAATTTTATCCATTTTTGTAGAGAAACCACCAAAAACTTTTCTCATGATTACAAAAAAAATTAAATTAAAAATAAAAAATCATTCAAAGTCACCAAGTAAAAAGGGTTCATTCGAATCATAATACCTTAAATCTCTTATTCTAAAGACATTGTTGTAAAGTCAATCAAAGTTTATTAATATTTGCAAAATTTTAGCAGATTTTCAATAGTCTTCACAGCACCATGTTTTAACTTTAATGAAAAAACTGCTTTGTAACCTGTCCCCCCTCCGATTGATCCGCGTGAATAATCAATCAAACCAATGCACCAAAATCCTTACGTAATCAATTGACGCTCGCATAGATGTTATGATTAATATTAAGTCATTCCAATAACGTTTATAAGAGGTACATTTTTATTATTTGAAGTAGTATTATTTCCATAATTATTATTGTGTTTAATATTTTTAATATCTATGTAGATATTACTGGGAAGTTTACCGTGTGGACCTCATGGGTCGCACCTCACGGCTTGTTAGTATTTGTTTTGCATCAATTTGATTTTGCTGTCACGGCATACACAATTCGATTAACATGAAATAGTGCGTGTGTATTGCAGCACTGATGTTAATTAGTATTATTTTTGTGAAGAAAACACCTGAACTAGGTAAGTAAGCAGACAACTACTAAAGGCAAAAAAGTTCTAATTAGGCAGGTAGACATATGTGTGTTACTTACAGGTAATACACAAGATTTTTTTCTAGATCAGAATCATTTTTAAGGGGTCTTACTACATTTTTAAAAAAAAAAATTGAAAACATTTTAATAGAAAGAATAGAGATATCGTTTTGAACTGTGCTTATGAAACATAACATATTACAATTTTTTTCAGATTTTAAAAAAAATCGCTTAAAAATCGAAAAGTGTCTTCTCAATCAAAACGATTCTAGCTCATGCAAAAGCCATGTACATATGTGCACAATAGCATATTCAAAAATTAGAGCTATCGATTAAGTAGGTTTTCTTAAATCGTGCACACCACCCTCAAAAACGTGGCTTTCTGAAAATTGGGTTTAAAGTTGTGAAATACTAAGCTAAATGTACAGAATAGTAAGAGATCATAACGACATTTCTTCAGTCTCCCCACTCATTTTTATAGATGAATGTATTATTATAAATGTATATTATATACAATAATATAAATCAGAACGGAGCAGATCGAACGTACGAAAACCAGACGGAGCATCAAGAAATGCTCTCTCACGTTTAAAAATAATTTTAGAATTAAGATATCGCTCTAAAACTTTTTGTGTAATGTTTTTAATGATATTTACTAATAAAATACGTGAAAAAATTGATATTTTGGAAACAATTATGCAGGAAGACCCTTTAAACAAGAAAACAGAAACTTAAATTCAAAACTTTTTTCGATATTAACATATGAAAAGAAATAATTTACTGACTAGATACGCAATTTTCTAAATGAAGCAATTAAACATTTATCGATTGAATCTAAAAAAAATCAAAAATGAGTTGCATGTAAACTTTCGATAATTTTAATCAATCGAATAAATTGATCGACAAAAGTCTATTGCAAACAAGTTTATAGGACTGAAAATTTATCCATTAATATATTCGAATGACTCAAAAAAACTAAAAGTAAATATTAACCTTGTTTTTAACTTTTGAAATTATTTTCTCAAGTAATTTAACTAAGGCGAGTGTGACAAGGAACGAAGAGTTGAAAAATTCAAAATAAATTGCTACAGCTCTTTGCAAATACATTAAGACCAACGTATTATCCTATTTTCCAATATATTATCTTATTCTCGAAAGAAAAAATGGGCAGGAAAGTTTAAAAACATTGAGAATGAAACGATGTCAGTTCGTGGAATGAAAAGTTGAATATATTATAATATTCTTGAACATAATCTATAAACGAGAATTGTAAATTTTTGGATTATTTAATGATTGCGTCGCTTTATATGGCAAGAGGAATGTGAAAGATATGAGCAAATTAACTTTTTTCCTACGTTCACTTTTTCGCTTTTTAAAATAAATATAAGAAAAGGGAAATCTTCAGGTGGCCCATTCCATACTTTTTCTTCATAAGAATTTGATCGGAAGCTTTCTCCCTACGAAGCCTTAAAATTAATGGACGCTTTCTAACTTATTACAACCTTTTTAATTTATGAAAATACACGGTTCATAATAAGTATTATAATAATAATTATTATCGATGGCACAATATCCCAGTTAGGACCAAGGCCTTCAGGTAATTTTATAGTCACCTCGTTCAATTGATCAACAGAACACTAGGAGGTGAAGCGGTAAGCAACATCCTCGCTGAATTTTTCTTTAAGATGTCATGTATATTTAGTAAAAATGTATTAACATCGTTGATTTTAAAACAAAGCTTACCATATTGGCTAAGCTCATTTACTCTTTAAATAGTAATTGCTGAAAATTAATTTCAAAAATCGAAAGGAACCTGACACTAAACTAACTGATGGAAAAAACAAAAATCCAAGCAAAGTAATAATTGTATTTCAGATCGACAACTCGTTTGTAGTTTCATCATGTTTTTCTGACTAAAAGCCCAATAATTTCATTTGAAGTGAATTCGCCACCTAAGAAATAAGAATGGAACTTAAGTTAATTGGAAGATTCGAACCACAATTTGGAAAGAAGTTATGTATACTAGCAAATTAAATTCCTCTTATTATTTTTCCATTGTCCTTACTTTTCAAGGTCTCACGATGATAAGGATACCTATTACTAATAACTTTTCTTTAAGTATCCTACTTAATTAACTTTCCTAAACATAAAACGCAATGTTCAAATTACTGAGCAAACAATCTACTCAATTTAATGCGTATCGTTCGGAAAACAGGAAAACACTATAATTTTCCTTTGACCTTCATATTCAGCCGAAACAGCTCAAGGAAACACTAATTATATTATGAGGAACGAATAAATATAGAAAGATTTCACATTTACTTTAATGAATGGCTAAAGTCATATCAAAAGTGGTAAAATTGAAGAGTATATCATTTCTATTTGACCTAATTTAAGAAAATGAAATTTGAAGTTGTTATCTAGAACATTTTTGTGCAAATTTTAGGTTCATTTGTGAAATTTTAACACACGAAGGATTTGCGGCAGGAATAAAAAGACTTTTTGACTTTTTGGTTGCTTTTAAATCTAATCTTTCGGTGAAAAACGATCATAGCAATGAAAAAAAATGAATTATGAATTTAAATTGAAACATTCGTACGTTGAGTGATCCATCTATGCAACAAATAAATCTAAACGGTTTATGTAGATTCATTATATGTTTTCAAATAAACGATGTGTTTAACGTTTCACTTAAAATTTATCTCACTGCAGAAAAAAACACGCAAAGAGATCGGGCAGTGTTCCTGTTTATAAACTTTCACCGTCACAATTTTATCATGTGCGAAATATAGCCATTTGGCTCAATGCCAATATAATTTTTTTTGAATATTTAGAGACGAGGAAAAGCCTGCATTTAATATCAGTTTTCTGTTTTTAGATCAAGTGTTTATTCCAGCTTTAAAGCAAAACTTTTCCTTCAATTTGTTATTTTTCGTTCATTATTACAAGAAAAAATTGATGATTCAAGACCAATAACATTTTTATAAATATTTACAATTTGTGGTAGCATTCCCTATTTTGAATATTTTAAATTAAAAAAAATAAGTGAGTACAAACTTCAATGGATAATAACTCGTGATACATAGAAACATAGCACTAAGCATAAATATATCAATTAAACGCGAATTTTCGAAAGTATCTAAGATTGATGTTCAACAATCATTTCCATGTCAACATGTTGCACTTTCTTTAGGATTGGTTGATTCATCTCATATGGAATCTCCATCGAAATAAACATCTTAATATTTTCGAATTTATTTTTAAAATAATTTGTGAAAAATCCACAAAATTTCATGATGCCAAAATTCGCGAGCCTATCACATATTTTCCGTCTAGTTTTGGGTCGAGTTGAAATTTTTTTTGATGAAAAAAAACAACCCAATTATTTCTATCATTAATTTCTTCGCCGGCAAACATTCGCTGCCGATGGATTGTCAACACATTCGACGGAATAACATAAACAAACTCGATTTCATAATGGCGGGCGCTATTCGCCGGCCAGATTCAGATACAGATACTAAATATGAATACCGGCTTTTATTTTGAGCTTTTTGAAAAATCTGTAGTTTTCCATGGCGAGTTGTTGCTGCCAGTTGACGTGTATGTGTTTCTTTATGTTGAGTATTTGTTGTTCAAATACAAAAATAACACAAGCATACTCACCATGGCTATCATGAATCTTGAACATATGCTTCAAGTTGCACGTAGGCCCTTAATAAGGTGTTTGTTTTGTTGTCGAAATGATGTTGGTCAAGGTTTTCGATCCGGAAAACAATTATAAAAGAGATTCTAAGTTTGGTGTGAGCGGCGATAAGAATATTATTGTTGAATTTATTGTTTTTTTAATTGATTTGTATGTTATTTTTAGAGATGGATTGAATTTGAATGATTTTTTAAAGTTGTTTCAGTTTAAAATTTAATTTCAATTATGTTAATTCATCAGATCATTTATGGATGTCAGCAGATCAACTGAAGAACGAATCCTACATTACTAGATGTCACCAGCTCACTAAATTGAAATGCTCAATATGAAGAAAAACTTCTACCTGGAAGAGCAACTGAAAATATCATCAACTAAACAACATTAACAGTTCACACTTTATCTATAATTTCATATGCATAATATTCTCGTATCAAGATGCCATTATACCTAGGAAATCGCATTGAACTAAGGTGGAATCTACGTACTCCTCTAAGTCCTCTACATGTTCTCAGTTGTTCTGTTAGAATACTAATATTCTTGTCATTGCTACCATTACCGTTTAATTATAATGCAATTCAATATTAGTTGTTGGTAGTTGGTATGTTTACTGCGATGCAATTTTTGTTGTCATTGGAAAATCGAAAAATATGTGAGACTTGATCATTAGCATCGCATATCATATCATTATTTAATGCTAATTTTTAACCATTTACATGAGATTATCTCCTGGAGATATCGATTTTTGCATTGCATAGATATAGTTCAAGTATAGCTAGTTTATTATAAAACAGGCCGTGGAATTTAATAAAAGTTTTGTCCTTAACAGAGAAACGTGTTCGGAAATTTTAAAAAAAAATTATCAAACTAATCATTCGAAGCCATATTAATTTCCGAATACACAAACTAGAGAAATTAGAGAAAAAAGATAGTTCAAATCCAAAAACAAGCCGCGAGGTGCGACCCTTGAGGTCCACACGGTCAACTTCCCAGTAATATCTACATAAACATCAACAACATTAAACACAATAATAATTTTGAAAATAATGCTTCTTTAAGTAATAACAATGAGAGATATTCATAGCAGTTACAGGAATGAGTTAATATGAATCATATCGTCTACGGAAGGGTCCATTAATTACGTAAGGTTTTTGGTCGATGAGGACAGATTGAATATTCACGCGGATCAATCGGTGGGGGCCTTTTTGGTCTTAAAAATTTTGTATATGCAGTCAAAAATAGGTTCAATTGCATGTAAAAAGTAAAATGCATTACAAATGATGATGGTTATTGAAATCTTTACTAAAGGTTGAATACTATTACTAAAGGTTGAATCTACTAAAAACTACAATTTTTTATTCGATGAAAGCTTTTCAAAGAATATGCAAAGTATTGACTACAAAACATTTTACCATTCTAAGCGTTGATACCGCAAATGCAAATTTGATTGAAATTTTGTTGGTTTTCAAAATTTAAGCAGTTTTTTTAATGAAAAGACTATAAAAACTATTAAAAATCTCATCAAATTATGCAAATATTTTAAAACTTTGATTGAATTTACAACAATTTTTTAGAATAAAAGATATAAAGTAATATCATTCGTATGAACCCTCTTTAAATGGTAACTTTCAATGATTTTTTATTTAGTTTTTTTCATAATCATGGAAGAAAATTTTGCTGGTTTCTCTTCAAAAACTGATAAGAATGTATAAATTTTATAAACTGGTATCACTGTGCTGTGCAAATCAGGTTAAAAAAATATTTTTTATGAAAAAACCCTTAATTTTTCGCATTTTCTTCTATTAAATTAAAAAAACGGCTGAAACGAATTTTTATAATGTTAAAAACTTCACAAAAATGTTACTACACGTCAACTGACACCTTAATGATGCAAATATTATATCTGGTTCGTGAGACATAGTGAATGATAAAAATTACCTTGAAAATCATGATGATTTTTATGATGTTTTATTTTTAATTTAATTTTTTACGTATTCATGAGAAAAGGTTTTGATGGTGTTTCTACAAACATTGTTTGGAGTATATAAATTTTATAAACATTGATTACTATATTTCGCAAATCAGGTTAAAAATTTATTGTTTATAAAAAAACCCTAATTTTTTGCACTTTTTTTTCTTAAATTAAAAAACGGCTCCAACGATTTTTTTAAAAATTTGATAGATTCACACAAATGCTAATACGCGTCGATTGACACCTAAACTATGCAAATCGTATGTTTGGTTCGCGAGATATAACGCATGACAGAAATGACCTTCAAAGAGTCAAAACAGCAAACCCCCCCGACCGAAGTATCCCAAAAACTAATCAGCTCTTAAGATTGCAAAGACGCTTCGATTGACACCTTAACGAAGTCAATACGACTTGGTTTGCGTGAGTTATGCTCGTAGTGTCCACGAACGTACAGACGTACGTACGTACGTACACACACACACATACATCTCCCTTTCTAAAAACACTTTATATATACTCTATAGACCTCAAAACGTAAAGAAATGTTGAAAATTTCAATTTCGATTTTCGAGGCGATTACAAGAACTTCCCATATACTGGGAAGTTAAAAATTATATGGTTTGGATTAATTCTTCAGGAATTTTAGCTAAACATTTCATTTTGGTCCTTTATAAAAAAAAACAATTTTATCATATGAAATATTATTGCCAAAAACCAACTATAAAAATTTAGTAGCACCCAGTATTTTTATTAAAGTGCATTTTCTTAGTGAATTCCCCAATAAATAGTCTTAAGGACTTGATCACTGAAAACTTTAATCAAAATAATAATATTGACGATACCAGTGGTTTGAAATGCTAAACCAAATTTACAGTTGTTAAGGAAATGGTTCACCATTTTAGTTTGAAAAAATTTAAACTAACAAAAGATTTGATGGTTTTCCCATAGATTAAGCCTCTAAATTTATGATTTTCTCCTAATATTAACGAGCTTTTTTATCTTATCTATCTTTTTAAATTATGTTGTTTTAATTATGTTTTTATTACTATTTCGAAGTGATAGAATTGTTAAATTCCTTTCTGAAATGATCAATTTTTGCACAATTCCCTTTGAATCGCCGATAAGAAAGGGCACTAGGTTAAAAGTAGAAAAAAGAAGCAAGCGTTATTTTGGATTGTAATTTTCAAAATTCACTTCTGAAAAAATTCGTAATGATATTAGTAATGGATAAATCGAAAATCCAATTAAAAGCTCAGTTATTCTCATTAGAATTCAGTTTAAAATTCATCTTAATAATTTCGGATTTCATTTCAATGAAACATCCTAAATAAACAATTTGTTGTGGAATCAAATTTATAATATCAGAAATTCATTTCGCGGAAAACAATCATTTAATTTCCATGATTTCATTACTTTTTAATAACTTTTCGCACGATTTCTATGAGGGAAAATTAAAGCCAAAAAGCTTGGATGAAACCAAAAGTTTTTGCGAAATAATTCCAGAATAAAGTTGAAATTTACCTCAGCCATAATTAAGGAAAATAATTCAACTTTCCGTAATAATCACTTCAGACGAAATTTCTGTACTTCAAATTGTGTTCAGAATTTCCATATCAACTGTTGAATAGATTAAATAGTATCACGCGAGCTTCACGAAAGCAAACAGAATAGTTAAATATTCAAACATAAGATATGTATGTTTGCTATTCCCATGACGTCATCAATACACAATTTTAAACTTGTGAAGATTAAACGAAAATCGGAACATCCTGAAGTGATTTCTTGAATGAACGTCGATAAAGTCAAGCACATATGTAAATCGATGGTTGAAAAACAATTCTCGTGTGCTATGTAAATTCGGCATTAAGTATTTACAAATTAGATTCACAAGATACTTATGGGAAAATCTAGAGATAGATTTTTTTCGGAATTTAGCAGTTAGTGTATTTTTACTATAAAGAAAATTTAGGAATGTTTGCTTTTAAATGTTACTCCGATTCATTTAAGGAGCATGCATGATGTTACTGTCGAACCTTGAACCTGAAGGAGTGAGCTAAAAATTTGAGTTATTGAGTAGCTTGGATTAACGGGGATAAAATATTGACTTTTTGGTTTCAACATCGACGCAAACATGTATTTTACCTTTGAGCAATAGAAATTTAACAGGCGTTTTTACAAAATTGATGAAATTCGACTGATTGGTATTTTTTTTAAAAGCATCCTACATACTTATAAATATGAAATCAATTTTGAGTGCTATGAAAAGCTAAGAATTAATTACGAATCCATATTTTACATTTGAAATTTAGCAGTTGTAAAAGTTGTTCGTGGTTAGATTAACTCTAGATAAAGATTGACTCGATAATAGTCGCGATATTATTTATTTTTCAAGAGTATCCAGTTAAAATGTGAGATTTATCGGAGCAAAACTGACGGACATACAGACAGCAAAATTGGTTGGAGAGCATATATTTCTCTCCTACCAATTTTGCTATTATTATCAATTTTTAAACGCGTTTTTCTTAGATTTCGTTCTTTCAAAGTCGGTGATTACTGTATGTATTTCAAAAACTTCTTATCCGATCCTTCGCAAATTTTGCACACTTACTTTATACATAAATCACGAGATAACAACACCGAGATTTTGTATTTTTATCGTTACAATTTACTTTAAAGCAACAAATTTGCCGACTTTTATCAATAAATTTTCGTAAATTAAAAAAATTCGTTTCTTTTTTTATTCCAAAAATTGAAAAATCAATGAAATAAATAAAACTTGATGTTGTTACTTCGAAAAGCTCATAAACTAATGGTATCTTTTTGGTTTTTAGTCACCACAAAGCAACCAATATTTTTTCACAAAAATTTTACAGAAGACTCTAGAAACGTTGCACTATTATGTTTTTTACTTATGAATAAATATATGTTCACCATATTTTCAAAAACAACCCTTAAAATTGTGTTCAAAATTTTGGAATTATCTCTACCTTCCCCCACCCCCCTCTTTAATTATGATATGCATCAACCCACTTGAAACATGGAGATCAAAGAAATTAATATGTATCACCAATTTTACTGACGGTTAACAGGAGTGAATACAAGTTTTGCAAAAATATAATTACAGTTACACAAAGCTGAAAAATACTATTTTATATGAAAATAAGCTCAACAAGAAAAACTGTTGTCATCAAGCTTGAAGTACCTTGGCAAATTTAGCAAGAACAAGCCGTACAAAAAGTATTAGATTGGAACCTTAGTCATAACGTAAATCTATCTATTTCGTTCAAAACAATACCATTCATGACCACTTTGACTAGTTTTGGCTTATACATGAAAAAAATCAATTATGCAAATGCAACAGAATATTTTCGGCCTCTAATTGACGCCATCAATCATACCAGGTATTATTTTCAACGCTACATTGTCAGCCAAAAAAATACCCTAAATAATTTGGTTGAGAAAATCAAAATGGTGTAACGTCAACCGGAAAATCGCATAGCTCATTTACGAAATAAGTGACACGCAACAGGTTGTTATATAATTGGTTTACCAACTAAAATATTCATAAAAGACACGAAATCTTCCAATAACACGCAATTATTTCATAAATTCGACATTCTAAGCAATTGTTTATTATAGTTTATTTAAATTTATTCAGCTTGACATTCCTGATCGATAGCGAAATGATAATATTTATATTTTTTGGTCCAATATCAATTTAATTTTCTACGATGTTTGCCCGTTGCCCGCAGGATTGAAGTTCAAGTTGAACATTTTTGATGATCGAATCGAGTGCATAAACCACTCAAGTCCAAGCAATATTGCTTTCACATTTTTGGGCCTATCAAGTGTTAGTCAAATGCTTTCTGAAATAGACGGAGATTGTTGTTTTTTTTATTTATAACGCGAATTCACATGTGCGCCACATATGAAGAGATAGAACATAATTTACATCCATACAAGCGAAACATTTTGTTAGGCACACTCGACAAACAATTTTGCAAACATGCTGCCCCATATTCTTGGATTCGTAATGATGTGATTTTGCTGTCCTTCCCGACATTAATAATTTGATTATACTGATTTAGGCGTCGGAATAGTGATAAAACAAATTGGTAACATTCCGGGCAGATGTATGCTATTTATTTAGCTGATTCGACTACATCATTGTGACAACATATTGCAAGAGTAATTTGAATCCTTAACCCTCAATTACTCGCGTCCTGTTTCCTATCAAAGTTACTCGCGCGGGGTATTTTGTACCCCAACGTTTTTTAACCACATATTAGACAAATTAATATACATTCCTTCATAATTTACGAACTTTTTGTAATTTATAGACGTTTAATGTATCAATAGGTATAAAGAAACGATTAATTAAAATTAATTGTGTTGTGCAAGTAAAAATAAACAATAAAATATTTGAATTTGAATGAAATAATAAAACCACTATTCTTATTCTAATTCCGCACTAGAAACAGGGGACTGAGCACATCTTTTACATTCAATAATATTTTTTTGTACATGATTTTTGCATGTAAAATTTTGACAGGTCGAACACTTCACAGTTGTGCTTGTATCCTTCGATCTTCCGCATAAATGACTTCGGCCACTTTTACGTTGCATTGGTAGCGTTGTTGAAGATGTTGCAGATCTTGCAGTTTGACTAACTCCGCACTGTTGTACATTTTCAAGCATATTCTGCATAATACTCCGTATGTTTAATGGCAGTGTTTTAATCAGTACCCGCTGCTGAATATGAGGTTTCATAATAGAGAGTGCTAATTTTTTTAAAAATAATCGTCTACTCAACGTCTCTCCACCATGTTTGCAGTGTATAATATAACTGTTAATTCCAGCTACGTTCAAAAGAGACATGAATACATTGTATGTTCACCTGTTGGTTCGTCTAGTAACTGAATACCTACCGCACATTTGGTCCACGGTATCAACACCACATTTTGTGCGGTTATAATCCATAATTATTTCCGGTTTTCCTTTTTCTGTGCCAATCTCATTTTTGTCATGCATAGTAGATAGAAGTACAACTGTTTTTTTCTTTTTGGGTACATATGAAACTAAGGTGATCCCATCCTGAAAGCCAAATAGGGAAGACTGAATTTTGATGGAAGAAATTCTTCAGGAATTTGACGCTTGTTCTTCTTCATTGTTCCAATAAAGGTTATTCCATTTTCTTGCAATGTTTTCGCTGATGGATAACTGGTATACCAGTTATCACAAGTCAAGTTCCTATTTGTTCCTTTTAGAGAGTCAGTCAAACTCAGCACAATATCAGTAGGGGTATTATTTACTCTGTAGGGCCCTGCTGGATGAAGACCACAATATACTTCAAGTTTATAGGTATAATAGGTTTTTGCATCAACAAGTGCAAACATTTTAATACCGTACTTTGCAGGCTTACTTGCGATATATTGTATAAACGGGCACCTACCACCAAAAGGCTCTAATTCTCCGTGTATCGTCACAAATTCTCCATGAGTATAGGACTTTTCACAATTAGTAACAAATTGATCCAAAAATGATCTTATTGCAGCAAGCTTGTCTGTTTTTCTTCTGTGTTGTCTTGTTCTTTTGTCATCAAATCGTATAGCGCAGTGCAAAAAATAAAATCTGGTCATGGACATCACTCCTCTACAAATTTCAATTCCACTTCCATCAGTCTCAAATATTTCAGACAGATTAGTTTTGCTCATTTTTTTAGAGCCTATGAGATTTAATAAACCCAAGAAAGCCAAAATTTCTCCTTTTGTCGTTTCCTTTATGTCCCTTCCCCTAGTATAATTTTCAGAATCTTTTGCTGATCTAATATGAATGTTAGTACAATGTACAATTTCTTCTATCATTTTTTCATCAATCATTTTTCGAAATCTGTAGATATTTCGTGTGGAATTGAAAATATTTTTTTCAAAATATTATTTTTTGGCACTTTTGCAAATTTGCTCTTTAGTTTTCCTCCGTTTGTGCGTTTCCAGTAACATTTTTACGTTTTTTAATTTCTTGTAAACTTTTTTTATAAAAAAATGTTCATCGCTTTCATCCTCATTTGACAAGCTAGTATCGCTGTTTGTATTGTGATTTTCATCAGCACTGTCAATAACTTCTTCTTCGGAATCGGAAAAATTTTCAAACCCTTGCAACTCATGCTCACTCCTCTCATTTTCACTTAGGCATTCCAAAACTGCTCTAATTTGATTATCAGTTAGAAACGATTGACTCCTTTAAAAAATAATAAATAAAATATAGGAAATTAAGCACTTTTTAATGTTCCAACCAATAATGCTGGTATTATTTATACATATGATGTTAAAATAATGTATTAAAAATTGTAACAAAGCATTTAGAACAATAGAAAAAAACAAAAGTACTTACATTGTTCCTCGCGCGGGGTATAGAATACACAATGTCAATATGACTTATCAAAAGCGCCAAATCGTTCAGAACAACCAATAGATCAAGACTGAGATAGATAAAATCATTTAGTAAACATGTCAATAGAAGGTTAGAAAAACCGACAAATTCTAGACTGTCAGTAGTGCCAACTATTGCAATGAAATATCCCGATGGGGTAAGCTATACCCCAGTGCGAGCAATTGAGGGTTAAGTAAGATTCAATTTGATGGTAACCATTATCTGACATGAATCAATTTTTAAAATATAATTTGCTTCAGAAGATTGATTCGTGTAGGTCAATGGCGAATATAAATTATTCCGAAAGAAGAAAATTTGTTTTGCTTTAAACAAAATAAATCCGACAGCTACTTCTGATAAGATATTGTTGCGTTATCACAAGAACTGCGCAGAATTTCTGAATGCGCATACGATGGGGTTGTGGAGCATTTTAATTTTAATAAAACCACCAAAGCTGGAGAAGAAATGTTTGAAAAACATAAAACAATTGTTAAAATCACTACGTAAACCGTAAGGTAAACCGTAACAGGTAACATGAGAATATTCATGTTCGAAATGACTATTAAAAAATATTCTTTGTAAATAAATTGGAGCTTTAAAAACAACCAGCGAATTCCAAACAAAGTGTCTGATTTCTCTCCCATACGATTTTTTTCTTAAATTTGACGCTGCATAAAATGTAATTCGTTTACTCAATGTTTTCGAAGGAAATCAGAGATGGTTTTTGCAATGCGAAAGAACAAAACAACATATGCAACAGTACAGCCACGTAAGGGCAGATTAAATATTATTATTCTCTCTTGGCAGTGCCAACACAAAGGGAATATCAAACACCACACATTGCCGTGGTGTGCAAAATATATTATCTTATTTTTTCTGGGGTGTTGCTTGACATTTGCAAGGTTTACAGTACATTACCCCAAGGACAATGTAAGGTTTCCTATGAAATTTTAGTCGAGTTTATAAGAATCTGGTTACGAAAAGTCCACGATGAATGGAATATGTCGTAAACAAAAAAAAAAGACAGCAGCTCCTTTTTCAATGAATCATCCAGACAGAACTGTGATTGTTGACCATCGGAAATGGATGGTGTAAAATAACTTTTTTCGATTGATTCTGCAGTTAAAGATGAACAAATTATAAGAAAAAGTTTTGAAACCTAAAATCCACAAGACTTTTATCCGTATCTCTCAAAACAGAGTTTCTTATACATTTAGCAGGTTTATTTTTGCAACCACCTAATTTGATATCGAATGTCCAGCACTCACAAGTGAGTGTTCACAAGAGTGAAAGCTAAAATACTAGATTAAAAAATAACTAGTATAACAATGCAAAGCGAGGATTTTATCGATGTAAGTTTAAGCAAGTTCAGTGAAAAATCACCGTTTATCTATATTTATGCCGTTATACACATATAGACCAGGGCGGATCTGGAGAAAAACGACCAAATTTTGTCGTTGAGAGGGGGCACGCTGATTTTTGCAGGAAAAGTTGGGGAATAACTCGTATAACAATAATTGATTTATGCTCCCTCTCAAAAAAGTCGGGAACATTAAAAAAAATCGAAATGTTTAAAAATTTTCAAAAAAAAGTTGTGTTTTTTCTGCTTGTCTCACTTCTCACTTTAAAACGGTTCATTTTAGGTCAAAGTTGTGTAAAAATAAAAGTTGCGTGATAAAATTTTCTATAAGATAGGATTAGTTAAAAATCTTGAAACATTTCACCCTCTTCGAAAATTGCAATAAATATAAAAAACAGGGGGAAAAGCTTTTTTTATTTAAATTTTTTTGCCACTTGAAATGCACTTAAGACCTTCATATTTTGCTTATAAATTTTATACAATATCATGGAACAGCAAACAAATTTTCATCAAAATCGATTCAGTACATTGCCCATAATAATTGTACAATCTAAATTTATTTTTAAAAAATCATCAATTTTGAAAGCTTGCAAGTCAGATACCTAAACTTATAAAAGTTTGAATTTTTTTCACATATAAAAGAGCCCTTCACCTATCACATGCACTTTACAAAATTAAAATCGGATAATTATGGCGGCCTCAGCAATTTTTGCTAAACTTGGTAATAAACTCTAAAATTGTGCTGAGCCGCTGCGCATTCAGTCGTAGGAGCCATGCTTCCATCAACAGAATCCGCAGCCGCCCACAACAATTTTTAAGTTTTAGCAAAAATTGCTGAGGCCGCCATAATTATCCGATTTTAATTTTGTTAAGTGCATGTGATAGGTGAAGTGCTCTTTTATATGTGAAAAATTCAAACTTTTATAAGTTTAGGTTTCTGAGTTGCAAGCATTCAAATTTTTTGATTTTTTTAAAATAAATTTAGATTGAACAATTATTATGGGCAATCTACTGAATCGATTTTGATGAAAATTTGTTTGCTGTTTTATGATATTGTATGAAATTTATAAGCAAAATATGAAGGTCTTAAGTGCATTTTAAGTGGCAAAAGAAATTAAATAAAGAAAAGTTTTTTTCTCTCTGTTTTTTTTTTTATATTTATTGCAATTTTCAAAGAGGGTGAAATGTTTTAAGATTTTTAACTAATCCTATCTTATAGAAAATTTTATTACGCAACTTTTATTGTCACACAACTTTGACCTAAAATGAACCGTTTTAAAGTTAGGAGTGAGAAAAGCAGAAAAAAACACAACTTTTTTTTTGAAATTTTTAAACATTTCGATTTTTTTAATGTTCCCGGCTTTTTTGAGAGGGAGCAAAAATCAATTATTTTTATACGAGTTATTCCCCAACTTTTCCTGCAAAAATCAGCGTGCCCCTCTCAACGACCAACTGAAAACAGATCCGCCCTGGGCTAATACTAAATAATGTGATACAAAATAACCTTCGATTTACGTGAAAAATTGCAAGTATACAAAAATCACAACAGTTTGTTATGGATGATGTCTCAAATCCTTTGAATTTAACTTTCATGGACTATTTTGTGGGACAATTATTGCATTTTTTTCGAGAAAATATTCAAGGGTATCACATGATTTGAAATGATTTGGAAGGCAGTGAATTCTTACACTACCGACGCATTGCTTTGCACATTAACTGTTCAAATATTAAAGGGTTTTGAAGTTAGAAGAGTATACATATTTGTAAGTTGATTCTCAGGAGATTTTTTGAAAACATGAGGACCTTATGATTTATTCCTTAGCAATATTTACGACACTCATGAAATAAAAACACTTTGCAAATGATTTAACGTCAGATCACCTGCGCAAAATATTTGCCTTGCTTCCATGGAGCCCGCGAACACAAAATTCTATATGTAATCCAAATCGGTTATGTTGTCTAAAAAAATCACTTTTTAGTCCACCAATTGAACTGATTCATTGCACAAGCTCCTTCTAAACGATCAACTTGAACAAATATTCCAGTGCTACACTTGACTACACTTTCACAAGACCCTTTTAAGATCGAAATCCTTGTCAATTTTTTTGCAGACATTCGCAAACAGTTACGAGGGCCCAATGCCAATTTCGACCGACACAAAAAGTTTGCAAATAACTTAAATATTCGCTAAAATTGCCGAAAAATACAACAAACAGCCGATGAAATCCGGTTGAGACTAACTGTCCCGGCTATTGTAAAAGTTCCTCGAGGTTTCAGCCCAGTTTTTTTTTTGGACAACAATGAAACAACTTTTGACGATGATAATTTTTGGATCATACATTGTCAATTTCGAGAAAAAGTCGATAACAAAGAAATTGGTAACGATATATCGAAAATTTATGATTAACGTCAAGTCAGTCAGTTAGTAGTTAGTTAATCACGCATGTGGTGGTTGATGGTTAAATGTTTATTTTTCATGTTGGAATGCAAGTGTGAAAAACCTCATGATTAATTGTAAACGGTCAATTCGATGTGTGACGCGAAGATAAATTAGTGGGAACTTGCGCGTGGTGTAGATAGTCTAAGTTATCGGAAAGAATATGCAACTTTGATTTGACTCTCTTAAATGTGCAGTACATACTTGAAATAATATTTCTTGCTTGTTCTTTGGAGGTGCATTCCGAAGATCAAAAATATTTGATAAAATACGTAATCTTTTAGTATTTTGAATCTTTCGCACAAAAGAAACCTATCGATTGAATGTTGTCAAAAAACGGGTACAAATGCAAGTTTGATTGAGAATAGTTGAGAGGTTGCATATATGTATATATAGAAAGCCCCAATTTTTTGAATGCTTACGGTCCTTTTTCGTCAAGCTTCATCCGCAATGGATGCAGGTTTTGCGTTGACTTATAACATGTAGCAAACTTCTTCATTATTGTCGAATGGTCGTCTATTCACCGCATTGGTTCATTTTGAAGGCAGTGAAAGAATTGTCTAGTTTTGAACGAATGTTGCCTTCGATTTGAGTGTTTCCCAATGATAGTTAAAGAAATTCCTCAAAATTTTGCCCCGATTTATGTTTATTATTTCACAAAAAAAGGTTAAAACTCCTGTGGAACACAAGTAAAATTTCATGAAAGTTTTTAAATATGTAAACTTATAAACAAAGTAAATTCAATACTTTTTTTTAACTTCCCAGTATATGGGAAGTTCTTGTAATCGCCTCGAAAATCGAAATTGAAATTTTCAACATATATTTACGTTTTGAGGTCTTACGAGTATATTTAAAGTGTTTTTAGAAAGGGAGATGTATGTGTGTTGTGTGTGTACGTACGTCTGTACGTTCGTGGACACTACGAGCATAACTCACGTAAACAAAGTCCTATCGACTTCGTTAAGGTGTCAATCGAAGCGTCTTTGCAATCTTAAGAGCTGATTAGTTTTTGGGAAACTTCGGTCGAGGGAGTTTGCTGTGTTGCCCGTTTGAAGGTCATTTCTGTCATGCGTTATATCTCGCGAACCCAACGTACGATTTCCTTGAACAAGGTGTCAATCGACGCGTATTGACATTCATGTAATTCTATCAAGTTTCTAAAAAAAATCTTGGTGCCGTTTTTTAATTTTTGAAAAAAAAATGTGCAAAATATTGGGTTTTTTTCAAAAACAATAAATTTTTAACCATATCTTCAAGTCAAAGTAATCAATGTTTATATAATTTATATACTCCAAACAGTTTTTCTAAAAATGTCATCAAAATTTTTTGTCATGATTACAAAAAAAAAAAAAACCAATAAAAAATAAAAAATCATTAACAGTCATCATGGTCTTCAAGGTCATTTCTTTCATGCGTTATATCTCGCGAACAAAACGTACGATTTGCACAGTTTAGGTGTCCAATGGACGCGTATTAACATTTTTCTGAATCTGTCGAATTTTTTAAAAAATCGTTGGAGCCGTTTTTTAATGTAAGAAAAAAAAGTGCAAAATATTAGCTTTTTTAGAAACAATAAATTTTTAACGTGATTTGCGAAGTATAGTAATCAATGTTTACAAAATTTATATACTCCAAACAATTTTTGTAAAAACAACATCAAAACTTTTTCTCATGAATACGTAAAAAATTAAATTAAAAATAAAACATCATTAAAAGTCATCATGATTTTCAAGGTCATTTTTATCATTCACTATATCTCACGAATATAAGAGATATAATATTTGCATCATTATGGTGTCAGTTGACGTGTAGTAACATTTTTGTGAAGTTTTTAACATTATAAAAATTCGTTTCAGCCGTTTTTTTAATTTAATAGAAGAAAATGCGAAAAATTAAGGGTTTTTTCATAAAAAATATTTTTTTAACCTGATTTGCACAGCACAGTGATACCAGTTTATAAAATTTATACATTCTTATCAGTTTTTGAAGAGAAACCAGCAAAATTTTCTTCCATGATTATGAAAAAATCTAAATAAAAAATCATTGAAAGTTACCATTTAAAGAGGGTTCATACGAATGATATTACTTTATATATTTTATTCTAAAAAATTGTTGTAAATTCAATCAAAGTTTTAAAATATTTGCATACTTCGATTAGATTTTTAATAGTTTTTATAGTCTTTTCATTAAAAAAACTGCTTAAATTTTGAAAACCAACCAAATTTCAATCAAATTTGCATTTGCGGAAATCAACACTTTGAATGATAAAATGTTTTGTAGTCAATACTTTGCAAGATCATATGCTTTGAAAAGCTTTCATCGAATAAAAAAATTGTAGTTTTTAGTAGATTCATTCTTTAGTAATCGAAAGATTTCAATAACCATCATCATTTGTAATACATTTTACTTTTTACGTGCAATTGAACCTATTTTTGACTGCATATACAAAATTTTCAAGACCAAAAAGGCCCCCACCGATTGATCCGCGTGAATATTCAATCTGTCCTCATCGACCAAAATCCTAATCAATGGACCCTCCCGTAGACGATATGATTCATATTAACTCATTCCTGTTACTGTTATGAATACCTCTCATTGTTATTACTTAAAGTAGTATTATTTTCAAAATTATTATTGTGTTTAATGTTGTTGATGTTTATGTAGATATTACTGGGAAGTTGACCGTGTGGACCTCAAGGGTCGCACCTCGCGGCTTGTTCCTTTTTATAATCGATTCTAGATGCACTTATCGAAATTATCTTGTGAATATTCTCAACAAGAACATTTCCTACCAGCATACATATCTCAAGCCGATCGACAACGTAGATTATCTAAGAAAAAATAGGTACGACGTATCTTGCTGTGCTAGTTAGTCCAAGATTAAATTTAACAGCAGATTCGAGCGTTGAATCACCTTTGAATCCTAAATTTCTAGATATTATCTATTAGCGATAGTTAAGAAACACAATGTGGAACTAGTTTAGTTCCAAAAACACTTATATAAAACATCCATGTAGATCAAACCATCAATGAACAATTATTTTGCATTCCACAACAAGAAACATGCTGTCTACGTCTCTTTATAAGGCGCTCTTCCATCAAGAGTCTAAATTGGTACCAATTAAGGCTCCACCAGTTTGACGGAGGTCCGTTTCGGCATAGTCTTCCTTCTCGACAACGATAGGTTGAAGGCAGGTATGTAAATACTCACCAAGTCTTGTTTGAAATACATTTAGTAGTCCGACACAATAAAATAATCCGACAATAGTTCACAGCACTTTTTCGATTTGGCTAGAACGAACATTTGTTACAGTTGATATCACGACCAGCGTATTCAAATCGGACCGGTTTTTAACTTTTAAAACAATTAGGAACTGTAGTTTTCATATAATTTTCACAAATGAGCAGTTAGAATGAATCGGAAAAGCATTTGAAACCGATTGACGAGGGCAGAAAAGTTCAGCAAACAAATCACTAACACAACAATCCTTCAAAATCGTACGTAAAAACGCAACGAGAATGTTTTCCTTAAATGCTGGAACTGGTGGTTTTAAATTGAAATTATGCTTTCAGAAGTGGTTTTCTTTTTGAGGATGAAGCACTACCCCATGTCACTTCATAGGCATTACACTTTACATCGACTGAATGTTAATAAGTTCTCATTTGCAGCACTTCTGCACACAACTTTTAGATGGACGAGTGGAAAATTGGCCGACAGACACGTTCAGACGGAAACGAAGACTATTATTTTGAGAACTGGCAAAGTTGCTTCGTTGGTTCTCCTCGGCTGGCACGGCACACATTCGCCACACCTACATACGTAGTTGCCACGCATGGGAGTAATTGTGATAGCGCGATGATATCATTTCATTTGCCAACATGATAGAGAGCCGACAGAACAACAGCAACGCTAGCAGCTAGGAGTTAGCATTGCCGGCTCCTAGATGTACGAAAGCCAGTAGGAAAAGTTGAAGTACGTGCAGCCGAAGAGCTTCACCTGAGAACCATCATCATCATTTAGCAACAAAATTTCGTTTTTCGCAGTCTTCTAGCACCTACAGGATGTTACAAAAAGTGTCACCTCTTTCTGCCGGTATAACGTGAAAACGAGGAAAACTAAATTCATCTCGCAAATTAACTGAATTTCAGTACATACTAAGCTGCATAATCAGGTATCAATGTCTTACATGTATTGTATAGTTTACATAATTCTTCTCATGAAGCTTTCACGCAAATTCCTCAAATTCACTCACCGAAAAAAGGCGATGTTCGCTTTCCAAACGCCAAAAAAGGGGCTCCTGCTTATGCTTCAGGATTCATACACGATCTAATTGAAATCAAAGGTTTTCAATGAAATTAACCCCGGTGAATTCACAGACGAATTGATCCATATTTTCGCAAATTACTTGAAAATTGTGATGCCTCATCAGATTTGTTTGCTCATCATTAGAATGGCGTGGTCCACACCTCAACTTTTATGACGGCTTCTAAAATGGCGAAGCTTCGCAGACTTCAATGGGCTGGACAGATGGAACGCATGGATGATGGCGGAACCCTCAAACACACCTATCACCGCCAAGTAACTGATACCCGCCTACTGCGGGAGCAAGCAAATGTTGAGAGTGCTCAGTTAAGAACTAGTTGACGTTGAAGCGCCTTTAGGAAGCCAAGGCTAGATTTGAAATAACGCGCGATTGTTGAGTCTCATGGAAGAAGACTGTACAAACTTTTAGAGGACTAAAGAAACGATTGATGCAAACGTCGGTCAGTTTTGGTTTATTTGCCTCGAACATTCGCGATACATAAATCTCGTAAAAATATTTGTGCTCGACTAACTAGTCGTGCTTTTGCAATATTCAAAGCCAAACAAATAGTAAATGTATAAAAATGAGTTTAAAAATTGAATCCGTTGAAAATTTGTGCGTGGGCTTTACGTAAAACAATTTCAAAATCCATACTAAAGAACAAAAGACACTTCTTCGTAATGATAAGGTGTTTAAACTTATATTTCCTAAAATTATTTGAATTGAATATCGAAAATCGGAAAGCAATTTTTCGCCACCCTCTTACATGAGTTCTGTTGAATCTTCTATTCAATAGGATGTCAAATTTTCCAACCATTGGTACACTGCGCAAAGAAAAAACGCATACTTGCTATTCGGCAAATACCAACTTCGCGTCCGGCTACTAAATGATCGGCCAATAGCGTCTTTACCGTTTGGTAGCTTATTTTTTGCGGGCACTAACTCCTTTTTCAAAGTGGGAACGTATGATTCCCTCTAAGACTCAATGAAAGATTGGTAATATACGAGAGTTATGAATATGGAATGTTCACTTAGCCAGAAAAATCCATCCATAATAGTACCAATACTTTTTAGTAGTTACATAATATTCGCCCAACAAATTGTCGATCTGTCTTCGGGCAATTGTTCGTAACAGCTGGTATTTATCACTAAACAATTATTAATATGCTAAGGGTGTCACTTTTGACAAAACTGAAACAATACGCACTTCATAAATATGACACATCTTCTGTATCAGCATAGCATTTAAAAATTGCAACTCTATTCTTCTCAGAAAAAATGAATTAAGGTTGTTATTACTGTAAAAATTATTTCAACCGCTTGGTGTACTATTTTACGATTGACAGCTTTAGGTTTTAGAGGCACGGATTCGAATTTAATGCAAATTCAAAAAGTTATCACGGAACATAATATAAGTTCGGTTTCGGTAAGTTTTAATAACAGTTTGCTTCTTACAATTAAGAAAACTTTTATTGTATAAATAGGCAAAAAAAATTCAGTCTAAAATTATTTTCTAAGCCATGGCGGCAGAGATAATTTGGTATATGTTGAGTAGCTGCATTTCTGATTAAAGATTAATAATAATCTTTTAATAAAATTTTTCCTACAAATATACTCCTGATCTAATTCACAAATTTTAAATAGGTTTTCTTTGTATTTTTGGTCCCGCTCCATTTTATTTTGAAAAAACTTTAGATTAACTTTAAATTATTTGAAATCTAAAACTAAAAACTGTTTGCAAAATCCACATTTTTATTTATGTTTGGCAGAAAACGTAATTTTTGAAAGACGTCTCTGCAATCGAAAATTGAATTTTTTAATAAGATAATTTAATATATTGTTAAATATTAATTTATTTAATTATAATGAAATATTTGCTCATATTGCATGATGATTTAATTTCTTTACCTATTAATGTCTGTAAGGTTTTTGTTAATTAAAAATAAATTCTCGCTTTTTGTTTGAACACACTAATGTTCTCCAACGAAAACTTCGCATAAAAAATTTATTTTTCTAAATTTTTTCACAGTTCAAATATTTCATTTCATCATTTTCACATTCAAATTATCAAGTGTTGCAGACATATATTTTGCTTCAAGTCAGAACTTTTACTTTTCAATTCCGTAGCAATGCCATTTTATTTCCAACTGGCAATCTAAAGTTCTCTTCAATTTCAATTAATTTTTTTTGGAGAATATGCAATTTCCCCACCAACTGTGAATTGTAAAGAAAATGAAAACGAAAATGCGCACTCGAACCGGTTTCTATGCCATTCGCGCATGTGAAGGAGAGCAGTGTAAAAAATTATTTAACAATGTATTTACGAGCCAAAGAGAAAAATAAGAAGAGGGTGATAATAACAAAAATCTAGATGAAGGTGTGTGTAAAAAAATTTTTTTATTGAAAACGAATACACATCAAGAAGAACTTGAAAGCTTTAAGCGTTGCCAGACAATGTTTGTGTTGTCTTGCACTTCTTTTGGTAAAAGAAAAAGTGTCTTTGTTATTATGGACTTGACTGTGTACATAAAAAGAGGTTTTTTGCATTCCATTATAGATATTACAGTTCATAAAAATATATCTGTCTGATTTTGATGAATATGTGTGAAGCTTGCCAAACAATTTAAACAATTATTTACAATATAATTTAGTTGCATTTCAAGAGGCGAATGTCTTTGTTTACTGAAATCATATTCGTAAATTTTCAACTCACTCTTTATTTTTTGTAGCCTAATTTGTTTTTCTTGTTCATTGCTAGTGATGCAATGAACTGAGGTCAACAATTTCAAAATTACCCTATAAGTTTGTGCAATGAAACATTAAATTATTGAGATATGACAAAAAAGATAACAGAAGCTTAAGAAAATAGCAGCAGTTGAAGCAATCGAAACTAAATAGGGGACGTACCAATGCCATCCTAGTATACAACTTTCTGTTAGACTAGACGAATACACACTTAAAGTGTTCAATTGCTCCAAATAAGTTGATTGTTAATCAACCTAAAAATGTAAAAGTATCCTAGAAAATTTATTTCATTAGATTACTATAAGGAAATACTACACTTGCACATTTCATTCATTCGAAAAGTACATTGATAGTTTCTTCAAAAATATTAAAAATGTAAAAGTTTGGAAAACAATTCAAACTTCTATATAATATTTGAATTAACCGAAAAATATTGTGGAACAGTGCAAAATAAAGTTCTTTAAATATAAAAATAATACGGAATATATAAGTACATAACTATCGCGATGAGGTGGAAAATAACACATAGATTTCAATACAAAACTGAACTTAAGGTGACCGTCTAAGAGGTTGTATAAAAGTAAGTATTTGAACTGTTTTTACAATAAAATAAAAAAATTGATAAACAACAATTCTTACATTACTTTTTTGAAAAACAATTTAAGAGAACTTAAGAACTTCAACGACTAAAATGTCCAAGAAAAATATATTCACATAATTATAATCAGAGAAAAAACTAATATTTTGCAAAAAAACTTCATCATAATAAAATAATATAATATATAATATATTGCAAAAGTTTGGGTAGGTTAGTGGTTCGAGCGCTTGTTTTCTATGCACCAAGTATCAAGTTCGAGGCTGCGATATGTAGTATTTGGAAATGGTACCTGTTCTCGAACGATCAGTTCACTCAGCTGTGAAGAAGTCGACCATGCCTAAAGGGGTTTGAACCTTTTTTTCGTTTTTCGGAATTCTTATTACAGCTGACGTATTAATTTTAATTTTTTGATACGATGTATCACTTTTCTGTCAACCATTCATAGATTTTTTTGTCATTTTTTCGTCGGACATCGTTAACCATATACCTAGTGTGTAAAGTTTATATTTGAATCCCATGAATAGCGGTACTCACTTAAAAACTATTGTTTAGAAACACGAGCCGTTATGGATTTGTTAGGGATTTTTCATATTTAAACACAAAGTTTTGACTAAAAACTAATTGCAAACTTTATGCCTAAATTTATTACACTTACTAAGTTAATCGTACTGAATTGTTTACAAACGTTTACAATTATGTTACATCTGACACTTTTCAACACTGTTGGCGTAACTCTGTTGCGGTTTACTATTTGAAACTAATGCGCATTCTTACGTACAAAAATATTTTTTATTATATTATATTTTTTATTTTATTTTATACATATATCGTGTCGCCATCCAGTGGGGAATTTTCTCGTATATAACAGAAACGTACAAGGCCCTGGCATCGCCTACAATGAGGTAGAAGACTCTCAGTTTTGTATTCTCGAAGCTCCCAGAAATACGAAGGTTGGAGTTTTCAACTTCCAGGTATACAAAAGAATTCCAGAGGTTTTGCAAAGCTTTCAAATTTCAGTGCAATGGGCAATGTCCTGGGCGTAGAGATTTTATGATATGATGATAAATATTATCAATCTTCGAAAAAGATTCACGATATTATAGGCAGACATTTTATTCAAATTTCTAAAAAATACAAAAGATATCCGAAGTATCCGCATCAGTCACATAAAGATAAAAAGATAAAAGATTTTACTGCAGCAAGTTCTGGTATTTGCTGCCGTTTCTACTACCACTCATGGAAACAATTCGCGTGTTCATTATCCTCTTAAACGCGCTCCATGCGACCATAACCTCAACGTTAAGGAATCTTCCTTTCTTCTGTTTGCGGAGATCACATTTATAATAACTACAATTGCCTCGGTCGTTACGTTTGACCAACAAAATGACAAACCACCGATTGTCTCGCAAAATCTCCACCTGATTGTTCCTGCTTATGAAGCTCCTGTCATAATGTTTAGCGCCAGTGCATGACCTACGCCAAGGAATCAGCTGATTTCCGTTTAATAGCACTAAGAAACTACCCTTCGCTCAATTCACCGCCCACTCCATTTACAACTAGAAATAGACTACAAGGGCGTTCAACGCTGCCTACGGGACTATCAGCACGTAGCCAAATAAGCAATGATAGAAAACATACAAACAAGAACGCGAGTGAAAACTAGAATTGATGTTCTTATTTTTACATTGTCGGATAAGTTCACGTCGCCAGTCGAAATCAAGGCGACCAGAGTCAAGCCGGTCGCCATGTTTTGTTGCTTGAAACAAGGCAAGATGGAGGTTGATGACATCGCGTGACAGCATGCTTGCCTTGCACATGACATTTCCCACGTGACAACACGGTCTTTATTATTTAGGAACTATTTAAGACAATAACGAGTTATTAATTAGGAAATAATCGTATTGCCGTCTGTCACTACAAGCGGCATTCACAATTTGTTCTGATCTGGTAATGCTGATGGAAATTAGGTCAGCTAAGTATGCGGTAAGTGCGCATAAAAGACCGGTCTTGTATCGCAAGTCGGCATGAAAAAAATGTAAATAAACATTCGTAATCCGCCCTCCACTTCGCCCCTGTGTCTATACAATTGCAACGCAATTGTGCAGATGCTAGTTTGCGATGTGTCCGCCGATTAGTGAGCAACCGCGTGGCTTGGCATCACGCCGCCATGTTTAATGTTTCCCGCAGGCAAGAAACGAAGCCGGAGAAAGCGTGAAATCGTCAATACTTCGAACAAGAACCATGAAAACATGGAAGCAGAAGATGAGGGCCATCAGCACGACCGGTTTTGAATTACATTCAACCCTCTTGCCCTTGAGGACCGCAATTATTTCCATTTGAATTCAAGGTGGAGGTAGGCATGGTGCTTGCACCGTTCTTGTTGCCGGTGTTGCACTCATTGTCATCATTGACTGTCTCCAGCGACCCCGAGCGTATTTTGCACAGTGGAACGGGTTTAGGGCTTCGCAAATATCTCGGCTTTTATTTATATCTTTTTTCGCTGCTTCGTCTTACATCACAGCGTTCAAGGTTAGTTGTGTTTTTGTTGTTGCTGTGGGGATGCCATATGCCGGCAGCCGCACGGGAAGCCCAAATAAACAACAGCAACATGGCGACAACATTGTCGTGAACAGCGGAGGCGCTGAATAGGAATAAATGCCAAAACAAGATTTTTAGTTGTTTGTGTAGTCTTTCCAGTCTTATTTGATTTGCAAATGAGCTTCCGCCGAAATGAATTCGACCGCTGCTCGTGTGAGTGGTGGTTTTGCGAGACGGGGGTGTGGCAGTTCTACAGGTTTCTTGAATGATGGGAAAAGTTTGCAGCAACTTAATTGCCAATGAACTTGTTTCCTTTATAATTTCATTGATGTCCTTTCGGCTCACAGAACATGCCTTTGGGTAGTTACAGCACGTGAATTTGATTAATAAAATACATAATCGAAATGAGAGGATGAACAATGTTTAAGTTCGCCTTGGAGGAATGAAAGTTTGCAAGAGCGGAATACACTTTGAATGTTGCGTAGAGTTTGTATTTCCTAATTAGATTCGTGAAAATAAAATAAAATTGCGCCGAAAGAACAAGCAGCTCTAAACATCAAAAGAGAATTAACGAAAACAAATTACGAAACTTATCCTAGTAGATAGGGAGCGTGGTTTCGGGATAACGAATGGCTTCCTCTTCAGGTGCTGTCATATGCCATTCGTTATCAGACAACACGACCACGGGTTAGGCTTGTTGATGGGTTAAGCTCGTTATATTTCAACTATTTTAATATTTGCATCTGCGAAGTATAACGACTGTCTATATTTTTTTTTTTTGATAACGAATGGCATATGACAGCACCTGAAGAGGAAACCATTCGATATCCCGAAACCACGCTCCCTATCTAATTATGGCACCAACCATTAATCTGGAACAAAAGAACCTCCATTAATGTGCAAAAATAGTGTTAGCAAGTAGCTAACCAACAAAAGCACACTAGTGGGCGATTTGTCTCGACTAGGAACGGAGGTTCAAATCCAAAAATAAGAATCATTTCAAATTGCAACGTATGCAAAATATACGAACGAAAAAATATAGACAGTCGTTATACTTCGCAGATGCAAACATTAAAATAGTTGAAATATAACGAGCTTAACCCATCAACAAGCCTAACCCGTGGTCGTGTTGTCTGATAACGAATGGCATATGACAGCACCTGAAGAGGAAGCCATTCGTTATCCCGAAACCACGCTCCCTATCTAATTATGGCACCAACCATTAATCTGGAACAAAAGAACCTCCATTAATGTGCAAAAATAGTGTTAGCAAGTGGCTAACCAACAAAAGCACACTAGTGGGCGATTTGTCTCGACTAAAAACGGAGGTTCAAATCCAAAAATAAGAATCATTATCCTAGTAGTTAAAAAACAAATTAGCAATGAGTTTTAAAAAAATTGTCCAAGAAACAATTGATTTGAGCATTCGAATTGCCAAAAATTGAAATTAACAATGCAAAACGAGCTTATTCGATATAATTTTTTTGAGAAAATACAAAAAATTGCGTTCAAGTTAGATTGAACTTTATAAGAAAATAGGAGATTCCGTCCTCTGCTCGCCTCCCTAACAATCGAACTAGTGGTTTGGATCAGTAAACGATGTCACCGTCGCGAGTTGGAAAGTCAATGTTTTAGTTGAAAATTTATTCTAATACACAATTTCTCCGTGAAATATTCGTCGCCGTCGAGCAAAAGCTTACGATATCAATAAAATTTAATAATGATTTAACAATTGTTTTATATGGTGATGCCTAATGTTCGGTAAAACTGATCGATAAACAACAGAAGCATATTAAGACATTCAAAAGCACGAATCAAAATTATTTGCTTTTGATGGATATGTAAATGGGATAGAAGTTTGACTTCTGGTTGCTTTCGCGATTGAATGCAATCAGGAAAAACTTAGAAAACTTATTTAGCATCAATGCGAGGACTGATTCGTCTAGAAGTCACGAAAATTGAAGATTAATATGAATTGCTGAAAACTGTCGAAATATATTTGTAGTAATGTGATTATATTAGTGTAGGAATGCAACGATATCTATGAAGCCACGACCACTGCAATAAATTTATTCCGATTGTTATTAAAATGTTTATAACTGAAATAAAAGAACAATTATTTAAAATTCACCGTTATGATGTACCACCACAATTTAGGTACTTTATCATACGCTCAAACTAAATAATATTTTTTCCAGCTGTAAAAAATTGTGATTGATTAAATTATGAGAATCTTGATATTTGCCTTGTTATATCTTAAATTGAAAGAAAAATCAATAAAAAATTATTTTAAAAAACTCACTTTGAGCTGCTAATTGTTGTTGATGTGCGGCGGCTCGCTGAAACAAAAGGAATATTCAAATGAGAAAGTAATAAAAGCACATATTGCTTTATTTATAGAAAAAAACTCTTTTATTTTTGAAATAACAGCAACAGATAAACCTACATTTTGCAATACCATCCTTACACCGGATCGTTCTAGGGCTTGCACATCTAGCGATTGACTGCGACCACGCTGACGTACTGAAGTGATTTGATTCGCAGCGTTTGATGGTGATGACGAAGAAGATGAGGATCCGGTGGATCCTCGAATCCATCTTCTCACAGCCGACATAATGAAATTTATAGAATTTCCTTTTTAAAGTAGAACTATTATCACAAAATCCGAAACTGTTTAACCATGAAGTTTTGGCGAGTTGTGAAAACAATTTTCTTATGGAATCTTTTCGAAGAAATTTTTTCCACTTTTTTTTAGTTTACTTATTTCATTTTCGTGAATTTAATTCACAATAATTTCACGGCGAATATTTCATGGATTTTTCCATTTTGTTTTTGAAAATTATTTTCATATTTTTATTTATTTAGTATTATTTTCAATTTTTTTATTATTGTTTTTATTTTTTTCTACCGCGCAAAGTTTATAATTGTGAATTGACACATTCTATTTTCATTTTGGGAAATGCTTGGTAAAGATTTTTCGCGTCGATTCGACTACAAGCCGCCAGATGGTCTTTAGCAAAGCTGAAAAGATAAGTTCAGTTGACGTACAAAGCTTTCAGTGGCTATTTTGTGTAAGCTCTTTTAAATACGCCCACCACTTCATATCACTTCAAAGATAAGTTGACTCTCAGATAAGATAAAATACTGAACTACGGACATGACTGCGGAATGTCTAATCAAATGCCTGACGGGGGAAAAGCTTGAAGAGATTTTACTTTTTTAGGACTAAAATAGATATTGTGGAAAATATATTTGAACAGAATATAAAATTTGATTAATGTATTTTTTTTTGTGCGTTTCATGCTTTAAGCTAAATCATACGACGTTGTTGCATCACAACAAATTCAATTCGAAATTTAGAGTGTTTTCACGATTTTGTTTTCGAATTACTATACATAGTTATATAGTTAGTTCACAAAATGTTGCTTGTTATGGCTACACTTGGCCAATTGAGAGATTGAGAGATTTTTACGAATTTATCTTTCAAATAAAAATCTGCAGGTTAGGAAAAAATAACTTTATTTTGAATAAATCTGTATTGAGAGAATAATTTCGTGCATTCGAAGCTAGGTTTATTTTTCGGAAGAGGCAGTCCCGAAGAATTCGTAAGAGACTTTTCAAAAATAAATAATAAATAGAATGGAGGTAACCCAATTAGAGTTTTGAAGATTTCCAAATTTTTTCAAAACGTATAGTTAGCATCACTTATTCAAAAAGACGCCAAAGATGAAAAACACTATCAGGTACTCTTCAGAAGCAATTACCGACATTTATCAGATGGCAGAATAGTTATAAATGGATTAAAGGCCCAAGTTAGAAGTAAAAATTCCCATCCCTTCCACAATATAGGATTAACAATCTTTCAAACAGAATCGTGGTCTGACATTTTTTCCTTGGAACAAACCAAAGCGCTCCCATAAGAGATCATGTAAGCATCTGAATCAAACATTAGTTAAAAATAGGCGATACAGATGTAGAGATTCTTTGTTACCAGCCAGTTTATCGAGAAAGAAGTATCACTCGATAAGAAATACTATCGGAAAAGAATTCTTCTTACGTAGAATCATCTTAAATGTTTAGGCTGAAGAGAAGACAATTTTTTTCAAGAGCTTATTAAAAGTATTTACAGACTTCCAAAATAAAATTAAACAAGAAACAACAACAATCTCTCCAATGACTAATGTATATGGGGTGCAGCAGTGGCGTACCCAAGGGGGGTTTACGGGTTCCAATCCCCCCCCTGGAACATCTATTCAAATATCTCGTATAGCAGGTCGCCAGCAAAATCGAGTAAATGTAAATTTGCCATTTTTTTTCGCCAAAGCAAGGCAATCACAGTCAACATATAAAAATATAAATATATAAAATGTACATTACAACAATATACTTAACCCTAAAATACGTGCTACATTCAACGTTAATTTATACTGTTGTATGCACGTCACAATTTAGGGATGGATAATGGAAGGGCTTTAGAAATGCTGGATTTAAAATTGAACTTGGAGATGGTAGGGGAGTAGTGTTTGCTCAAAGTGTTAAATATTTTACAGCACCTAATAACTGGTTCATTATCTGCATACCTAGTAAGATGCTGATATTCAGTTAGTAAACGTGTATTACGCGTACTTCTTACAGGCACATTAACCTTTATTTTATTCGTCAAATACTCCACTTTAATGTGGCCCCTAATCACGTCAAAGGCGAAACAAGAGAACAACACTGTTCTTCTGGTTTTAAGAGTAGACAAATTCAGAAGCTCCAATCTAACTTCATAAGGAGGCAAGATTTGATAGTCATCAGGGCTATAAAGGTCTCTGAGAGCAAACAACAAGAATTGTTTTTGGACAGATTCTATTCTCGTATCATGAACTCCGAAATGTGGGTTTCATACATTGCAGGCATATTCAAGTAATGGGCGAACCAGTGAGGTAAATAATGATTTAGTTACCCACAGATTTTTAAACTCTTTGGCTCGTCTTTTAATAAAGCCAAGCTGTTTATGAACTTTGGAGAGAATAGTATCGTAGTGCGAATTGAAGCATAGTTTCTTGTCTAGGACAACTCCAAGGTCAACAATGTTTTCTTTCATATCCAATACCGTATTGTTGAGAACGTATGCATTGTTCAATATTGTGGTTTTACGGGAAAAAGTCATTACAAAACATTTCCCAACGTTTAGATGTAGTTTGTTAACATCACACCATTGTTGGAGGGAAGTTAGTTTCGATTGGAGGAAAACAGTATCAGATTGAAACTTAATGGTGTGATATATCTTTAGATCGTCAGCGTAAAGAAGATGTGATACGTCCGAGAGTTTTTCAGATAAATCTGATATAAAAACATTAAAAAGAAGAGGGCCGAGGTGACTGCCTTGAGGTACACCAGAGTGTACGAGAATCGGCTTGGACAAATATCCCTGAAATTTAGCTAATTGACTTCGGTCTCTTAAGTAGGAACTGAGCCAATTAAGCATAGAGCCGGTGATTCCTATTTTATGCAATTTGGAAATAAGTATGGAGTGATCAACCCGGTCAAATGCTTTACTAAAATCTGTGTAGATTGCGTCAATTTAGTAACCCATCTCCATTTTACATAGGACATCAGAAACTAAAACCATGAGATTGGTTGTAGTTGATCGGCCCTTGCGGAAACCATATTGTTGTTCATTTAGAAGAGGCTCAATAATAGCTGAGAGTTTATGGCAAACGATTTGTTCAAATAGTTTAGGGATTATAGATAGAATGGCAATACCTCTATAGTTCAGGACAGAACGCTTGTCACCACTCTTAAAGATAGGAATTATATGGGAAGATTTCCAATAAGTTGGGAAACTCCCATTTGTCAAAGATTTATTAAAAAGGAAGTGAAGAGGTACTACAAGCTGGTCCATATACTATACCACAAAAAATGAAGAAAGTAAATCTGGGCCAGGACTCTTATTAACGTCAAGGTTGTTAATAGCTTGAGCAACATCTTCCCTTGAGAGATACATGTCCATAAGCAGTACCACTGGATTAATTTTAGAGGACTCCGTGTCTACCGAAATCTTTGGCGGTGAAAAAACTTCTTGAAAATAGTCAGCGAAAAGATCATAGATTACTTTCGGAGATGAAGAAACGGTATTATTTTTGGTCATTTTGCCATTAATCACACCGGAAAAATATTTCCTTGTATCCACATTTATTCCATTTTTGGATACTTTTTTGGGGAAATTGAATGAAAGATTTTTAAAACATATATAATTATTTTTGGACGACTCCAACTTTGACCGGTGAAAAAGTATGATTAAGTATGATTATATAATTATATCTTCATATCTACACCGAAGCACTAGCAAACGTACCTAGTCAAGTCTTCAAAAATATGACCCCCCCCCTTATCAAAATTCTGCGTACGCTACTGGGGTGCAGAGTTTTGCTGCCTCTTCATCAAGCGAAATCAAATTGAGATTGATGATGAAACGAAAAATCCTTAGATTCAAAATGTTCAATTGAAGTAGTAGGCAGCAACATTTTTGATTGAAATATCAAAAAAAATACGCTGCTAGTCGAAACTGGGCTCAAATTTATAATGCAACTTTTAAGCTGAATATAAGTAAACCCAGAAATAATTTGCCGGCTAAAAACGGGCCACAGTAAATTCATGCATTATATGTCCGAGCACTTCGACTTTGCAGTACACAGCACTGAAAAGTGATCGCCATTTAAATCATTATTTCAGTATTTCCACCCTTTCAAATGACCTCTCTCTCCTCAAACGATAGCTAGCAGCCGAAATTGAAAAGAGCGTATTTTTCATGGGATCATGAATTTTCACTTTGCAATTCTGGGTGAAGTATACCCATATCTATAAAAAGGACTCAGGCAGGCAAACTGAAAGGTAACCAGCCGTAGTTCATATAATATTCCAGTTTATTTTATGTTAGAATAAATAGCGTCAAATCTATGGCAATATATCACGAATGAATAGAAAGGCAAGTGAATAAAGGCATTATTTCGTTAATATTTACATTTTTTCTTTTAAAAGTTTCCACACCATCAAAAAGAAAAGCCAATTTTTAGCGAAGCTAATTTTTTCAACGTGAATTGCTATATAATCCTAAAAGGAGGCACCTATAATCATCGCAATTAATAGTTCTATTACTCCTGGAGGTATTTAAATGTACCTAGTCTTAAGGCTTTGCCACATATGATGGCATTTATTTAAAACAATTAGAAGGCAGGAACCATGACTAAATGATTCATTGCATTTGAAAAGTTTCATGCAAGTCGGATCATATCTTTTCAAACTTTTTATATAAATTTCTTTGAAGATATAGAAGTGGCTATGGGTAACCCATTCATCATTTATGAAGTCCTCAAGTAGTGGACAAAACAATTTGTTTGTTTTAAAAATAAAGTAGAACAAAAGGAACCTTTTTTGTGTCTCAATTCTTTGGAGTCTCTCGCATTTTACAATTAAAATAAATTTCCACATAGATTGATCGAAAATAACAATTTTAATCACCAAATAATTACGAACAAATGCTTAACAAAATCCGCGACTGATAAAGAACTTAACAAAAGCCCTTGACATGATAAATAGAATTTATCAAATACAATTTATTCTAATTTGGTTTTCCCTGAGTCTGACCTTGGAATTAATTAAAACCTAAATATCAAGTGTGAATGCCGTTTTTTGTTTCGAGTTTTCGAACATCAAATAATCTTATCAACAGTCTGTTTATCGTTGATTTAATGTACGGGGAAAAAGAATGCTTACTTATTATCTGAATAAATATTTTTGTCACGAAAGCTAATGCTACAAGTCGATGATGAGTAAAGGAATATTAACATTTTAAACCACACTTTCAAGAGTTGGTGGGAAAAACAAAGATAAAGTTTATTGAAATCTTTATATGAAAATAAAGCCGGATTTATTGTCACGAATTAATTTTACAGTTTACTATCAGCTGCGTTTCTATAACGGATTTAAATTGAGGATAAGTTTGCAAATCTATCTAGTGTTATATTATTATATTTAACCCTCTACCCCATACGAAGCCATATATGGCTTTACAATTTCAAGGGTCATTTTTTACCTGAAATAGCACTACAAATGACCCAAAACAGATTTCATCGGAAAAACGCATTCTTCTAATCTCTGAAATTGCATATACTGACGTTGTGCTGTTCCCTCATGTCATTGCAAAACGTGATTGTTTCGAGTGAGTGCAAGTCGTGCGACTAGTGGTCGAAAAGTGTAAAGTTCAAAATAATATAATATTGATTAACAAGTAAGTACATAAGAAATAAAATTATTTTGCAGTAGACAAACTACAACTTTTTCTTCAGGTGTAACATTTTTATATAAAATGTTTAATTATTGTAGTGTTTTGATGATAGTTTCGCAGAGGCCATATATGGCTTCGTATGCATTCTCGGTTGGAAGACCAATCCATATGTGGCTTCATGTTTGTTAAAGGATGTGGTTTAATATATTTCAGAAATGGATCCATCTTTATTTTATGGACTTAATAAATATGTGAACGCAATTCCCGGAGATGGTTCTGAAAGTGACGATGTTCTGCATCAGATTCTGCTGATGAGTACGATGTTCCGCAGACTGTTGATCATAGAGAGGAGTCTGTAACAATTTCTGAATCTGAAAGAGAATCCTCGGAGGATGAAGTGCAAGTTTTGGATGTTAACCTTACGTCAACTTCTACGAAGAAACGAAAAAGTGGAGTGAAATCAAAAAACCAAAGATAGTTTGGAAGAAACAAAATTTAAGGCCGTTTGAAGAAAAAAACTTTCAATTTAAAGTAAATGTCGAGCTACCGCTGTATTTAGATGGCTGTGAAACGCCAGCTGAATTTTTTAAATTTTTGTTCACGGACGAACTGATTAATTTAATTGTTGAAGAGTCGAATCTGAAGGCTCCCCAGGACAATATAAACAAACCGGCATATATAACCAAAACTGATATGGAGCAATTTATCGGTATTGAGATTTTTATGTCGTTAGTGAAACTTCCAGCGTCGAGGCATTATTGGAATAAAACTGTAGGCCAAATTCAAGTGCACGAAACTATGACCAACAATAGGTGGGAAACGATAAAAAGGAAGGGTTTAAACCAGCTGGTTCACCAGGCTACGATAAATTGCATAAAATATGGCCTCTCACGGAACTCATTAGAAATCAGTTGCTATTGATTCCAAAGGAAGAATATTTAGCCACTGATGAGCAAATAATTCCAACTAAATGTCGCCATGAATTGAAGCAATATAATCCTGCCAAACCACATAAATGGGGATATAAGAACTAAGTGCTTAGTGGCGCTTCAGGGTTTAGCTATGATTTCGATATTTTTGCCGGCGAACAAAGTAACACTTTTCCATAAGATGCGCCCGACTTAGGTGTAAGTGCGAACACAGTAACGAGACTTACTTCAACAGTGCCTCGGAATATGAATTATAAAATTTTCTTCGACAATTGGTTCAACAGTCCTTATCTTCAGGTATATTTGACGAAAAATGGTTTATTACCTTTAGGGACCATAAGACTGAATTGCGTACCTAACTGTCAAATGCCTACTGAAAAAGACTTGAAAAAATTGGGCCGTGGAAGCATGGTAGAAAAAGTAGCAGCCATTGACGGAATTAAAGTGAGTGTAATTTTGTGGTTTGACAACAAACCAGTTAACCTGCTCTCAACTTATGTTGGTAGTTTGCCAACAATTACCAAGAAAAGATATTTCCGCAAAGACAAGAAGTATAAACAAATTCCTGCTCCAAAAGCTGTTGAACTATACAACAAACATGTGGGAGGTGTAGATCTACTTGATTCTATGCTAAGTCTGTATAGAATTCAGTTACGATCCAGAAAATGGTACAAACTCATTTTTTTCCACATGATTGATATGTGTATTGTAAATGCGTGGCTTCTATGGTGTCGTAAAACTGAGTTGTATATGCCCTTGTTCGATTTTAAAAATGGAATTGCCGAAAACTTATGCAAAGCAGGAAAATCACCTTCAAGAAAACGAGGACGCCCTAGCAGACTACCTGCTACAGTAGACCCAGGCAGTCGCGAAAGTACTCCATCAAGTGCGGGCGACACAACAAATCCTGGGACATCATCGCAGGTAAGGCAGACCAGAAAACGTCCGTATAGACACCAAGAGTTGCCTTTAGTTTCAGTGCGTTTTGATTCTGATAATAAAAGACATTTTCCGGTATGGATGAAAAATCGTCAGCTATGTCTAAGCAATTGCAGTTTTAGGTCGTATACTAAGTGCTCAAAATGTAATGTGTACTTATGCTATAATGACAAAAGAAATTGTTTTACCCAATTCCATAGTGTTTAAGTTTAGAATATATAAAATAGAATCAATTAATTCACAAATGCTCAATTTTCAATATATCTGATTTTTTTGTGTAACGCATACGAAGCCATATATGGCAAACCAATTTTATTCATTATTTTTGCTTAACGCATACGAAGCCATATATGGCCTTCAATGTTTTTTCTAGGCTAAGAATGAATATGTATATTTTTTTTATTAGAATATCTTAGTTATATCAATAAAAGTCTTTCCAATACATTTTTTTATTTAGAGTAGTAGTAGAGGGTTAATGTGAAATTTTTCGGCACATTGCAAATATTTTATTATTTTATTTTTTATTTGCGCAAAGCAAACTAATGAAACTTGCATCGTAAAAAATGACTAGCTAAGCTTAGTTTTTCAGTCTACTTGGGTGGATTTAATCATTTGGCGCACTTAAAAGTATATTTTATGGAACATATTATTACGCGTTCTGAAATGCGTTAACATTTTCAAAATTGTTCAAAATCATACTACGTCTGATTGGCGTGTTTTACTTTGTTTGGGTAATGGATTTAGGGCTTCTTTTCATTGATCCTCGACCCGATTTTTGTAATAAGCCACAAGCAATAATCATTAGCTTGCAAGGGAATTAATCAATGTGCTGTTATGATCGAAAGAAGCGTTCTGCAAATGGATGCAATGCAATATAAAACATCGTTACCTTAGCCTCAAAACGTCAACAGATATTGCATTGAAAAGGATACCAAAACGTTGTGGAAAAATGTAGGAGTACTAGATGGATAACTCCGAAATTTTACTGAATTTGTATTTATTTGTGTAGTCGTATTTCAATGGCGTTTCTGGGATTTATAGTTTTGAATAAAAAAATCAAAAACTTCAACAAAAAGACATTGAACAAATTATAAAAGATTAAATAAAACTGGGTCCCATCAAAAACATTTTTTTTGATCAAATTTCATTGTTCAACGTATTCTGTTTCAGACACTCTTCTAGTTGCTTGCATACCTAATCATGTATTTCTACAAGCCGTGGTATCCTTGAAGTCCACACTAACTAACTTCGCAACTGTGATACATGATGTTACTGTGTTATGTTATCTGAATTTTTGATTGAAATTAAGTTCGGCCTTTGGTATGGTTTTCAAGTAAAAGCGACTGATTCCTGCAATGCCATCCCAAAAGATTTGCTTTCTCCATTGCTTGCTGTTACGACGAGAAAAGCACTTAATTCTGCAGCTACGCATGATATTTTCCTATTCGCCCAACAGATAATACTACATTATTATTAAGAGTTTTTTCTAACGCTTTGAGCATGAGTTTCGGAATGGTATTTTCTTAGCAGTTGAAATTATTGAAAATTACCGTAAAAAAATCAAAATACACCATGGGTCACATTCAAAGAAAGCATTTTGATGGACCAATATTATGGGATCACCTACAGTGGCGGACAAAAGTCTACGGCAACACCTTATATCAAAGCTCTGGTTAATTGGAAGCTTTAATCAAAAATCCATTGATGCACATTTTTCAGTAACGCAAATATATTTATAAGAAAACAAAAAAAACTTTCCAGAGAAATTAATTAAAACATAAAAAATCGAATGGACAAAAGTCTACGGCAACCAGTGCTGGCTGACTTATACACCAAAAATTCCCAACTAAACATATTGGAATTTATATTTTTTTTTGCTGGCTTAACACTAAGTTGGACCCCCTTTAGCATCAATTACTGCTTGCAGTCTTCCGGCATAGAGATGACTAAATGCGGATGTAATTTTCTCACATTCTGTAATGAGCGCTTCCTTCAACAAATTTTTATTTTTTATGCAACATTTCCGAACTTTCCGCTCCAGAAGATCCCATATATGTTCTATTGGGTTGAAATCCGTGCTTTGGGGTGGCGTTTTCAGCTGCCTGGGAGCGTAGTACTACAACCAGTTCTTGACGAAAAGTGCTGTGTGCTTCTGATAATTGTCCTGTTGGAAAATCCAGCTCCCTTCAAGGCACAATTTCTCAATTGATGGCCTTAAATGTTGTTCCAACAGGTTCTTGTAAACATAGCGGTTCAAAGTAATTTCAACAAAAGCCAATCTGCTGACCCCAAATGCAGCTATGACTCCTCAAACCATAACATTACCTCCACCGTGCTTGACAGTAGGAATCGGATTTTAAGTCTCTAAAGCCGTATTCTTTTTTCTCCATATTTTACTGCGACTATCACACCCGTACATAATGTATTTCCGCTTATCGGTAAAAACGACTCGATTCTAAAAATCATTAACCTTGTTGATATAACCCTTGGCGAACTCTAGGCGCAGAACTCAGTTTTTTGCGGATATTAATGGTTTTTTACGTGAAGTTCTGCTTTGTAACCCATGAGCATTTAATGCTCTCAAGATTGTTTTTGCATGTACTCGTACATCCTTTTTTCTTACTGCAGACACTTGTTTCGCCAAATCTGGAACTCTTATTTTTGGATTTTTGTTCACTTCTTTTAAAATTGAACTAATGTCTCTGCGCGAAAGCTTTTTCGGTCGGCCAGTTCGCGGCTTATTTTCAATGGAACCACTGTTTTCAAAATTTTTGATAATGGTATAAACAAAACTTCGTTTTAGTTTTAGTAATTTTGCAATTTCCGAGCACGATTTATTATATATATTTTATAATAGACGACCAAATTTCGGACATCACTAGAAATTTCTTTTCGCGATGACATTTTGCGGTCCTTACAGTTCGAAACTAGCGATAAACCTATAAAAGAGATGCAGCTGCACATGTACTGGATGGTAGTAAGAACAAATAAACAAATTTCGAAGAAATAAAGTTGGGTTTAGTTGAAAAATTTTCGTTTATAAGTCAGCCAGCACTGGTTGCCGTAGACTTTTGTCCATTCAATTTTTCATGCTTTTATGAATTTTTCTCTAAATTTTTTATGAAAAGTTTTGTTTTCGTTTTTTTATAAATATATTTACGTTACTGAAAACATGTGCATCAACGGATTTTTGATTAAAGCTTCCAATTAACCAGAACCTCGATATAAGGTGTTGCCGTAGACTTTTGTCCGCCAGTTTTAATTAAAAATTGATCTTTTTCAAAACACAATTACTCATGAATCAAGAGAAAGATTTTGTGCAAGTATTTCCTATGTTTGTGCAAAATCTTTCCTTGAAATAACCAGGACAAATAATAAGCATTATCTAGCTTCTTTTTGGAGCGGAAATTTTGTATTATTCGTACAATTTTGTGCTATAGTATAGTTTTGAAGAATATCGGAGATAGGATCATATAGAGCTGCTAATATGTATCATTAATATTTTTATGATCATTTCTAATTTATTTTAATTTTTTAATCTGGAAAACTGGCATTAACTCGTTTTACCTATTTTATTATCAGATTTATGTCCTCGAAAATTTTGTTTTCTGTTCAAGTTCAATTGTAATAAATATTCAAGTTGAATTGTAATAAATATTTCGTCGCTGTTAATTTTCTTGGCTCGAAATAGTCATGAGAATGCTTTGCTGCGCTCCGGCGGATCCTTTTTTTCCTATACAGAATAGTGTCTACTTCAAACATTAATTATCACTTTCATAGTTGATCTATGTTGTTTGAACGTTTTGCGTCTATTTAAAGTCAATTCAATTATTAATGAATTAAATAGCTTCTTCAAAATTTTCTTATAATTCATTGAAAAACAACAAACTGATTAAGAACCACCCCAAAACTATTTATAAACAATTGTAAACAAATTACGTGCGAGACAGATTCCCCAACGGTTCTATTTATCTAGCATTTGTTAATTTCTTAATTTTCCTCTATATTTAGCTACAACCTATATTCTACAGCGAAACAAAAACAATATAGACAACAATTGAAATCAATTAGGAGTGACGACGGACTCCCTGCAATGTTGCAATCAACAAATGTACCCTTTGCTTCGTTGTTTCGTTGCTTAAGCTTTTTCAAGAAGTGAAAAACATAAGAGAAATCCATATTTGTGTGGAACAATTCAATCTTTAGTCTATCTTTTCAGAACTGTAATCATAGACAAAAGACTGATTGCGTCATATATGTTTAGAGTTCAATTGTTTAATCGATTGTGTGCGGACTTTACACAATACGTGCACTGGATTAATAATAATAGATGTCCAGTACAGACAAAAAAAGCGGCTCAAATAAATGTTTATGGATAAAGTACGTGAAGTTTTTAGTAATTTTAAATACTAACATGGATTTTACTTCCCTATTGTGGTAAGGCGGTGTAAATCGAACATGGAAAATTTTCATAGCATCTAAGGTATTCTAGCGGTTATACACTTTGGTTTAAAAAATCCAGTCGCTTTTTACAATAAAACTCGAAATATTTCGTGACCGATCTAAGTTTTCTATAATTAGTGTAAACATCAAGGCAACATTTCACTTTCAAGACATATCAATATAGTAAAATAAACATAAGGGTAGCAAGAACAAGCTTGTTCGTCAGTAAAAAATCAAGGTTTTTCGCATCTAATAATTATGAAATGGTCATTTGTTTGCAAAATACGATCTAATGGGCGTAGCGTTTTGGCAATTTATACCACACCAGCATTAGCATTAAACTTGGATATGGGAAACTAATTGAAAACAATGAAATTTTTGAAAACCTTAGCGTTAAACAGGTCCACTACTTTACAAGATATGGGTCTTAATACAAGCGAACAAATCCGCGATAATATCGCCCCTATTCGGGCATAAATAACCAACCGTCATTTATGAGATTTTTGGCTATTCTCTCAATCGAAAAAGTTAGATATCTTCTATTTTGGTAGAAAACCCCAAAGAACATACCCTATTACAATTACTACGAAGTTTTTAGTAGGAAGTGTGGTTTCGGCGTGTCGGATGGCATCCTCTTCAGGTGCTGTCATTTGCCATAATCTGCGAATTATAACGACCGTCAATGGGTTCGTATATATGCCTACGTTTGCTATTTTATAACATGTGTTAGAACCTCCTACTCTAGTCAACAACATTGCCTTCTAGTGTGCAATTTTGGTTCGCAACTCTGCTAACACTATTTAATGCACATTAATGGAGGTTCTTTTTTGTTCCAGATTATAGGCTGGTTCCTAATTAATTTTAGTAGGAAGTGTGGTTTCGGCGTGTCGGATGGCATCGGTCGTTATAATTCGCAGATGAAAATTAAAAAAATAGTTGAAATATAACGAGCTTAATCCATCAACAAGCCAGCCGTGGTCGTGCTGTCTCGTGACGGATGGCAAATGACAGCACCTGAAGAGGATGCCATCCGACACGCTGAAACCACACTTCCTACTAAAAATTAATTACGAACCAGCCTATAATCTGGAACAAAAAAGAACCTCCATTAATGTGCATTAAATAGTGTTAGCAGAGTTGCGAACCAAAATTGCACACTAGAAGACAATGTTGTTGACTAGAGTAGAGTCGAATTTTTAAAAATATCGTTGGACCCGTTTTTTAATGTAAGAAAAAAAAGTGCAAAATATTAGTTTTTTTTTGAAACAATAAATTTTTAACCTGATTTGCGAAGTATAGTAATCAATGTTTATATAATTTATATACTCCAAACAATTTTTGTAAAAACAACATCAAACATTTTTCTCATGAATACGTAAAAAATTAAATTAAAAATAAAAAATCATTAAAAGTCATCATGATTTTCAAAGTCATTTTTGTCATTCACTATATCTCACGAACTAGATACAATATTTGCATCATTAAGGTGTCAATCGACGTGTATTAACATCTTTGTGATTTTTTTAACATTATAAAAATTCGTTTCATTGGTTTGTTTTTCAATTCAATAGAAGAAAATGCAAAAAATTATGTTTTTTTTCATAAAAAAATATTTTTTAACCTGATTTGCACAGCACAGTGATACCAGTTTATAAAATTTATATATTCTTATCAGTTTTTGAAGAGAAACCAGCAAAATTTTCTTCCATGATTATGAAAAAAAATATCATTCAAAGTTACCATGTAAAGAAGGTTCATACTTTATATCTTTTATTCTAAAAGAATTATTGTAAATTCAATCAAAGTTTTACAATATTTGCATAATTTGAGCATATTTTCAATAGTTTTTACAGTCTGTTAATTTAAAAAAAATTGCTTAAATTTTGAAAACCAACAAAATTTCAATCAAATTTGCATTTGAGGTAATCAACGCTTTGAATGGCAAAATGTTTTGTAGTCAATACTTTGCAAGATCATATGCTTTGAAAAGCTTTCATCGAATAAAAAATTGTAGTTTTTAGTAGATTCATTCGTTAGTAATCGTAAGATTTCAATAACCATCATCATTTGTAATACATTTTACTTTTTACATGCAATTGAACCTATTTTTGATTGCATATACAAAATTTTCCAAGACCAAAAAGGCCCCCCACCGAAAAACCTTACGTAATCAATGGACCCTCCCGTAGACGATATGATTCATATTAACTCATTCCTGTTACTGCTATGAATACCTCTCATTGCTATTACTTAAAGTAGTAGTATTTTCAAAATTATTATTGTGTTTAGTGTTGTTGAGGTTTATGTAGATATTACTTGGAAGTTGATCGTGTGGACCTCAAGGGTCGCACCTCGCGGCTTGTTTTGATATGCTTTAATATTGTGGCCAAGAATAACTATTATGCACATTTATTTAATTCCCTTACAAAAAAATGCTCACTGTTGTTCCTCATGGAAAGCAACACTAAACGAATCCTTGCGATCTAATAATCACTTGTATGCCACCCAAATTTGTAACCTCAACAAGATTAGGAAATTCACAATTGAAATCATTTAGAACGACCCATTCGTAAATTGAACAACCATGAACCTTGCGAATACTTGAATTTTGAAAATTCCAGTGGCCATTTTTACGATGATTCTCCTGATTATGAGGGATATCAATATCAATCGAATATTTCATGACTAAAGAGAATAATTTTGATGTCAGGGAAGAATTATGAGTGCAAGTTGCACAATATCGTCTATTTTGTATGTTTGCAAACCCATCAAAATCGAAAGAAAATGTTTTCCACAAGAAAAATATGCCGATCAGTGCTGAGATAATCCTGGATGTCATGTACTGAATATATTACGTAACGCAATTTTTAGAGACTTTGAACTTGGTAACACTTAGTAACATTTTTAAAGACCCCCTTTTATGACGTAACAAATTCATCTTCCCCCATCAGACTTTTAAATATTTTAATCAAAAAATATTGACTATTTACATTGTTTAACCAAAAACATTTTGTTATATTTTCCATTTATTATAAAAAAATATTCAATTTATTTTAACTAATTTTATATTTTGTTACACAAAAATTTGCTAGACCCCCTCCCTCCATGTAACACTTAGTAACATTTTCAAATAACAAGTTTGGAGTCTTACGTAATATATCGATGGACCCTTACACGTTCGTGTGGTATCAAAATCATTTTCAATGATACTGGCACATTCCAATTATTGGCCATGGAAGCGAAAAACAAAGAACTTTCAAGATATGCGTAAAAACTCCGCTAAAGGAGGAAATGTCTTTTGTCGAAACCTTATAGACGCCTGAATTCCGCCCTTGAATCTTCCCTTAGACAGCTAATAATGAATGATGTAACTCATTTAAAAATTGCGACATTGATCTATTAAATAAAGCAACCTATCAATAAAATTGCTTTCATATCAAATTTAACAGTTGATAACCAGTCGAATGCCATCATTAAAATGTAAATTTAAGGATCCAACATGGAAAAAACAACTGGTTTTTATATTTGAAAATAATTTTTTGGTGCAAATAATCATATTTGAACTATTCTCCTAAACAAATATCTGAAAGAAGAATTCAATACAAAAATACGCAAATACAGAAGATTTTTTTCAAACAAACCATTTTTTTACCTATCTCAGAACATTTATTCAGGTTAACTAAATTTCAATTCAATGTCAGTTTTAAGCAAATATGGACAATATTGCTGGGTTGTTGATTTTTTTCAGGTTTCAAAGCCAATACGAATAATTGAACAATAATGTTTAATGATAAAAAAATCAAGTTTGATCAGTCGACTGGTTCGTTAACATAATCAAAAAGTTTGATACAATGGAAACATGAAATATTGTCTTCAGATTTTTTCAGTTAATTTTTTGTCGCGATAAGATATTACTCATATTTATCAGCATGTTTATGATTCTTTTTTTTTCTCTTCTGGCTTTACATGTATTTAATGTTTGATTGAAAAGTTACTTATACAGCTTAAAGGCTTCTGAGTTTTTTTCTGGGGAAGTTTAATTGCGAAGGATCGATTTATCAACAATGGTGTTTTGTTCCATGTGATGAAATATGATGTTTTAAACGAGGCTTATTTAAATATTGAAATATTTTTGGAGGTGCAGCTAATTTTGCTTGAAAAGGATTCAGAAATTCGCCACTTTTCTATGTTAACAGTAAATATAAAATTTGAAAGCATATTCAAGTCAAAGTCTTTATGAGTCACAGTCTTCAAAAAAATAAATTGATGTCTATAAGTACCTACCCACAAAATGTATTTGAGTCTCATAAACTTGTATCTTTTAAAGGATATTCTTTAAAAAACGTTTGAGAGAAACGTAATTATCACAACCACTCACTACATGGCCTCTCCAAATTTTTTGGCCTAGGTTTGTGGATGTCACATTCGAATCAGGCTGCATTTGATTTGTAGATCTATTTTTTTTTTCAAGTTTATATTAAGGTAAATTACAAAATATTGATATTTTTCCAATACATTTTCGAATAATTTTGTTAAAGATTTTCGTCAAATTTTTCAAGTTCTCTATCGAACTTGTTTTCCGTCGTCTCTTATTTTTGAAGTCATTATCTAAATTTCAGATAAAAGGTTTGTGAACACACTATTCTACAATACCGATCAGACAATTTTATTCGGCAAGAACCTAGCACGTTCCGATGCAAATCTTTCAATATATATGTGTCAAACTCATTAATGACTTTCTCTCCTGAAGTTGAAGTTGCATACCCTATTTTTCTGTCTTGCATTGAAAATTCTCTCATTAGGTCTGCAAAGAGGCGACCAAGTCTGAAAGAATTTTTTCAAGATGATCCTTTGAAATGTTTTCGGTAAAGAACAGTTAACTTTTCCATGTTTTCTGGTTCTACTTCAAGAAAAATTTCAACACGTTTATTAACCCTAGACACCTAACCTTCTTTTAATTGACGAATACGTCACAGAAAACTCGCTGTATCTTTTTGGCACATGCACCTTCCATTGCAACGGCACTTATCAATTGTGTTTTCCGAGCTCTTTCCACAGGCGACCGTTTCCGGCAGGTAAGCGGAATATTTTTCGGGATATTATGATAATATTCATCGTTTCGACGAATGGTTAGGGTTTGTGTATATCATTTCACAACTTGCGTTGGTTCTTTCTTAGAGTTTTTTGTTATATCTTCAAAACGATTCCTGTCCGATGAATAAATTACGCGTTTGTTATTGGATGAGGACGAAATCAGTGCATCGGAGGAATTATCTGATAGCGAACACGAAGATAATCTGGAGGTTGATAATGTAGAAAGCGATACTCAGGACGACCTTTCCGATCACGAAAATACTCAAGACGACGCTTCCGATCATGAAGATATTCAAGAGCGGCCTTCGCCTTCTTTGGTGGATGATTTGCTGGAGCCACAAACTCCTCCTGTCCCAACAGAAGGCAGCTCCAATTACAATTCAAATAGATTGATCCTCTCACGAAGGAGTATCCGCAGTCGTTCCGGTCATATCTGGGCTACAAGCAAAGTCCGAAGTTCACGCAGAGCAACAGCAATAAATATTATACGTGTTGCTAGAGGACGTGCCGGGGTATAGTGGATCAACTTTTATTATTTGCGCATTTCATGACTGCTCAGATATTAGTAGTACAGTCAAAGCGTCCGAATTTTGACGTAAACCGTGCATTTTGGGTAGGCAGAATTTTTTTAATACAAAGCGTGGGCAATGGTACATATAGCTTGACCTCAATTTTCTGGGGTCCCAGCTCCTGTCCTTTGGGCTCGATCTTCAAAACAAAAGAAATTGGGGCATTGACTCATATTTCCGAAACCATGGCTCCCACAAGAAAGTTCTATATGGCAAACTTGTGTTGAATAAAATGTTTAGCAAGTCGTTCATACATCACTTTTACGTTGGGTAAATAATAAAAAAATTACAAGCCAAAAACCACACACAAAAAGGGGGGAACATCTTTCGGGTGCCACAATTTCTTTATTTCCACGTTTCACGCGAAACACGTTGGGATATTTTTCCAAGACAATTTTGTCACAAATCGTTTGCGATATTGCTTGTTTCGATCACTGTACCATGTCGGGAGTTATTGTGTCTCGAATATTTTTTTCCTATGACTTGTCCCCCTTCGAGACACAATAACTCCCGACATGGTACAGTGATCAAAACAAGCAATATCGCAAACGTTTGTTTGGTGATAAAACTGTCTAAAAGTTATTTTCGAACGAATTTCGCGGTAGTAGGGGAAACAAAGAAGTTGTGGCGCGCGAAAAATGACCCCCCCTTTTCAACGTCATTTTTGGCGTGTAGCTCTTTTAATATTGACAGCACGTGAAAGGTATGTATATACAACTTACTGGAAATTGAATTTTACACGAGTTTGACATATTAAACTTTTTTGTGGGAGCGATTCTTTCCAAGATATGGGGCCGTCCCATTTTTTTGTGGATTCAAGCTGCCAGTAAGGCATACCACACATCTCACCAAAAATTTGCCTGCCTACCAAAATGCTCTACGAGTTAGGGGGTTTGCCATCAAAAGCCGATTATTTAGTCTAAAAGCAGGTTTTTCACGCGAATTTCTCTTCTTTGGAATGGGCTAACTCCCGCTAATGTAACAATGATTGTTTTTAACCAATTTGGCTTTAAACATTTTCAAAAAAAAGTTACACCTCATATCTATCACAAAAATAATAATAAAACAAATACAATGTTTCAACCGAATCGCGCCACATTTGCTAAATAAATAATACATTTTATAATCATCAAAAATAGTCCGAAAAATTTGCATTTATTATTTCTTTTTAACGAATTTGTCCTCGTGTTTTCATTCGACATTCGTTAAACACAATACTGAATAATCATAATCGCAACAAAAAGAAATATCGACAAGAGTACGAAAAATAGAGAAGCATTTATGCATGGCACAACAGCAGAAGATCGTCTGCAAAAATGGCATATTTTATACAAATGTTAGCTCCGTGTAAACAAACTTATGCATGTTGTAACACTTTGAAGTTGATGTAATGAATGTTTTAATTTACAATGTGGTTTATCGAACATTGTTGCAAAGCACTCACTGTTGACTGGTTACATTCAAGTTGAAATAATATTGACCATGTGTTGATGAAATGTTTGATGTTTGTTTTGGGGTATTGACAGAAAATAATGAATTGTTCGGAGACAGTTTTAAGCCTGCAAATTATCAAATGTATTGAACGATATCAGAAGTTTGGCAAGTTTTTAGAAGAATTTAATGTGGCCCAAAATATTCAAAATGCGATTGAATGGTTAAGATTTATTTTTTTCAGAGAAATTGATAGATAGAAAGCGAGATCGTGTCGACGTGTACGACGGCATTAATTTTTTTTCAATGGTTTCTTATTCGAAGTTGTGTTTAACAAGCGGGGCGTGGCGATAAAGTAGTATTTAAAATATACATTAAAATTTCAAGACATTTTGTTTCTCGATACTCTCATCAGCCAAGCCTAAAAACATTATGTACAAAGGTCATCATTTTTGGCTCATTTGATGTCAGATACATTGACTTGTGACTTGAAAAAAATATCTAGGAAAATGACATACGCACATTTGTTGAAAACACATAAGAACTTTGCTCCCTCATAGGTCCATTAAGTCGGTTATATAACATATACCTAGTAGGTTTATGTTTCTATTAAGTTGGTTGACAAAGTGAATTTCATCTTCTTCATTTTATTGCTTTAAGAAGAAACAATTTATGATGCTAAAATATTAACAAGCCGCGAAGTGCGACCCTTGAGGTCCACACGGTCAACTTCCCAGTAATATCTAGATAAACATTAAAAATATTAAACACAATGATAATTTTGAAAATAATACTACTTTAAATAATAATAGTGGGAGGTATTCATAGCAGTAACAGGAATGAGTTAATATTAATCATATCATCTACGGGAGCATCCATTGATTACGCAAGGCTTTTGGTGGATGGGTGATGATGGTTGATTACCACAAATGCAAATTTGATTGAAATTTTGATGGTTTTCAAAATTTAAGCCGCTTATTTTAATTAAAAGACTGCAAAAACTATTAAACATCTGCTCAAATTATCCAAACATTTTAAAACTTTGATTGACTTTACAACAAAGTCTTTAGAATAAAAGATATAAGGTAATATCATTTCGAAGAACCCTTTTCATATGGTAACTTTCAATGATTTTTTATTTTTAATTGCATTTTTTTTCAGAATCCTGAAAAAAGTTTTGCTGATTTCTCTTCAAAAACTGCTAGGAATGTATAAATTTTATAAACATTTATTACTGTGTTGTGCAAATCAGGTTAAAAAAATATTTTTTCTGAAAACTTAGGGTTTTCGCATTTTCTTCTAATAAATTAAAAAAACCGCTGAAACGGATCATCATCAAAAGATTTTAAAACATCAAAAAGATTTTAAATTATGTCGATAGACTCCTTAATGATGCAAATATTACATCTGGTTCTTGAAATATAGTGAATGGCAGAAATGACCTTGAAGATCATGACGACTGTTGATTTTTTATTTTTTATTTAATGTTTCTTGTTCTCATGAGAAAAAGGTTTGAAAATAATTTTTTAAACATTGCTTGAACTATATAAATTTTATAAAAATTGATTACAGTGTTCCGTAAATCAGGTTAAAAATTTATTGTTTATGAAAAAAACCTAATTTTTTGCTCTTTTTTCCCTTAAATTAAAAACGGCTCAAAAGTTTTTTTTCCAAAATTCAACAGATTCACGCAAATCTAAATACGCGTCGATTGACACCTTAACCATGCAAATTGTATGTTTGGTTCGCGAGATATGTATAATGCATGACAGAAATGACCTTGAAAATCATGATGCCTGTTAATGATTTTTTATTTTTTATTTAATTTTTAACGTAATCATGAGAAAAAGTTTTGACGTTGTTTTTACAAGCACTGCTTGTAGTATATAAATTTTATAAAAATTGAATACTGTCTTCCGTAAATCAGTTTAAAAGTTTATTGTTTATAAAAAAACCCTAATTTTTTGCCCTTTTTTTCTTAAAATCAAAAACGGCTCCAACGATTTTTTTCAAAAGCTGACAGATTCACACAAATGTTAATACGCGTTGATTGACACCTTAACCATGCAAATCGTATGTTTGGGTCGCGAGATATACTGCATGACAGAAATGACCTTCAAAAATGCAAAACAACAACCCCCCCCCCAACTGAAGTATCCCAAAAACTAATCAGCTCTTAAGATTGCAAAGACGCTTCGATTGACACCTTAACGAAGTCGATACGACTTTGTTTACGTGAGTTATGCTCGTAGAAAAAAGTGTCCACGAACGTACATACGTACGTACGTACGTACACACACACACACATCTCCCTTTCTAAAAACACTTTATATATACTCTATAGACCTCAAAACGTAAAGAAATGTTGAAAATTTCAATTTCGATTTTCGAGGCGATTACAAGAACTTCCCATTTAGTGGGAAGTTAGAAATAAGCATATTTTCGTGCAAACAGGCCTCATGGAGGCTCATTTCAAATTCAAAGGGTTAACGTCGACAATCAACACGTTTCAATTCGTATAACACACAAACAAGGCACGATACAAATAACATACTATATTTATTCATGTTTTCATACGTTCACAAGCAAGTGAAAATAAATAAATAAAAATATATCTACTCAATCGATCGAAATGTTCAATGCCAGATAAAATTCTAAATAGACTTCCACGCAAATAGATTCGCAAACTTTAATATTTTGTTGTTGTTGTTGTTGTATTTTTCCATTCTGAATTTCAATTCAATTTGAATAAATGAATTGCTGTCAAAGCAATATCCAATTTTAGATTAACGAAAAACCAGTTATTTTGGTTTTTCAAGAATTTAACCACACCTCCTGACTTGACTGTCGTGGAAAAGTTAATCCGATGTATGTAGATGTGAACTGACGACTATCAGAACTTTGAAATAGACTTGTTTGCTAATTAACATTGTGGGTTTATCTTTAACATGTTGATAACAGAATAAGCTTGCTGGTAATAAACAATAATGAAAAAAACTATAAATGACGAATATTTGGATCCAACATGCGACGCAGATGGATAGTGTTTTTGATTTAATTATTAAACTCTTTGATAACACTCGCAGCGGCATATTGTCAAAGGTTGTATTGTAGGTTTATAAATGAGCTTACTTTGGAAATTTTGCAAGTTCATAGCTATTTTCTTTCTGCTTGAAATTTAATTTTTCATTAATTGTTCAGCGATAAATTCTATACGTACGAACATACATAGAACATGTTCATGTTCCTAGACGCCAAGCAAGACCATATTTTCTACACGAAAATAAGATACAGCCAAACTGATATTTGCACTAATAATTTTGTTTACCAATTAGTATGCGGTATGCAAATTATTGTCATTTTATTAGCATACGTGAAAAATGTGAATACATATTAGAAAATATTTTGATAATAGGCTAAAAGGCTGAGCTGGACGCCAGAATAGAATGAGAGATGGAGAATTCGAAGTGTCAATTGTTTTCGATATTGAATGCGACGTTTGATAGTCGGGACAATGATTTAAAGTGTCGCTGAAAATGTCGCGTGGAATATTTGGATGTCATTTTAGAGCCGGAATTGGCAACTGATTAACATAATTTTAGTGGAAAATTTTATTCTTTGGAGCGCCAGTATAGTGTCAATATTGTCCTGGTGACAATACACACATTTAAAGTGCATCAGAAGCAATAAAGGTTTTGATGGTTTGAATTTAAATTCTGATTGAAAACTTAAATTGAACCTTCATTTTACAGAGAAAAGGAGTTCTAGACAGACACAAGAAGAGAGGTTATCTGGTAAGTCAGATAATTTTGGAAATAATATATTTTTATATATGGTTTATAGACCATAATCGAACAACCAAGCATGAAAAATAACTATTTGTTTGACGATAAAGATACTTTGCACGTCTGAACATTAATTTTGAAAATCACCCACAAGATACAATCAACGTTTTGACATACTTTTTTTTCGTATTCTCTTTTTGGTTAGTCACAGTTGAAAGAACAACATTAAAGCAACGCTAAATACTATTTTACTGCCTTAATTGTAAATTAGAATATGCCAGCAGCATACATTCAAAAAAATTTAGCAAAATTTGTTATCATCACTGTTATTGAACACGTCAATAAATATTTACCAAGTTTTTGTAGCATTATAACAATCGAATTTTGTTCAATAACCGGTTCTTCAATTCGAAAAGTCGTTAATTAAACATGTTAACAAGCTCACGGTTGAAGAACTCAAAGAAAAGAAAATTTTCCATTTAAAATTTGCAAATAAAACACGGAGTTATTTAACAGAGGTCAGGTCTGCGCGTGCAAGATAAAACAGGCAACAGTATAAACATAGCTTTTTAGCACAACCTTTATCACAGCAATAGTCCTGAATTTTCAAATATTCTGTTGAGATTCAAAGCTTAGGGAAGTACATCTTCATTAGCTTAATTTGATATTGTTTCTAAACCGTGCGATCTTCTGTTTGATAATAGGAATTTTTCGCATGACAAACTAGGTTCTTGAAAAATGCTACTGCTGCTACATCAAATACAGTTGGTCACTGCAAATATGTTTTTTTATAATGTTTGTATTATTAACAGGCTACAGTAAAACCTCATTGAAATAACACCGTTGAAACGAATCCACTTTAATATAAACAAAATATTATTATCAATAGAGTTCAGTACTTTATCTTATAGACATTCATAAAAAAATTCATGAGAACGAAAGTTGAACAAAAACATGATCCGTCCCTTCAGCTTTTCCCTTGGTTTTGATCATCGATAATACGAACTGCATAAATAGCATCTTACATATAGTTCAGTCAAAGCGTCAGAGTTTTGACGTAAACCGTGCATTTTCAAAAGGCAGAGAAATTTTTATCGCAAGCGTGGGCTATGGTATAATTAGCTTAAGTTCAATTTCCTGGGGTCGCAGCTCATGGCCTCTGGGCTCCATCTTAAAAACAAACAAAAAATGGAACACTTCCATATCTTCGAAATCGTGGCTTCCACAAGAAAGTTGTATATAACTTCCCAGTATATGGGAAGTTCTTGTAATCGCCTCGAAAATCGAAATTGAAATTTCCAACATTTCTTTACGTTTTGAGGTCTATGGAGTATATATTAAGTGTTTTTAGAAAGGGAGATGTATGTGTGTGTGTGTATGTACGTTCGTGGACACTTTTTTCTACGGCCATAACTCACGTAAACAAAGTCGTATCGACTTCGTTAAGGTGTCAATCGAAGCGTCTTTGCAATCTTAAGAGCTGATTAGTTTTTGGGACACTTCGGTCGGGGGGTTTGTTGTTTCGCCCCTTTGAAGGTCATTTCTGTCATGCGTTATATCTCGCGAACCAAACATACACATGCTTCATTAATGTGTCAATCGACGCGTATCAACATTTGTGTGGTTCTATAAAGTTTTAAAAAAAATTCTTGGAACCGTTTTTTAATTTAAGGAATAAAAGTGCAAAATATTAGGTTTTTTTTTCATAAACAATAAATGTTTAACCTGATTTACGAAACTAAGTAATCAATGTTTCTAAAATTCATATAAACCAAACAGTGTTTGTAAAAACATCATCAAAACTTTTTGTCGTGATTACAAAAAATATTAAATAAAAAATAAAAAATCATTAATAGTCATTATGACCTTCAAGGTCATTTTTGTCATTCACTATATCTCACAAACCAGATATAATATTTCCTGATTATGGTGTCAATAGACGTGTATTAACACTTTTGTGATGCGTTTAACATTATAAAAAAATTGTTTCGGCCGTTTTTTTAATTTAATAAAAGAAAATGCGAAAAATTAAGATTTTTTTTCATAAAAAATAATTTTTTTACCTGATTTGCACAGTAATACCAGTTTATAAAATTTATACATTCTTATCAGTTTTTGAAGAGAAACCAGTAAAACTTTTTTCCATGTTATGAAAAAAACTAAATTAAAAATAAAAAATCATTCAAAGTTACCATGTAAATAGGGTTCATACGAATGATATTACTCAATATCTTTTGTTCTAAAAACGTTGTTGTTAATTCAATCAAAGTGTTATAATATTCGCATAATTTGAGCAGATTTTTAATAGTTTTAAGAGTTATTTAATTTTAATAAAAAAACTGCTTAAATTTTGAAAATCAGAAAAATTTCAATCAAATTTGCATTTGTGGTAATCAACGCTTAGAATGGTAAAATGTTTTGTAGTCAATACTTTGCAAGATCATATGCTTTGAAAAGCTTTCATCGAATAAAAAATTGTAGTTTTTAGTAGATTCATTCTTTAGTAATCGTAAGATTTCAATAACCATCATCATTTGTAATACATTTTACTTTTTAAATGCAATTGAACCTACTTTTGACTGCATATACAAAATTTTCAAGACCAAAAAGGCCCCCAACGATTGATCCGCGTGAATATTCAATCTGTCCTCATCGACCAAAAACCTTATGTAATCAATGGACGCTCCCGTAGATGATATGATTAATATTAATCCATTACAATTACTGTTATGAGTACTATCATTATTATTATTCAAAGTAATATTCATTTCAAAATTATTATTGTGTTTATTTTTTAAATGTTTATGTAGATACTACTGGGAAGTTGACCGTGTGGACCTCAAGGGTCGCACTTCGCGGCTTGTTATTTCCACGTTTAGCGCGAAACACGCTGGGATACTCTTCTAAGACAATTTTGTCAAAAATCATTTGCGGTATTGATTGTTCCAATCACTGTACATTAACGGGAGTTATTCCATCCCAAAGAGGAGAAAGTCGGGCGAAAAAACCGTTTAGGCCAAATAATCGGCTTTTGCGAAACTTGCGGAGCATTTTGGAAAGCAACCAGATTTTTTGCGCAATGTATAGTATGTCTTACTGTGAGCTTAAATCCAAGTTTCTGGGGTCGCAGCCCCAAACCTCTGGGCTCTATCTTTGCAACGAAAAAAAAGTGCGACACCCCCATATCTTCGAAACCATGGTCTCCCACAAGAAAGTTTAATATAGCAAACTTGTGTAGAATTAAATTTGCAGCAAATCGTGCATACATCACTTTTACGTGGTATCAACAATAAACGAGTTACACGCCTAAAACGACATCCCAAAAGGGCGCAACATCTTTCGAGCGCCACAACTTCATTGTTTTCACTTTAATCCCAAAACACATTGGAAAAAACGTTTAAGGCAATTTTATTGAAAGTCGTTTGCGGTATTGATTGTTTTGATTACTGTACACTGGCGGGAGCTATTGCATCCCAAAGGGGGAAACTTCACGTGAAAAACGCATTTTTAGGCCAAATAATCAATTAAATAAACACCCGTTTATCTGTTCCTAAAATGCTTTTCTCGTGTGACTTGTCCCCCATCGAGACACAATAACTCCTTCCATGGTACAGTGATCGAAACTTCTTGTGGGAGTCACGGTTTCGGAGATATGGGTGTGCCCCATTTTCTTTTGTTTTTAAGATGGAGCCATGAGCTGCGATCCCAGGAAATTGAACTTAAGCTAACTATACTATTGCCCACGCATTGCAATAAAAATTTCTCTGCCTTTTGAAAATGTACGGTCAATCTCCCATTTGACTGGACTAATAAGCAAGTGAGTGTGTGTCAGTCGTCGAAGTTTTTTTTATTTAAAAGTTTTACTATAAGGTTGCTTATTTTATAAATTGGCTTCGAAGATTGGATTTACGATTATGTACACTGAAAAGAAATTGGAAGAAGTGACGAAAATCATCTTTGAAATGAGAATTGACGCAAAATTTAAGATTCTGAAATCAACGCAACAAAATTCAAAGTGCTTTTGCATCTGAAACGTATGTGAAAAACTTGGAACTACGAGGGGCTATATACCGAGGACTAGAAGAAAATTTTCTAGAATGGTTTGAAGAAATAAGGAGCTATGTTCACGGATGCTGCGAAATGCGATATCACTACATAAATGCCGGGAATTCAACATAAAAACATATGCATTATACTCGAGCTTAACATTAAAGTGGAATAGCAAAAAATATCTATCATATTATCATAAGGCTAAGGCGCAGCATTCTAAATGTTTACTGAAAATTTTATATGTATAAAATACAAAACGCCATTGAAATAAGGACTGTATCGGAAAAAATTGACCTTTAGTTATTCCTACATAGCTCCTGTTTGGGTCTTTATCAGGCATGCAAAATTAGCTATAAAATGCGAAAAAATAGAACGTCTAATCGATTCGTATTGTAAGATCACTCTTGAAAAGATGTCATCAAATCAAGAAAAAGTGCATAGTTTAATTGTGTGCAAATACCTGGAAAATCTCCTTGGTAAATATTCAGTACTACCGAAGGATATCAATGCGTCGATTGCAACAGTGAAACGAGCGATTATAAAGTACAAAAAGGGCCTACCTGTTGCTAGAAAGTCTGGATCAGATAGAAAAAAAACGTCCGTCGATACAAATTTGAGCCGAAAGGTAAAGAGGAATTTTTTGCAGAGTCCTAAGACATCCATTCGAGCTATGGTTCAAAAAGTGCCAACATCGAACGCAATGATTCGAAGGATTAAGAAGCATTATGATCTTAGATCATATAAAGTCCAAAAAGTACCCGATCGATCCGAGGAAAAGAAGAAAGAAGCCAAAAATTGGGCTCGAAAGCTATACAAGAATTACCTGACCAGATTCGATGGTAATTTGAAATGGAAATTCATTGAATTTTTATGTAAATGTTAGTTAATATAATATAATAATTAAAGGAAAAAAATAGTTGTAGAAGATATGTAGTGATAGATATTATGTAGTGGTAGATATTATATTATTTGTCGCTTTGTCATTTATTGAAGCAAAACTATTAATAATCTAGGTATGATTCTTGAAAAGTTTGAAATTTCAAGCTAAGGCTACAGAGATCTAATTTTATTTACAGATCAAAGCGGTCGCACCGCCTTGGTAACGAAGCAGTACCTGAAGAGGATATAAATCTTCATGCCGAAACCTCACCTTTCTCCATTGAAGTCCAACACATTTGAGAGTAACATGGAAAAAATATGTTTTGAAATTCAAATCGATGTAAAGATACTCTATCCACTAATCAACAAATACGAGGGGTGATCAAAAAGGAGTGAGAAACGGTTATTTCCAGTCCGCATAAAAATCCAACAAAAATTTTTTTTCGTTTCATATAAATATATAATCATATAAATACGAACCGGCGAAGAGATAACATCAAAATGGAGAAAAACGCACGCTGGGCCAAGGAGTTTAAGCTGGGAAGTACATCCACTGAAGACGAACACCGCGAAGGCACCCATCTACGTCCCACACTGAAGATAACGTGAAAAAGATCGAAGATGTTGTGTTGGCAGATCGAAGAGCGACCGTCAGACATGTAGCTGAGGTCACGGGGATCTCATACGGTAGCGTTCGAACAATCCTTGTGGACGAATTGCAGATGAAAAAGGTCTCTGCGCGTTGGGTACCGCGAATGTCAACCGACGAGCACAAGAAAAAACGAGTCGATATTTCAAGGGTGAATCTCCAAAAGTTCCATGCAGATCGGAAAAAATTTCTGTCACGTTTCGTGACCATAGACAAAACCTGGATCCACCATTTTGATCCTGAAACCAAACAACAATCGATGACTTGGAAGCGAGCCTCCTCCACAACACCGAAGAAGTTCAAAGTGTCAAGTTCGGGGAAAGGTTATGGAGTCCGTTTTTTGGGACACCGAAGGAATAATTATGGTGGAATATTTGGAAAAGGGAGCCGCTATTTCGGGCTCTTACTACGCGCACCAAATACGAAGATTGCGGGAAGTTATTAAGGCAAAAAGACGCGGCAAACTGCGAGCTGGAGTGCTGTTTCATCAAGACAATGCTCCGGCTCACAAAGCCGCAGTTGCGAAGGCTGCCATTCAAGAAACGGGATTCGAACTTCTGGAACACCCACCCTATTCGCCAGATCTAGCTCCCAGTGACTTCTACCTCTTTCTTCGTCTCAAGCAACACCTCCGAGACAAGAAATTTGAAGACAATAGTGAAGTGATGGCCGCTGTTGAGACGTTTTGGGAGGGTCAAGCCAAAAAAGTTTTTTGTCAGGGTATTGCCTTGTTAGGAGACTATGTAGAAAAATAAATTATTTTTGTAACTGTCGTCACCGTTTTTTATTGTAATTCTCATTACTTTTTGATCACCCCTCGTATTTAAAGCTTTTCGCATTTGATAAGTTGCTTAGTTTGTGTTTCAGCCCATTATATCTTATGCAGCACCCATAAGGTGCACGATGTTCAAATCACCACAAAGTAAGGTTCAAATTCTCCAAAATAAATGCCTAAATATCATCCTGACTAAATCCTCAGTTTTGGTTCAAGTCTCGATAATGAAAGGACCTTGTTAGGATAGTCTTCAACTAGTGTTTTCTATCTTGTAAATTTACGCATGCAACAAATATCTTCTTCCAATGTTAGTTAAGTAAAGCGTTTAGTTGTAAACACTCGCAAGTCATATTTTTGTTTGATTTTAGATGCAAATTTTATTTTTCACTAAATTAAAACCAACATTTTTTGCGTTGCCTTCCCTGAAGAAACCGCAGGTTTATAGTGTGTATCTCAAATTTAAGTTTTGCTTTAACGCGCAATTTTATCTATATAATAAAGTTTTTATAGTAAAAACTCTTTTAGGCTTACGGACGAATTTATCACCTTAGAAACTTGTACCTTTTTCTAAATTGTTCTTAATTTGAGTAAAGGTTAAATGAAATTTGCTAGCAAATTTTAATTTAAGCACATTTCAATTAAACGATGACACACTTGGCTGTTGTGTATCATAAGTGTAGTAGAATTAACTGTAGTTCATAATTTACAAAAATACCAGCCGCGAAATTTATTCACTGGAATATTAAATGCGCAACTTCAACAACAAGTCAGCTGACACTATTAAATATTTATCAAACAATTTGCATAGAAATTAGCCACAAATCCTACTAAAAAACGTCTTCCTGTTCCATTAAAAAAAGAAGATTTGATGATAGCATGTCGTGTTTCATAATAAAACAATAATATTTCATATGGAATTTCAGGGGGCAGAAAAAATTATCACAAAAAATAAATAAGTTCAAGTGCATGAGCAACAATTTAGATTGCTAAAAGCATTTGATAGAAAGCTCCATGTAAAACGGTTCGCTTAAGATTGATGTAGATACACATAAGTGGTGTATGAACCGAGGTAATTGTATGTACTTTCTCGGAGTCATTTTTGTCAAATGATACCACGTTTTTAGACACGCGTTCATGTAGAATGATTTATATCGCGGCTGACATGTATGTATGTATGTTTGTTTGCACAAACTAACATTTATGTACATTGTAGACACACTCAGATTGATAACGTGCAGAATTTGCTTTACGTAATTTACGCAGTGTATGCACTTTTTTTAAAAAACGAAGTGGCAAGGTCCAAGATGCTTCTTAGTACTAAGCAAGTTTAAAATGCTCTTTTCAAAAACATTTGCCACGACTTTATCGCCTCTCAAATTTGTAAGGAAAAAGAAATTGTTGAACAATTTTACAAATCGAATGATTCCCAAAAACTTTTTTCACAAAACGAAAAGAATTTGGGTACTAGAATAGCCATAGTCAAATTAGATATATTTCACTCAAATTTAAGCCTCAACGTTCAAATTCTATGAATTCTGAATCTGATTCGAGTCACCAGTCACCGTCGATCACGAGATTCTAAAGTTCCATCAAAACCATACGTAACGAGTTAAAAGATCAACTATCAGTGCATCTAAAGTCGCATCAATTGACCTTAACTTAGAGACCCATAACTGTTACAACAAGCATCTCAGCAAATATGCATAGTTGAAGTTGAAACAAGTCTGTTCAAACAGATGATAATTTTCTCCGGTAGACCTCAACAGCATCGACCGTAAATAAATCGAGTGCATCTCCATACTACAAAAATAGTTCCCTCCCACGTATGCTTAACCCAACGACCACGACCATCAATTAAAGAAACAAGTCTCAGCAACTTCTTAGCACACGATCACGACAAACATGCAAGCCAACATGTTACAGGAACTTGTGCGCGATTGAGGCTAAACTGGCTGAATTTCTGGTCACTGACTGATCTTGCCTATGTGATCTGATCATACACAACTTTCAAAAGAGCTTACACAAAATATTTTCAAAAAACCATTTAGGTATGTTCACACAACATTATGCCACAGTATTTATTTTTGTTTGCATTTTTCGTGAAATGTTGTTTTAAGGTGTTTTGAAAATATCACGTATCCAGTAGTGGACACTGTGTGATATTTGGGAAAACGCGAGATTATTTACTATTGTATGTTGCGATCAGATGGCATCTGAGAATTTTTTTTGTCGGGCACTTGCAATCACAGGATGTTATACGGAGACAGATTTATGCTGAGGTTGCTCCTAGATTATTGAGAATTTTGAACTTTGGAGCAATGCGAACAGCACGATCACTTCTGTACAGTTTGCTGCTTTTGCAATACGATCAAATTTTTACGCTAGACACCTATGATTAAGGAACACACGTGATCTGGATCAATTCACTATATTCACTGCAAAAAAGCCTCTATTATGACTAAACTAGCCAACCGATAACGAAGATCATCATAATCGAGGATCAATTCAAACATATGCACTTTCTCATGGGGACTAAATCACAATTTCAAGTTCATTAGCCATTCCTGGACGCATCACAAATCACCCACGCAAGGTATGTCGATTCAAGATCACTCGCTCGACTAGAAGAATTGACAAGATCAGCATTATCTAACGTTCAAAATTACTTTCTGAACACACTTATCGTCGCGTCGCAATGTCTTTGGTATTAATTTCACCAGGCGTATGTTGATTTTGCCGAGCAATTTCGATTTAAAGACAGAGAAGCCTAGACCTGATTGTGTTATTTACATTTTTATTTATCATCATATGGCACTAATTTGCACGCGGCACCTTCTTATGGATGACTACGGGTTATCATGGTCTCAACTTTAGTTAGGCCTCGAAAGATCACATTCACGTGGCACAATCACTTGTACTTGTAGGACGAAATTGGATATAGGCATTTCGCGAGTGAACAACACGAACCAATCTCAGCACTAAATACTTGACAAACCTCTTCTTGTCGTCTAACAAAAGCAACAACTCCGGCCGGGTTACACCCAACTACTCCAGCACGATCACTCACCGCAACCACCACTTGATAATAGTCGCGTGCCCACGTTATAATCAATTTCGCAAGATCACCTCCGATGAACAGTTAAAATTCGTCACGATCATCTGTGCACTGAGGGTGAAAAGTGAAAACCCGATCGAAAGGGAAACCTATCAGAATGAGATATTCCTTGGAGTCGCAGATACGTTTGGCCGATAGTTCGCGGAATGATTCTCAGGTTGTGGCGGATCAAGATCGGTGCGATCGTACGGATCGTGGCGAACTAAAACAAAACGCAGCTAAGGATTTGGCAAGATCGTTTAGACTGCTCGTCTGGTTTCTTGGCTGTTCTGCTCGTTGTTCAGCTGGTTTGGCGCAGCACTGGAACGTGGACTATCGTCGTCAGCTATGCGTTTGGGGGAGGCAGGCGTTGAGGTCGAAGAAGTTGAGCCAACGACGAGCTGTTATCGCACGACAACATCACTGATAATGTCGGCCTTTCGATGGAAATTCATGCTAAGGAGCTTCTGCACACGATTGCTAATTTGTAGAATGCATAATAAATGTTTTAATTGAAGCTTCGACTTGCCTTCGGCCTAGTGAGTGAGCTTGGTTGTGCTCCAGTAGGAAATACAAGAGTAAGTCCTTAAACATTAAGTGAAATGAAGTCTCTCTGGCTGGTTTTGGAACGAAGGCAATCTTTTTGCAAACGCAAAACAATTGGGCTTTTGACATTTCAGATAACAGAACAAGCCAAGAAAAATTTTACGGGTCAAAATTTAGGTTTTGTCTGATTGCACCCACCTTGCAAAGAAATTCTACATCAAAAATAAATTTCCAGTCTCAAAATTTTAAAATACGGCTGCGACGAAAAAGCTTTTTATCCTACGAAATAAGAATCCTTAAAAACGAGTTCATATATCTGTGTTAAAAACAGTAGTGCTTCCCCTGGACCCTGATTCATGGAAGCAGATGAATTTACTTATATAAAACCCTACTACCGCAAGTCAAAGTTAATCTCGATTCTAACGTTGTTCATGGCTTAATTGTTCAAATGATTTTTCCAAGAAATAGGTAATATCTACCATCATTACTGAATGGTTCCTTCCTTCTTGCATACAATTCTTCTTAATATTTTAAATCTAAACTAATCACAAAAAAACTTTAGCAAAACTACGGAACCTGCTTGCCCGCATGTGTGCCAGTTTTGGTAGTTCGCAAGTTCCAAAACTGGCTCCCTTATTTTCTTCTAAAGCACAATTTCAACAACATTTTTTCCACTTACCATGAATTGTGCTCTTGTCCCTTCTACTTTGAAATGCTTGAACGGTGCTCTTCTGGCTCTTTCGGCAGCTAGCACGCCTTCCATATTGGTCGACAGATTGCTCTGCTTGTCCTGAATCAAATTTGGAATTACTCAGAGGCCAAGAGTTGATTTTTTTTTTGTTGATATTGATTTGAGTTAGTATTGTTAACATATTGTTGTTAATCTCTACTCGTTCACGTCCATTGCATTTGATTGCATTAAATAGAAAATGCAACGACAAAAGTCATAATTTTGAATGGAATAGGAGCCAAAGATGACACACATGTCGCAGTAAAGAATATTTTTGTTGTTTTGAAGACTATCGGGGAATGGAGGCGCGAAATCGAACAGCATATGAAAATTGTCGCACTATGCCACATGAAGAATGATTTCACGTTCCGAGAGAGAGGAATAGTCAAGCAGCCACTGCAGCCTCAAAATTATTTTTAAATAGGCAAACAAAGACAAAAAGAAAATGGTCATTTAGAGAAAATATATTTGAGTAAATAATTAAAGAAATGTTTTCTTCGAGTAGTCGGAATTTTTCCTCGAAAATTTAACTGTCAACACCTTCTGAGCAACCAAAAGTTTTCCAACAAGTAATGATAAGACTTTTTACCCCATTCTCTTTTGCTGGCTATAATTAAACATCGAATTGCAGATAAGAAATTTAAAACTCTGGGTATACCGATAACGACACGGGAAACACGGAAAAACTTAACTGGTGAATTCTCTTCACACAATTTACGTTGTATATTAATTTGATATTTCCTACCGCTTTTTACTAAACAACATCAATACGAAAGATATATTCAAACGCGTCACCTGGAAACCTGGAAGATAACAATGTAACCACACAACATCCAGTCGTGACCGAAGAAGAGCAGCTTAAAAACAAAGCAATACTACAAGAAGACAATGATTAAGTCCAGCTGAGCAATATCCGCGAATGCAGAAAAAGACCAAAGAAGGTGTTGCAGGTAACGCTTGCATTTTAACATTGTGTCGATGACAAATTCGAATCCAAAAGATCTGAAAAGAAGTTATATTTGCGGATTTCTACAAAGCAAGAAAGAGGAGGAGGACCGCGGCGATGCGACGCGTCGGTATAAAGAAATCTATAAGATTGTTGCAAAACCTGGTCATAGTTGGTTGCAATCGTGTTTAGAATATAATTAGTAATCACTCGCAGCAGTTATAGACTGGCTGTTTCTAGAGCAGGTGCAATATGATTTATGTTGATGGATTTTGCACGCTGTGAAAAGTTGAAAAACAAATGGTTTAACTGTAGGCTATGGAAAGTGGGATTTCGAGCGATCCAAGATTATTTGTGCTAATCAAAATAATTCTAAAAGTTTTAATCTTTTTATTTAAAGAAAATGGGCATTAATAAGAATTGATTACCAGTTCTGAAAGCAATTTCGGACTTTCTATTTAGGAATTAAATCCATGCATAGACACCTACTAATGTTCATTCAGTACCAGGGATACAAATCAGAACTCCAGTTACTAAGTGCATCATGGGAAATGATACACAAGAAACTCACTATTAAAATAGTAAAAATAATAAGTGTTCATTAAAAATATCTTTAAATTAATATTTTTCATACTTAATGTGTCCTTCTATGGGAACTTATACATCTACAGTGTGTTCCGGATGAGATTGTCTTAAAAAAAACACAAGTAATACGAGTACTACGGAACTCAATATACATACTCATATTTACATCTTAAACTATACTTATATGTTAATTTTGAAACAATGTTAATATGACGGAATGGAATGTCGCACACAACTGAACGCGATGTCGCTTCACTGTGAAGTGATTTTTTGCTGGGTGCCGGGTCATAGTGAGCTGCGAAGCTGATGCCCTAGCTAGAGCTGTCACTGAGCTCCAGGATTATACACTAACACCCCAAGGCGGCCATCTATTGGCCTCCGTCAAGCTAAGTTTCAAGCAGTATTATATAGAGGCTGCAAACAGGGCCTGACTGCTGCAAGAAACCTGCAGGACAACCAGGCAAACTTGGCACGCACTAAGCTCAAAGCGCACCAAGCAGCTCCTCAACACGACCCGTGAAACATTAACCCTAGGTAGCTAATGTTCGTCAAAATGACGAATATCCAATAAATACCTTCTACTCCCGTTGCTATTGTTTTACTTACACACGTTCGGTTCCGCGCCAATTCAGTGATCGTTAGACTGTGTCGCGTAGTGATCGTGCTTAGTCGATAAGTAATTTTGTTTTTGAGATATCTACTGCATACTCGTCATTTTGACGAATGATTAGCTTTTGTGTAACTTTTACACATGGACTATGTTTGTGATTTTTTTCAGTTTTTACATTGATAGTGAATAATGACGGCGAAGTCGATGACAGTTGAAGAAATAATTCGTGCCTTAGATGATGAAGATGGTGATATTTTTTCTGATAGTGAGACTGAGGACGGGTTGTTAACTGATGACGTGGAGAGTGATTTTCATGACGAACCTCCAGACACTGAAGAGCCACGAGTAAGTCCACCTTCTGATGCTCTTCCATTCGATGAGTCACGTGAAGATTCTTTGTCAGCTTCTAATTATATCGTTAATTTGACTCAAACCAATATTCGAGGAAAAAATCATCACGTGTGGGCAACTCATAAAGGGCATAATTCTTCCAGAACTTCTGCAATAAATATCGTTCGCACCGGTAGAGGGCCAGCGCGTTCAGTCAAAAACATAACAGCACCTCACGTTTTATTTGGTTTTTTTATGACAGATGGAATTTGTGACGAAATTTTAAAGTGGACCAATGTTGAAATAGCCATAAGAAAACAAACTTATGAGACTGTAACATCAACCCAAAGTGAAATGTGCAAAGAGGAACTCAACGCTCTCTTTGGCATCTTATTACTGGCAGCTGCATTGATGCAGGATAACCATCTTACAAGCGATGAATTGTCCAACACATCTTTTGCGGAGCCCGCTTTGCATCGTGCATGCGTCGAGAAAGATTCGATTTTCTCATAAGATGTCTTAGGTTTGATGACAAAACTATAAGAATACTAACCTTGCAGGCTGATCCATTCACTCCAACCCGAAAAATATGGGACTTATTGATGATTCCAGGGCTGTAATTATTACGGCCAATGTTATTATAGATGAGCAATTGCTGGCATTCCGTGGTCGCTGTAAGTTTAAAATGTGTATCCCTAATAAGCCAGCAAAGTATGGTCTCAAAATTGAAATGATGTGTGACAGTGGGACTAGATACATGATTCACGCAATGCCTTATCTTGGAAAAGGAACAAATACTGGAGGAATACCCTTTGCTGAATATGTTGTCAAGGAACTAACACGAAGTATTTACGGCTCAAACAGAAATGTAACTGTCACAACAGCCTTATAAATTGACAATAGTCGGAGCTTTGCGTGCCAACAAACGAGAAATACCTGAAGAAATGAAGAACAGCTGTAATAGAGCGACTGGAACTTCCATGTTTTGTTATGATGGGCCACTAACTTTCGTATCGTTCAAACCGAAGCCAAGTAAAATGGTATATTTGCTGTCTTCATGTGGTGAAGAAGGAACAGTTAACCCTTCATCAAAAAAACCAAGCATAATAGAATTTTACAATGCTACAACAGGCGGTGTCGACACATTTGATCAGATGTGTTCAATCATGTCGTGCAACCGTAAAACCAGCCGAAGGCCCATGTGCATATTCTTTGATATGCTCAATATATCGGGTATCAACTCCTACATCCTCTTTTGTCATAATGTCTTGGTATCTGGAGGTAAACCTTTAACCCGAAAAGATTACATGAAGCAATTGAATGAGCACCTCGTTGAACCATGGCTAAAACATCGACTCGAAATACCGACAATGCCTCGAAGAACTAAAGACAAAATTAGGGAGGTGTTGGGTTTAAACCCAGAGGAGAGCCCCGAAGGTCAAGGTCAAATACCTGGACCATCTGATTCTGGAAGTGCTCCGATATCTGAGAATGATCCAACAAAGAAAAGAAAAGGCTGCGGTTTGTGTTCCTACAAAAAAAGACGCATGACAAAGAATTACTACAACAGTTGCCAAGTTCTCATTTGCGGCGAACATGCAGTTGACTTTTGCCCAACTTGTGCCAAAAAAATCTAAGTGGTTTCATCGTTGTCGTCAATTTTACGACTTCTTTTTTATAATAAGAAAAAATAGAAACAATTTTCTAGCTAATAATTGTTAATTTAGTTATTTTAAGTTCAAGTGCCTTATATTTTCCAAAGAAACATGTACGAGTTATGATTTGTGATTTAGTAATGAAAACTTAAACGAATATTTTTTTTCAATTACTATCTTTTACATAATATGTAAAAGATAGTAATATATTTCCTATTAATACAATAAACTTTTTCAAAATATCATAAAATTTTACTAAAAGGCACATTTAAAAATTGATCGTATAAAAGTCGAATGGTTAGCTTATACGGTGTATTTAGGAACGTTAGCTAACTAGGGTTAAGTTTCATCGTATCCGTACTGACGGGGCATTGTCTCATTGACAATCATGCAGAAAGACTGGGTGCCCCTTTCCACGATTTCTGCCGCAGCTGCAGATCGGAGGAGGAGGAGGAAACGATCCAACACTTTAGCTGCATAGCCGCCTTTATACGAGAATCTAAATGATTCTCGTCATCTCACAGGTTTTAGCGCCGCACCCTATCTCAATGTGGTATCACAATGGGCCTATCTTGGCCTAAGTGAGCCGCCTTTTGACAAAGGGGGCTGCCACTACAACCAACCAACCTAATATGACGATGCCCGAGATCTTTTTTGACATCTTTGGTTCAATATTCAAGCGTAATTTACTCTTAGACCCTTAAAAATTTGTATTAAGGGATTATTCTAAGATAAAAAAATTGAAAACAGTTTTTTTTACATATTTCGATAGATAATACGTTCAAAAAGAACTGCATAAAATATTATGTTGATATCTACTTTCGTTTTAATTTTATAAGCATATTTCGGAACGCGCGTCGAACGGTCCCTTTCTCTTCCGAACGCTTTTGTCGGAGCAAGCGGCCTTGAACATCTGTTTCGTACAACAATGGCATTTTCGAAACAACTACGCTATGTTCAAAAGCTTGCCGAATCGCCGAAATTGCCAAAAATCAAGGCCAAATTTATGTGCGTGCAGTAGATTTTTACAAAATTAAAGAAATATCTTTATTGCATTGGTTACAGGTCCCTTTGAAAGCCTATCTCGCGCGATTCACTGTCTTTGCGTTCTCACACTGCAATATTAGGACTATGTGACCGCCATTTTGTGTTTTAGTTTTTTTAACTATGAGGTTTTAATGCTAAAAACTTAATAAAGAAGCATGTAAAATTTTAAGTTGGTAACTTTTACCGTTTTTGTTTTATAACAGTTTTAAAAGGGTACCCTTTTTTACGCGTTTACCACTAGAATTACCCCTTAAACTTCGGATAAGTTGTTGCGTAGTTGATATTTTTTCCGTTTAGTTTGGTTTTTATGCGCGACCACACATTTTTAATGGGATTCGCATCTGGACTCTATGATGGGCAGTCCAAGGTTGTTATACCATTTTTTCCTTCCAAAATGTGCAGAAGTGACTTCGATGTTTGGGATCGTTATCTTCTTGGAGTCCAGTCATCGTTTTGGGGTCCATTCAGCAACTCAGCGGACTTCAACAATCTTTTCTTGTATACATTCTGCATTCAGATTTCCGGTGAAAGCAATCAACTACCTCGTAATCACTTCTCTACATACGAAGTACTGGTTGCACTGCCTGCCTCCCAATCATTCTAGGTCCTTTAGAATGGGTAACCGGGAAAGCAATTTCAAACCGTTTTTATAAACAACACTTATTTCTTAACCTGCTGTCTTTACGGAATATCAAAGTCAGTGGCGGCTCTACCTTTGGGGCTAGTGGGGCTCAGCCCCACCACTTATTGATGAGCCGTTATTAGTGCAAATGTAATAAAATATCATTATAGATTTCAATATAGTTTTCATAATTTCATTTCATTTCAAAATATAATGTAGCATTTTTTTCGCCTATGCTGTAGTTTACTTTCACATAATCTTCTTGCCACGCACTGTAGAACAATTTGTTTTTCTCTTCCACTCGCTTCGTTGTGCCTGCACCGAGTAAAAGCTAAGAGTAAAATTCAAACTCATTTTCTCTTTGACAATTTTCCACCTTTACTATGAGGAAGGGCTACATGAAATAAGCCCCGATTAAGAGAATTTCGATTTGAATGTGTGCGTGAATTCTATGCTGAAGCGGCGGGAGTGTGCGTGTTTGAAATACATCTGGATACTTCGCGGACGGGCTAATCATATAGAGCCCGTTCAGTGCTTCGACAACGTTTAGTCTTGGCATGGTCTGGATAATATTTTTGAGCAGGCATGAGCAACATTTTTTTACGGCGGGGTGAAGGTGATGACTGTTAATGCAATAGTAGTCTCATCAGTGTAGTGCATGGTATTAGTACTTAGTGTGCCTTCGTAGTGTTTGTTATTTTTTAAAGTTTTGTAGTGCTTTTTAACAAGATTTTCCTTGCATGTGTTAAAACTTGCTAGAAGTTTGAATTTCAAGTTTAGTAAAAAATTTTCTCGGTATTTTCAAAATATGAATTCGGTAGAAAATATAATTAATATTAATATTACGCTATTCGAACGAAGTGTTTCAAAATATGTTTTCCATTGTTCAGCTCTACAGTTTTTGTGAAGATAATAACCTTTGTTCGTCTTCGCTTGCAGTACTCTCTGTTTGTAATAAATTCATTAAAGAAATACCCAAAATGAATGAAAGGGTGATTGACTTGTTTGCTCAACAAATAAAACGTCTAGATAAAAGACATTGCTTTTGTTGTTGATGTTGATTGAAGAACTATATACAATGTAAAACTGGTTTTGCTGAAATTATTTATTGATGGTTTTTGCTCTTGTTATTGTTGCTTCAGTTGAATTTATTTATTACTAGTTTTTTTCGATTGTTATTGTTATTTTTGTTGCATTTATTTTAGTAGAGAAATTATTTATTTTGAATAGTGCTACAGGCCTAAAAGTTGTTTCGTTGCAAGAATTCAAATGTTTTAAACAATTTTTTTTATTCAGAATGCACTGAACTTTTATTAAAGCTTTAAATGTTATTCAAAATACGATAATAGGAATATATCTTTGCTTGCCAGCGAATCTACTTTTGGGGAAACTGATCACTTAAAATCGCTTAACGCTCCACATGTGGTACCTCTTGGGTGGAGTGGAAACTCACATAAGAGCTTATATTGGTGATATATTGGTGTACCAGTAGCCCCACCATACTTAACTCCCACGAGCCGCCACTGATCAAAGTGTTGACCAAATGAATCTACCGCGAAATCAGGAGTGGTATGTAATATATAAATTTCCATAACACATGTAGTCCAGTCAAATCGTCTGAATTTTGACGCAAACCGTGCATTTTAAGTAGGCAAGGATGCGTGGGCAATAGTATGGTTAGCTCATACGAAAGCCGCCATTTTGCATAAAATAATAATAATAACTAAATAAAAAAAACTTTCCAATACTTTAAGCGTGTATTTACTAAACCCAAAAAAAATTAGAGCCATACCTGCTTCCACTTCCTCATAAAAAATCCACAAAAATAGCTCTCTAAAATAGGGTTCTAATTAAGAATACCCCCTTAAGTCCAAGTTCCTTGGATCGCAGCTCCAATCCTCCGGGCTCCATCTTCAAAACAAAAGAAAGTGGAACACCCGTATATCTCTGAAACTTTGGCGCCCACAAGAAAGCTGTGTATGGCAAACTTGCGTAGAATAAAATTTTTAGCAAGTCGTCCATACATCATTTTTACGTGGTATCAATAATTAAAAAGTCACAAGTCGAAAACCACACCCAAAAAGGGGGGAATAACTTTCGGGTGCCACAACTTTTTTTATTTCCACGTTTAAAGCGAAACACGCTTGGATACTTTTCTAAGACAATTTTGTCACAAATCGTTTGCGGTATTGATTGTTCCAATCACTGTACATTAACGGGAGTTATTCCATCCCAAAGGGGAAGAAGTCGCATGAAAAACCCGTTTTTAGGCCAAATAATCGGCTTTTGATGGCGAACCTCCCGTTGCGAAACTTGAGGAGCATTTTAATAGGCAAGCAGATTTTTGGCGCAATGTGTAGTATGTCTTACTGTGAGCATAAATCCAAGTTTCTGGGGTCGCAGCCCCACTCCTCTGGGCTCTATCTTGGCAACGAAAAACATGGTACGGCCTCATATCTCCGAAACTTTGGCTTTGGCACAAGACAGTTTTGTATGGCAAACTTGCGTAGAATTTAATTTGCAGCAAGTCGTGCATACATAACTTTCAAGTGGTTTTAACAATAAAGGAGTAACAAGCGCAAAACGGCATCCAAAAAGGGGGGAACATCTTTCGAGCGCCACGACTTCATTGTTTTCACTTCAACCCAAAAACACATTGGCAGACAAAGATTCTAGAGTTGGTATTTTTTTTATTTCTAATGGTTCACATAGATTCTTTTCTTTTTGAATGTATGTACAAGCTTCAACTTTTCTTCCGATTTATTACAGTATAAACCACCAATAGCGATTGAAATAAAATGCCTGAGAGTTTGATTTGGTGTTGTTTATCATTGATCATCGGTCAACCTTACTTAAAATGTGTAGATGCATTAATAGATTCCCTCAATAACATATATTGACAATTTTTCTCGCATTTTCTGCACATGAATTCACCATGAATGCATCGAAAACTACATACATATATATAATACACTAACAGCTGCCTTATTTCCAGCATCTCAAATTCGTCAAGCAAAGTGCGTGTACGCAACGCGTAATCACCTTTCAATGTGAACAATCCATCGATTGACGCAGTTGATTCATATCGTAGGCCCAGCATATGTTCGCGTCACGATCTCATTCTTGCAGCTTTTACACCATCTGGATTTGTACACTTTTTAGATTTGCACATATTTTTTTTGTGTTGGTCTTGTGTTAAATGACTGACAAAAGTGAAGTCATCAAAGTGTCTGGGAACGAAGATGATACCGACATGGAGCTAATTTGGAAATATTTTATTTATAAACTGGTTTTTCATTGAATCTCTTGCCAATTTTAGATTTGATGTGGAGATTCGTACGGCATTACAAGGATAATGGTTAAAATGATTTTAAGAAGCATCTTTAAAGATGATCGATAGCTGATTGAGGGCCAAAACCCATATTGAAGATTTCTACTAGATTGAGCAATGGTACGACGTCTGATATGCACATAACAAACATGATGTAAATATAAAAATATATGAAATGCTTCAGCTAAATCTTCCATATGAAGGAGACTTACAAAGAAAGTGTAGCGCATCGTTCTTCTTTAACGGGTTACATAGGTCTCGAAGGCAAAAAAAAACAATTTTTTTCAAAAAGTTGTATTTTAAAAACTAAAAATCTATTTTATTTAAAATTTACACACATAAAATTTTAGCAGTTCAAGAATTTGTAAAAAAAACTTCAGCAAAAAACATTGAAAATTATCAATTTTTCTGCAGTTTTCCTTGTCCAACCTTTTTTGCGGTAGGCAGAATATTTCGGTGCAGGTTCATCAATCAAAAATTCCAAAAAAAACTCTTATTGTTTAAGCTTTTGGCTCGTGCTTGAACGAAGGAATTGAAAAAAAATGAAATTTAAAGTTTTGAGACGGATTTTCGTCTCATATTTTTTAGCATTGTCCCGATTCTCATCGTTTTTAAAATATTTTTTTTTTCGTATAAAACAAAAACGAGTCGACTGAATGAAAATCCCTTCGTTCAAACACGAATCAATACTATCAAGAGAAACTGTACAAAGTTTCAGCAAAATCGGTCGATTCGTTCTCGAGAAATCGTGAATACCGCACGGAAAAACAAAGTTTCGAGAAAAACGCGTTTAAAGTTTTTTTAAAGGGATTTAATGAATTAAAGTTATTTTTTAGCGACTAACATCGAGTTGTCGATTCCAGGTCCATACAGTAATTCGTTCGCCTCATTCGCGATGTTTAGAGCTTCCTCTTGATGTTGTGATGTTTGATGAAAAAGAAAGGAGCTGATTTTACGCGGTAGAACCGCGCTGCATGCGTATAATACGCTACGTGAGGCAGAGCGCACGTACCGACCACGCGGTATTCAAATCTCTGTAACTCCGGTAATATTGCTCGAATTTACTTCAAATTTGTGTGTGCGTGAATACTCTTGAAGTACTATACTTTCATATTGAATAAAAAAAATTTGATCGATTTAAGTAAGATGTTCTTGCATGAAATTTCCTTAAGAACCCGCAATGTGCTTCTACACAACCTTCTGCTTTTTAAAGCAAGAAACCACATTTACTTAGTACGCTATGGTCATTCAGAAACATTTTAACACTTGTGTTTTTGATATGTCTTCGAAACGTGCCAAAAAAGTGTTATCCATGAAAGAAAGAATGGAAATAATTAAAAAACTTGAGAACAAAACTAAAGTGAAACTTCTTTGTGAAGAATATGGTGTAGGTGAATCGACTATTTATGATCTCAGGAAAAATAAAGCAAAAATTGTAAAATTCTTCTCCAATCCTGATTTTTCTGGAAATACCTGAAGCCGGAAGACATTTCGAGAATTTGAAAATCCACTTGTGGACAAAGCTCTGTATGAATGGTTTCGACAACGGCGTGGTCAAGGTACTCCGATATCAGGTTTGATGTTGATCGAGAAAGCCAAACAATTTCATGAGCGTTTGAGAATTACCACGAGGTGTAATTATTTTCAGGGGTGGCTCCAAAAATTCAACCGGCGTCATGGAATACGCGGACTTCAAGCATCTCACGTATAACTGTCAGCTGATCACGAAGCCGCAATTGTGTTTGTCGATGAGTTAAATATTTTGATAAAATCTGAGAATATGACTGAAAATCAAATTTACAACGCCGACGAAACTGGGATCTTTTGGAAAGCATTGCCCAAAAAATCGTTACCGCTGAGTTATGAAACTTCAATTAGTGGCGCAAAAGAATCTAAGGATAGGGTAACAGCTCTTGTTTGTTCAAATGCAACAGGCAATCATAAATGCAATTTACTCGTCATAGGAAAGAGTGCCCATCCAAGGACACTCAAAAATGTAAGAGAGCTGCCTGTTGTTTACCAGGTTAGGAACAGTGAAAATTACATTTCAATTATGTTATAAGTCTCGCTTTCAGGCTAGCAAGCGGGCATGGATGACTCGTGACCTTTTTAAGTTCTTGTAATCGCCTCGAAAATCGAAATTGAAATTTTCAACATTTCTTTACGTTTTGAGGTCTATAGAGTATATATAAAGTGTTTTTAGAAAGGGAGATGTATGTGTGTGTGTGTGTGTACGTACGTACGTACGTTCGTGTACACTTTTTTCTACGAGCATAACTCACGTAAACAAAGTCGTATCGACTTCGTTAAGGTGTCAATCGAAGCGTCTTTGCAATCTTAAGAGCTGATTAGTTTTTGGGATACTTCGGTCGAGGGGGTTTGCTGTTTTGACCCTTTGAAGGTCATTTCTGTCATGCGTTATATCTCGCCAACCAAACATACGATTTGCATCATAGAGGTGTCAATCGACGCGTATCAACATTTGTGTGAATCTATCAAATTTTTAAAAAAATCGTTGTAGCCGTTTTTTAATTTAAGAAAAAAAAGTGCAAAAAATTAGGGTTTTTTTCATAAACAATAAATTTTTAACCTGATTTGCGTAAATAAGTAGTATAAAATTTATATACTCCAAACAATGTTTGTAAAAACAACATCAAAACATTTTGTCATGATTACGTAAAAAATTCAATTAAAAATAAAAAACTATTAAAAGTCATCATGATTTTCAAGGTCATTTTTATCATTCTCTATATCTCACGAACCAGATATAATATTTGCATCATTAAGGTGTCAGTTGACGTGTATTCATATCTTTGTGAAGTTTATACATAATTAAAACTCGTTTCAGCTTTTTTTTAATTTAATAGAAGAAAATGCAAAAAATTATAGTTTTTTTCATAAAAAATATTTTTTTAACCTGATTTGCACCGTACAGTAATAAATGTTTATAAAATGTATACATTCTTATCAGGTTTTGAAGAGAAACCGGCAAAATTTTCTTCCTTGATTATAAAAAAAAATAAATGAAAAATAAAAAATCATTCAAAGTTACCATTTAAAGAGGGTTCATACGAATGCTTTTACTTTATTTTTTTTATTCTAAAAAATTGTTGTAAATTCAATCAAAGTTTTAAAATATTTGCATAATTTGAGCAGATTTTACATAGTTTTTATAGTCTTTTATTTAAAAAAAAAATGCTTAAATTATTAAAACCAACAAAAATTTTCAAGACCAAAAAGGCCCCCACCGATTGATCCGCGTGAATATTCAATCTGTCCTCATCGACCAAAAACCTTACGTAATCAATGGACCCTCCCGTAGACGATATGATTCTTATTAACTCATTCCTGTTACTGCTATGAATACCTCCCATTGTTATTACTTAAAGTAGTATTATTTTCAAATTTATTATTGTGTTTAATGTTGTTGATGTTTATGTAGATATTACTGGGAAGTTGACCGTGTGGACCTCAAGGGTCGCACCTCGCGGCTTGTTATTTCATGGTTTGACAACAATTTTATTTCTGAGGCAAGGAAACATTGCATGGAATCGGGACAAAATACTATTGCTCCTTGATAACTGTACTGCCCATTTTAACGACGGTACACTCAGCAGAGACAATAAATATAAATATTTTCCACCGAATTGTACGTCTCTTATACAACCGATGGATCAAGGAGTTATCAGGAGTTTAAAAGCTTATTATCGCAAAGAAATGATGCGGATTTTTTTGAATAATGTCAATAATACTCTTGAGGAATTTAAAAAGGCATATAATATCAAGCATGCTATATTTTGCTTAGCCTGTGCTTGGAAATCGGTACCAATCACGGTCCTCAGAAACACATGGCACAACGTTATTCCTCCAGAAGAAAGCATTGAAGTTTCTGAAGAACGCCATTCTATATCAGAAGCAGATCGTGAAGTTCAAAGAGATATTATTAATGTTGTCAACTCAATTGACATTAACGGCTCTTCGTCTTTAGAACTTACTGGAGAATCTATTACAGATTGGTTGAGCTGCGACATTAACATTCCTGCGCACCCAAACTTGAGTGAGAATGAAATCGTTTCATGGATTTTGGAGTCCAGTAGAAAAGATAGTAATGCTGATAACGAATGTGAGGTTGAAGAAGACTTAATGGATATAGTGATTGTTCCCAATTCGTCTATAATCGTTTCTGCAGCAATAGCAGCTACTGGAAGTCTGATAAATTTTGCTGAAAATAAACCCTATATTTCGCAAGAAGAACTTACGGGATTATACAAATTACAAGATAAACTTATAAAGCACAAATCAAATATCCAGAAGCAAACAACAATTTTGAATTATTACTCAAAATAAATACATTACATATATCTATACTTATGTATTTTGACATTTTAGTCATATAAATATATAGATCGATTCATATACATATGTAACATAATTTACTGCATTTTAATCTTCCTTTTGCCTGTACTACATTTCTGTATCTGTTATCCGGAGAAATCGATTATTCGGAAATGGGCTCGGTCCCAGTGATTCCGGATAAAAGAGGTTCAACTGTAATAGCGTACATCACCGAAATACGTTATAAGTAAACCAAACTATATATCGTGCCATAAATATTGATACAACCGTAAATGCGGCCGTTGCGGATGATAGCTTGCAGGTAGCTAATTGCTATGTTGGTAGTCCTGATTGTTGACATCTGTTCCAAAAACGCGCCAAGTTTTTTCAGTGTAGCTTGAGCTGTTACGATGGAGTGGTCTAGCAAAGAGAATCGCATCGTTGTGATTGCTTTACACAAATGTGGAATGGAAAAAGGCCGAATTTTCGAAACACTAAAGCCATTAAAAATCACGCGTGTTTTCATGTATTGAACTATAGCGTTATTCATTGGTACTGGAGATGTAATAGACCGTAAAAGATCCGGCAGACCTCACTCGGCTCGTAAGGTCCAGAATCGCAAGAAATCCTGTCCGCAATCAGAAAATCATGTCTTGTGAAATGAATATTGCGCCGAGAACCATGAGTCGTATCATCAAAGAAGACTTGAGGCTTGCAGCTTTCAGAAGACAAACAGGTCACAGACTCAATGCCGTTTTAAAACAAAATAGGATGAAAAAAACAAAATAGGCTGTTATCGAGATTCGGTGAAGGACAGTACAAAAGAATACTTTTTATCGAAAATCTTTATCGTGGAGGAACCCTTCAACAAACAAAATCATAGGATATATGCACGGTCTTCTAAGGAGGCTACAGAAAAGTTCCCGAGGGTTGAAGCCGAACCAGGTTTGAAAATAAAGAATGGGTTTTCCAACAAGACTCTGCGCTTGCCCACAAGGCGAAATTCACACAAGAGTGGCAGGGGACCCATGTGCCAGAGTTTATCAGCGTTAATTTGTGGCCATCAGCCAGTCCAGACCTTTGTCCCCTAGACTACAAATTTTTGTCAGTATTAGAGGGTATGGTCTGTAAAAAACGCCACCACAACCTGGAGTTGTTAAAACATGCGTTGAAAAAAAGGTGTGGACAATTTCTCGATGGAAGACGTGCGAGAATCAATAGACCGGTGGCCTGACATACTTCGGTCCTGTATTCAAGCAAAAGGTTGACATTTTGAATAATTTCTATTTTATTATGTAGTGTGTTAGTTTTACAATAAATGGTATAAAAAATTGAAAATCCAACTAGTAGTTTCATTATTCTAGCTAAAATATCTTGTATCAATATTTATGGCACGACTAGCTATATTTTACTATTATTCTATTCACACACTATCAACAAAACCATTCCCACTTTAAAAACTAATGTTCTTGAGTTTTTCAATGTAAGGGCCTAAATATGACATCACTTTTACTTTTTGAAAATTTTCTCACGATTTGACGAGTATTTGCAGGCAGTATAATCCAGATTTTTAACTTCCCAGTATATGGGAAGTTCTTGTAATCGCCTCGAAAATCGAAATTGAAATTTTCAACATATCTTTACGTTTTGAGGTCTTACGAGTATATTTTAAGTGTTTTTGGAAAGAAATATGTATGTATGTGTGTGTATGTATGTATGTACGTACGTACGTACGTACGTGCGTTCGCGGACAGTTTTTCTACGAGCATAACTCACGTAAACAAAGTCATATCGACTTCGTTAAGATGTCAATCGAAGCGTCTTTGCAATTTTAAGAGCTGATTAGTTTTTGGGACACTTCGGTCGGGGGTTTGCTGTTTTCACCCCTTGAAGGTCAACACTGTCATGCGCTATATCTCGCGAACCAAACGTACGATTTGCTTCATCAAGGTGTCAATCGACGCGTATTAACATTTTCGTGATTCTATCAATTTTTTTAAAAAAAAGGTTGGAGCGGTTTTTTAATTTTTTGAAAAAAAGTGCAAAAAATTGGAGTCTTTTTCAAAAACATCAAATTTAGAACTTGATTTTCAAGTCGCAGTAATCAATATTTATAAAATTTATATACTCCAAACAGTGCTTGTAAAAAAACAACCAAATTTTTTTCATGATTACATAAAAAAAATTAAATTAAAAATAAAAAATCATTAAAAGTCATCAGGTCCTTCATGGTCATTTATGTCAATCATTATATCTCGAGAACCAAATATAATATTTGCATCATTAAGAAGTCAATCAACGCGTATTAACATTTTAATGATGTTTTTAAATTTTAAAAAAAATCTTTAAAGCCATTTTTTTAATTTAATAAAAAAACTATTGAAAATTAGTGTTTTTTTCATTAAAAAATTAATTAATAATTAATAAAATTAACATTGTGATAATAAATGTTTAAAAAATTTATAAACTTTTATCAACTTCTGTATAGAGATCAGCAAAATATTTTCTCATGATTTCAAAACAAATTGAATTAAAAATAAAAAAAATCATTCAGTAACCATGTAAATAGGGTTCATACGAATTTTTATACCTTAAATCTCTTATTCTAAAGGCATTGTTGTAAAGTCAATCAAAGTTTATTATTATTTGCATAGCTTGCGGAGATTTTTAATAGTCTTCACAGAACCGTGTTTTAACTTTAATAAAAAAACTGCTTAAATTTTGAAAACCAATACAAATCAAATTAAATTTGCAATTGTGATAATCAACGTTTTGAATGGTAAAATGTTTTGTAGTCAACACTTTTTGAGATCATATGCTTTGAAAAGCTTTCATCAAATAAAAAATTGTAGTTTTTAGGAGGTTTGTTATTTAGTATTTGTAAAATTTCAATTATTTCCTTCATCATTTGTAATACATATATTTTACTTTTTACATGCAATTGAACCTATTTTTGACTGCATAATCAATGTTTCTCAAAATCAACAGAAAATAAGAAATAATTATTAGTTTCATTGATGTAAAATCGTGAAAAAATACAAATTCGGTGATTATGCCGAAGTGCTAGCAGTTTTGACCACAACTATTCAAAATGGCCATCACGCGATAAAATCTCTTCAATTGTCGTAATAACAAAAACTGCATTAATTTTTGCTAGCGCTGTTTTGTCCTTCAAGCATCGATATGAAAATAACAAATAGCGTAGAAAAGGCTTTGTAACCTACCCCCCCCCCCCCCCCCCGATTGATCCACGTGAATATTAAATCAAACCAATCCACCCAAATCTTTACGTAATCAATTGACGCTCGCGTAGATGTTACGATTAATATTAAGTCATTCCAATAACTTTTATGAGAGGTACATTTTTATTATTAAAAGTAGTATTATGTCCATAGGTATTATTGTGTTTAATATTTTTAATATGTATGTAAATATTACTGGGAAGTTGTACGTGTGGACCTCAAGGGTCGCACCTCACGGCTTGTTTCAATGTGTGTCACATATATAATCTAATATCAAACATCTAAAATTCTGGGCGAAGAGTTTTCACATTCACAAAAAAAGATACAATCTAGACCGTAACCTTCACTTGTTCATTGAATCAATACTATTCCTAAATATAAATATGAATCGCCTGTAATGGCTTCCAAAAGACTTTAAATCTCAAAATTACATAAAATATATTTAGTCGATGCGACGCAGAGGAATCCAACATTCATAATTTCGAAACATATATAACTCAAATTTTTAATATTTTAGATTCAAAGTCCATTAACCTTTCTTGCTTGCTTCAAACGAAAATAAATTGAAAGCATCAAAAAACATTTAACCTTATTTTTCAGCAATAAATCGTCCAACAATTAAATTCATCGCATTTAGCTTCCACAATCAACAAAAATTGTATAGAATAAAATCACAAATTATGTTTGATAGAATGATGACATTTTTTTATGTTCTTGCGAATATTTTGATCGATAATAAATATTAAGATTTTGATTACGTGATATTTGCCTGTATTTTTTTCCTTGATGAATGAGAAAATCATGGAGCAATAATTTTAAAGCAAAAATTATCCTTAGAGTACTAATCTTTTCTAAAATATATTCATCGATTGTGTGAAAATTCAAAAGTTTTTAATTTTTAAATTTCGACGCATTGTATTCTGTCTCAACATTTAAACTAAAAAGAAATATGACACTATGCTTCACATATGCATTGCACTAAAAGCTTCTCTTAACAATTTTACAGGGCTTAAAATTTCCTTCGTTAGTTGTCCTTGCTAAATTGAAAAATTACTTTATTGTTTAACATATCTTCGCTTAGACTGTCAACAAACAGTAGATATGGCTTTTAAATATTTGTTTATTATTAATACCGTCGTGAAGGAACGCTTCTTTGAACTGATACGAATAATAAATCCACGACAAGATTTTCCACGACCTTGTCTACAAAATCAGGTCACAGCAGATGGAGTTTCAGTCGATGAGCACAGAGTATCTTTTGAAAAGGCCTAGTTTTTGAAGCTATATATTATTTTTGTGACATTTTTATCTTTTTTTCATATTTATTTGCTTTAGGCTTAAGTTTTTGAATCGTTGGCTAGAATCTCTGTTGTGGTGTTTATTACAATCAGGTTTCTCATTTTCAGCATCGAATTATTTATTAACACGATGTAGACGAAATATTTGAGTGGTGAATAAATTCTTTTCGAAATTTTTTTAAAAGTTGAACGACACGCATTCTTATTTGCTACATGGGTGGAAGTTATTCGAAGCTTTTATTATTTTTGCTAGAAGAAATCATAATCAAAAGGGGACATATATATATTTTTTCTGAGGGCAGAAAAATGGAACGTTTTTGAATATAATTTCATTCATTTTAAAAATCAGAAAACCTTTTTGCGTCAAATTTTTCAGAGTTTGTGTGTGAAAGTATCTACTTAATACAAAACATATAAAATAATGCACCAATGTAAATTCTTATTTTCACTTCTTAAAATATTGTGCACCATAAAACTATTTCATAACTACATTTGTCTTCATTTGCTTGGCTATAGAATGAACTACATCCTTTTAGTAATTCTCATAACGCCTTTAAACCGCCGCTTTGATGACCTTCTTTTTACCAGAACTCGGATAGACAATATGGCTGAACAAACATGACTTTTTTCCACAAACCTAACTCACCATTGCCGTTTATGTAAAGTTCGATACCTTTCTCCGAACTTATATTATCTCTACTGTTATCTTTTTATAGAGAAGTTAGATAATTCTCGGTTCAAGACTGAGAATGAGATGATGGTCTTTTGAAGAAACTGCTTTATTTCAGATCATTTAAAGTTTACTCAAACAGTTCCCATGATTTAATAACTGATACTTTTCTATTCAAACTCTTTCAGAATGTTTCTCACGTTGCACTCAGCTTTTTTGGCGGCACTCAGAATTTATATTGAAAATGTCTCCGATTTTCTTCTTCTTTGTTATATAAAATCTCTGATTATATTTTGGTTCGAAACGATCGACAAACGATGTTAGGTATGTATTTTATCTTCGACATTTACGTCCGGTGAGTGAATCTAATTTGTAAAAACATTTGTATCAACCTTCAACATTTTGACGATTTCACTGATTTTGCAGACAATTCATTATCTTTATAAGCCATAAGCTTTTTTCCTTGAAGGTAAAAATTTAGTAATCTGCTTGGCTTTATACTAAGTACTCTTCTGTATAATCCAGGCAGGATTTTTACAACTAGCATATCTTTATATGAAACTAGCTAGGCTGATTCCTCATATTGATAAATGGATATCGCAGCAAATTGTATTAATTAGTTGATCAGAAGGTACCTGATTTTCTAGAAAACCAAATAAGGGACAGTTTTTAAGAGTTGAAGTAATTGTTGTTAAAAGACATTCGCATATGCAGTCAGACATTATAACCCATAGATAAAATTACTGAAAAGCTTAATATTGATATTAGTTATTTAGCATAGGTTAGAACCTCCTAGTCTAGTTGACAACTTGGCCTTCTAGTATGCTTTTTGGTTAGCAAGTCACTAACACTATTATTGCACATTAGTGGAGGTTCTTAGGTTCCAGATTTTATGCTGGTTCATCATAAATTTAATGGGAAGCGTGGTTTCGGGGTGTCGGATGGCATCCTCTTCTTCCTCTGTCTTGAAAATTTTTGAATATGCAGTCAAAAATAGGTTCAAATGCACGTAAAAAGTAAAATGTATTACAAATGATGATGGTGGAAGTAATTGAAATCGTACGAACACTAAAGAATAAATCTACTAAAAACTACAATTTTTTATTTGATGAAAGCTTTTTAAAGCATATGATCTTGCAATGTATTGATTACAAATCATTTTATCATTCAAAGCGTTGATTACCAAAAATGCAAATTTGATTGAAATTTTGTTGGTTTTCAAAATTTAAGCAGTTTTTTATCAAAATTAAAACACTGTGAAAACTATTCAAAATCTGCTCAAATTATCCAATTATTATAAAACTTTGATTGAAGCTACAACAAAGTCTTTAGAATGAAAGAAACAAAATAATATCATTCGTATGAACCCTTTTTACATGGTAATTTTGAATGGTTTTTTTATTTTTAATTTGTTTTTTTTTTCAAAATCATGACAAATTTTTTTGCTGGTTTCACTTCAAAAACTGATAGTAATGTATAAAATTTGTAAACATTTATTACTGAGCTGTGCAAATCAGGTTAAAAATTTATTTCTTATGAAAAAAACCCTAATTTTTCGCATTTAATTTTATTAAATTAAAAAAAACGGCAGAAACGTTTTTTTTATAAAGTTAAAAACATCACAAAAATTTATATTTATACAGTTGTGATGGATGAAAAAAGACATTTATTTTTTATTGCATATTCTTTAAGTTTATACTCTCAAAAATAGTCTTACAAAATTTCATAACGATTGGAGCATTAGAGCCGAAGTTATAGCTATTTATAGCGCAACACCTCTACAGCGGGCGTTGAGCCGTGCAGCTGTCTGCTCGAGAGAAAAGGTTCGTCGACTTTCGCCGCTCTATTGTATTGTTGAAAATGTTTGGAATACATACACTGCTCTTGCTGTAGGTGTTTTAAAAGCTATTAAGCCAATTTACAAAGATCTTATGAATAAAGAACTCCTTGAAAGGTGCATCGGTGGATTTACCCAAAATAATAACGAACGTTATAATCAACTGATTTGGAAAATTTCGCCAAAACATCTTCCAGGCGGCTCAGTACCCGTTGAAATTGCAGCAGATGCATCTGCTTGCATATTTAACGAAGGCAACATATCTTTTCTGAAGATCTTGGATGAACTCGGAGTTCCATGTGGTCGAAATTCTCACGCTTATGTCACCAAGCAGGACGAATTCCGTATTACAATTGCTGAGCAACGCGCGCAAGCAGCCACTAAAGAAGGAAGCTCGTCGACAGCAACAAATCCATGATTTGGAGGCTGCAAATGATGGAGAAGGGCTAACATATGGCCCTGGAATAGACGAAGTGATGTGGGTTGAAATATATTTATTAGAAATATGAAAGAAACAAACTGGAAACTTTAAACGCGATTATCTCAGAATCTTGTTTTTTCGGAATTACATTTGCGGTGGACACGATTACTGAAAAACTATTAATCTGATCAACACCCAATTTATACCACTTATTTATTATGATAATAGCTAGTAGCTGAACGAAGGATTTTCAATTTTTTTGAAAACTTTTTTTTAAAGAGCAAAACATCGGAAATGTTATACATTGAAAATGTACATTTTTTGGTACAACCGTCGCCATTTTTTTTATATAATTTTTTTTTTACAAATCCTTCGTTCAGCTACTAGATGATAGAATATACTAATAGAAATTATTTGAATTTTTGATTTCCGATGAACCGAAATAAAGATATGATGTCTACCGCAAGTCGCGTCGAAAAAAAGACGTTCCTGGAAGTCGCCTATAACTTTTTTATTATTTGATACTTTTTGATGAAAAAATTTCAACAAGGTCTTAGAAACATTTAATATTTGACGTTGATAAAAGATTTTGAATAAATATTTTTTATGATGTCAAAAAAAATCGAGAAAATTTCATCTTTTTGCGTGGTACAACTGTATATAACCCCTTAAGATTGCAAAGCTCCTTCGATTGACACCTCAACGAAGTCGATACAACTTTATTTACGTGAGTTATGCTCGTATAAAAAACTGTCCATGAACGCACGTACGTGCGTACACACACACATACATCTCTCTTTCTAAAAAAAAAAACTTTATTTATACTCTAAAGACCTCAAAACACGAAGATATGTGGAAAATTTCAGTTTCGAAAGGCTATTACAAGAACTTCCCATATACTGGGAAGTAAAAAAAGAGAAAAAAAATTTACCGTGCTTAGCTTGGTACGGATAAATTAAATATATTTCATGAGAAGAGCTTATTTCTAATTCAAAATTGCAATTAAATTCAATAATGTTTATATGTATAGATGTTTGATCAAATCAAATCAATACGCCTGTTTTGCGTTCAGTGACTCTACAATTTATCTCCAATCATTATAAATGATATGAGTATGTCCTCTTTTGAAAAAAAAATATCAACAAACAAACACACATGCTCTCCACTTTATCATTTTCAACAATTCCTGTAAATGAAACCGCCTAATTACAACAACTGTAACAAAATCAAACTTCACAGTCGAATCACATGACATAGGAGCCACTATCTATCTATCTATAATTGAAATTGCTATTGAGTCAAAATAAATGATTGCATTAATGATCTTTTCCATAAATACAAACTGATAAATAATCATCTGACTTGGTCAAGAACCCACAATAAAATTCATCGAGTATCGTTCAATCGAAAAAGATTAGATTGATTCGACATGAAGATAGATATCTACATAACGGTCCATTAGCTCAACTAACACATAACATATGGAACTACGCTGAACTGATATTTTCACTAGGTGCTTTTCTTAGGTAAGTGTGGTGGTCTTGAGTTAATTGATAAGATAGTGACGATTGATTGAATGTCACTATGCTAACAAGTAGCCGACAGAATGTGTTGTTCGAATGACAATCGCAAACTTAACACCTGACGATTAATTGAAAGTTGTTGTTTTTGTGTTCACACTGGCAAAAAACTAATCTGTTAAAAGATTGTCAGTCTTGTTTTTTTGGGATGGCTAACATCTATGCACAATGTTTTGCAAAACATCATGAAGAAGACGATAACCCGCAAAGACCTCTCAACTAACAAATAACTCTTTTGATGAACATACTTCCCTTCGAAAGTTATCAATTCTTTAATAACTTACAAGAAGAGGCCACGCTTATGACATCTCAGATTTGGACGAAATTTGGCACATAAGTAGAAGACGTCAAGGATATCCTATCCTTAAAATATTAGACCGTAACCCCCCCCCCATTTTTGAGAAAAATGCCTTTAAAGTTTTTGTAGTCGCTTATGAATTAGTATGCTTTTGTATCTGACAGAAGCGGTGCAGTGTAGGAAGCAGCGCTATTAGCTCGCGATCAAGAGGTCGTGTGTTCGATCCCTGATGGGTATTGTTTTTTTCTTGAATAATTGTCGTCGTCGTGTGTTCGATCACCTATGGTGTTTAATTGTGGTATAAAGTAGATACTAGGGACGTAATTGTTTAACAGTTTCATAATTTCCCTGGTATCTATTATATGCCACAATTACTGAGCACCATAGAATTTATGGCTAGCTACGTTGGGCGCCACCCTGGTTTATTGCTTTTTGCCGAGTTGGCTATGAGACACGAAGAGGACGCAGGATTGATTCTAGGAACAAGGGATGATTCTACCGTCAACTATGATACTGCTCCGATTACAACACTTTTGAATAATCCAACCGTTCAACAATGAGTTTTGAGTATAATGTACATATCTAAATGAACGAACATTTTGCTGATTTCTAAAAATAAATTTATTGCAGTTGAACATTGCTGATTTACCTTAAACTAATGACATCAATAATTATTCAAAAAAAAAACATACTCACCGGTGATCGAACAAGTATTCAAAAAAAAACAATTCCGATCGGGGATCGAACACACGACCTCATGTTCGCGGACTAGTAGCGCTGCTGCCTACACTGCACCCCTTTCAGATGCAGAAACTTACTAATTCATGAGTGACGCTAAAAACTTTAGAGGCGTTTTTTTCAAAAACGGGGGTGTTGCGGTCTAATATTTTATGGATCGAATATCCTTGACGTCTTTTACTTATGTACCAAATTTCGTCCAAATCTGAGATGTCATATGCGTGGCCTCTCCTTGTTAGACTACTTACAGCAACAAAATTCAATACAGGACATATGAATACGTGTATCCTTCTTTTATAGTAACAAAGCGTAGCTGTTCTATCATCAATAAAGTTCGGTACAACGTGAAATTGAAAAAAAAATATTTGCACACTAATAAGACCCATGTCAAAGCAAGCAGGATCTGCCGGAGACTTTAAATGTATCTACTAGTTTTATATGATAGTCATTAATCTAATAATAACACATGAAGCTCTTGCGTGGTAGTCAAAGATTGGACAAAAGAGAATTTAAGTAATTCTACAAACACAAAAAAACAAAGTCTGGAAAGTCTGAGGATATGAGGTGCAATAAATTGCTAGCCTTAGTCTACAGTGAAATCTTTACTCAATTGCCTAAAAACAAGAAAGAAAGCATTCAGAGGTCCTGGTCAAATACTGCAGACAGCAAATCACACCACCTGGGATCTTCAAAGAGTATCTGAAAATGTTAAGCAATTCTCAAATAGAAGAGATTTCAAACGTACAGTTGAACGAAATGCAGAAATCTTTCAACTACATGCAACCTTTCAAAGTTGAAATCAATGAACCACTGGTACTAAATTAAAATGACCAAACCGCATTAGCCCACAAAAATCGTTTATAAACTGTAGACATTGCTATCCAATAACGAATCCGAAGTGATTATCGGAGAAAAAAATCTGTGCCAAGCAGTATTAAATACTTTATATTCCTACAGCAAAGAGTCCAAACTGACTTGGGGATGCCTTAAAAATATAATCACCCTGCCAGAGAAATGAAATTACTCTGATTTAGATATCAGCTACCAAGACACGTGGGAGATGAAGATGTTGATCAATTTGCAAAGATTTGAGCGAAGAGTGTCTTTTATAGGTTCAGAACCATTTTATGGCGAAGCCAAGGGACAATCTGCAAATGCTTTTCAGAATTGGATTAAGGAGAAGATAATAGACTGGACAGCAGGTAAAAGCTACGCACGGCACATCCATTCATTTGTGAGACTCCCATGAAACAAGGCTCTTTCCTTCCATTCAGGAATGTAAATGCTGTCGAAGGTATACATTAGTTTCCGAACGGTTTTTTAATTGATAGTGTATATGATTTATATCTAATATTTACTCTTACCCAATCTCCCAATCATTAAACGGTAAAACTTAGTCCCTATTTTTTGAAGCTTCTTTTAATCTATCTATTCATTGCCACCAAACACGCCAAAATCAACCACTACCAATTAAGCTTCTAGTGTTGATCTTGGCAATCTAGTTAACAATAAATGTTTATACTTAACTCATTCCAACTCAAAGCCGAAATATGTATCAAAAACATAAACAAGATTTAAATTTTATATACATGTATCTTTCCTACCGTCTACGTATCCATCATCTTTCGTTCGTGCAAGATTTCAACGATAATATGACGAAGGACATTAAATTCTTCACGCGAACTTGTGAACCAAAGTCATATGGTTTCAACGTTTTGAACATGTGATTTTGAGTTTTTACGTTTGATCGGTGCCACGAAATGAATTTCCAATTTAGATTTTGAGTAAACGTAGATAATCCATCAATTATTTGGGAATTATCAGATGTCCGATATGAGCAAGATCGATCGGTTTTGGTTGTTGTTCGTCTAAAGTTGTTGATACGCAGTTGAGATATCGAGTTCAACTAGTTTACGGCGAATCATCAATTCATTTTCATGATGGGTTAATGGTTTGCGGAAATTGATTAAGCCAAATATAGAATTTATACTTGGCTATTTGCCTCATTAAAATTGGTAAAGTTGCACTTAATATTTTATCGCAAAGTCATTTCTTTGTTAGTATTAAATTTGACGATAGATGCTATCGTACGTTATTTGAATGTTATAAATTGATTTTAAATTTAAGACGGAATTCAACAATTATAGAAACATTTTCAGGTAAGAAGTTGAGGAAAGGATACTGAATTTTTGTCCCCATTATGACTGAGTCGAAAATTTAAGAATCTTTCAGAAATGGGACGGAATATGCTTGTCTAATTCGTATTGTACAGCATCCTGAAATGTTCTTAAATAAAATTCAGCGGACATTTTGAAATCAAAGTGAAACATTGAACAAGTAAAATTTTCCTTACACAAGATTCGATATTTCTATTTCCGATGACCATCAATCAAAATCGCTAGTTTTAATTTCGTGTTAAACAATCATAGACCAGAGCGGATCTGTAGACAAACGACAACATTTGGCCGTTGATTTTTGCAGGAAAAGTTGTGGCATAACTCGTATAAGAATAATTGATCTATGATCCCTTTCAAAAAAGTCGGGAATAATAAAAAAATTTAATGTTTAACTTTTTAAAACAAATCGTGTTTTTCCTGCTTGTTTAACTCCTAACTTTAAAACGGTTCATTTCAGAGCAAATTTGTGAGAGAATGAAAGTTGCGTGATAGAATTTTCTACAAGCTAGGATTGGTTTAAAGTTCTAAAACATTTAACCCTTGCCGCAAAATAGCAATAATTAAAAACAAAAATGGGAAAAAAACAGTTTCTTATTTAATTTTTTTTTACCATTTCAAACAAACTTAGGACCTTCATAGTTCGCTTAAAAAAAATTCTAATAGAATAAAACAGCACACAAATTCTCATCAACATCAAATCAGTGGATTTCACATAACAGCTTGGCAATCAAAATTTATTGAAAAAAATTCAATTTTTTTTTGAAATCTTGCAAGTCAGAAACTAAAGCCCATAGAAGTTTGATTTTTTTATATATAGAAAAGCATTTCACGCATTGAATAAATTTTACAAAACTAAAATCAGATTATTAAGGCGGCCTCGGGATTTTATGAAATTATAAACATTTTTTTGCTAATAAACAAAATGAATATTTCGGTAACCATTAATTTAAATTAAATTCAAAAAAAAATACGTGAGAAAGAACTTTAAAGTAGGCTTCGTTCAAAAAAATATATTGAATTATCTTGTTAGTTTTTGAGATACAACCGGTGTTGCAAGTTAGTGCTCGTACAGTTCGTCGAAGGCTACAGAATGGCAAACTACTTGGAAGAATCGCCAGAAAGGTGCCGCTGCAAAGCACCGTTTTTGAAACGGACCAGAGGGAGTGAAGAAATGGTACAACATCCTTTGGAGCGACAAGACGAAAATAAATTTGTTTTCCTCCGAATCTGGGCGAAACGTTCGAAAGCCAAAGGGAAAGGAATTTCATGTACGATTCAAGAAAAAAAAACCGTTAAGCATGGAGGCGAAAATATTATGGTTTCGGGTTGTTTTTCGTGATATGGCGTAAGCCCTATCTTTCGCATAAACGATATCATGACCAAATTTGAATACAAGACAATCTTAGAGGATATCATGCTCCCGTACGCTGAGGAAAATATGCCTCTAAGATGGCATTTTCAACAAGATAACGATCCGAAGCACTCTTCAATTCTGGTAAAAAGTTGACTTCGTAATCAAAACGTCTCTGTAATCCAATGACCCAGTCAATATCCAGACCTCAATCCAATTGAAATCCTAATCAAATGAAAATAAGAGGGCCAATATTTCACAAATAAGGACCAATTGTGGGAGTCCAGAGTCCTGAAGGAATGGTATCAGTGGCGAGGGGTGAAAAAATACTGTGGAAAAGCCGCTTACTATTCGCAAGCCGGGAACGCTACCGGCTTTTTGATTTGTTTTCATATCCTATTGAGGAAACCCGAGCTGCCATTCCAACAAACGAGAGTTGAATGCACACGGCACCTTAAATTATGATGAATTCGAGACTCGGAAAGCTTTGCTGGAACTCTTACAGATGTTGATCGCTTTGCTGGAAGTATGGAACTATGAGAATGTGTAGAATGAAGAGAATGGAGTATGATGAATAAACACTGAGATCAAGTGGAACGATTGTGCATGTTTACAGTGATGCATGCAAGTAAATAAACACTTCATTCCCTTATAAAACTGAAGTGTTAGACATTTTTGAAAACATATTTGGAAAGGGAAGCTGATGGGAATCGGCTTATATGAACGCCTCGCCACTGAATGGTATTCCATACCTTTGGCAACATGTCAACAGTTAATTGAATCCATGCCGCCGAGAATTGAAAGTTTCGAAAAATAACGGAGGATATTCCGGATACTGAGGTTAGGTAGGAAGAAAAAATTAAATTTCCAAGAAAAATAATGAAATAAATTAACATATTAATATTTTTGTGTACTACACCTATTTCATTGACCATGTAAAATAAAATAATTTGGATAATAATTGGAATTAAAAGCTTTTAATTTACTTTTTCTGTTGTTTTTTTTTGCTATAGAGTTCAGTTAATAAGCAACTGTTATGAATTCAGCTGAGATGAAATTCCTTATAATGGAAATTTTGTGATAAATGAACGAATTTTTACTCACACCTATTTCTTTGACCAGCTGTGTACATTCCTTCTAGTTTATACTCGAATACTTTATGCGATTATGAAAAAGGAAATAGTTATCAATTGAATGATATCTACCAAATATATTGGATTTCTTGTTATCAACGAAGTCAACAAAAAAATACATTTCAAAACGTTGAGCATGTTTATTGTTCTGAAACTCAATTAACTCATAAAAGTTCATAGTTTTTCAGACAAACTGAAAAAGAATAGCTGGCAACGCACTGACATTTTGGTTCACAGAGCTAAAATTGCTCTACATGATATTTGAATGTCTAAGAAAATGCTTAAAAGTAGTTTAAAGATATAGATAAAATTTGAACTGAAATTCTATTATGTTGTAGACCTCGAAACATATTTGACTATGGTAAAACCGATCTACAAGGAAATAAAAGGGAGGATCTTGCTTTTGGCGGAAAAAATCCTAATAACTTGGCGTAAGACCAGGGGAGAAAGGATACACAATTATAATTTCGGCACGCTGTAATGCTTAAGGGGGTATTCTCATGTGAACGCATAAATTTTACCTCTTTTTAGGGAATTTTTTTTATAAGACAATAAATTTCAATAATTTAATTTTTTTATATGTTTTCATTTTAATCTTAAACTGTATAAAAAAATTTGTTTTTCTTCTTATTTTACATTTTTTATATTTCTTTTTTGTTTAATTAAATTAGACACCAAAAAAAGACAGCAGTTGACTGGTCATGGTAATAGCGGCTGTTCATGTTGTTTGAAATAAAAAAATCGAATGGATTATTGTTCAGTAGGTCTGTCGCTATCGTTCCTACCAAAATTAATCAATTTCATTGAAAAAAAAATTGAAAAATTGTGGATTGTAGAAATAAACGATAACTATTAATGAGTAGAAGAACATATATAAATTTCAAAGCAATCGGTTAAATAGTTTTTGTTTTAGGACCATGACCGTTTTAGAAAATGATGTTTCGAGAAAAATGCGTTTAAAGTTTCAAGAGCAATATTTTCGTGGAAAATTTATACTTACACTAATCTGCTATGCCTGGACCATACAATAACCCTTCGGTGGCTTCATATGCATCATTTTCTGCCAGTTTTTGTGACCTGAGGAAAGCCCTTGCCTTTTTGGATGCCGTGGACGTGGATCGCTCTGCATGGGCTATTCGTCGTTCATCGTACTCCTCAGCATACGAGTAGGCGTTTCGACCAATTTGCGTACCAAAAATCCTCATTATTTTAAGGATGGGTGAAAATTCTTCATTAAACATACACGCAGCTGTCCACGACGCAATTTCCAGCGTCTTTTTTCCATTAAAATGATGGTTTGGAACCAAGCTCCAGATGCAACTATTAAACGACTCGTTGTTGTTGTGAGTGTTTTTCCTAAGCACCTTTGCATCAGATCATCAGATGATAATTCTTCGTTAATTGGCTTCAAAAAACTTGATTGTAAAGCGTTAAACACTAGTGAGAAACACAGAATGCTGTAGCTGAATCCTTCGTCACTCGGTACATCAAAGTCACTCTTGTCTTTTAATTTTTCAGCTGATGTGCTCGCCAACTCGGTATCGGTTTCAGCAATATACTGATTCCCTCGAAACCTCCTTTTTTTCTTTTTGCGCTGTATATCTTGTGGAGCTTCTCGAGCCTTTTCGATCCATTTTAATTTTTTTTCCTGTTTGATGTTGACACTCAGAGCATCAAAAGTGTACTGCTGAATTTTTTCTAGGATTTTATATATATACACGATAAAAATTTATATACACTATTCCACATATGCACAGGTAGGTAATACACTAAAGTATTAAAATATGAAAAAATAAATAAATCGATTTTTCAAAGTGGTCACATGAGAATACCCCCTTAAGGTGAATGTTTACTGCCTGAACGTATGTTTAAATAGAAATACTAAATATACATACGATTCAGGAATCTATCAAAATCAGCCTGTATCAATTCAAGAGTGAGAGCTAACTAAGAATTCGAGTTCATAAGATTACAGGATGAAACATTTTGAAATGATCATAGATACGGCAAACATGACAAAAATCATATTGTGCTTGAGCAGAAGTTGTTAACTAATTTTTTACATCAGCCTAGAAAAAAATGCTCAGTTGTTCACTGTGAATGAAGTTACACCTCAGAATGATTGCCAAAAGTTAGTGCTTGTTGGGTTATATTCAAACATAGTTTTGTGCCTCGTTAAATGCGATTGCAACGTTTTTCCATCATTTTTTTCACACTTTTTTTGTGGATTGTCACACCGATCGAATTACAGTTCCAAAATAAGATTAAGTTAAATTTTCTTTATTAGTAATTGATTTCATCTTCACAGCGCTGAGGAAGACCAAACGATCACGGTCGAAAATCGATTACGAATCCAAATAAAGATACACAAAATTAAAAGGAAGTTTAAATTTTCTACTATTTTCTACCGACTCCTATCTTTCTATCTAAGAAATCAGTGATGTATGATGAATCGAACGACCAAGGTATTGAAAATGATTATTGCAGCGAAAATAAGTTACCGCCAAAACAACAAAGAATATTGAATCCATTGCTTATGTTATAATTGTTGGCTGCACGACGAATGTACTTAGCTATTACAGTAGAGTTGGTCTTAAGATATTTTTAGCCAATATCCTTAACGTAACAGCATTCCCGGATAATCTAGCTTGTAGAATCGATCACTATTATATGTTGCTACATATGTTGCATCCTCTGTAGTCTGCCCCAACACCTAAACAAACTTTCATCATCAATAAAACATAAGTTGTTTAAAGTTTTGTTCTCGCTGTAAACATTCAAACCTAATTTTTGGTTCATTTTTCTGCCCACTAACCAACTTTTCTAAAACCTTTTGGAAGGAGATCTGCACACATATCTTTGCTTTTCAACGCAATGATGCTAACATTTTGAATATGTGAAGACATTTTAAACAACAATGTGTGTAGGTGCGTTTGAATTCTTTACTAAATCAATCCAAGTCGTTTGGTATATACATATTATGGATAGATCTCCTATCCTCCAATTCGCAAATAGGTGAACCAGTTTGCAGACAGATCTAGTCAAAAAATTCATTTTTAGGCAAACTAAATATGTGTCACTGCAAATGTATTGGCTGAACGACGTAACTGGATCAATCTGTTCCAGATACGTCGTTTTACAAGTACATATCTACTTTTGCGGTGGGACATAGTCAGTTTGCCTAAAAATTAATTGTTCGACTCCAAGGAAACGTGTTCGCTCCATAACTGGAGCAAATTGAACACTTTGTCAACGTCTGTTGTGAAAACGAAAGAGGAACAAGGTGTGACTGTGAGGACTGATGTCATGTCGATTTGATGCATTTAGTCGTCAATGGCCTTCACCAAGCATGTTTGGCCGTCCAAAGTCGTTAATTAGTCTGTGCTTCAATGTCTTTATATCATTTTTGTTTTCTTCTGCCAACTAACGATGGATATTGAACTCCTTCGCACTTAGCAGTATTTTAATGATAATAATTAACTACGTGGAACGTGAAGAAAACTGGATTTAAGTGTTGTAAATTTATAGCAGGCGGATTTGGGAAAACCAGAATATGCGTTTATTGTCTCAACAACTTGCTTAAAATTGATAAAATAATTGACGCAAGTAAATATCGCTGCCAATTTGCTATCGATATTTACTTTTACCCAAAGTTTAGGCTCAAGCTCCACGTCCGATTCCAAATCGGTTTCGGTTTGCTTGTTTTTAAGAATGAACATCATAGCGGCGCGACCTTTCCTTATTTTGCATGTTATCTATAGGAGAACCGGGCGACCCTGCCTCCACGTCCGATTCGGTCAAGAACGCCGGTTTTACGACCCGTCCGGTTCAGTATGACTCGGGTCGACGTTTCTATTCATAATCAGAGCGAAGGCGCTTCCTTCTCGCTCATTTACACGCTTCCGCCATAAGATCGGATGGCACCCGGCTCCACGGCCGGTTTTTAGAAACCGATTTTCTGTATGCGCATGCGTTATGGTCATTCGTCGAAAGGCAGTGAACGAAGAAGACTGATGGCAAACCTCATATCGGTGTCCTTTTTTTGTTATTCTGTTCCGAATTAAACATGGCAATTCATACAAAAGCCGCTCCTAATAATTCAAAATCGAGTTCATCCATTTTATGATTTTAGCACTAACACTATCAATAACACAAGACAGATGTTTTAACGATGAGCACCGACACGAGAATGAACACTAAACAAACAATCTGATTCAAGGGCCTCGCACGTTCTTATTTCAGATTTGGAATCGGACGTGGACGCTGACGCCCGTCGTTCTTATTGTTTACACATTCCAAATAATAATCGGTTTGGAATCGGACGTGGAGCCCGGGCCTTATGTGGATAGCTCAAAAATTTACTTTCTTCCTTTCCTATTCGTTTCAAAGTAAATATTTTAAATATCAGTTGTGAATTTCTCACAATCGCTGATTTTCTTCTACCAAAGAATTTATTTGACTTGGCTATTTTATTAGTCGAACGGATCTAGAATTATTTTAGCATTTAAAAACTAATTGCAATACAGAGTCTCAAGTAAATAATTGGTGTGAAGATTCTTCATACAGATACAAATGATTTACCCATTATAATTGATGCTAGTCTCCAAAAAAAACAAATCACACAATTAACGAAAGCACAAAGTACTGTACCTTTAAAAAAATATTTCCGGAAACATACGCATCCAGAATTTACATTTATTTAACAAAAAAGTCACATTAATTTTAAGCTTTTCAATTATCTTCAACGGTCGATAGCGTATGGTTTGAAATTCGCACAACTATCCAAGATCTTCACCAAACTGAGCGAATAAAGCTCAATTGCGATTAGCATATTTTTCATTGACAGAATGTATAACAGATTAGCATGGACACTTACCGCTTTTCTTTTGTCAGCCTCGGACACAGCTGAATTCGAACGATGCCGGAACAAATCCATTACTTTGGTCATGGGCGACCGCGAGACATCCGCTCGTCGGACTGCCGTCACTGTGTGATAGTACTGCAATGGAAACATATTATTATTAGTTTAACTTATGACTCATTGTATTCTAGTTTTATTTAAAACCATGGGAGGAATAACACTGGACAACACGACTTTTTGCCGTTACTTTAATTATATATTTTCGACAACTTTAGTGCATAAATTATTACCAAAAAAATTATTTTAAAAATCTATTACATCGAAATATCTAAATAAATAATAAACCATAATTTTGACATAATTTATGACGGTATATCGAATAAAGTATCATAAATTGGTCTTTGCAACAAAAATAAGACTGATACTTGTGTTACATGAGCAAAAGCCTGGCTCGGAAATGTTAGGAAGGTAATTAAAACAAAGCAATAAATATATTCTTTTCTTGCTGGCGCGTTTCGGCATGCCTAGGTCACTGCGATATGTAAATGGTGTGAATGCGTTTACTTAAATATCTCATTGTTACGGTAGATTAGAACACCCACTAATACATTCGCCTGTGCAATAAATAGATCCAGGCGATCGTTTTACCCTTCCTGGTATTATGCGAATGGGACAGTAAAGCTAGAAGTCAAAACTTCAAAAAAAAAAGGATTGGCCAATGAGGACTAATTTAATTCCAGGACAAAGGAATGTGACTGAAAACTCCTTTGTAGAAGCAAACAATATTATTTTGCCACCTTTGCACATCAAATTAGGTCTAATATTTTTTTTTTTGTTAAAGCCATGAATAGAAATGGAGGTCTTCTGTATTTAAAAACATTATTTCCCAGACTAAGTGAAGCTAAATTAAAAATAGGGCCGGGCCAGATATAAGGAAGATAATGAAGGATTCTAATTTTATTGCAAAATTAACCACAGAAGAAGAAAATGCATGGCTTTCTTTTGTTGAAGTGGCGACAAATTTTTTGGGAAATAGAAGGTCTGTAAGCTATGAAGATATGGATTCTAAACTACTACAGGATTATAAAGCTTTAGGATGTAATACGTTCTTAAAAATTCATTTCCTTCATTCTCATCCTGACTTTTTTCCCGAAAACTTAGGTGCAGTGAGCGACGAACACGGAGATAGATTCCATCAAGACATCATGACAATGGAGAAACGATATCAAGGAAAATGGTCACCGAGAATGCTTGCAGATTTTTGTTGGACACTAAAACGAGATTATCCATCGTATAGTTATAAGAGACGAGCAAAACGAACAAAAAAACCTACAGAATAATTTTTTAAAACTTGATTCCCTTAAAAAATAAGTTATATTTCTTTTTTTAAATAAATGTATATTCCCGCAGAAATGAGTGTTTCAATTTTTTTCACACACATATTTTAAGTTATCTCTGGCCAAGGTATAGAAAAAAACCAGTACCGAACCACGGTAAAAAATATAAATAAATTTTTTGTTGTCCAGTGTAATCAGAAACGTCGACACAGGAAAACAGCAGATAGCTGACAATCCTGGACACGATTCATGATCCACGACACGTGAGAAAACCAGGAACAAATAGAATTGAATAAATTGCGTACACATGATTTTGAACTTGGAAATTTGATTTTATTTCTTGCAAGTATTTTGAAACCATTGTACGAATGCAAAAAAACTATGAACCATTCCCATTATTTACTAAGCAAAAAATATGCAGAATTTAAGCCGGCTGAATAATGTAACAGAACATAGATATATTTAATTTAGCTATCCACGAACATTGATTATTTAAAGCCGATTATTTGATTTTGTTTGGTATGGTCCGACGGACCTCATATGATATACTATACTGCATACAGAATATGCAGAAATTCAAATAAAATTACACATCGCATTCGCAACCATTTCCTAGAACAACAACAACGACCGCCAGTTTATGTATTGTATTCAGCAGATCTGTAAGTCTTGGAAAAGTATCTCTAGTGCAGTCAAAGCATCCAAATTTTGACGTAAACCGTGCATTTTGGGTAGGCAGAAATTTTTTTAATGCAATGCGTGGCCAATGGTATAGAAAGCTTAAGTTCAAATTTCTGGGGTCGCAGCTCCTGTCCTTTGGGCTCCATCTTCAAAACAAAAGAAGTTGGGGCGCCCTCATATCTCCGAAACCATGGCTCCCACAAGAAAGTTGTGTATGGCAAACTTGCGTAGAATAGAATGTTCAGCAAGTCGTTCATACATTACTTTTACATTACGTCAATAATAAAAAAGTTACAAGCCAAAAACCGCACACAAAAAGGGGGGAACATCTTTCGGGCGCCGCAACTTTTTTAATTTCACGTTTAACGCGAAACACATTTCGATACTGTTCCAAGATAATTTTACCACAAATCGTTTGCGGTATTGATTGTTGCAATCACTGCACATTAACGGGAGTTATTTCATCCCAAAGGGGAGAAAGTCGCGTTAAAAATCTGTTTTTAGGCCAAATAATCGGCTTTTGATGGCAAACCCCCATTGCGAAACTCGCGGAGCATTTTGGTAGGCAGAAAATTTTTGGTGCACTGTGTGGTATGCCTTACTGGCAGCTTAAATCCAAGTTTCTGGGGTCGCAGCCCCAATCCCCTTGGCGCCATCTTGAGAACAAAAAAAGTGGGGCGGCCCCATATCTTCGAAAGCACTGCCCCCACAAAAAAGTTTAATATGACAAACTTGTGTAAAATTTAATTTGCAGTAAGTTGTGGATACATCATTTTCACGTGATATCAATATTAAAAGAGTTGCACGCCAAAAACGACGTTGAAAAGGGGGGATCATTTTTCGCGCGCCACAACTTCTTGGTTTCCCCTATTACGGCGAAATTCGTCCGAAAATAACTTTTAGGCAGTTTTATCACCAAACGTTTGCGGTATTGATCGTTTTGATCGCTGTGCCATGTCGGGTGTTATTGTGTCTCGACGGGGGACAAGTCTTAGGAAAAAAGCATCTTAGGACCAGATAATCAGGTGTTAGAATGGTTTTTTAACTTCCCAGTATATGGGAAGTTCTTGTAATCGCCTCGAAAATCGAAATTGAAATTTTCAACATTTCTTTACGTTTTGAGGTCTATAGAGTATATATAAAGTGTTTTTAGAAAGGGAGATGTATGTTTGTGTGTGTGTATGTATGTACGTACGTACGTACGTTCGGGGACACTTTTTTCTACAATAACTCACGTAAACAAAGTCGTATCAACTTTGTTAAGGTGTCAATCGAAGCGTCTTTGCAATCTTAAGAGCTGATTAGTTTTTGGGAAACTTCGGTCGGGGGGGTTTGCTGTTTTGCCCGTTTGAAGGTCATTTCTGTCAAGCGTTATATCTCGCGAACCAAACGTACGATATTTTTGAACAAGATGTCAATCGACGCGTATTGACGTTAATGTGATTCTATCAAATTTTTAAAAAAATTCTTGGAGCCGTTTTTTGATTTTTTAAAAAAAAAGTGCAAAAAATTAGGGTTTTTTTCAAAAACACAAAATTTTTAACCTGATTTTCCAACTTAAGTAATCAATGTTTATATAATTTATATACTCCAAATAGTTCTTGTGAAAAAACCAGCAAAAGTTTTTTCATGATTACAAAAAAAAAAAAATTAAAAATCATTCAACGTTCAAGGTCATTTACGTCATTCATTATATCTCGAGAACTAAATATAATCTTTCCATCATTTAGGTGTCAATCGACGCGTATTGTCATTTTTATGATGTTTTCATATTTTAAAAAAATCATTAAATCGGTTTTTTTAATTTATTAAAAAAATGGGAAAAGTAGTGTTTTTGTATAAAAAAATTCATTTTTAACCTGATTTGCACATCGTAATAATAAATGTTTATAGAATTTATAAAATTTTATCCATTTTTGTAGAGAAACCAGCAAAAACTTTTCTCAAGATTACAAAAAAAAATTAAATTAAAAATAAAAAAATCATTCAAAGTCACCATGTAAAAAGGGTTCATTCGAATCATCATACCTTAAATCTCTTATTCTAAAGACATTGTTGTAAAGTCAATCAAAGTTTATTAATATTTGCAAAATTTGAGCAGATTTTCAACAGTCTTCACAGCACCATGTTTTAACTTTAATGAAAAAACTGCTTTGTAACCTGTCCCCCCTCCGATTGATTCGCGTGAATAATTAATCAAACCAATGTACCAAAATCCTTACGTAATCAATTGACGCTCGCATAGATGTTATGATTAATATTAAGTCATTCCAATAACATTTATAAGAGGTACATTTTTATTATTTGAAGTAGTAGTATTTCCATAATTATTATTGTGTTTAATATTTTTAATATCTTTTTAGATATTACTGGGAAGTTGATACGCCAAACAAGTGTTTCTGGTCATTGAGACAGTCACTAAAAAAATGCGGTTGAGAGTCGATATAAAGAAAACTGGATAAAGATGGCCTAAGCAATAAAACATACGCCTAGCAGACGTAATCTAAAGATGGACAAAAACAACTTGAACAATTTCGACATATTTGTCTACCGTGCTGTCCACCTTATCAAACGGTGAATTACTATGCTCCTCCTTTTAATCGTTCCTGTTACAAAATACATACAAACGAATGAAAATATAATTGATAACCTTTCATAGAAGTTCCTCAAAGAATTCTTCCAGACGAATTTCAAAGAATTTCAACTGATAGTACATCGCATCCAGCTTCTTAATGTTCAAATGGCCCTTGAACTAACATCACTACTACGAGATAATTGAGAATATCTTGACGTAGTGTCAGCTTAAAGACTTAGTTAGACTTTGGTCGCTAGTGTATAACGCTTTTAAGCTTTTATTTCAAAGATATTTGCGTGAAACATGATTTTATAGGGCAACGATTTGTTGCATAACATTTTAAATATTCTAGGTGCCAAAAGAGATAAGACTATATCCAAGTGATCGTAGCAGATGCGCGAAGGGATATTTTGGTGGACCGGCTTTAAGTGGAAGCAAGGAAGTTTGTCAGCAAATCTGAAGAAGTATTGCGACATGTTGTCGTCTTTTAAAAGCTTCGTCAACGGTTTCAGCATTTTGGGGGAAATTTCTTCAAAATTGATTTGAATTTCTTTCAAGTGAACTTACCTGTGCATCACTTCCGCCATGCGGATGCGCCGAGCCATCCTTATTATACTTTGTCGCTGCACTTGCACCACCACTATTGCCACTATGATGACGATGTCCGCCAATTAGGCCCATGTGTTGCATTCCCGTTTTCATAGTTTGCATTATACCGCCCGAACCGCTATGCGTACTACTCGCCGTACTACTATTATCCTTATCCGAACTACTTGACTTTTGCACGTCCTTGTCGCGACGCGCCTGTTTCACGTCCGCGGTCACTTTTGTACGCGGCCGAAACACATCAAAAATGGTCGGTCGCCGATTCGGGCTGGCAATACCGTGCACTGTCGATTGATTCAAAACGGGCGAGTCCTCACCACTACGGCGACGTTCTAACGATCCTGAGCGGGGCGCCACACGTTCCGTACTACGTGTCATCTTTTCAACGGAGCTACGATTGATTTTCTCCAATTTGGCCGCTTCACGTTCTAGACGTCGAGCCGTTTCACGTTCCGCTTTGCGAGACTCTTTTTCAACACGGCGAAGTTCTTTTTCTTGACGCCTACAAAAAAAATTGGAATTAATTGGAATTAGAATATTTCAGATAAAAATTATTTTCATTTGTGGCGTAATAGATAAAATTGTTTGCTAGAGCATTTTCATGGATTACATTCGATTGTGGAGCATGGACGTTATTTTTTTCGGCGATCCGAAAAAAGCTTGAGGCGTTTATATGTTTTTTTTCGCGATGACAAAGTAATTTTAGATAGAGTTTGTTCATAACGCATCATAAAAATCGAACCTTCACCGAATTACTTGAGATAACAAGAAGCTAGACGGGGGCACATTTCGTAAGTTGAGGGGGTCATGGCTGCGATCAAAAGTTTGTTTGCATCAACGAGATCACCAACCGAAAGAGTCAACAACTCAACTTCAATGATTTCGCTAGAATATCTTTTCAGTTATAAATATTTTCCTTAACTGCGAAATTTATAAGAGCCTGTACTTCATTTCCAGATGTCTCCTCCAGCTCTCTTTTTTTAAATGAAATCGATCATGTTCTGATTAGAAGCATGACTTCGAGTCAAAAGGACATGCTCAGCAAGCAAAGGCGATATGAAAAAAATTAAGCTAATCGACCATGATACAACTATTGACTAATAAAGGGAGCTTCTGACCTGATACAAACATCTAGAATATTAAATATGAATCATTGGCATCAATCTTTGAGTGCCTGGTATAAATATAACAAATTGAACACACAGAGCAGATAAATGATACCAGGACTGACAAACACATCTCGAAGGTGGGACCTTAAAGCAATCAGTTGATGGGGCAACAATCTAAAAAAAAATGGAAAGGCTCAGTGAAACCATTTAATATATAGTTCGCATCAGTTTCATATCTTCAAACTGGAAGGTGCGGTCGCATTCTAAGATGATTGCAATTGAAATACGAGGGTGGGGTGAAAAGTTTCCGGCCTGCCCAAGAGATGGCGCTTGTATGTACAGTTTCAGCCCAATCGCTACGTTAGTTTGCATTTCAGAGCACAGTGCGCGAGACGCTTCCGTTGTTTTCGTGAAAATAAAAAAAGTGAAAAAACGTGCTGTCATCGAATACTTCTATTTGAAAGGTTTTACACCAAAACAAATAAAAGGAGAGATGGATTCAACACTAGGAGACTCCTCTCCATCATATTCAACTACTAAGCAGTGGGTTTCTGAATTTAAAATGGGTCGTGTGAACACCCCTGACAAGCCTTGTTCAGGACGGCCCGTTGAGGTCACAACTTCAGAAATGATTGAAAAAATTCATCAAATAGTGTTGGATGACCGTAGGTTGAAAGTGCATGAGATAGCTGAGACCTGTAGGGTGTCAGCTGAACGTGTGTGCAATATTTTGCACAACCATTTGAGCATGGAAAAGCTGTCTGCAAGGTGGGTGCCGCGTTTGCTAACGCTCGACCAAAAACTGATTCGAAAAAACATTTCTACCGACAATTTGGCGATGTATAGGCGTAATCCAAACGAATTTTTGCGTCGATTTATAACTGTTGATGAGACTTGGGTCCACCACTACACTCCTGAAAATAAAGAACAATCAAAGCAGTGGGTTGGAAAAGGGGAACCAACTCCAAAGAAGACAAAAACAATTTTATCGGCAAACAAGGTTATGGCTACTGTTTTTTGGGATGCGAGAGGAATTATATACATTGATTACCTTGAAAAGGGTAAGACTATCACTGGTCAATACTATGCAGAGTTATTGCGACGTTTGAAGCACGAGGTGCAAATTAAACGACCTCATTTGGCGAAAAAAAAATTTTGTTTCATCACGATAACGCACCTGCGCATTCGTCGATTGTTGCCATGTCCAAAATCCACGAATTGAAGTTTGAATTGATGCCGCATCCTCTCTACTCTCCAGACTTAGCCCCCAGCGACTATTACCTGTTTCCTAACCTCAAAAAATGGCTTGGCGGTAAAAGATTTAAGAGCAACGAAGAAGTTATCCAAGCTGTAAATCAGTATTTTGAAGAGCTTGACGAATCTACGTTTAAAATGGGTATAACTAAATTAGAACACCGTTATGAGAAATGTATCAGTGTTGATGGAGATTATGTTGAAAAATGAAGCAAAAAAAAAATTCAAAAAAAATGGTTTTTCTTGGTCAGGCCGGAAACTTTTCACCCCACCCTCGTATGCAAGGGATCAGCGTCAAATTTGAGCTGTGCCGCCAATGTTTATAATGAATATCAGATGAGCATCTTATGTTTAAGCTTCGTCGAGAAAATTCGGCAACGATATTTAAAGCGGCGGTCAGTGATTTTCTTAATTCAGAAAGGCTACTTAAGCCCTGAATGAGCCTTTGCACTTCTTTAAGGTTAAGGTTTTTATTGTTGAAGAAAGTCGTGTAGCCGAACTTGTACCTTGCAGAAAGAGTGTCCGGGGGTGTCGATCAGCAGATGTCTAGTACTCGATCTAAGCAGCCAGGAGAACTGTCCCAAGCCAATGCGGGAGGAGGAGGAGGGGTTTTGACTGATTCCTAGAGTTACATCCCTTCAACAGGGTATATCATATATTCCACTGGTTTTAAAGGATGATAAACCTAAATTACGGAGCAATCCGGAGTTTTGCTATGGGACTCAATTGAAGAGGTTGTGCTTGCACTTCTTTGAAACCCCAGGGACTTGTGCTTTGCCAGCACCAGCGAGGAACCAAGTGGTTACAACTTGGTGGCTGTAGTTGACACCCAAAGCGGATACAGTCATTTCTAATACAATTTGGAACCAGTAGCTATTCGGCACTCCTTCTGTATTGTGGTGCTTCTCAAAGGATGGCAAGGATGCTGATAGGTCTGAATCTGTACCAGGGATAATGAAGAAGTCCATGCAAGCTCTGGATAAGACTGGTACTCATACTCGGAAAAGCAGTACCCATACTTGTTACGGGCTTGGTGCGAGCCCATAGTAACCTGTAGCCTAAGAAGCTAGTGGTTTTAAGACTTCTTAGCCAGGCAACCACGTAAAATATAAGGTGCATTCACTGTGGAAGAATTGAGTTGTAAATTGAGTGCGAAAGGCAGCTGTTTCTTGAATTGGAAACAATCTAAGGCTTGAACACTTAAATTCTGTCCAACGAAAAATCAAAAAAAAATTCAATTTCAATAATATATGTGACTGTTTCATGTTTATTATTTGTATGTTCGATTCTACATTTGTTTATAAATTAACGAGTTTTTTTACACTTTTCGCGACCCGCAGTTTCTGATGTTTTCTCGGAGTCCTTCTATCAGACTTTTGATTTAGTTTTCGCCTATATTTTTGTTTGTTTGATTCCATTCTTCACGGAGCTATCATAGGTACGTTTTGCTTTTTAACAAACGGTAGTAAACGTTTCTGAAGACATTCCTTGACGTAGATTCCCGAGCTGACCGTTCCTGTTATTAGGTATGGGGTCCTCTTTTTAGCGCATTTGCAAATGGCACAAACAAGTGCTTTTGCGTCAAACTTTTCGAACTGAATTGATCTTTCTTCTTGTAGAAGTTTGATTCTACATTTGTTTATAATTTGTTGTAAAATTGAAGGCCCGGAAACGTGTTGAAGTCGAATTTTAGGTACGTTTCATCGTCCAAAACAAGGTAGAAATTGTACTTCAGTTTTTCCTTGTAAAGTTTTTTCGCACTCAATCGATTTTCTTAATTGTTCTGCACTTCATTTCGACATTTTTTGTTTCTTGTATGTCTTTACACCTTTTCTGGTTTCCTTTTTTTGCACGCACGATTGCGATGTTTTACACTGTTTCTCAATATCACGAGTTGATGCATGAATTGCCTACAATACACTGTACTACCAATTCATTGTCTCCGGACCCACTAGGACCCACTTCTCTGTTTGTCTTCAATGGAAACCTCCATTTCGAATTTTACAATTGCCTGTTTTACAGTTCTTTCCGATACTTTTACTTTTGTTGTTTGACTACACGGTTCTCTTCGGATTCTCCGTGAAGAGTTTCAACATTATACGCCGTGTATTTTCGTTTTCATTCATTTTTAACATATTAATGTTGAAACTTTTGGGGAACACGCCGACGCAAAAGGCAAATAGTGACGTTTAGATTTAGACAAATGTCAATTATAAGGGTTCTGTCAAATGATCTTGCAACATTAGACAGAATTTAAGTGTTGAAGACTAAATAACTTCATATTTCTTACATAGGATTTTTCATAGTTAGTGTCGATCATTTTTCCAACAAGGACATCAAAGAATGGATAAGGTAAAAAATCATTTTCAGACAATTAGGCATACAGAGTTATGATGCTTACATTGACGGCAGAATGATTCGAGTTTACAGGTTGGTTGGTTGTAGTGGCAGCCCCCTTTATAAAAAGATGGCTCACTTAGGCCGCGATAGGCCTATTGTGATACCACAAAAAGATAAGATACGGCACTAGAACCTGTGGGATGGCGAGAACCATTTAGATTCTCGCACGAAGCTGGCTATGCAGCTAATATTTAAACTGGCTACTTCCGTGAGGCTGTCCAGGAAAGACGAGCCTGAAGGTTGCATGCGTTTCCTGGATAGTGCTGGGCATTCGCACAGAAAATGTTGAATCGTTTCCTCTTCCTCCTGCGACCTGCAGCTGCAGCAAAAATCGTGTAAAGGGGCACCAAATCTTTCTACAAGTCTGCCAATGAGACAATACCCCGTCAGTACGGATATGATGAAACTTAATGTTTCACGGCTCGTGTTGAGGAGCTGCTTGGTGCGCTTTGAGCTCAGTGCGTGCCAAGTTTGCCTGGTTGTCCTGTAGGTTTCTTCCGGCAGCCAGGCCCTATTTGAAGCCTCTATATAATACTGCTTGAAACTTAGCTTGACGGAGGCCAATGGATGCCCGATTTGGAAATTCCGAGTTAACAGGCTCCTTCCTGATTATGTGTGCATTAAAGACTGAAAAACAGCTTCAAGAACAAGATAGTATTTTGCACACAGCATTTGTTGTTGGTAATTATCGACCACAAGGAAAAAAATAAATTTCATCATTCTATAAGATACAACTAACATCTGATAAGTAGTTCTACAAGAAGAGCTGCGCTTCAATCATGTTACTGGAAAATATTCAAAGTAAACCAGGATCTTAAGGTTCAGATCCAATAAAACTCCATTCAGAGTTTGTTTAGTAATTTCGTTTTCATTTTCGTTTAAACATGTCATCCAGATTTCGATAATTCATTTATTCCGTGATGGACCCCCATAAAATGTCCAATCGTCATTCTACGCTACACCAAACATTTATCTAGCAACTGACATTAAAATTAGTTTACAAACAAATGCCACAATGCATCCACCCATTTCGTTACGCTCGTAAAATTACATTTATTCTCGACACTCCATAATCCATCGTGTGCTTCATAAAATCAAGAAAAAACATCGCCACGCTTTCTAACTTAAACTTTACGAGTAACACACACAACATGACCATAGCACTCACCTCGCCTCCTTTTCCAATCGTTTTGACTCCTTCCTGGCCAGCTTGGAGTTCTGCTCGATGGGCGCACTCGATGGTCGAGGGCCTCCAGGTACCTTGGTGCCACCGCCATCCTAAAACGACACAAGGAAGATAAATTGGTGGTGGGAAATGAGATAGCAAGATCAATATCAGAAACTCGATACCGGGGTCGGTCATCATAATAGTTCTCGCCTCCACGCGGATATCGCGGGAGCGAATATAACTACCACGGACAGGATCGCCATTCATGCATGAAACGTTCAATTAAACAAATGGTTGGACAAGAGGGATTGGTGCTCCTGTTTGTTTGGCTCCCGAGCTCGGATTTCAAGTTTATTAGTTGATTGGATGGCTGGGGACATGTTTACATGACAAGAGATGGGTACGACAGGTCATGATGGTAGTATGTTACGACTCGTGTAAAAGGAAATGAAACATATTTTCAGATTGTTATTTCATAGTGTATTCAATCTGGTGACGTTGGCTATAACTCAATAAAATAGGGTCGAGGCAAGAAATCATCAAACATAGAAAATATTCCACAATTGATATTGACTCAAAACTTCTTTATCGGAATATTTTTTTTCATTGAAGATCAAAGAAAAATCGGAAAATTTGATCTGAAAAATTAGTGACAACAATGTAACGTGTCGTCTTAATGATGCATGTTTTGGCAAAAAAAAATTAATTGTAAGACCTGTAAAAGATTTTATAGGAATCTCGTTACAAGATCAAAATCCCTAAGATGAATTATACTCGCCACAAACTTATCTTTGAAGCAGGGAACTTGAAGTAATTTTCATTGAACAGCTTGATGCTCAAAATTGGGAGAAACTGCATAGAAGTGCATAGAAGTAGCTTCAAACCAAATAAACAAAAGCTACAAATACAATAATCCAAAGGTAATTATTCAGTTTCTATTAGCATAAGAAATACAATCAATCACAAGTGCACTTTTGACCTTACACCCTCATGATCCAAAAAAAACCACAATTTTGACTGAATTCCTTCCACAATGAAAATAACATACTTACATCTTCAGTACTACTGAACGAACTATCACCTGCAGGCATCTTACGTTCGGGCTTGGGCCTAGGTATCCAAACATTATCATCCTGTGTCAATGTACCACATTGATCCAACGATTTTGTACTATCGTTTGGTGGTCGTATTTCGACCAGTGATGTGTCAAAAAACCTTTTGTCCAAATGCGGAACGAGCCTCCCTTGCGGCGAGAACAGAGACTTCAACGACGAATATCCTATCGCACCTGAGCTACACGGAAAGTGTATGGTCATAGCGTTTTGCCGCGGTACCCATTTGCGTAAGTTTTCAGCTTCCGTACGCAATTTAGGAATGGGTTCCTCGTCCAAAGTTCTGGTCACTGTGAACTTTCCCTTCACAACTGTCGCACCGGGCGATTCAGATCCTTTTGGCGTTGCTTCACTAGCTGAATTTGTTCGGGATCGATTTTGATTGGCTGTTGCTATATCTAAATGGAGCTTCTCCATTTTCGCATGGTGCTTTTCCGATGGAGACGAGTGCAGGTGCTTTTCGTTGGCCTCCTCGAACTCGTCTTCTTCCTTGCATTGCGACAGACGACGTCGTTCTTGAAATGGAAGCGAGAACGGTCTGAACAGCATCAACTTACTATTATTCGCGTCTAAGGTAAATAGTTGTGGGAAGGTTTTCAATGCAGTAATTATTTCCAGATCCTTTGAAGGCTCTTCTTCGTCGTCGGTATTACCCTCGCTCGCCTCGGGCGTTGGGGTGGTCTCTTTCACTCGAACCTTTCGTTTGACTTTCTGCGGACATTTGTCCGGTTGCACCCGTGATGGGTGCTCTGACGAATCGTCCGTTATATAAAAATCACTATCCGAATCGAAACTATTCACTCCGCGCTCCAAATCATCCATGGAAGCATCGAACTCCTTGGAGAAGTGATCGAGCATACTGTCGGAATTGCTGGCCACCATCATAGCTTCAGCGGAACCATTATGACTAGCTTTCTGGTGGTTTAACTCACTACTATTCGTTTGATTGATGTGGCTGATGAGAGTGACCAAATTGCTTTCCGCCGTTTGCGAGACATTATTAGCCACCGCCTTGTCACTGTCGTTTGAGGCTGCTTTTGTTGTTGCCATTTACATAAGTTTTACGCGAGTGAAGCGAAAATATGTCCTTATTTATTGCGAAACCTTAGTTAACAGTTCATGTACACATTCAGCGGGACAGCAAGCATGCAATAACGTCACTCTTTGGCTTTGTACTCTAGATATCACTACTATGGGCTTGATAGATTGCGTTTGTAATTTAAGTTACACATTACTCCGGCATGGAAAGCTTTCGTTCTGCAGCCAAAGATCTTTTTATTTCGAAAAACACCACCTTTTTATCTGTAAAATAGAAAATTCACGATACTTATTTATGTACTCTGCAAAATTATTGGCTCCAGTGCTGAGAAAACGTGACGCTAACCCGACGAGGCACTATTTCATGGACTAAATTAGAAACATTGACGTCGCTAATTGAAAGGAGTGTGATCGAAGAATAGGACTTTGATAATTAAAGGCAAATATCAACTGCCCATTTCCTAATTATTTCGACGAACTTATTTGATTTCCGCTCTTACAAATTTCTACATTACAAACTAACTTTGTGAAACCCAAGTCATTCGTACCTCGCAATCTAATCTTTTGCGAAGTCATTGTTATGATCCAAAAATATTGGAAATTTGCATATTCAAATCTAAAAAAGATACTCGATTAAGATCACGTGGAACCTAGATTGTATATTTGATAGCACTAACTAAAAAAAAGCTGGCTCAAGCGATATGCCACATGTTGGCCGACTTTATTGAAAATGACGAAAATTCCACCTATTCATCATGACACCTGAAATTGAAGCCAAATATCTTTATATCTTTTTGCATGATTGGCGTGAGGATGATGTCAATCATGCATCACCATTTCAGTATTCAATCAAGCACAAATGAATTCGAGCAAGGTTGCTATTTATAATTTGCCCATTCATCAGATGATTGACTAATTGGATTGGTTTATAATTGCCAGAGTACTGAGGAGATACATTTTTTTCAGTTTGTTAGACAAGTCGTTGAAAACTAACTTGAATTTTGACGAGTTTTAATTGAATTTATGGCAGAACTTTGTTATTTCTGCATAGATCACTCGATTCTGGGATATTTATCTTGATGGCAATTGGCGTGCATTCGAGTAACGCTTAGCTCACTTCGGAGATCATAAAGTACTATTTATCATTTATATATGTTGATTGACGTGTGGTGACAAGGAAATGTTCATTTCCTCAATTATCATCTTTAAATAACATTCTCTGGCATTGATCTTGGCTGGGTGGGAGGCGAGGAAGTTGGGTTCAATTCAATATACTTAAAATACTTGTGAAACTTAGCGACCAGAAAAACTGCTTAATTAAGCATAAATTTGGGTGAATTTAAATCTTATTAAATAATAGATATTCGAGTGAGCAAGATCAATCGCCACTATGTTCAGATGGTAACTGATATGTAGATGTGATTATTAATGGTCATTAAAGATACAACACAAAAGTGGTGGACCGAAAAAAACTTAGCCCTGAGAAACGTCAATGTATTATTTGAATGACGAATATTCAGAATATGAAAATTTCATACTCGAAAATCTTTTGGATAAAATTGAATTATCATTTACAACGAAAAGAACAATCATGACAACTAAATTCCAAATCGTGTTTCTCTGATCAAGAAAGCCTGTTATAAGTGCAGGAGTGAACCAAGGAAAATATGAATAGTATGACTTCGATTCGATAGTTCTAGTAAATTGTGGCAAAAGACCGATGGAGGTTCATTAAGGGGTCTTTTTGGTTACAATTTTTCAAAATATTAGAACAGCTCGCCGAGATACACAATTAGCTAATCAGGAGCTGTATGAAAAAAGGAAGGAATTTTGTATGGCCCAGGCATAACAGAGTATAGGTATATAGCCATTTTAAAAAAATTCGTAAAAAACAATAAACACGATTTTCTCGAATTCATGTTTTCAAGCTGGTGGACACGATTTAAAAAAAATACTCAACCGATCACTCTGATTTTTCAATATGTAGTTGTCAGATATATGGCTTTAGCCGGTAGCGGAATCATTATGATGGGTACCAAACTTTCTTATTTTCACTCAATTTTCCACCCTCAAAAATAGAATTTTTAAAAAATGGCGCCTTTTTGTTATTTTTAATGAAAAATATCATTCACTTAAACAAGGATTAATTTTTTGGCGTTCCCTCAAACACCTCCCCCCATGATCTAGTCACCTCACATTACGTCAACCGTCATTTTTTTAAGTTTGTCTTAAAAAATGTTATGGGCAAAAAAACAATAAAACAAGCCGCGAGGTGCGACCCTTGAGGTCCACACGGTCAACTTCCCAGTAATATCTACATAAACATCAACAACATTACAACAATGAGAGGTATTCATAGCAGTAACAGGAATGAGTTAATATGAATCATATCGTCTACGGGAGGGTCCATTGATTACGTAAGGTTTTTGGTCGATGAGGACAGATTGAATATTCACGCGGATCAATCGGTGGGGTGCCTTTTTGGTCTTGAAAATTTTTGTTGGTTTTAAAAATTTAAGCAATTTTTTTTAAATTAAAAGACTATAAAAACTATTTAAAATCTGCTCAAATTATGCAAATATTTAAAAACTTTGATTGAATTTACAACAATTTTTTAGAATAAAAAAATAAAGTAAAAGCATTCGTATGGACCCTCTTTAAATGGTAACTTTCAATAATTTTTTTATTTTTCATTTAGTTTTTTTCATAATCAAGGAAGACAATTTTGCCGGTTTCTCTTCAAAACCTGATAAGAATGTATACATTTTATAAACAGGTATTACTGTGCTGTGCAAATCAGGTTAAAAAATATTTTTTATGAAAAAACTATAATTTTTTGCATTTTCTTCTATTAAATTAAAAAAAACGGCTGAAACGAATTTTTATAATGTTAAAAACGTCACAAAGATATTAAAACACGTCAACTGACACCTTAATGATGCAAATATTATATATGGTTCGTGAGATATAGTAAATGATAAAAATGACCTTGAAAATCATGATGACTTTTAATAATTTTTTATTTTTAATTTAATTTTTTACGCAGTCATGAGAAAAAGCTTTGATGGTGTTTCTACACAAATTGTTTGGTGTATATAAATTTTATAAACATTGTCTACTAAATTTCGCAAATCAGGTTAAAAATTTATTGTTTATGAAAAAAACCCTGATTTTTTGCACTTTTTTTCTTAAATTAAAAAACGGCTCCAACGATTTTTTTCAAAATTTTAAAGATTCACACAAATGCTAATACGCGTCGATTGACACCTTTACTATGCAAATCGTTTGTTTGGTTCGCGAGATATAAAGCATGACAGAAATGACCTTCAAAGGGTCAAAACAGCAAACCCCCCGACCGAAGTATCCCAAAAACTAATCAGCTCTTAAGATTGCAAAGACGCTTCGATTGACACCTCAACGAAGTCGATACGACTTTGTTTACGTGAGTTATGCTCGTAGAAAAAAGTGTCTACGAACGTACGTACGTACGTACAAACACACACACACACATCTCCCTTTCTAAAAACACTTTATATATACTCTATAGATCTCAAAACGAAAAGAAATGTTGAAAATTTCAATTTCGATTTTCGAGGCGATTACAAGAACTTCCCATATACTGGGAAGTTAAAAAAGTCTAAAAAAATATTTTTGTACACCCAAAGTACCAATTAACATATGTACAAAATTATATTTTTTTTCTTTCTATTGAAAAAATGGTTAAAATTTTTTTTTTTGAAAATCGTAACCTAAAAGACCCCTTGATGCAGGAGCATCTATATAAGACGCATAATGCATTCCCACTCAATTTGGAACAATGTATAAAATTCCCAAATGGAAAAATAGAAGATAAATGGTTGGCAAAGAGTCACTCAAAGTCACACTCCCTTGCGTTCTATAATACAATCAATACCAAAAAAATAACATTTAATCTGAATGTATTCATCGACTCCTTAAGGGCAGAAGTTTGTTGAAAAGTTTTGCCAAAACCTGCTTTGAAATGTCGGAAAGGGCCAAACCTGCAGGAATCATGATTTCTCTGCAAACGAATAAAACGTTATACTGAAAGTGTCAAACAGCATAAGAATTTAACTGTAATGGGAAAAAGGACAAAATTGAAGCTTGTTGCAAAGAGAAATATCTCAGTGATGCAAAACAAACCTTACAAAGGAGGCATTGGTCAAGGTAAAGTCTGCGTTGTTGCAGATTGACGAGGCTGAATGTCAGAGTGGTCAAGACGGTTATTGTAAAAACCAAATGGAGTATTAAGTCTATATATAAAAAAACAAGAGTGAATTTACGCTAAACCGATTCAATCATGGTTGGCATTTAGTATGCGAAACATAATTTGGCAAAATTACATATCAAAGTTGAAAGTATATTGAAAGCATCTAAATTTCCTTAAAAGAGCTCGCCGAGCTTACACACTTTGAACATGAGATTATTGATGTGCTGTTTGGAGTTTTAGTTACAATCAACGACAATTTCCTCAGATCAAAATTGATCAGTCACAGAGACAAAAGTAAGATGTTAAGAGTAAGAAAGCACGTTATGATTTTTATATGAGAGAGGATGAGTTTGTAGCAATAGTTTGTAGTAATTATTAACATTGGTCGTTATATAATTGAGGGCACACTAAGATCATGTCCAAGTATTAGACGCTCATTAACAGAGCAAATAGTTTAAAATATTTTGACATTATTAGCATCCAAAAGACAAGGAGGCACAATAAAGCAAGCAAGTCGTTTACAAAAAATTAAATGAGAAGTCTTGGAAAACACCTGACGAAAGTGTGAAAAAAAACTGAATTTTACGTCTATTAAATAAGAAGTAGAGATGCCGCGATACGCCTTTTTGCCGATACGATACCGATATCGATACCGATACTCTTACAAAAATATCGGCGATACCGATACCGATACGCTTATTGAATTCAAAAATGTAGGTAAAATAAAAAACAACACAAGTCAGGTTAATTTTTTTAATAAATATAAACAAATAGACAGGTTGAGATTAGTTAATAGTTTTAATAATTAAAATAAACATTGATAAATTTTTTGCTTAAAAACAAAGCATTCTTAAGTTTTGCGGAGAAAGGCGATTTCGCAAGTCTGTTTGAATAAGACCTGCAGTGGAAAATAGTCTCTCAGATGCGTCAGAACTTATTTGGAAAGTAAAATACTTCTGCGCCATTTGGCATAAAGACTCAAAAATAAGATCACATTACGTAGCATAAAAGGCGAAAAACCTGTTAGAAATACTTTCTGTATAAATCGTCCTAACAACACCAAATTTAAAAAAAATTACGAAGCTATTAAAGAAAATTCAAACAAACTAATGAGACTATGAGTTCAGAAAAGCTAGGCCGGGAAAAGTGAAGCTTAATCATGTAGTCGTGATTTGATTTTATTGAGATAGTTTTCTATTTTTCTTCAAATATCAAAATTTAATATGAATCATACTTTCCTCGGTCTTTGGTGTTCTTCCTAAGAACCTTCTACTCATGTGTGCTTACTCATTCATTTGCATTGCTTTTTTTAACTGTAACGAAAGCAACTGGCTTTTTCAAACTGATCATAACGAGTTTGCATGCCATCTTATCTATAGTAAAATACAGTTTCTAACTACGTGTCCGCTCGAAATCTTGGGTATTCCAAGACTCTGTTGTCCTGTCGCCCTTTAAAAGGTAGCATCGGCTAACTTTTTACCTCCCTCAATTGCCATTGAATCAAGTGAAAGCGTCATAACAATATGAGTGTCATATATAATCGGCGGTTTGAGGCAGTGTTCTTGGTAAGTCATTCAAAAGGACCAATAATGAGTTTCGCACAGGCTGCAAGATATACTAAAACTTCTGCTTCGTTCGTTAAGAAGTGGGTTAAACATTTTAAAGAGTCTGGTATTGTTGACGATGAACCAGGTGAAGGTCCTAAGACCTCTAAAAGGCAAAATAAGGTCATCTGTAGCTTTTTTGAGAAGAACCCGGCACTTTTGTCTATGACAGAAAATGCCGAACAAAGGAGCTAGTGTATCAATTTGTACGTTACGGCGAAGATTGCAAGAATTTGACATCAAAAGTAGAAGGACATTGCGAAGCTGTTGTTGAAAAGCATTTAGAAAAGAGACTAAGTTGGCCGGAGTGAAATTTCAACCACAACGCGATTTTTACTGATGAATTGCATTTGTTTTATGTAATTACTGGAAAAGAGCCTGCACGAAAATGTTGAAAGAATTGTGTGGCGTACAGTAAAACACCTGGCAAAGGTGCACTTCCACGGAAGCTTTTCGAAAAACCGATTCGGGAAGCTAATTGCAGTAGTAAGTGACGTACCTTCGAACCGGGTTTTGTATGGGTGAGAACCACTTTTTCAATCACTTCTAACTAGTGCAGGTTGGTGTTTGGTGTATGTGGTTACAAACATATACACCCTTCTACCAACCACGCTCAGCAACCCCTCACAACACAACACAAATCACCGCGACACACCTGAACAAACCTCTACACCCTTTTATCAACACAAATCACCACATACCAGCTGAAAGCCCTAACCAACCAACCGCAACACCCCTCTTACAAACAACAAATCACCGCCACCAGGCACGGATTCCCCATCTAAACGTCTTTTAACCACGTACACCAACCTGCACTGGTTGGAAGTGATTGAAAAAGTGGTTCCCACCCATACAAAACCCGGTTCGAAGGTACGTCACTTACAACTAATTGCTTTTACGAAAAATCTGAATGCTGAATTGTTGATCGACCTTTATAAAAATGTTTAAATAGATTCGACAATTGAGATTGAATTCTACAAGGGGACAACGATCTTTAACATCGATGTCGTCTCTGCACCAACTGGAAAGAAGAAAACGGAGTCACAACTTTGAATTCGCCATCACATAGTCCAGACGCGAACCCGATAGAAAACGTGTGGTCACTAATGAAGTAGAAACTAAAAGGCAAAAATTTAAGCATTACATGGCAGCCCACGAAAGGATACGGCAAGGTTTTACTTTCTGTGCGTATTCCCTACGCACATAAATTGAGTCAGAGTTGCACACAAAGATGTCAGGCGATAATTGATAATGACGGCGACTGGATTTTATATTGATATGATTGCGAAAAATGTATTCCTATGTTGTTGAAGAAACTAATTTAATCCAAACGATTCATGAGGTTTGTCATGATTTTTTTGCGACACGTTTTTTGTGAAAAAGACTGTATGTCCGCAGTTGTATGTAGTAACGCTACAATTTGGTGTCGATCGACATAGAATGTTTTTGGTTATGTAATACCAATTATTTTCAGTTTAAACGAATTGGTGGAAACGTACAGGACTACGTCATATGAGTATAATAGGATTTTCTTTTTTCTTGTTCCTTGTTTATACTCTTGAACAATGTTACAGTCCATTCACGCTGAAACTATTCTTATTCCCTTCTTGTTCTCCACATATTCTCTATATTCAATTCAATTGAACTTTAAGATGCTTTTACAGAATTCAATCCTCTTTTAAATATCAGGAGACAACTTTAAGAAAACAATGACATTTCTGTGGTTCATTGTTATTACGAACTTATTCAACAAACATCTTCAACTAAAGTTTACGAATCCAGAATTAAAGTACTAATGAATTCTTCAAGTCGTACACGAAATGTCATTTGATTTTGCAGATAAAATTCAAGGAATAACAGGGAAAGGTGAAATATTTTCCAGAAACTTATTGTTAGTTTCTTTTGAGTAGGCAACTGGATGTTCCTCCGATTCATGGAAGATAAAATTTCAGCTAATTTTTTATTTAACATTTTCAGGAAAGCATAATTTTCATTATTAATAAATTTCTATATACTCAAGAATGCAACTAATTTAATGACCAACTAATTTTCATTTAAAATTCTAATCAAAAATTAATATCAAGTAAGCGATTAAAACAAATTGTTTTCAACTCAAATAAATCATTCATTTTACATTCAACAGCAAATTCAATCTTCTTTTACGATATAATCTTCATTGAGTGGAGAACGGTCTGGCTAGGGCATATTAATTACGACTATAATGCCTTATTAGTCTTGAGACAATTATCACAGTTTATTGTCGATGCAATGAAATAAAATCTACTCGGAAAAAGCCAGAGTAGAATTCAATATTGTGCAAAAATGCGGTTGTAGAAAAATTGAAATATTGCTGAATACTAAGTCCGGTGCGGAAAGGACAGCTTTCAACCCCTGTCATACGTACAAATGGGGGATCAGCTAGCAAAAGAAGGACAAAGGCTGAAGGACGCACTCTACTCTATCAATTGATTCCAGAACAAAGCCTCTATGTCTATCGGTTGTTCTATTTGCAGTCGCGCGCCAGCTAGTCAATGATATATTGCTTTCAAGCATGACCTAATGCGGGATGTTTAATTGATGGTAATTAGTAACAGCTCGTCGGAAATTAGCGCGTTCGACTATTGTTTCTTGGACGAAGGGGTTGGTGGTCGTCATATGAGCTAGTGAAGCATAAAGGTCTTATTCTAGATATTTTATCTAGGCTATAAAAATGAGGGTAGCGACGTCGACAGTGATATGTTGATTTTTAATTTTTGAAAATATATTGATGGGTACACAACGCTGAGCAGTCATTGATTAATAAATTAAGTGCCATATGAAAAAGTAGACAAACTCGACTTTAGGATTCTTAATAAATACACTTAACATTTTTTCACTAGACGATTGAAATGAATGTTTCAACCAAGAAGTGCTTCGAATGAGTTTAAATAATTTATAACCGATCAAGTTTATTTTTTACTACTATTCCTACTATCCACCGTCTATCGTCGATTAGAATTTTTGGTGATATATATCTACCATAGTTTCTTGATAACAAACTCGTATATTTACTATTTTATTTCTGCTGACGATCCAAAAAAAACTTGGTACGTGTCTATGTAGTTTCCGGACATCAGACTCCAACGTAACCTTAATGTTGAATTGACTACGGAATGAATTTTCTTTCAAAGATTTTTTCGGGCAAATTAATAATATTTCTGGTGTTCTCAGAGTAATTTGGGTCCTGTTGCAAAGTGGTCTCTTAATGCTTCTTAAATCACCTTGCTTTCATATTGATTATGAAGAATAACAAACAAAATATGATCCGCTCTTTAGATAGTTTTCAAGATACTTCATCGATAGGAAGGCTTTATCGAGTTTTTGGCTCAATATTTGTTCAGACCCGCTCAAATTAGTTTGATTGTTGTGTTCCCGTTCTATTCTAAAGTAATGATGAAATAGCGTTCAAAAAGTATTTCGCATAAATGTTCTATGGATTTGCATATCAATTACACTTCACGACAAAACTATTAGACATACATGAACATTTTCTGAAACACCCTGTTGAAGCAAATAGTTTCCCTCATTTCCTCTTTTTCACTTCATACTTCAAATAATTAAATTCCAGCAAATATGAAGTTGTATGTTTCCAAGAAATTTGGACAAAATTGAGATGACGTTCATGTGACAAAACTATAAGGCAGCCAATATTAATTGGCAGACTAGAACGTTTGTTACAATTTTTCATTGAAATTTCGATTAATTAAGGTAATTTAGAACTACTTCTTCCAATTTGTCGAAATTATATTTAATTTTGTAAAAATGCTTCGCGAGAAAAAGTTAAGTGAGAGTGAAATTAAAGTGATTAATGATTTGAAGGACGAACAATTTTCTATTGCCGCTATTGGGAAAATTATGAAAAGAAGCTGTTGTGTTATTCAAAATTATTTAATAAATAAAAAAAGATCATGGTAAAAAACATGCCGTCGGGCAATCAAGAGCAACTACTTAACGCGAAAAACGTGCTATTTTGAAAATTACATCCAATTTCATGCTAACTGCGCGAGAAATAGCGGCTGAATCCGGCGTTTAAACCAATGCATTTGCAATGCATTATAAAACAAGCCGCGAGGTGGGACCCTTGAGGTCCACACGGTCAACTTCCCAGTAATATCTACATGAACATCAACAACATTAAACACAATAATAATTTTGAAAATACTACTACTTTAATTAATAACAATGAGAGGTATTCATAGCAGTAACAGGAATGAGTTAATATGAATCATATCGTCTACGGGAGGGTCCATTGATTACGTAAGATTTTTTGTCGATGAGGACAGATTGAATATTCACGCGGATCAATCGGTGGGGGCCCTTTTGGTCTTCAAAAATTTTGTATATGCAGTCAAAAATAGGTTCAATTGCACGTAAAAAGTAAAATGTATTACAAATGATGATGGTTATTGAAATCTTACGATTACTAAAGAATGAATCTACTAAAAACTACAATTTTTTATTCGATGAAAGAAGCATATGATCTTGCAAAGTATTGACTACAAAACATTTTACCATTCAAAGCGTTGATTACCACAAATGCAAATTTGATTGAAATTATGTTGGTTTTCAAAATTTAAGCAGTTTTTTTAATTGAAAGACTGTAAAAACTATTAAAAATCTGCTCAAATTATGCAAATATTTTAAAACTTTGATTAAATTCACAACAATTTTTTAGAATGAAAAATATAAAGTGTTATCATTCGTATGAACCCTTTTTACATGGTAACTTTGAATGATTTTTTATTTTTTATTTAGTTTTTTTATAATCATGGAAGAAAACTTTGCTGGTTTCTCTTCAAAAACTGATAAGAATGTCTAAATTTTATAAACTGGTATCACTGTGCTGTGCAAATCAGGTTAAAAAAATATTTTTTATGAAAAAAACCAATGCTTTTTCGCATTTTCTTCGAATTTTATAATGTTAAAAACTTCACAAAGATGTTAATACACGTCAACTGACACCTTAATGATACAAATATTATATTTGGTTCGTGATATATAGTGAATGATAAAAATGACCTTAAAAATTATGATGACTTTTAATGATTTTTTTATTTTTAATTTAATTTTTTACGTAATCACGAGAAAAAGTTTTGATGATGTTTCTACAAACATTGTTTGAAGTATATAAATTTTATAAACATTGATTACTATATTTCGCAAATCAAGTTAAAAATTTATTGTTTATGAAAAAACCTAATTTTTTGCATTTTTTTCTTCTTAAATTAAAAAACGGCTCCAAGGATTTTTTTACAAATTCGACAGATTCATTAAAATGTTAATACGCGTACATTGACACCTTAACCATGCAAATCGTATGTTTTATTCGCGATATATAACGCATGACAGAAATGACCTTGAAGATCATGATGATTGTTAATGATTTTTTATTTTTTATTTGATTTTTTTTTGTAATTAGGAGGAAAAAAATTTGATGGCGTTTTTTGAAAAACTGTTTGGAGTATATAAATTTTATGAACATTGATTACTTGAACTTGAAAACAAGGTTAAAAATTTATTGTTTTTGAAAAAAAAAACAATTTTTTGCACTTTTTTTAAAAAAATTAAAAAACGGCTCCAAGAAATTTTTTAGAAACTTGATAGAATTACATAAATGTTGATACGCGTCGATTGACACCTTGTTCAAGGAAATCGTACGTTGGGTTGGCGAGATATAACACATGCCAGAAATGAACTTCAAACGGGCACAACAGCAAACCCCCCCGCCCGAAGTTTCCCAAAAACTAATCAGCTCTTAAAATTGCAAAGGCGCTTCGATTGACACCTCAACGAAGTCGATACGACTTTGTTTACGTGAGTTATACTCGTAGAAAAAACTGTCCACGAACGTACAGACGTACGTACGTACGTACGTACGTACACACACACACATACATCTCCCTTTCTAAAAACACTTTATATATACTCTATACACCTTAAAACGTAAAGAAATGTTGAAAATTTCAATTTCGATTTTCGAGGCGATTACAAGAACTTCCCATATACTGGGAAGTTAAAAAGCCAAACATTAAAAGACGAAAAATTCTTTAAAAGGCTAAAATTTGCGGAACAGAAAATACACTAGACGAAGAAATAGAGAAAAATATTTTTTTTCTGACGAAAAACGATTCAACTTCGGAGGCCTAGATGGATTCGTTATTATTTTCATGATTTACGGAACATCCCACTTATGTTTATTTGAAAACAAATGCGTAAAGGGGGAGTAATGATATGAGCGGCAATTGGTTATCATGGAAAATGTTATCTGAAATTTATCAGTGGTAAAATGAACAGCGAAATTTATGTGAAAATGATCGATGAATAATCTATTAAGTACGGAAGAGAAATTATCAGAAGTAATTTCACATTGCCACAAGATAACGATCGAGTTAGAGATAGAGTTTTTCTGGGCGAAAAAAATTATATCAACTGCCATGACCGGCTCGGTCCCCCGATCTTAAGGAAGTAGTACCGGTTGTAATTTTGAAAAGCAATTTCAATTTCAAAATCAATTTCAATTTTTCAGAAATCACGTCTCAAAATTTTATTAAGATATTCCCAAAAATAAAGAAGTCACGGCAGTTTGAGCGCTCACATCTTTTTCGCTTTCACTTTAAACGCGTTTTTTAAAAATTATTCTCCGGATTGACCGAATTGATTTAGGTCAAATTTGGCGTACTACTTTATTCAATTATCTTGTGTGGTAATCTACCAGAATAAAGGCCAAAAATCAATCCAATTTTTTTGTGCAAGCAAAACAAAGTGAAAAAAGCGACTTTTCGAAAAAAACATTTAAGACAACCGCTATTTTTTTGATCACCTTTTCAAAATATTGTGGTAGATTACCACGTAAGAAACATTTTTCTTTCAAATGCGTTTTTTTTTCAAACTCTTCATTCCTGAGATTATCTGTCCGCAGTGCGACGAGGTATTTTTCGAGACATCGACTTTGGCGTCCTCTATAAATAAGTAGAAATTATTAAGAAAATAACAAAAAATATTTTTTTTGTAGTTTTCAAAATGTGTATTTCACTCATGTAAATTTTAAAATTTATACAAAATTAAAGGAGCCGAAAAAAAGTATTGAAAATTAGGCTGTTTTTTCGCATTCTAACCGGTACTACTCCCTAAATATAATAGAGAATTTTTTGGAGTATCTTATTACGTGAAGTCTATTCTAATCGCACATTATTAAAGACAACAGTTGAATAAAATCGTTTTTTAAATGAAACACTTGGTTTTTTTGACTCACAAACTTTATTATTAGCACGACGCGTTTCGATCCTTAGATCATCTTCAGGTTACACACAATGTATAATATTTCTTGGTTTTGTTCTTAAGTAATTAATGGTTGAAGGAGTGGTGATTGGAAGGGGAGGGTAATATCATTTAGTAGGTTTTCCTTGCTCTTTACTTTACTTAAGAACAAAACCAAGAAATATTATACATTGTGTGTAACCTGAAGATGATCTAAGGATCGAAACGCGTCGTGCTAATAATAAAGTTTGTGAGTCAAAAAAACCAAGTGTTTCATTTAAAAAACGATTTTATTCTATTATGGCTCATCAAGAGAACACGCAACTTTCTATAATTGACAACAGTTGAAGATTAACTGAAAACGTTGAAGTCTTTCACTCGAAAACTTAACTAAAGAACTTTAGAAATCATTAAACGAAATGGATAAATGCTACTTCAGAATAAAGGCGGTACTACACTTTACTAATAAAAAATCAATTAATTTTTTTTCCCCAAGAATCAATATTCCAGTTTTATAGTTTTGTCCCAGTTTCAAAAATTGTAAATTTTAAAAGAAAACAATGTTTAATTGATTCTCTTAAAATATTATTAACTTCCCAGTATATGGGAAGTTCTTGTAATCGCCTCGAAAATCGAAATTGAAATTTTCAACATTTCTTTACGTTTTGAGGTCTTTAGAGTATATATAAAGTGTTTTTAGAAAGAAGTATGTGTGTGTGTGTGTATGTGTGTACGTACGTACGTTTGTGGACAGTTTTTTCTACGAGCATAACTCACGTAAACAAAGTCGTATCGACTTCGTTAAGGTGTCAATCGAAGCGTCTTTGCAATCTTAAGAGCTGATTAGTTTTTGGGAAACTTCGGTCTGGGGGTTTGTTGTTTTGCCCCTTTGAAGGTCATTTCTGTCAAACGTTATATCTCGCGTCCCAAACATACGATTTGCATCGTTAAGATGTCAATCGACGCGTGTTAACATTTGTGGACCTATCAAATTTTGACAAAAATCGTTGGAGCCGTTTTTTAATTTAAGAAGAAAAAAAGTGCAAAAAATTAGGTTTTTTTTCATAAACAATAAATTTTTAACCTGATTCACGAAAGACAGTAATCAATTTATATGAAATTTATATACCCCAAGTAATGCTTGTAAAAACACCATCAAAATTTCTTCTCATGATTACAAAAAAAAAACTAAATAAAAAATAAAAAATCATTAACAGTCATCATGATCTTCAAGGTCATTTTTATCATTCACTATATCTCACGAACCAGATATAATATTTGCATCATTATGGTGTCAGTTGACATCTTTGTGAAGTTTTTAACATTATAAAAATTCGTTTCAGCCGTTTTTTTAAGTTAATAGAAGAAAATGCGAAAAATTATGGGTTTTTTTCATAAAACATATTTTTTAACCTTATTTGCACAGCACAGTAATAAATGTTTATAAAATTTATACATTCTTATCAATTTTTGAAGAGAAACCAGCGAAACTTTTTTCCATGATTATGATAAAAAAACTAAAATAAAAATAAAAAATCATTCAAAGTTACCATGTAAAGAGGGTTCATACGAATGATATTACTTTATATCTTTTATTCTTAAGACTTTGTTGTAAAGTCAATCAAAGTTTTAAATTTTTTGCATAATTTGAGCAGCGTTTTTACATGCAATTGAACCTATTTTTGACTGTATATACAAAAATTTGCAAAGACCAATAGGAAATATATATTAATTTGATTGTTGTAAAATCGTGAAAAATTTTAAATTCAGTGATTATACCGAAGTCATGGCGATTTTGAGGTCAACTATTCAAAATGGTCATCACGCGAGAAAATCCCTTCAGTGGGAGTAATAACAAAAACTGCATTCATTTTCGCTAGCGCTCGTTTGTCCTTCAAGCATGGATGTGAAAATAACAAATAACGTAGAAAAGGCCCCCACCGATTGATCCACGTGAATATTCAATCTGTCCCCATCGACCAAATACCTTACGTAATCAATGGACCCTCCCGTAGATGATATGATTAATATTTACTCATTCCTGCGACTGCTATGAATACCTCTCATTGTTATTATTTAAAGTAGTATTATTTTCAAAATTGTTATTGTGTTTAATGTTTTTTGATGTTTATGAAGATATTACTGGGAATTTGACCCTGTGGATCTCAAGGGTCGCACCTTGGGGCTTGCTATTTAAATATATTCACCATTACCGATTGTTTCCCAAAAGAAGAACTTGAAGCTTAGTGTTTATTACCTGTGATATTTTTAACAAGTTTGTATATGTCGTATAGTTTTTTCGCGGAGTGTATAGACATGGGTAGAAATTTCATATGTATATGACAACGCATAAACAAATGGCTATAGACACAAGGGATATGCATCCACCCCCACCATCCGACATAAACTGGCACAATATGGTGAAAAATCGGAGTCATAATTTAGTCAGCGCGATGGATAATATTAATATCAAGTTTTATCCCGTTTATTTGAAAGCCATTCAAAATCATGTCCTTATTTTCTTCCATTAGAGTCCAGCATATGATTGCTTCAAAGTAGATTTAGCTCTTTTTTTGGAATGATTGAAAATCGGCCAACGATTTATTTGAAGATTTTATCAAGCACAACTCTCGTTTTTTTCGAATTCTAGGGCTTAAATGCTGCTAAATGTACTAACATTACCTTTCGTGCAACGAAGTTAGCTTTACATTAGAAAACTCCTCCTAGAATTTGTTTTCATGGATTGTAAAGATTTTGCATCATTCTGTTTGTGAGCACAGGGGAGCAAACGAGTTAAAAACAGCTGTCATTGTTTTTCCAACCTTCATTGCTTTCTTTTTGCGATTTGTTTTCAACTCCTCAGTGACGACTACATTTCCAGTTTATTTCCAATTTGATATTTCTCACGCGCTTGACATGAAATGCGTCAATGTTTCCAACAACAGTTTCAGCTGGTGGACAAGAAAATCCTGGCCGTATTAACGTTGGAAATCGTCATGCCTAACTTTATGATAGTAGATGGATGACGTAAACTTCATTCATGTACCATACCATACGTATCTGCCTGCAAAAGTATCTATTCCATCGCATCTGCACATACACAGGTCAAGAAAGACAAGCCTCTTTGCGGAGTTTCTTGTTCTTTGCCACAAACCGGTTCCGACTATTTCGTATAAACTTTAACAGGTTGGATTATGGTATTGCAGATTTTTTCTTTTCCATTTTCTTACCATTTTCCACGTCTTCGTTGGCATCTTTCTCTAGCCAAGTGAGCAAGTACAGTTGCTGAATCGATTTTCATCATCAAGTTCAGTTAATATGACGCCACACTAGAGTTTACTAACATTCTAGCGTGGATGGTGCACGGTTTTGTGGAGATTTATATTTTTTTTTTGTTACTTTGTAGGTAATCCTCCTCATTCAGTAGATTCTATGTGATTCCGTTGAGACTGAAGGGTATGGTATTTGACACCAGTATATATCAAACAGATGCAAGGTTTTTGAAGATGATACGGCGAAGATGAGAACTGGTTTTAGACATTTTTTTGGTTTAAGATAAATATTTTAGTTGTTTGAAGAAAGTGTTTCTTTAAAAATACAAAACTGTCCGTTCAAGGTTATTTAAAAACAATATTAATACAATCAAGAGATTACCGGATCGTACCGTGATCACTGCCTTATAAAATAAAACGCAAAATTTCGAAAATGTCGCTTGAAAATGATAAGCCGCATTTCAAACCGTTCTTATTTCTATACCACCTTGTTGATTCTACGTAATCAATTGTTGAGCTAAACGTTTATTTCGCATCTTATCAAGTTTCTAACTTTTATTTGTATACCTAGTACGAACAATCGTCGTATGAAGTGCATAATCTGTGATATTTGCTTTTCTATAATTACATTTGGATTTGTTGACATCTTTAGTTTGGTGTGAAATCTACGGAACAAGAAAAAATGTGAACGAGCTTATCTACACAGTGTTTTTTTTTAAGTTGAGATAGAATAGCTTTTCTATTTGTTTTATAAGACAGTCGAGTAAGTCGTGGATTCATTTGATCATTGACTCAAATTTTGCGTGAGTTGTTCAGGATGTGATTAGGCATAAACAACTCGGGAGGAATTGAATACTGAGGATCATCATTCTCATAGCTTATATTTCGACCGACGAAACACTACGAAAGATGCATAAATACGAAAAAAGCTAAAATTTAACAACATAAATCATTACTCAGTCTGGGATTTTTTTTTTCACAAACTTTTCATTTAAATCATACATACATACATACATACTCTCATGGGATACATTTTTTATTTGCCTCTTTAGAGTCCGCAGGGTTTTTTAATGTCCCCGGACAGTCCAGTACGATGTTACTCATTGTCCGATAGATTCAATAATAGCAATAACATTCAACACCTTTATCTAGGGAAAGCACACACGTGTCGCAAAAGCAAGGTAGTCGTTTTTCGACGACGTTTCTTTTTAAAAAACGATGCGAATGTGTGAAGCTGAGATTTTTAAATAGAATTTTTTACGAGCATTATAATGGCGGCTTCCTTTGGCGCGTGACTTTACGGGCCGCGACGCTCAAATTTGAAATTTTCGCCTTGCGGTGGATAAGACACATCAGCTTGCGCCACTTAGATACCTCACATTTCCCAGCATATAACAAAAAAAAACACAGCCATTGTATTCTGATTGAATTCGTCAAATATACTTCAATCAATACTGTGATCACGTCTAGAAAACTTAATGGCCAACATGTAAAACGTGTCAAAAGCATTGAACAAAAACCAAGGAGATGACGGAAGATATTAATGACATACTGTGAAAAAAATTGCAATTTTTTGGAAGTTTAGCTTCTTTTACGGAGGTTCGAACGAAACGTGAGCGAGAGGAGTGAGCCCAGGAAAAGCGTACCGAACGAAAAAACGAACGGAAGTGTGTCTTCAAATTCAAAGCAAGCTCAATATATAGCAATGATGTGCAAATATAAGAGAAGAGCGGCCGGTTCAGTGAGCAGAGCGCCCGACTCTTGCTCTCAAGGTAGAGGGTTTAAATTCCGGCTTCCCCTGTTTTTTTTTCATTAAAGCGAACGGAAGTTTGTCTTAAAATTCAAAGTAAGCAGAATACATAGCAATGATATGCAAATATAAGAGTAGAGCGGCCGGTTCAGTGAGCAAAGCGCCCGACTCTTGCTCTCGAGGTGAAGGGTTCAAATCCCCGTTTCCTCTGTTCTTTTAAGTTACTTTGTGTGAATAAAAGCCATAAAAAATTTCATATTTTGTCATACTATATGTATCCTAGATTTTTGAATTTCTCACATCAATTCCTGAATTTTTCCTGCATTTATTTATATACAACTTTTTAACCTTCAAATAATAATTTGCAAAACGTAGCGAAACTTCCCAACGGACACTCCCAGAGTGCCTCTCTGCTTTTTTTAATTTTACGAATAGCCGGGCTGATATTTCGAGAATAATTTTGTTAATAAAAAAACATAGTTTATGCTTCATTCGGTATCCCCAAAAGACCCGCTTAGGAAATATTATGACTTAAAACGAACATTTTTTGAGTTGCTTTTTTAAAAATTCAAATATGCAATGAATTGGATTGTTTTTCTGTAGAAACACAAGCGTGACATGAATATGCAGCTTGTTTTACTTGTTTCTATGCATACATTCTCTCAATAATATGCATGGTGTTTACCGTTACAACCGAAACACATCCCTTATTTAACCGTAATAATAATCAAGAAAACCAGAGAATAATCAAGGGTAATTTCAATACAAGGTCAATACATCATATGAAAAATATATTGAATGAAGTTCATTAGGAGTGTTTGACGACATACACTAGTAGCACGTTTTACATCATAATGAAAAACAGCTTTATAATGAAGCATGGACTAATGCTAGGAAAACCATAAATACTTTCGGATTAACCCTTAAATCGCTCGACATCCAATACAAAATGTCAAATTGACATGTAATACGGAATGTACTTCATTCATTTGACACACGGATGTTACTAAAACAGTCGAATGTACATCAGTTTTTTACGGCATTAAATGTTTAATGAAGCAACCACAAACAACACTTAGTTACGAAGCAGATGTTATTCATCATGAAAATAAACTTAATCATCAAGTATTGGTCACTTATCATTAAAGCTTCGTTTTTCTATAAATTCTGATTTTATATTTATTGCTACATGAAATGACATTCAAAATTTTGAACGATAGAGCACATGTTTGCCTAGCCTTACTGTTTACTTCTACCATATAAATTTGACATCACAGCCTGAGAAGAGAACGTCGTCATCGTCATCAATGGCCCATTAGTCCAAATTTAGTCTTGAACTTCTGTTTATATTTCAGGGTTCGTAGCAATAAGATAATGCCAGAAAGGATTGCTTCTCCCAACCAACTCCACAATCGCGACAGCCTTCAACGGACGCAACTAACTTAATGAATAGAAATTTAATAGATTACGATACATGCATATAAATTAGGTGACATTAATAACCAACTAATTAAAAGCAATTAATGTTAAGGCGGCATAACATGAAAGGTTAGAAGGTAGATAAATACGGAAATTCGAGAAAAATGATTCCTTGTAACTCACGTTACATTATTGTATTTTTATTCCTCAAAAATGCTTTCCTTGATATTGTTTCAAGTGATTCTTTACAATAATGAAAGCGTTAAAACTGTATACGAAAGTTCTTTTAGAATATACTTTCTAGTTCAAATTTGATTGATACCTTGCTCCGTGATTAAAATTTAACAAACACTTTGATTAAACAACAAAATGTTTTTGTAGATTACAATGTGCCTAAGCAATTCAGTTTAGATACATTCTAGCGAAATGAAAATATTTGATACTGATATTGCTACATCCGTTAGCTCTACTAATGAAACCTTCAATGACCTATTTACCAAGTATCTGTTAAAACCTTATTTTTAGATAATAAAAACAATTTTCGTTCTTTTCGAAACATCTTCAAATTCAACATGTACATATCTTCCAAAGTCGAAACAATTCTCTATTGTCTTCGTTTCAAAACTGAAAACTCAGAACATTTTACCAAGCATATGTCGTATCTAAAACAATGGATGATAGATTGGGGTAGACAAAGTCAACCGAAAAACACAAAGATACAAAGATGACTAATAAATTGTAGCTTGTTTCGTAATTCCCTCCACATTGCAATGCAGAGTGAATTGTTGAAAATTTTCCGTATTTGTCTGTTGTGTCGCTTTCAGATATCGCCTTAGTGAAGATATCTATTCCACTCTGAAATAGCTTTAATTTATTTGATCAATTGTCGGTTGAAATCAAAAGTATCTATCTGTATTGTTCGCAACAGCTGTTTTCAGTAAAGATGATATTGAAAAGTTCGCGCCAATTGATTGACTGATTGCGAAACAGTTTTTTTTAGCCAATTGTCATGTTTTCAAGAATAGTTCAAAGATAAATATGGCTCAAATAGACAAATATTTATATTTCGATTAGTTCTTCTTTTTTTTAATTCGAAAGACACACAAAACTTTATCAGAAAACAAGACTATCTTTAGTAAAAGAGAACGTTCTGTGGAATCGTTACTTTTGAAAATTCGACCAAAAGTCTGTCCTGTGAAGTGTACGACAAATAAACTCTATATGACTGGCTTATTTGTGATGGACCGAAATTGAGATACAATTTTCTTTGAAAACTAATCTATTTGGAATGAATCCAAACTGTTCATACTAGTTGAAATGTTTGTCACAAAAAGATTAGATGTTGTTACCCTGGTTATGTTTTTATGATTCTATAAACTTTTTTTGAAAACTTTAGTTGCTCATTTTAAACCCAATTTACAATTCACCTCGGCTGAGCCAGTCAGACCATATTGTTGTTGAAATTAAAAACCTTAAGCAAAAGTGTAGTCACCTTAAATAATCTGTGCTTAATTTGTACGTCCTAAAAATGTACATTTTTCTCAATAACCACTGATACGACGAAACTTTCATCAGTTTCAGTAAATACTGACTGGTTCACACTACCCTTCAACCATTTAACTTTTAGATTTATCAATTTCGAAGATGTCTTAAAGGTTTAAAGTCTGCTTTGTCTACACAATGATCAAAAATAAATTTTGAATACCCTTTCAGTTTCTTGAACACACTAGGTCATAGTAAGAAAACGTATTTCTTTTATAAAAATTCGGTCCGATTTGCATGTAACTTAGTACCTAATGATTATATGATTATTTAAAAAATCACAATTTTAACCGTGATATCTCCTCCCCGTGCAAAAATTCTAAAATGATGGCCACATTACTGCCGTGCAATGGTCAAACCGTCTAAATGACATTTTCAAGATTTTGAGATATGTGCGTTTAGGGACATTATACCTTCCCTTCTTTCATATGAGCTTAACATTTTGTTTCATTTCCCTCCCCTTCAAGAGTTATGACCCTGGCCATTCCATCTATAATACATCTTGCTGCTAATTTCACATAAAAAACAAGTGGCAAACCATCTAAAGTACTTTAGATGTTTTGTCCATTGTACAGCTATACAAATCAGAAGGAAAATAAACGTCTATTAGTACAGTCAAAGCGTCCGAATTTTGATGTAAACCAAGCATTTTGGGTAGGCAGAATTTTTTTTAATGTAATGCGTGGGCAATGGTATAGATAGCTTAAGTTCAAGTTTCTCGGGTCGCAGCTCCTGTCCTTTGGGCTCCATCTTCAATACAAAAGAAGTTGGGGCACCCTCATATCTCCGAAACCATGGCTCTCACAAAAAAGTTGTGTATGACAAACTTGCGTAGAATAAAATGTTTAGCAAGTCTTTCATACATCACTTTTACAGTGGGTCAATAATAAAAAAGTTACAAACCAAAAACCACACTCAAAAAGGGGGGAACATCTTTCGGGCGCCACAACTTTTTTAGTTTCACGTTTAACGCGAAACACAGCGAAATGCTTTTCAAAGATAATTGTGTCACAAATCGTTTGCGGTATTGTATGTTACAATCACTGCACATTAACGGGAGTTATTTTATCCCAAAGGGGAGAAAGTCGCGTGAAAAACCCGTTTTTAAGCCAAATAATCGGCTTTTGATGGCAAACCCCCATTGCGAAAATCGCGGAGCATTTTGGTAGGCAAGCAAATTTTTGGTGCACTGTGTGGTATGCCTTACTGGCAGCTTAAATCCAAGTTTCTGGGGTCGCAGCCCCAATCCTCTGGGCTCCATCTTGAAAACAAACAAAAAGTGGGGCACCCCTATATCTCCGAAACCATGGGCCCAACAAGAAAATTGTATATGACAGATTCGCGTAGAATTAATGTTTTAGCAAGTCGTCCATACATCACTTTCACGTGGCATCAATAATTAAAAAGTTATAGGCCTAAAACGACATTCAAAAGAGGGGGACATCTTTCGGGCGTCACAAATCCATTGTTTTCACTTTAACCCCAAAACACGTCGAGAATAATTTTAAGACAATTTCGTTGCAAGTCGTTTGCGGTATTGCTTGTTTCGATCACTGTACCATGTCGGGTGTTATTGTGTCTTGAAGGGGGACAAGTCTTAGGAAAAAAAAACATTTTAGGACTAGATAAACAGGTGTTAAAAAGCTTTTTTCCTATGACTTGCCCCCTTTGGGACACGGTAACTCCCAGCATGGTACAGTGATCGAAACAAGCAATACCGCAAACGTTTGGTGATAAAACTGTCTAAAAGTTGTTTTCGAACGAATTTCGCGGTAAAAGGGGAAACAAAGAAGTTGTGGCTCGCGAAAAATGATCCCCCCTTTTCAACGTCGTTTTTGGCATGTAACTCTTTTAATATTGACAGCACGTGAAAACGATGTATCCACAACTTACTGCAAATTGAACTTTACACAAGTTTGTCATATTCAACTTTTTTGTGGGAGCAGTGCTTTCCAAGATATGGGGCCTTAATTTAAGACCATTTCATAGACACTTCTCTATTTTTTATTAGTTAATTTCGTTATTGGTGAGTTAGAACCACACGAGTTAAGCACGACGCGAAATGCACGAATTACGAATTCAATTTTTTTCACACAAGAATCAAAGCCGATGAGACGCGCGGATGGGAAAGGGGTCAGCTGTGTTAAGTCGCATGATGCAAATGTAAATTTAAAGATTGTATGCACAAGCTGCGCCAACGTCACGTGACGTTCGCAGTCAGCTAAATGTTGCCCGCACTCGAGCGAAGTGAGGCGAGAAAAAGGTGGAGCCAAAAACAACTTTAGTGACGTACGCTTCGGTCATAACATTTAAATCATGAATTCGAATGTCTTGCGGATATTGACAAGCGAAGCGATTAAGGAGCGGAGGTTGACGATTGGAGCGAGTAGGGGTGGAAGCCCACTAGTACAGTTATAAAAATGAAGCACCTAAAATAAGTATCCTCAATAACAAAAACAACAGCAAATTTTGTAATATTTACAGAAATTTTAGACACAGATAAACAAGCAACGGCAAATAATGTTTCAAGTAGCTTACTTAGTCATAGTTTAATCGCTTGGACACATTATTATTTCTATTGTTTTCAAATCTTGGCGCAACGAAAAATAATTTATGTCAATACAGTACTGTGCAAAAACTTTTGCTCACCCTACAAATTTTTGGAAATGCCCATATTTTGACAACTTCCAAGAAAGCAACGACCTTCAATTGCTTTCTGGTATTACCTAGGGTCTTTAAGAGTCTATAAATAGCTGAGGTCTTAGACGATTTTTTTTAGTTTAGTTAAGGTTGTTACTTGAATTTACAAGTGCACAAAATGGGAAAAGTAAGTGCTGAAATAAAAAGCAATATATTGTTGATGTCTAAGGATAAGTTATCAACTCGAGCTATCGCAGCTCGAGTGGGTTGTTCCCAACGTACGGTGGCCTGGACATTGAAAAAATATCGCGAGACAGGCACAACAAAAAGAAAAAGCGGTTCCGGAAGGCCTAGGAAGACCACTTCAGTGGATGACCGTTTTTTGAAGATCCAAAGCCTACGGAATCGTTTTAAAACATCTTCGGACTTAAGGAGCGACTTAGGCAATGCTACAGGCAAAACGATTTCTTCAAGCACAGTGAGAAGAAGGCTCATAAATGCCAGTTTGAGGAGTCGACGCTGTGCTAAAAAGCCGTTTCTTAGTGTTTCGGCCAAACGAGCTCGCAGGATTTGGGCGCAGGAACATAAAATTGGACTGAGGAGATGTGGTGCCGGGTCATCTTTTCAGATGAATCCAAATTTAAACTGCATGTCGGCGATGGAAGGATCTGCGTCCGTCGAAGACCGGGAGAAAGGATCAGTGACCAGTGCATGCAGGCAATACCTCCCAAATCGGAAGGTATAATGGTCTGGGGCTGTTTTTCTGGAGATAAGCTTGGGGAATTAGCATTTGTGGAAAGAAATATGAACGCAGATGTGTATTCACCTGGAACCTAGTATGCTAAAGCTTTTCGGGGAAACGTGCGACTTCATATTTCAACAGGATAATGCGCCATGCCACAAAGCAAAAAAGGTAAAAAAATGTTTCATTCTAAAGATTATCTTGCCTAGTTTAATGTTAAATTTTTCGGAAAATTTTAAATCACTTTGCCTTTTTTGTTTTACCATTCTTAGATCACAGACTACTTCCAAGAAATGAATATCTTCGCTATGAATTCGCCGCCAAACATTATTGCATCTATGCCAAAGAGATGCAGAGAAGTAATACGGCGGAAAGGGGGGGGGGGTAACTTAATATTTAAAAAAATGTCAACTGTATATAAATTTCAAATAAAATATTTTAAATATTATTATCATTATTGTTTTTTAAAATTTTAATAAAAAATAAAATCACTTTTATCAAAATATAATAATTTTTGTCTTTTTCCATTTTTTGATTGTTAAACAAAATTGAAATATTTTTGGACAAATACTACTTATAGTTGTTGTGTAAGTAAAAAAAAATTGAAAAAAAATTAAGTCACAAAAGTTTAAACATAAATTATTGGTGAACAATTTTTTTTGCACAGTACTGTATACTAACTAAAATAATATGAAGATATAATTTTGACGGCATTCGAATGCCCAATAATTATTCTTCTATAAAATTTTTTGTACATATTCTTTTCCTCCGTCATCGATAAAATATTCTGCTGCTAGTATTCGTGAAGTTTAAGTAAAGTGCATTTCACTTCAATATTGAACTATCAAAGCATTTGAAAACTGCTACAATTAATTTCAGTTCAAATGTCCAAAACAATAGATTCCGTCACATTGTCATTTTGTTTTTAGCTGTTAACAACGACGGGTCAGAAAATGCCATAAAAATTAATAGACCATCAGTTTATGTTTGCTGTTTGTTCGGGTGTTTGTTGTATTGTTTGCAAAAAAAATCAACACAATTCGATATGGAACTGTATCAGCTTTAATTTTCATTCAAAATGAGTTTATCAGTTTAGATTTATAATCGTTTGATTAGTGGAACCAGTCGAATTTTGTTTGCAGAACGATGTCGCCAAGAAGCGATGTTGAAAATGCTGTGAATATTGTTTGCTGGATCTTTATGAGACTTACATTATTCAAGACAGTCTTTGGTTAGTCTATTTTTGATATAAATTTTAAAATTTTGTTTTCAAATCGCCAAACCCACACATGGTATATGCTCGTGATCATGTCTGCAATTGAACAAGGAGTCAGAACAACAACAGCTGTTATGTCTAGTCGCAACATTATTTTTCGTTTTTTTTTTACTAGCACACATGCATAAAAAGCATTATGACCAATTAATCGATGGTGTTTACTATCCAATCAAGCTATAACCCACAACTGGTGTGGATTGGCTGATTGTGAAAGACATGAAATATATGTATTTTGGTGCACTGGATGCCATTTATGGCGGCACGGTAGGTCTTGATTAAAACAGCGCGCAGCTGACTTTTATCTAATTCCGCATTAGCTATATAATACATTATTTTTTAGCCGACACACTTTGCGATAAGCAAATTAACTTTTATATGTAACGTTTAGTTTTTGATTGATTTGTTGTTAGTTGTATGGTTTCATTTTCTGCTCAATTTTTGTTTCCAAACGGAAATCGGAATCTCGATAACCCACTGAAGCATATCAAAGAAGATCCTCTTTTTTATTCAGAGCATCTTTAACTGTCATAGGATAATACTTATTCAGGAGATCATTTTCTTCGTCAAAATTTCCGTCAGGATCAATTATTTGACAGGATCATTCAACCGATTGATCACCAAGTACATTATTAGGCCCACACGACTAGCTTTCCAGTGGGGTAAATAAAAAAGCTATAATTTGTTTTTATTAACAATTACTATTATTAATAATTATTTTTCTAGGTTATTATAATTGCTTTTATTGTTTTTATTTATTTTTTATCTAACCATAAAAACTTAGGTAGAGGATGACGCCTCCCCCACCTGGGCGCCCTCTACCAGAGCCTCGGCAACCTCCTCCTCGTCACCCTCTTTGTCCTCCTCCTCCATCTCGAGGAGGCATTGAAATTTACAACCATTATTGAGTGTATTTTATTATTATTAATAATAATCATCCGTTATTAAGATTGTTTGATCGTTACTGAATAGCTATAATTGACTTTATATTTACAGTATCAAATTACAACCTATAATAATTGATTGTTATTACCTATAATAAATTATTTATAACAATATCCTATTATTATCTGCTTTAGCGTCACATATACCAAACCTCATAATATAAGTTTGGAGTTCTATAAATTAATCTTGATTTTTTCTAAATGACATTTTTTACAACATTGATCAAAATTTTGCTAAAACACACAATAATAAAAATATTACTATCAAGGTATTGGGGATCTGCACGAATTAATACAGTTTTTTCATCCGAAATAAAAAACGGCTCAACCGATTTTAATAAGAACTCATTCCGTTTTAAGTTACGTAATTACGCATCGAATGAAACCGGTCCCAGGCCAATACGATATTTGGTTCTCGAGATAATCGATAATCCGCACATACGTACGTATAGAGCACCTCGTCCAATTTATGATGCTCATAATCGTGAACGATTAGAATCTCAGATGATGAATCTCAGCAGCTCATACGCAACACGATGGAAAAATTTATGTCCATCTAAACTATATTGGACATTGTTCGTCCAACACGAGATTGTACAGTGCGTGCCAAGGCAGTCATCGCTGCTGTAGTGAGTAGTGTGATCGAGGGTTAAAATTTATATATGTATACACATTGATGTAGTGATTGAACTTTCGATTATAAGTTTGGTGGAAAAATCTCGACAGTGATCGTTAGTCATTAAATCTACCCAATCACTGTTGAGCCTTGATGAAGCAACGAAGTAGATTGGCTTGCGAATTAAGGAAAATTTTGACCCTAAAAATGTAAGACATTAAAACATCAAAAACATAAACAGCTTCAATTACCTCAGAACTAATCTGCATCAGATTAAAAAAAAATTGAAATTGAAAATACGACTTCAGGTCACAAAAACAAGGTTTTATGGATTTATGATTTATTCTTCGAGAAACTTTATACGATCAAATAACAGTTGAAGCGTTTTGACGATGTAATTCGTCACTGGCAGTCGCAGTCATTCTATAACAATTATTCATGAATTTAAAACCTAATTTTTGTAAGGAGTGAGAAAACTTGGAATCGAAACGTGCATAACTTAAATACATTGCATAACTGCGCTGTAATCTATGATAACTTGTCAAGCACTGTTCCTTTCAGATAGATTTCTTTGATAAATGTCTTACAAACATGCCGATTGTAACAGCAATTCATTCATTCTCATTGCAAAATCCTTTATTAACTGAAAATCCTGTGTCCTGGTTCACATGTATTCATAGCATGACTAATTACACTTCCAAGAGTAAAGAGAAGGCATCTTAACGTGATGCAATCCAAAAAAAACTTCAGCAGTGAAAGCGTCGGCTTCAGCTCGGGCAAAACACACAATGGCATCAAATAAACCAACACGTCTAGCAAATATATGTAATATATGTTTATTGCATGCATTTTATTGCACATTAAAAAGAATCGAGATACTTCAGAATTCAGTCTTTGATTTCCTAACAATTTAACAATGTTGTTTCAGCAGCACATTCAAACGAAATTCAGCCAGGAAAGTTGATTTTTTTGATTTTGACCATTCAAAATATTTCATATGAAACGTTGACACTACATTGGGACGAAATAATAGGTTCACAGGCAAAATTGCTAGTCCAATATCAGATTTCAGCTGAAACGTATAAATATTTGCCGGTACAGGACAACTTGCTGTGATGTTTGTCAACTTTATCACGGACTGCAAAATGGTTTTCACAATTAGATTTCTCCGGGCCTGGCGGGCGAGAGTGCAAAAACGAACCGTACTATTTAGCAAGGGCTGGGATTTAAACACATCCGTTTGGGTGATTTGAATATTTATTATGACATTTTCCAAGGCATGCTGATTCCTGAAAATTGCCATCCAAGATGTTTTATTGTAGAATATTTTTTCAACGACAATATGGTTGCTGTCTTGCCCATATGAGAAACTTCCTACTAAAAGGCAATGCTGGAATATTGCAAAACAGAAAGTTGAATATGTTTTCTAAGAAATTCTGCTTTTTGGATTAAATCAACGATTTTTATACCTGGTTCGAAGCCCTCAAAATATTAACAATGATCAATAACGAAAACCAACTCCTCATCGTGCCGGTGCTATAATTTTAGCAGCAGTCATCAGAACAAACTGCAAGGACCAACTGAAGTCATTACGCGTAATTGCCGCCGATAGACCGCAAATTAATGCACATGTCGCAAATAATCATGTATTAGCTTAATAGCTTTTTAAATGTTTTAATAGTAGTCATATTTTTCAAATAGCAGTTTAATTATAGTAAATTTTAAAATAGTAGAATCATCTTAGTGACCATTTAAAACTCATCATGCTATTATTTGCATTTACAGTCGTGGCCACAATTATTTACACAACGCAAATCACGAAGAAACATATGAATGAAATCAAAGTAACTCCTTCAATTTTTATTACAACAAAATGAAATTTTACTCAGGTATTCTTTGGCACATTCAGAGTCAGTTGACAAAAGCAAAATTGAAACAAGCCACGAGGTGCGACCCTTGAGGTCCACACGGTCAACTTCCCAGTAATATCTAGATAAACATTAAAAATATTAAAAACAATAATAATTTTGAAAATAATACTACTTTAAGTAATAACAATGAGAGGTATTCATAGCAAAAACAGGAATGAGTTAATATGAATCATATCGTCTACGGGAGGATCCATTGATTACGTAAGGTTTTTGGTCGATGAGGACAGATTGAATATTCACGCGGATCAATCGGTGGGGGCCTTTTTGGTCTTGAACAATTTTGTATATGCAGTCAAAAATATGTTCGATTGCATGTAAAAAGTAAAATGTATTACAAATGATGATAGTTATTGAAATCTTACGATGACTAAAGAATGAATCTACTAAAAACTACAATTTTTTATTCGATGAAAGCTTTTCAAAGCATATGATCTTGCAAAGTATTGACTACAGACCATTTTACCATTCAAAGCGTTGATATCGCAAATGCAAATTTGATTGAAATTTTGTTGGTTTTCAAAATTTAAGCAGTTTTTTTAATTGAAAGACTATAAAAACTAATAAATAAATATTTTAAAACTTTGATTGAATTTACAACAATTTTTTCAAATAAAAGATAAAAAGTAACCTTCTTTTCATGGCAACTTTGAATGATTTTTTATTTTTAATTTAGTTTTTTTCATAATCATGAAAGAAAATTTTGCTTGTTTCTCTTCAAAAACTGATAAGAATGAATAAATTTTAGAAACTGGTATCACTGTGCTGTAGAAATCAAGTTAACAAAAAAATTTTTTATGGAAAAAACCATAATTTTTCGCATTTTCTTCTATTAAATTAAAAAAACCGCTGAAACGAATTTTTATAATGTTAAAAACTTCACAAAGATGCTAATACACGTCAACTGACACCATAATGACGCAAATATTATATCTGGTTCGTGAGATATAGTGAATGATAAAAATTACCTTGAAAATCATGATGACTTTTAATGATTTTTAATTTTTAATTTAATTTTTTACGTAATCATGAGAAAAAGTTTTGATGTTGTTTTTACAAACATTGTTTGGAGTATATAAATTTTATAAACATTGATTACTATATTTCGCAAATCAGGTTAAAAATTTATTGTTTATGAAAAAAACCTAATTTTTTGCACCTTTTTTTCTTAAATTAAAAAACCGCTTCAACGATTTTATTAAAAATACGACAGATTTACAAAAATATTAATACGCGTCCATTGACACCTAAACGATGCAAATCGTATGTTTGGTTTGCGAGATATAACGCATGACAGAAATGACCTTGAAGATCATGATGACTGTTAATGATTTTTTATTTGATTTTTTTTTGTAATCATGAGAAAAAATTTTGATGAAATTTTTAAATTAACTGTTTGGAGTATATAAATTATATAAACATTGATTACTTGGACTTGAAAATAAGGTTAAAAATTTATTGTTTTTGAAAAAAACTCATTTTTTGCACTTTTTTTAAAAAATTAAAAAACGGCTGCAAGGTTTTTTTTTAAAACTTGATAGAATCACATAAATGTTAATACGCGTTGATTGACACCTTGATCAAAGAAATCGTATGTTTGGTTCGCGAGATACACCGGATGACAGAAATGACCTTCAAACGGGCAAAACAGCGAACCCCCCGACCGAAGTGTCCCAAAAACTAATCAGCTCTTAAGATTGCAAAGACGCTTCGATTGACACCTTAACAAAGTCGATCGGACTTTGTTTACGTGAGTTATGCTCGTAGAAAAAAGTGTCCCCGAACGTACATACGTACGTACGTTCGTACGTACATACACACACACACACATACATCTCCCTTTCTAAAAACACTTAATATATACTCTATAGACCTCAAAACGTAGAGAAATGTTGAAAATTTCAATTTCGATTTTCGAGGCGATTACAAAAACTTCCCATATACTGGGAAGTTAATAAAACATTACAGAACAAAAATAAAAATAAAAACTAAGTCGTCAAAATCATTTGCACACCCGTCATCATAGCGAAAAATATTTGCACACACTAAGAAAAATCTTCCAGATAATTAATGGTAAATCTTCGGCTTTGCTTCGATCAATGATAAAGGTGGAACAAATGTTGGGCATCAGTTGACATTAGATTTCATTGTAATAAACTAGTTAGTGACAGTGGAAATGCCTAGAAACGTTGAACTCTCAATCGAAAAGCGGGCAGTAATCGTTGTGAGTTTAATTGCGATATTTCCGCTAACGAAATTGCCAAAAAACTTAAATGCCACAGGCGAAGCGTTAATTAGTAGACAGTGTTAAAAATGCAGTAGGAAGGAGTCGAAAGAGGACAACAAGTGAAAGATTTTGTAATACGTCGGTGTATGCAGCGATATAGTCGCGAAAAGATCAATAACATAATAAATAGTATTAACGAGAACAGAAATTACAAAATCAGTCGAACAACAGTTCGGAGAAGATTTTCCGAGGCAGGTATAAAAGCATACGTCGTCCAAAAACAGCCGTACTTCCCTCTCCAGAGAATCGGGAAGTTCGCTTGTAGTTTGCATATGAGCACAGAAATAAGCCAGTCGAATTTTGGAGACAAATTTTGTGGACAGATGAAAGTGCTTTGTCATTGGACGAAACGTGCGGCAAACATTTCTACTATTCCAATGCACAGCAAAAGAAAAATCAAGCCGTCAGTAGGTCTGACCATAATTGACGTCCGAACCCGGAAGTCGGCCTGGGATGGTATGCACTCTGTCACTGACAGCTATGCTAAATTTGACATACGTTCTGTCAAAATGTGGAACGTTTCGTTAGAGCTTACGTCGAAGTTGATATCTTCGTTAAGCTTGAGTTTCTCGGGTCCGGACCCGAGGAACTTTAGCTGACGTGCTGAAAGTGAGATTAGTGTTCACTCGAAGTGAGAAGTGAGTTTTAAATATGGAGGACTGTGAACTGTGTCTTGGGAAATTTTATGGATTCGGTGGATTAATGAATGAAGTGAGTGAAGTCAACCGAAGACAAAAATTGTGCAGCATCCAAACAATCTTTAATGATCGAAATATTTTCCAGCTAGGTTTCTACAAATGCGGGACAATCAGCTTTTCGAATTAAATTTTTTGAATTGCAACGGCAGCTGTCACTAATGATAACTCATTTCCAGGGGCGTAGCGAGGCGGGGGTGTTGGGGGTGTGACACCCCCCTAAAATTTTGTAGCGAGTCGGCATTTTCGTGCCGAAATTGGCATATTCAAGAAATTTGATTGTAAAGTCGGACAGTCGGCAACTTTTTCGAATCAAGTCGGCATTTTCAACATTTATCACCCCCCCCCCCCCAATTCATGAAGCTCGCCACGCCCCTGCTCATTTCTGACCTAGTAGGTCTGACCAGAATTGCCGTCCGAACCCGCAAGTCGAGCTCGTCAAATTGGCTTGCGGTAAGCTAAGTAGCTGTCAAAAAATGGTCAAAGCTTGATCAAACATAAGTTCAACTATAATAACGTATAAAGTGTCTTTGGTATGACGGGTGTCTTGGATATGAAATGAGTTGTTTTATGTTTGGTAGGATTGTCTACTTTGGTGTGGAAAATATGAAAACAGGTCATTCAACAAAACAGACAATATATTATCGAATAAAGCTACTTCGTTTCATGAAAGATCGTAACCAATGACTGGCATGACTGCAGCACATCACTCAAACCCCTATATGAATTAAAAATCATGAATACCATTGATTCTTCAGGACGAACTGATTTTAAGTTTCTAACTAGTCTGATGTTTTAAATGAAGTTCAAACTTATGATTTTCAACACGTCACTGATGAAGCATTTATTATTATTATTAATAAACAAAAAGTCTGAAAAAATTAACATGAAAATCTGTGGAAACTCATTTTTCGCTTGAAAACCGTGATTTCATAATAATTTTACTAAACTATTATACTATTAAATTTAATTGGAGTGTACTTGTTTCTAATCTTTCTACCGGTAGACTAATTTCATCGCTATCTACGTTTCATCTTGTGTTCACTATTTTAGCGATTTTGACTACGCGAAACGATTTTGGCAAACAATTTTTTGACAAGTTTTTTTAAACTCGGCTCATTGACCATTTGTGTTCCTGAAATCAAGAAACTAACGAGGCATAAGAAAAGACATTAAGAAAATTGTTAATTTTTGTTGTTTGAGCCACAACTAAATTGTTGGCTAAACAAATGAAATATTATTTTATCATATTTTTTCAGTCGCAATGAAACACAACCAGCTTTTGTTTGTCTCTTCATTTTTGTTGATGTATCAAGCTACCTTTATTAAATCAGTTAAGTGTTAAAATTTTATCTGTTTGCGAGACTTACATATTCAAAAAAATCCACAATGATTGAGTGGCGTAAAAAAATTTTTGAACATTTGAAACATCGGATTTAAAAGTTAACAAGTCTTCAACATAAAAAATAAGTTTCGTCAAAAATTCAAAATGAAAAATTAGAACTTTTTCTATTTTATTCGATCAAAATACTAAAGCTGTACCGGATAATCTTGTTTAGCACAATCATATAATTGCAATAACATTTCTGTTTATTTAATTTTTTTTTTTTGGAAATTTACTCCAGGGTAATAATAAAATTAAACCCTTTTTTTCAGAGCTGCTTCAAAGCCGAATACTCTAGCATACATCATGGACAAGCATCACATACGGTCATAGTGAACTCATCGGTTTTTGACGAAAACAGCATATCGATGCTGATTACGATTGTACGAAACGTCCAAAGGCCAATTTGTCGATGTGAGGTCACGCGATGGAGTCAAAGAGACCAAAGACCGGCCGAGGTGCTATTCAAAGGAACCTACGAGCTTTGTGAGCTAACGCGCATAGGACGAAATTCGATCTTCGTCAAAGCATTTGTGGATGTTATCAAGCAATATTCAAATTTGACACTAACTTGCCCGCTCCCGGCTAATGTGTATACGTTTAACGATTTGTCCGTGATGCACTACTTTCCGTTGGCGATGTTATATAAGCCTAATACGATCCTTACGATTAGTACCACTTTTTTCGATCAAAATCCAAGTAGACAATTGAATTATACAGGGGAGTGTACTTTGAATGTGGTTATATCTAAAACGTGTAATCGAAAATTGAATAAAGGGTGGATTTTGTAGATAAAATACCGTCAAATAGGTCATTTTTAATACTCTTTACCAGAAGAAATGTTGGCATGGTTGTCTATGGAATACTTTAATATAAGGCTAAAAGATATTACATCCAAATGAAAGATCTTCGGAAAATATTTTGTCCGTCAGAACTATAAATAAAATTTCTAAATGGTGCTTTTAGATACATCACAACCTTCTAGCTCATGGTCAAAATTTAGAACTCTTTGGTGCACTAGCACATCAAAATCGAGTGTTGTGTGATTTCTTGTGGTTTCTACTAAGCAAGTTGGAGATAAATAGGGTATTTTACCTTTAGCTAATGAAAATGCAATCTAAACGAATCCATCGAGGGCTATCACAGTTCTAACCAACATTTTCAATCTTAAGAACCAGACGGTTCATTAGCATTTTGCGAATATACCAATCGATTTGCTTAGAAACTGGTCAATTTTTTCAATTCTTTTTTTACAAAATAACGTTATCATTCAGCTTTAAAAATAACTTGGATTCAATTTAAAAAAAAATTAAAAATTTTATTCCAAGAATTCGAAAAAAATTGCACTCCATAATAAATGCAATTAGTAATATTTTGTAGGAATTTAGTATCTTAATTCTACTCAGAAAATGAATTTAATATTAAGCTTACTTTGAAAAGGCTCATTGTGTAAATTTTTTGGATCATCCTATAACAATTAATTCAGTTTTTGTTTGCAATATTTGAAATTTTTCCATTCGTTTTATAAAAAAAAACAAGTCTGACAAGGTCAAGATTAAAACAATTTTTGTTGATATTATACATAATCATCTACAGAACATGATGCAACATATGAACATATGTTTGAAGTTTTTCCTGTAAAGAAGAACTACAGCTTATGTTTGTCGAAATTAATTTATCTTTCGTAGAGCGTAGGCACATGAATTAAAACCATAGAAATGTTAGATGTAGAACTATTTCAGAAAATATCCAACATATTTCACATCGCAGTCGATGAGATCATCACAAAATGTTGAATCGAGAATACAGATACACTTTTTAATTCGAGAATAAACAATCTTGAAATATTTGGAGTACGAAAAATTTTGGACTGTATTTGTAAGGACACATGACTAGCATGCAAAATGTTCTATGTCTGAACATGACACATTTCATGTTTTTTCCGCATGCCCGAAAAGATTCCATTAAATTGAAATATCTGTCAATGGAATCGATTGCAAAACAATTTTAAGCTAAATTTAGAAGAAGCAGAACAACACATAGGCAGATATCCAGTTTAATAAAGTAGTACATGAGCTCTTTAAGAAAGAAAACAATGAAGAATATGGTAAGAGCGTTCTAGAAATATATTTGAAAATGAGTTTATTGAATAGAGAATCCATGGTGATCTACTTCAAAAACAAATGAATTAAAAAACATCAAAAAAATAATTAACTAATGACCTTCACATGCATAATCAATTCATGTATCGGCAAGCCGGGAGAGTGAGACTACAAAAAAATTTTGACAATGGCGTCAGAAGCGTGAATTTTTTTTAAAAAAATAGATTCATCAAATGTGGTTCAATTCGTTTGAAAATTTCGAGGTTTACTAAATAATGAGTAAAAGCCTGTTTCAAATCTGTAATTATTTTTATAATTAGATTTAAAAAACAAAGTCCTTTGTTTTATTACACAGGGATCCACTAGTTGAAACAGACTACATCAAAGATGTCATTACATTGGAAATAAAAAGCGAAATTAAATGAACGAAAAATCAATGAAGTATTATGATTGGATTTTTAAGCGAAATGAAGTAACTCCTTTGGAATGGAATAAAAGAAAATGTGTCATAATTAAGCGTTTAAAATCGAAATCGAAATTATTTTTATTACTAATTATTCTAGCAACTGACTTCGAATGTAAAGGACGCAAAGTAGAATCTCTGCATTTTCCGGAAAAAATGTGCAGGATAATCTGCAATATGGCAAAAGTGCCCTGAAAACTTTATTAACAAAAAAAAACAAGTATTGAAAGGAGGTTTTTAACAATTTTATTTAAAAAATGAGGATCAGAACTGCTTCGGTTTGTGAATATTTGCTAAGTTCTCCCAAGGCAGCTTATTGTTTCTAAGTACTGTATTGTTTTTAGTCACAGGGTAGGAAGACTGAAAAGTACACTTCACGAACCATATTCAAAAGCAATTCGGTTTCGTCTCTTCATAACTGTCTTTTTCAAGATAAATACCAAGGCCAAAATTTTCAATGTTGTTCATGCTTTTATTTCGTTTGATAGACGTCATTATTCAAGGATGCATTCGTTCTACTTTTCGTTGATTCACAGACCAAGTTTTTTAGTATCTTGTGGAACTCCATGAATACTTCTTTCGCACGGGAAATGGATCATGGTATGATATTGCTGTCATGAGTCTATACTGTTTCAGCGGATTCAAATAGTTTTGAGGTATTTTTGATACCGTACTCTAAGCACCAATTTAGGAGCTTAGAGCAAAACCTTAAGTTAAATTTTCGAATGTAGTCATTTTTAAAACGTTGAGTCAGCTCCTCTTGAATGTTGTTTCGATCATCGTTATTTTTGTCATCCAGATTAGTTGGCAGTTATTCTAAAACCTGCAGTTAAGATAAACGTACAATGATTTACTAAATGCGTACTCCATTGGCTTGTTATCAATAATTGTGGGTTCATCTTTCATGAGAGGTCTTTATTAAGTTCCCAGTATATGGGAAGTTATTGTAATCGCCTCGAAAATCGAAATTGAAATTTTCAACATTTCTTCACGTTTTGAGGTCTATAGAGTATATATTAAGTGTTTTTAGAAAGGGAGATGTGTGTGTGTGTATGTACGTACGTACGTACGTATGTACGTTCGTGGACACTTTTTTCTACGAGCATAACTCACGTAAATAAAGTCCTATCGACTTCGTTAAGGTGTCATTCGAAGCGTCTTTGCAATCTTAAGAGCTGATTAGTTTTTGGGACACTTCGGTCGGGGGGTTTGTTGTTCCGCCTCTTTGAAGGTCATTTCTGTCATGCGTTATATCTCACGAACCAAACATACGATTTGCATCGTTTAGGTGTCAATCGACGCGTATCAACATTTTTGTGAATCTATCAAATTTTGAAAAAAATGTTGGAGCCGTTTTTTAATTTAAGGAAAAAAGTGCAAAAAATTAGGTTTTTTTTTCATAAACAATAAATTTTTAACCTAATTTACGGAACCCAGTAATCATTCTTTATGAACTTTCTATACTCCAAACAGTGTTTGTAAAAACATCATCAAAACTTTTTGTCATGATTACGATAAAATATTAAATAAAAAATAAAAAATCACTAACAGCCATCATGATCTTCAAGGTCATTTTTATCATTCACTATATCTCACGAACCAGATATAATATTTGCATCATTATGGTGTCAGTTGACGTGTATTAACATCTTTGTGAAGTTTTTAACATTATAAAAATTCGTTTCAGCCGTTTTTGTAATTTAATAGAAGAAAATGCGAAAAATTAGGATTTTTTCATAAAAAATAATTTTTTTACCTGATTTGCACAGCACAGTAATACCAGTTTATAAAATTTATACATTCCTATCAGTTTTTGAACAGAAACCAGCAAAAAAAATTTCCATGATTATGGAAAAAAAATTAAAAAAAAAATCATTCCAAGTTACCATTTATAGAGGGTTCGTACGAATGATATTACTTAATATCTTTTATTCTATAAACGTTGTTGTAAATTCAATCAAAGTGTTATAATATTCGCATAATTTGAGCAGATTTTTAATAGTTTTAAGAGTGTTTTAATTTTAATAAAAAAACTGCTCAAATTTTGAAAATCAGAAAAATTTCAATCAAATTTGCATTTGTGGTAATCAACGCTTGGAATGGTGAAATGTTTTGTAGTCAATACTTTGCAAGATCATATGCCTATATCATAGGCGGGCAAAATCGAACCGTCACCTCCTCGTGGTGCACGCTGGATACCCAACTAACGACGGTAGTGGCGAGTGTGGGACGCCATATTCCTGCTTACCAGCGTGGGGCTAGCAACCCTGCCTGGCATTACCCAATTGCTACGAACCCTGAAACACGGCCTCGGATTGGATTGGATAAACGGCAACGACATCGGCAACGAAAAACGGACTACTCTATTGGATCTTGGAACGTTCGAACACTCAATACAACAGGATCACTGCGAGAACTTCTCAAGGAAACCTCGACATACAATATTAACATCCTGGCGGTCCAAGAAACGAAATGGCTTGGCAATGAAATAAGTGACTTAAGATCGCATTCAATATTCACAAGCGGCAAACCAACCGGAAACAAGGAATTTGGAGTCGCCTTCGTTGTAGCATCTTCATTTAAACATCTCATAACTGACTTCAAACCGGTGAATGAACGATTATGTGCGATCCGTATGAAAATGAAGTTCTTTAATGTATGGCTAATCAACTGCCATACTCCAACTGAAGAGAAAGAAGAAATCGTCAAAGACGAATTCTACAACATCCTAGAAAGGACATACGATTCACTACCCTCAAATGATATCAAAATCCTACTAGGGGACTTTAACGCTAAAGTTGGACGAGAAGAAACTCACAGAGGGACAACGGGAGAGCATAGTCTCCATGAAAGTAACAACAACAATGGTCAGCGACTAGTTGATTTTGCGACCAGCAAAAACATGGTGATAAGCTCTCCCTACTTCCAACACCGCGACATCCACAAACAAACTTGGATGTCACCCGATGGACGAACCTTCAAGCAGATCGATCACTTCGTCATCGAAAAAAGAGCTGCTACAAGTGTGCTTGACGTTAGATCATACCGTGGTGCTAACTGCGGCTCAGACCACTATCTCGTCAAGACAAAATATCGCTGCCGCATAACAAGATGCACCACCAAGAAAAAGAGCAGGACTCCTAAGTTCAAGGTGGAGTGTCTGAAAAACGAAACAGTAGCAGCAACTTATCAAGCGTAACTGACGAATTACCTTATCAATACACCGCCGGCAGGTCCGGACACATCGCTTGAACAAATGTGGTCGCAGCTTAAAGAAGGCGTGACATCAATAGCGGAAGAAACCGTAGGAAGACAAACGACGTCGAAAAGAAACGATTGGTTCGACAAAGAATGTGAAGATGCTCTCAAAAGTAAAAAAGAAGCCTATTTGAAATACATTGAAAGACCGACAAGAGCCAAGAAGCAAAAATATGACGAGCTAAGACGGTTAGCTAAAAAAATAGTCAGACGCAAGCGTAGAACCTATAACAACCAGACTATCCAAAGGATCAATGACGATATGTGCAGAAACGACACACGGGACGCCTATGCAGCATTGAAGCGACTTAGACAAGGCTACAAGCCGCAATCAAGCCTATGTAGAGACAAGCAGGGAAATATTTTAAGCGACCCAGACGACATCAATCACAGGTGGACTGAATATTTTTCTGAGCTACTAAACCCACCATCAGTAACTACATCCCTGCCAATAACGATTCCTGAAGATGCTGACCTATGCAGTCCATCTTCGTCAATACCATCTATTGAAGAGGTGCACGCAGCCATACAACAGCAAAAACCAAATAAAGCACCCGGAATCGACAATTTACCAGCAGATCTCCTTCAAAAAGGTGGACCAATACTAACACACCGCCTCCACCAGATCATCTCCAAGGCATGGGTCGATGAAAAATTACCTGATGATTGGCGGACGGCCATCATATGTCCCATACATAAGAAAGGAGATAAGCTTAGATGTGACAACTACAAGATCCTGACCAAAATTATTGAAAAAAGATTGACACCGTACACTTCCACAATAATTGGCGAATACCAAGGCGGATTCAGATCCGGTATGTCGACGATAGATCAACTATTCTCAGTAAAACAGGTGCTGGAAAAGTGCTGGGAATACAATATTGACGTGCACCAGGTCTTCGTAGACTTCCAACAAGCATACGATAGTATAGATCGAAATATACTATATAAAATAATGCTTGATTTTGGGATACCTATCAAACTAATACGAATGACCAGACTAACGATGACCGACACACGATCTAAAGTCAGATGTCAAGGAGATCTGACTCAAAGCTTCGACACCAGCTCAGGTCTTAAACAGGGTGATGGCCTCGCCCCACACTCTTCAATTTGGCCCTAGAGTATGTCATCAGGAAGATTGCAGTAGACAATGCGGGAACGCTACTCTTTAAGTCTGCTCAAATAGTAGCGTACGCCGATGACATCAACGTCATGGCCCGATCTCTATCTCGTGCCAAAGAAGCGTTTACTGAGCTGGAGTCAGCGGCTAGGCAAGTCGGCCTAAGGGTCAATGTGAACAAGACCAAATATATGACCCAGTCAAGGAAAAAGACGCCAAATAGACAAAACATGACGATAAATAACTACAGTGTGGAAAGCGTTAACTCTTTTATTTATCTTGGTGTCAACCTCGCCAAAGACGGGAATGAAAAGGACGAAATTGAACGGTGAATTGGTCTAGCCAATAAAATATACTTTTCAGTCCTCTCGGTGATTAAAAGTAACAAAGTGCACCGAAAAAATAAGCTGCGCGTCTATAAAACGATCATCCGTCCTGTATTGATTTACGGATGTGAAACATGGACTTTGACTCAAGCCTCAGAAAAAAGGATTGACGTCTTCGAACGCCGCATTTTGAGACGGATTCTGGAGCCCGTGAAGGACGGACCGGACTGGCGAATCCGGTACAACCATGAGTTGTACGCTCTTTATGACGAGCCACCGGTATCGATTCTGACGAAACTGCTACGACTTCAGTGGGCTGGCCATGTGGAGCGTATGGATGACAGGCGAATTCCTAAGCGCTCCATGAAAGGCCGAGCAACAGGAAGCCGCCCACCAGGAAAACCACGCAAACGATGGGAGGATGCAGTTGACAACGACAGCGAATCCTTGCTGGGATTCGCTAATTGGAGGACGCGGTCGCTGGACCGAGACAGTTGGAGGCAGTGTCTTCGGGAGGCCAAGGCTCGATTTGGGCTGGTGCGCCATTGATGATGATGATGATGATGCTTTAAAAAGCTTTCATCAAATATAGAATTGAAGTTTTTAGTAGATTTATTTTTTAGTAGTCGTAAAATTTCAATTACTTCCTTTTTACTTTTTACATGCAATTGAACTTATTTTTGACTGCATATTATATATTTTTCAAGACCAACAGAAAATAAGAAATAATTATCAATCTCATTTACGCAAAATCGTGAAAAAATATAAATTCAGTGATTATGCCGCAATGATGGCAATTTTGAACGCAACTATTCAAAATGGCCATCGCGCGACAAAATCTTTTCAGTGGGCGTAATAACATAAACTGCTTTCATTTTTGCTAGCGCTCTTTTGTCCTTCAAGCATCGTTATGAAAATGATAAATAACGTACAAAAGGCCCTCACCGATTGATCCGCGTGAATATTCAATCAAATCAATCTACCCCCATTCACCATAAACCTTATGTATTCAATGGAGGCTCCCGTAGATGATATGATTAATATTAATTCAGTACAATTACTATTATGAGAACTATCATTATTATTATTCAAAGTAATATTATTTTCAAAATTATTATTGTGTTTAATTTTTTTAATGTTTATGTAGATATTACTGGGAAGTTGACCGTGTGGACCTCAAGGGTCGCACCTCGCGGCTTGTTTCTTTTTTGTGACTAATCCCGCAGATTTCTTTAAATTTTCGTGGATTGTCGTTGACGATTTTTGAGGCTCTGAAGATCTTGAAGAAATTTTAGAAGTACGCCTCAAAAAAGAAATTTGAAGTAATGTTTTTTTTTTGTTTCTCAATGTAGAAATATGTTTTCGAGTATTTCCCGTAACACAACATAAATAGGTCATTTTGTAGGTAAACCAACTTTTTCGACAGCTTCTAGTTTGGATCATGCTATGAAATGTCTGACGTCAGCTTAAGTACACTTATTGTGAAAATATACTGTAAAATGCCACAAATTTTTAAGTTACATTGAACAGTATGGCAACATCTTTTTTCATCTGTTACTATGTTTGGTCATTTAAACATGACTCTTTTTACCGCCAAATACAATTAAATTTTGCAGTGCTTTACAATACAGTAAGCACTGAACGTATGACTTCAACGTATTAAATGATTTTGTCAATAGATTATGACGTGTTCTTACATTATTGTCAAGCCAAAATCATCTTTTCCGCCTCACTTCCACCCAATATTAATTCTTAGTTTAGTGTTAAGCAAACAAATGCTCACCCACGAGCGGCTAATCGTTCTTTGAAAATCTTCAGCTATGGTTTCTTAAGACGTTCCAGGTGTACGTCGAAGAACTTGCCGTGTATCGGTATTGAACATTGATTGGATTATAGGATTTACAATGTTGTACAGCACGAAAGCAACTCAATTCTAGTATTCTGTACGAGTATCTAATCTACGCCCTCGGTTCGGTGTGTGTATGTCGTGCTTAGTTGCTCCTCTTCGTATTTCCAAACAATTCGATTACGACTAAATCGCATTTTATGCCATTTACCTGACAAGAGTACAAACTCACCTGACTCAAGGAGTGCAATCGGTATTTGCCATGATCCGTGACACTAAATAGTCACTACTGACCAGCGCATTCTCAATCGCTTTAGGTGCGAAACATATCCATCAAAGATATTCCTCATCGTATTGTGTGTCTGTATGTTCTTGTCAGATTAATTCGCGGAAATCTGCTCATGAAAGCGGAACATTTTTCAATACTAAATAAAATATCAACAACCAGGAGCGCCTTGTGGTTGAGCAAATGCAATAACTTCTTGAGTAATTCTACTAAATGCGAGCCCAGCTAGCCAAAAGATTCTTGTACATCTCTCACATACTATGTACATGATCATCAATCTGTGTATCTTGTTCGACCGCAAGATACATAAGTTTGCAGGCAATTGAGCGATGATTTCGTAAGGCGCGCTTTGAAGCGTTGATTTCGCGGTTAGTGCGCTCAGGACTCGGTTCTGTAATGCTCTTAATAATACGAGTACATATAATTGAAATGTGTGTGCTGCGAATCGATCACATGTCATCCATATGTGGAGTGGGCGCAGAAGGAGATGAATGCCGGGCTTCGTGCTCCACCAAAATGTCTCGTGGAGCGCGACCCAACAACAAACGCACCACCATATAAGTAGCTTAAGTGATTTGTATTCTGTACGCGAATTAGTTGATAGGCGCGTAGTACGTCATCTAGTTAAAGTTGTTGACATGGTCACATTGGCACACTCTTCGAATATGTTTTAAAGTGGCCCCTCAGATTGATACGCGCAATTAATTAGAAAATTGCGCTTGCCGATGGCTTGATTCGATGGATTAAAGGTTATCTATGAATGCAAGTTACATGTGTTTTTGGCCATGGTTATTGGGTTTTATTTTAAACACGGGTTGAAATGAATATCTTTAATTTAGGCATTTAGCATTGTGATGAGAGGATTTCATGGTGCGACTCTTCAGGTTTTCACGAAGAACTTCCCAGTAATATCTACCTAACAAAAATAAATATTTTAAATATTATTTAAAATTTATTTTAAATATTATTTAAAATTTATTTTAAATAATATTTAAAATTTATTTTAAATATCATTAACTTCCCAGTTCCCATAAGGTCTCTAGAATCGACGCTTAACTACGTAACTTAACCCATTCACTGCCAAGGACGAGTATACTCGTCTTTGATTTTGATTATGATAAATTTATGAGCTTTCACCAAGAAATAGAATAACTTAGGTAATAATAGCACTTAAAATGTAATTAGAAACGGGAATAACTTCATATAATTTGGGCTTGGCAGCGAATGACGATGAAAAAATCGAAAAAAGAACAAAAACTAGCTTAATTTTTAAACTGATAAGTTGCACTTTTATTCATGCAGATTCCAAATACGATCATAGTAATATTTTTAGCAAGAGCTGCCACTAAGCTCCAGCAGTATACACTCACACCCCAAGTCGGCCAACCTCTAGCTTCCATAAAGCTGGAATTTAGGCAGCATTAAATGAGCAAACCTGCAGGACAACCAGGCAAATTTGGCGTGCACTGAGTGCCAAACGTACCAAGCAGCTTCTAAACACTAGTCGCGAAAATTTGAGTTCTATCGTGTCCATACTGACGGGGCACTGTCTAATTGGCAGACACACAGAAAGGTTGGGCGTTCCCTTCAACGATTTATGCCGGAGTTGCAGATCGGAAGAAGAGAAAGAGACAATCCAACATTTTCCCAGCACTGTCCAGGAAACGCATGAAAACCTTAGGCTCTTCGAAGATTCTCTTGGTTGCCCGATTAGGCGGGCAACCGACAAGAAGATAATGTACGTCGCGGGAATAGATACGAGCAGATCGAGCGAGCTGTGGCGCTACTCATTCGCGAGGTTTGGCGTTGATCGAAATGATCGCGAAATGATCGCGAAATGATCGATACTGGTGGTTGAACGAATAACATTAGAGTCCGACATGGTTCAGGCCTTAAATTGAATGTACATATATTTATTATATTTAAGATTCTTATGTTAACCCTATGGACACATTATAACTAGAATAAAGTATATTTACAACGTGGGTCTATGTCTGCTGGCAGACATGGGCTCACCTTTAGTCTGTAAGGTAGGATAGATGTACGCGGGGATGTATCTGCTGGCAGATACAACCTCGCTTAAATTAAGTTAGGTTAAGGTGCGAATTTTAAATTGTTTTTCTAGTTTTTAACTTCCCAGTATATGGGAAGTTCTTGTAATCGCCTCGAAAATCGAAATTGAAATTTTCAACATATCTTTACATTTTGAGGTCTTACGAGTATATTTTAAGTGTTTTTAGAAAGAAGTATGTATGTGTGTAAGTACGTACGTACGTGCGTTCGCGGACAGTTTTTCTACTAGCATAACTCACGTAAACAAAGTCATATCGACTTCGTTAAGGTGTCAATCGAAGCGTCTTTGCAATCTTAAGAGCTGATTAGTTTTTGGGACACTTCCGTCGGGGGGGTTTGCTGTTTTCGACCCTTGAAAGTCAACCCTGTCATGCGCTATATCTCGCGAACCAAACGTACGATTTGCTTCATCAAGGTGTCAATCGACGCGTATTAACATTTTCGTGATTCTATCAAATTTTTAAAAAAATCGTTGGAGCCGTTTTTTAATTTTTTGGAAAAAATAGCAAAAAATTGGAGTTTTTTTCAAAAACATCAAATTTTCAACTTTATTTTTAAGTCGAAGTAGTCAATATTTATAAAATTTATATACTCCAAACACTTTTTGTAAAAAAACTACCAAAATTTTTCCTCATGATTACACAAAAAATTAAATTAAAAATAAAAAATCATTAAAAGTCATGATATCCTTCATGGTAATTTATGTCAATCATTATATCTCGAGAACCAAATATAATTTTTGCATCATTAAGAAGTCAATCGACGCGTATTAACATTTTAATGATGTTTTTAAATTTAAAAAAAAATCTTTAAAGCCATTTTTTTAATTTAATAAAAAAATATTGAAAATTAGTGTTTTTTTTTCATAAAAAAATTAATTTATAATTAATAAAATTAACATCCTAATAATAAATGTTCATAAAATTTATGAAATTTTATCAATTTCTGTAGAGACTAACAAAATATTTTCTCATGATTTCAAAACAAATTGAATTAAAAATAAAAAAAATCATTCAAACATTGTTGCAAAGTCAATCAAAGTGTATTATTATTTGCATAATTTGCGGAGATTTTTAATAGTCTTCACAGAACCGTGTTTTAACTTTAACAAAAAAACTGCTTAAATTTTGAAAACCAATACAAATCAAATCAAATTTGCAATTGTGATAATCAACGTTTTGAATGGTAAAATGTTTTGTAGTCAACACTTTTTGAGATCATATGCTTTGAAAAGCTTTCATCAAATAAAAAATTGTAGTTTTTATGAGTTTTGTTCTTTAGTATTCGTAAAATTTCAGTTACTTCCGTCATCATTTGTAATATATATATTTTACTTTTTACATGCAATTGAACCTTTTTTTGACCGCATAATCAATGTTTCTCAAAATCAACAGAAAATAAGAAATAATTATTAGTTTCATTGATGTAAAATCGTGAAAAAATACAAATTCAGTGATTATTATGGCCATCACGCGACAAAATCTCTTCAGTTGTCGTAATAACAAAAACTGCATTCATTTTTGCTAGCGCTGTTTTATCCTTCAAGCATCGATATGAAAATAAAAAATAACGTAGAAAAGGCTTTGTAACCTGTCCCCCCTCCGATTAATCCCCGTGAATATTAAATCAAACCAATCCACAAAAATTTTTACGTAATCAATTGACGCTCGCGTAGATGTTACAATTAATATTAAGTCATTCCGATAACTTTTATGAGAGGTACATTTTTATTATTAACAGTAGTATTATTTTCATAATTATTATTGTGTTTAATATTTTTAATATTTATGCAAATATTACTGGGAAGTTGTACGTGTGGACCTCAAGGGTCGCACCTCACGGCTTGTTCAATTTGTTATTTAATACTGATACTGATAAGTAAAAACATAAGCGACAAATATGAAATTAAATTAAAAAAAAGATGAAAAAACTTTGAGTGCCCTAGTGGCCAGTTAGTTTGTAAGATAGATGATAATTCTCTAGCTTTAAGGATTGACATGTAGATATAATTTTTGAACAATAAAGCTATTTTAAAACTAAAAACCTTAGGCTCACCATTCCTGGAAAGCCTCACGAAAGTAGCTGATTTAAGTATCGGCTGCATAGCCGGCTTCATACGAGAATCGAATTGGTTCTCGTCATCTCACAGGTTCTAGTGCCGCCCTTATCTTTTTGTAGTATCACAATGGGCCTATCGTTGCCTAAGTGAGCCATCTTTTGTTAAAGAGGGCTGCCACTACAATCAACCAACCAATATTTTTATTATTGTGTGTTTTAGCAAAATTTAACTTATTTCAAACTGACAAGAGTGTCGACTCTCACAGTTTTTGGTCCACCTAAGCTACACCGTCGATTAAGACTACATACATGGCTTCTGGCCCAATTTTTTTCGAATGGTATTTGCAAATAGCTCTAATTTTCATACAAAGCTGGTTTTCATAAAAAACTAAATTGTCTCGTTCGCATTTATTACAGGAAAACACTAATTTGGACTGAGATAATCATTCCATGCTGCATTGTTACGCTGATCTTCAGTCAGAATTTCAAGTGCCAACTAAATTTTCAACACGCAATCAATTTATAGGGTCCAGTACAAGAAACATTCAACGTCAATCAATTTCTTTTGCATAGCAAATAAGGAAACCCAATTAAAATCGATATTCACGATATGTCTAAACAATTCTACAAATCAATCAGCCAAATACTAGCCGCTTTATCTAGCCTCTTGGCTACCAATTTTCATTTAAAGCACACTTATTAACTATTGACGTCGTGCCTTACGTTTTAGCGATGGTATCTAACTCTACCATCTACTTTGCAATTCATACTTAAAAGCGTATTAAAACAGTAAATTATATGGTTATGAATGCTGCTATTAAATCCCATACCGACTTGGCATGTTCTTGTCTTGTGTGGCTCAGTTGAATATTATGTTGTGTGCACTTGGGAAACTTTTATCTGTTTATTATTCCTATCAAGTGTGCTATCAAGAATTTCTAAAATTATCTTAGATGGATATCTTGTTTAAGAAAAATCTGCAAACACTGGTGATAATTGGTATCTGGACGGTGCGGACAGGTTTTTAATTCGACTTTGATTCAGAAGAAAATTATGTTAATTTGGACGAGTACGGCATAGTTAAATTTACGTTGAAGGATGTAAAATTTTCGACCGGAACTCATGTCACAAAGTTGAACTTGAGATGCTTACATTGTGAAGCAAAAATTATTTCGAATGTATTTTCCATAAATTTCATCATTTCTGAATAGAATTTTTTGTCTCCAACTCCTTCAAGAAGCAGTCATTCATTTTATGGTTCAAATAGAAAAGTTTGTCAACTTCTTTGACCACTAAAATAACAACACCCCTTAAGTTAAACAAAGCGCACAACAATAGCTTGGCAGGCGGCACCGCGGTGACTTATGAAACACCGAAATGAGAAACCTATAGCGAATCGTTCTTTGATCCTCATCCATGTTTGGATGAAAGCGATTAACATGCAATAAAGCATATGTCGTGCTTTTAGATGTAATTCCATTAATTTGTATTGTGGTATTGAATACTTCAGCTGACATTTGACAAAACGTTACGTAATTGTTAGATACAATTTGTATGTTGGTTTTGAATGGTTTATTGAGCGAATCTGTTGGAATTTTCGCGTGATGTTGGCATTTTTCGAATGACCGTAAAAGCTAGCAATTAAAATAGAAAAACTGAACTTAGGAATATGCTGAAAGTCGATATAACAGATTTTTTTATATACTGTATTAGGTCAACGATTTCGTCACATGATAACTCCGAATGGAAACTTGACAAGAGCTATTTAAAGACGAAAATGTTAAGAGATGTCGTTGGGGGTTCATGGTTCCAAAAAGATGCTGCTTATACCTTTGAACCCCTTCATTTTTTTTGGGAGCGTTTCAGAGTATATCATTCATCAGAACGCTCGATTCAACGAGAAAATCAACAAATGAAGAGTTAAAGGCAACTTCTAAGGAATACCTAAGTCTAGCAGAGAGTACTCTCGACACAAAAGTTTGTTTATCGTTCGTGGAACAATTTGGAAAAAATTTGAAATTGATTTATTCATGTTTCAGCGAATTGTCGAAATAATTTAGGATTTACCCATAAAAAAGTTAGTCAGTATAATATCTTAGTTGAAAATTGGCTGCAAGAACGATGAGGTAGCTTCAATTTTGACACTTTCCTGTTAAAAATTCTCATATGTCCTGCGAAATTATTTGTGACAAGGAATCGAAGCGAAATCTTTGCCGGATGGTCATTTAGTTTTTTGTTCCTAGAATCTAGTCTTTGTTGTCTCCTTGCTTCAGTGCCAAATTAGGTAACTGGGTAGCAATAAGAAAAATAGAGAACGGTGACGACCATCGTTTTTAGATTACAATTAAAATAAATATTATTATTATTATTTTAAGGAACGAATATCCTTGGCATATTTTACTTATGTGCCAAATTTCATTCAAAGCTGAGAGGTCGAGACCGTGACCTTTTCCTTGTAAGTGGAAAAAATAGTTTTGACGAAACTGTACAATTTATATGTTAGTGAGCAGTTTGTATTTTCTCAATCCTACAAAATAAGGCTATCAGCTTTTCGATGCAAGGTTTAAGATTTTAAAAATATGCCTGTGTAAAAACACAATTGTATGTTTTAAGAATTTCAAAAGAAGAAATTGACGACAAAATAGCATTGAAATAAATTTAAAATTAGTCATGATGATATTAGATTATTTTGATAAAGTTAGAGTCCATTGAGTTTGTTTAAATCAATTGCATTTAAACAAGCTGAGTACATATCATCCAAGAATTTATAAAAATTATGAACGTAATAAAAACCCAATGAAAAATTAACATTAAAATTTCCTTTTAAAAAATTGCTTCGAATGTTTAGTTGCACTCACATTTTAAGTGCAGTTTTGTTAGTATTACCAGCCTTTGCATGCTTGATATCTCTTTTAGACTCTTTATGGTAAGTTATTTCGTCCAACACCTGAGTTTCTAAAATTCATATTCACAATTTATGTTATTTACAAATTTATAAGGAGATTTAATTTACGACTACTACTGTTATTATTGCTGTAAAACAATATTTTCGTTACTCTATGAATGGCAAACAGCTAAAGAATGATGCACTGATCAAATGATCATACTGGTTTGTAGAGCCAAAATTTGGTTAAAAGACGAATAGAAGTTTGGAGGCAAATAGCTGAAACTGCAGGGTATATGTTCTTTCGATTCTCAGCGTCCATGAGCAGACAGAATGCCATTCACTGTATACCTACGCTTTTGCAACCTGATTATATTCAATTAGGATGAACCATACTCACTACTTTTCAACGCGGTATAATTAATATTGTTCCCAAAAAAATCAATATTTCTTCCGGACAACACATCCATTCTATCGATTTTTAAGAAACAGAAAAATACCAGACAACTTGGAACCAGCCTGAAACCCAAAGTTCTTTTGAACTTCATGTGTAAATCACTTCATTGATCCCCAGTAATATGTTTCCCCATAAATAAAAACGATTATGTAGCAGGATTGCTCGCAAAATCTAGCAGGGCTAGCGGTTTCAGTTGCTGTTGCTTCCCTAAATCAACAACAGACAGGAAAAATACAAGGCGACTCCAAAATCTCGTTCATCATTTTTAACGTCACAATGATGAATGATAAAGCTATTCCGAAACACTTGTCGTATCGATCGTGCACGAAGAATTTTTTTTTCAAACAAGTAGATATCTCGTGCATTTATAGCAATGACTAGATACTCTCTGATCGAGCCAATCTAAGTATCATACAAACATATAACAAGTGCGGATCGAGTCACGTAACACACAAGCGATCCGCGCGTGTGGTATTACTTTATTATGCATTTAGGAAGCTTCAATTAAAAAATGCAATATCTCAAAAAGGAGAGGCTGATTAGCAGTTTCAGAATGCAACTTATGCAATTTGATTGAGCGCAAATAAAATTATTCTATGGTTTAATAGGCGTGCATCTGTGACACAAGCAAATATACAATTATATTCATTTATTCAGCGTCATCAAGAGTGGTTGGTGTGCTCTAATGAATTTGTTCACTCCTTGATCGATTTTTATTGACTTTGATTAGTAAGCGCGGTCAGCAATTGAACGCGTTCAGCATAATTTGCAGTAAATTTCAATTGAATCGAATGAAAGCCCCCGAATATTATCATGATCAACCGCATTGTTGATAACAAAACTAAAACGTTTTTTTTTGTTGCGTTCTTATTTAGATTTGTTTTTATGAAGCTGGCCGGGGAGATAACTCGCTTTTTGTTTGGCAATAATGGAAAACTCCGTGAATGTCGTGATAAGCACAGAATGTGTGTTGTGTGTGTGTGTGTGTACGACCTAGAAAGCAAAGTCAGCTGATAGTGGAACTATTTTATTATATTATATACCATACGTTGCTAGGTGAGCGGATTTCTTTGGCATCAGACGTAGTTCAATAATTAGAACGAAAAGCGATTGGAGAACATTCAACTAATAATCATGGTTTGTTGATAATAAAGGGATTCAACTTTTTTGACGGACGGACGGTTGCGCTCGTTATCCTTGTGTACTTATTGTAAACTGAGGTACTGCCTGCGTTCGAGACAATCAAAATAAACACTTTCTCTATCATGACCTACATTCAACGCGACCTATTTTATGTTGAAATAACGGCATGAACTTTTCCAACTCCATAACTTTCAAGTAATAATTAGATCGAGGATAAAATCGTAAATCCCAATTATTCCCCAGAAGGCATATTCAAATTGTCCCGCGAAAACTTTACAAGAAGCGCCTCATTGTAGACGAAACTTCGTTTTCGAATGAAGTGAACTGAGGGTGAGTTGTGATTGTAAACATTGTTTGTTTTAATTAGAAATTGTATTTTTTGTAAATAAAATTATGTTCCTAATTCAAAAATAAACGATATGCTCCTTTACGAGCCGTTGAACATTTAAATCAAAACATTTTTCTAGACGCTGATGGATCAGTCACTATACTAAACATATTTGATATTGAATTTTTCGCATCTCTCCGCATTTTGTAGCTTTTGTCGTTGACAAATTCGTAATTTTGTGTACATTTTTCATGTGAAAATTCGCAGACTTTAGATACGCATGGCAAAAACTACTTGATGGCAAACTACAGCTGCAGCTTGACAAAATATACTTATGGAAATCGAAAAATCCTTTCAAGTTTATATCTCACGTTAAGGGGGCGTACTCCGTTAAAAAAATAATTGTTTTTATTTGGGATATTTTCTCTAATACAATACATACAAGTTATATTATATAGTCTAAGTTAGTGCATATTCGAACTTCAGTGTAAACATTAAAAATCGTGATTAAAAATGCTTTCAAGTCGAAAAAGACGAGATAATTCTCATAAACCAAAGAAACTTTAAGGTACCATTCCACTGTAGAAGGCGAAAAAAGACCATTTATCATGCATTTGTTTCTCAAAAATTTTATTATATATTGGCATGAATCTTTTTTTATAGTATATTTGAATAATACAAAAAAAATGAAATGTTTTTTTTTATTTATTATTCTCTTTTATAGAGGGCGCTGAAATTAAGCTCTGAAAAAATCGTTACCTCTCGGCAGAAGAGATAATCTATGGATTGGTAGATCTGAAACAAAAAAATTAAACGGCACTTCAAAAAGAAAGTTCTCCTTCACTGTAATCCACCACCGTTTTTTTTAAAAAAAGTTTAAAAAAATGGCAGACTTGCGAAAAAAAAGTCACAAAACCGAACGTTTTTTCGTAGTTTTTTTAACGCCAAAATTTTTTTTTTCAAGTTTTTGCTAATAATCACTACAAAACAAAACACTAAAGTTTTTGAAAATCGGTTCGGTAGATCCCGAGATTATCTCTCTGCCATGTTAAAAAACGTTGTTTTGCGTAAAACGTATTTGAAGTTTTTGTTCCATTTCCCTGACAAACATTTTGTGAAAAATGAAAAATTAAACATTTTTCAAAAACACGCAATTCATATGTAGAAGTCAAAAAAAAACACTGAACACATGCAATAAAGTCGCAAATATAATGTATATAGGAGAAACCGGTATTTTGGAGAAGGGGAATGAAGAGGCACTACGCGGCCGACAGCTGATCGAACACCTAAAAAGAGCCGAAAGCGCACACACACTCAAAGTTGCCATTTATATATTGAACTTTCGAATTTCGAAAAGATTTTTCTAGAGGTCATTTTTGAAGTTCTAAGGAGTCGAAAAATGCAAAAAAAAAACATTTTTTGAAATTTATATAGTGGACGCGTTTTTCGCGAAACATTCTGTTTGTGTGTACGTCGTAGATTGGTGAAAAAACTACTCATCCGATTTACTTGAAATTTTTAAACACATACTTATTAACTATTTAGCTACTGCACGGGCCTAAGGTTAGAGGAAAAAATTTGACGATTCTAGAATACTTTTTTAAATCGAAAAAAGTCAAAAATCGTTACACGTATGCTCAAAAGTGCACCAAATCGCGAAAAACTTATTTAGTGCCCTAAATTTAGGCCCGGGCTGTAGTTTATACTCGAGCGAGACTAACAATTTTTTTAAGTATATCACACATATCACATATGGATATTTTTCTCAAGGTTTTACGAGGCACAATCCCCTTTTTTTGTTTGGCACAGCTCAAGCGCATGGTCGAAACGGCCGCCATTTTAATTTTTATTTTTTTTTAATAATGTGAATCTGAACTTTTAATCTCAATATAAAGACATTTCAAATTTTAAGCCGATATTTTTAATAGCTAATTTTTTTATATACATTTAAAAAAAAGATACATTTTAGGAGCTAAACGCAGAGTAAACTTAATAATTAACTCATATATTAGTAATGAGATGTTTGTCGATTTTTTATCGATGAAGCAAGAAAGCGATCAGGATGTGCTTTGAACATGATACCCCGCGGTGTAGCACAACAAGTACATCATCATATTTGACAATCTGTAGCAAATATTGACAGTTGCAATTAGACAGTTTTTTCATCAGCAGAAAGTTTATATTGTTATACAGGCCATTTATATTCTCATTATTTTGTAGTTTTCAACTTCGGTCAAATATTTTTCTCACAATAAAATTAATGATTCTCTTAATGCTATTGTAACAAAAATTGATTTAATCAGTTGCACTAAGAAAAGTGACACTAAGCAATCATGAAAATGACAAGGAAATACCAAATTGAGAGATGAAGTGTGTTTTTTAATATAAAACGAATGAGTTTGGACAGGAAATGTTATGAGAATAATTCGAGTTTACGCTTCCGAGATCGTTCTCGGAATTAATCGCAACAAGTTATTAACATAAATTCGTCTAATGATCAAAACAAATAACACAACTCTTACAAAATACATCTTCGTTCCACTGCACGAAAAACAAACCAATTATGTTTTTGAAGAGCTATTTCTATCCCATTTTCCAAATATCTATCATTCAGCAATTTGGAACGTATATCCAGCCCAAGCATTAATTTATCTTTGAGTAAATAAGATAATAAACACCAATACCGCCTGTAGCTACAATTGACTTTGCTATAATTACACTAAAATCGTAACAATTTTCGCTTCGTGTATATGTACGGATGTATGTACATAGATAAATCAATTTTAATATAGGCTAGCTCAACAGTTTTACATATCTGTGTTTTTTATGGATTCAAAATCTCAACTAGATTCAATTTTCCTCAAACATTTATGAAGGTATGCCACGTTTTGATTCAGCCCTATTCTTTAAGTTTAAAAGTTTAAATGTAACTTCTTTCTTAAATGATCGATGGTTTTATATCAGGTTTGCTGTAGTCTAACTATGTATGCGAAAAATGCTCAGAAATCATCACATGTTGTATTAACACTTCGACTCCTCATTTTATTCATATCAAAAGATTTTTTGATTTAAAAAAAATTATAAAGATTTTTTTGGCAAACTATAACAGTCCTAAATTTATTTGAAATGGTAAAAAAAATTGAATAAGAGACGGAATTTTTCCCATTTTTGTTTTTAATTATTGCTATTTTGGGGCAAGGGTTAAATGTTTTAGAATTTTAGCCCAATCCTATCTTGTAGAAAATTTAATCACGCAACTTTCATTCTCACAAAACTTTGCTCTGGAATGAACCGTTTCAAAGTTAAGAGTGAGACAAGCAGGAAAAACACGATTTTTTTTTCAAAAAAATTTAAACATTTCGATTTTTTTTTGTGTTCCCGACTTTTTCGACAGAGAGCATAGATCAATTATTGTTATACTAGTTATTCCACAACTGCAAAAATCAGCGTAACCTCTCTCAACGGCCAACTGAAAACAGATCCGTCCTGGTCTATATTATATTAGACTTATGGACGTACAATATTCTTTTTTTGAATCTACTTACTACAGCTGTGTGAACAATATTAAAATTGCCGTCGATACCGTCTTAAAATTGAACAAGCCGCGAGGTGCGACCCTTGAGGTCCACACGGTCAACTTCCCAGTAATATTTACATAAATATTAAAAATACTAAACAAAATAATAATTATGAAAATAATACTACTTTAAATAATAATAATGTACCTCTCATAATAGTAACTGGAATGACTTAATGTTAATCGTATCATCTACGGGAGCGTCAATTGATTACGTAAGGTTTTTGGTCGATGGGGACAGATTGATTTGATTGAATATTCACGCGGATCAATGGGGGGGGGGGTTCTACGTTATTTGTTATTTTCATATTGATGAAAGCTTTTTATAGCATATGATCTAGCAAAGTATTGACTACGAAACATTTTACCATTCAAAGCGTTCATTGCCACAAATGCAAATTTGATTAATTTTTTTTGATTTTCAAAATTTAAGCAGTTTTGATATAAAAATTAAAACACGGTGCTATGAAGACTATTAAAAATCTGCTTAAATTATGCAAATATTAATAAACTGTGATTGGCTTAACAACAATGTCTTCAGAATAAGAGTAGTCGGGTAAAATCATTCATATGAACACTTTTTACATGGCGACTTTGAACGATTTTTTTATATTTAATTTAATTTTTTTAAACATCATGGAAAAGGATTTTACTGGTTTGACCCCAAAAATTGATAAGGATTTATAAATTTTATAAACATTTATTTCCGTGTTGTGCATATCTGGTTAACAAATTTATTTTTTATGAAAAAATCCTAAATTTTTGCATTTTTTTTTGTTAAATTAAAAAACGCTTCCAACGATTTTTTTAAATATAAAAACATTACAAAAATGTTAATACACGTCGATTGACACCTAAGTGATGCAAATATTATATTTGGTTCGTGAGATATAGTGAATGGCAGAAATGACCTTGAAATCATGATGACTTTTAATGATTTTTAATTTTTAATTTTTTTTTTGTAATCATGAGAGAAAGTTTTGTTGGTATTTGCACAAAAACTGTTTGGAGTATATAAATTTTATAAATATTGATTACTGTGTTTCGAAAATCAGGTTAAAAATTTACTGTTTATGAAAAAAACCTAATTTTTTGCACTTTTTTCAAAAAAAATAAAAAACGCTTCCATGAATTTTTTTAAAAACTTGATAGAATCACATAAATGTCAATACGCGTCGATTGACACCTTAATGATGAAAATCGCATGTCTGGTTCGGGAGATATAACGCATGACAGAAATGACCTTCAAACGGGCAAAACAACAAACCCCCCCGACCGAAGTGTCCCAAAAACTAATCAGCTCTTAAGATTGCAAAGACGCTTCGATTGACACCTCAACAAAGTCGATAGGACTTTGTTTACGTGAGTTATGCTCGTAGAAAAAACTGTCCACGAACGCACATACGTACGTACGGACGTACGTACATACACACACACACACACACACACATACATACTTCTTTCTAAAAACACTTAAAATATACTCGTAAGACCTCAAAACGTAAAGAAATGTTGAAAATTTCAATTTCGATTTTCGAGGCGATTACAAGAACTTCCCATATACTGGGAAGTTAAAAATGGAAATTCTAAATAAAACTGCAAATCAAGAAAAAACTAAATAAAGCTGCAGGCAATGTGGAAAATTTAATGACAGTTTCTGGTGATGGATCCTGGTCAAAACTCGAATTTCTTCTTTGTTACGTATTGTTTCATTGATAGGAAAATATTCTGGTAAAGTACTCGATATTATTGTGAAAAGTAAATTTTGTAAGCAGTGTTCTATGTGGGCTGGAAAAAAAACATACTTTAAAGTACGATTATTTTTTTAATGAACACGAAGAACAATGTCAAATAAATCATGATGGTTCTTCGGGAAAAATGGAAGTAGACGGCGTTTCAAAGATTGGATGAACTGCACGATACTAAATATAAATATTATGTAGGTGACGGCTATTCTTCAACATTCAAATCCTAATTTTACAATTGTAAAGAAAGAATGTGTTTTGCACGTTAAAAAAAGATTATTTAGAAGCGCCAAGAAAGGAAAAAAAGCGTATAATGCAGCAAAAAAATGACTGAAAGTTCCTCTAAAACTAAACAAGAAAGTGAACTGAAAAAAATTCCAAAAAAAGCAAATACTGAAAAATCATCGAAATTAATGAAAAATTTGTCGACTTATTATGGTTTGGCAATAAGACGCGATTCCGATTCTAAGGGAAAAATTCGAAAAGAAACGTGCGCAGCGTTTTACTACAAAATTTCTACCGACCAAAATCCACAACACACTTATTGCCCAGTTGGTGCTAACTCTTGGTGCAATTATAGTAATGCTGAGGCGGCTGATGAATTAAAAAACTATAAACATGCTCCACCTCTTGATCAAGAAGCACAGGAAATCCTAAAGTCCGTCTATAGTACAGTCAATTGGAAGTTTAGCGTGCATTTTCAAAAGACACAAAAAACTTTAGTGCAATGCGTGTGGAATGCTATTATTAGCTTAAGTTCAATTTCCTGGGATCCCCCATGATGGCGTTTGGGCTCCATCTTGAAAACAAAAGAAAGTGGGACACCCCCATATCTCCCAAACAGTGGCTTCCACAAGAAAGTTGTGTATGGCAAACTTGCGTAGAATATAATTTTTAGCAAGTCGTCCATACATAACTTTTGCGTCGTGTCAATAATAAAAAAGATACAATCCAAAAACCGTACCCAAAAAGGGGGGAATAACTTTCGGGCGCCACAACTTTTTTAAATTCAGGTTTAACGCAAAACACGTTGGGATACTTTTCTAAGATAATTTTGTCGCAAATCGTTTGCGGTATTGATTGTTCCAATCACTGCACATTAACGGGAGTTATTCCATCACAAAGGGGAGAAAGTCGCATGAAAAACCCGTTTTTAGGCCAAATAATCGACTTTTGGTGGCGAACCCCCCGTTGCGAAACTCGCGGAGCATTTTGGAAGGCAGCCGGATTTTTGGCGCAATGTGTAGTATGTCTTACTGTGAGCTTAAATACAAGTTTCTGGGGTCGCACCCCCAATCCTCTGGGCTCCATCTTGGAAACAAAATATAGTGGGACATCCCCCATATCTCCGAAACCATGGCTCCCACAAGAAAGTTTAATATGGCAAACTTGTTAAGAATTTTATTTGCAGCAAGTTATGCATACATCACTTTTACGTGGTTTTAACAATAAAAGAGTTACAAGCTCAAAACGACATCCAAAAAGGGGGAATATCTTCCGCGCGCCACAACTTCATTGTTTTCACTTTAACCCCAAAACACATTGAAAATAACTTTAAGGCAATTTTGTCGCAAGTCGTTTGCGGTATTGATCGTTTTGATCGCTGTACATTGGCGGGAGCTATTGCATCCCAAAGGGGGAAAAATGTGATTCCGATGGCAATCCCTCCATTGCAAAACTCACGAAGCATTTTAGTGAGCAGAAATTTTTTAATTGCCATGAGTAGTATACCTTCATGGGAGCTTAAATTGAAGTTTCTGGGGTGGCAGCTCCAATCCCCTTGGCGCCATCTTGAGAACAAAAAAAAGTGGGACGGCCCCATATCTTGAAAAGCACCGCTCCCACAAAAAAGTTGAATATGACAAACTTGTGTAAAATTCAATTTGCAGTAAGTTGTGGATACATCATTTTCATGTGCTGTCAATATTAAAAGAGTTACACGCCAAAAACGACGTTGAAAAGGGGGGATCATTTTTGGCGTGCCACAACTTCTTGGTTTCCCCTATTACCGCGAAATTTGTCCGAAAATAACTTTTAGGCAGTTTTATCACCAAACGTTTGCGGTATTGCTTGTTTTGATCACTGTACCATGTCGGGAGTTATTGCGCCTTGAAGGGGGTCAAGTCATACGAAAAAAAGTATTTTAACACCTGTTTATCTGGTCCTACAATGCTTTTTCCGTGTGACTTGACCCCCTTCAAGGCGCAATAACTCAATTGAAGCTCCCATGAAGGTATACTACTCATGGCAATTAAAAAGTTTCTGCTCACTAAAATGCTCCGTGAGTTTTGCAATGGGGGGTTCGCCACCAAAAGTCGATTATTTGGCCTAAAAACGGGTTTTTCACGCGACTTTCTCCCCTTTGTGATGGAATAACTCCCGTTAATGTGCAGTGATTGGAACAATCAATACCGCAAACGATTTGCGACAAAGTTATCTTAGAAAAGTATCCCAACATGTTTTGCGTTAAACGTGAAATTAAAAAAGTTGTGGCGCCCGAAAGTTATTCCCCCCTTTTTGGGTACGGTTTTTGGATTGTATCTTTTTTATTATTGACACGACGCAAAAGTTATGTATGGACGACTTGCTAAAAATTATATTCTACGCAAGTTTGCCATACACAACTTTCTTGTGGAAGCCACCGTTTGGGAGATATGGGGGTGTCCCACTTTCTTTTGTTTTCAAGATGGAGCCAAAACGCCATCATGGGGGATCCCAGGAAATTGAACTTAAGCTAATTATAGCATTCCACACGCATTGCAATAAAAAAAAAATCTGCCTTTTGAAAATGTACGCTGAACTCCCAAATGGCTGTACTACTTACTAAGAAAACTTGACATCAGACGATTTGTTCGAAAGATGTTTGGGAAATAACACCCAAAACAATAACGAAAGTTTAAATAATTGTGTTTGTAATTTCATCCCTAAACACACTTTTGCCGGCATGATCATTATGAAAATTGCTGCTCGCACTGCTTCTGGCATTTTTAATGAGAGATTTGCAAGTGTATTGAAAATAATGCAACTGATGGGGAGTTTGAGTTTCTAGACAACCTGCGGAAATCGATCGCGCTCGCGTAAACAATCGAATCGTCGCAGCACAGAAGCCCCCGAAGAGGCTATAACAGCTAGAAGATATGAAACACTGAAGCTTCAGGAGAAGTACAAGGAAGAGGAAGGACTAATGTATGACGCAGGCATGGCAGAATAGAGGTACTTACGTAGCATTATCTTGAAAAAATATTAAACGTTAATTTCTCGGAATCACGTTTTTTGAGTTGGCGGACGTGATGTTGAAAAAAACCTATTGGACCGATCATACAGAATATGTTGTTAGTGACATGTCTGGCTATCGCGTGAACTAGGATCATGTTGATTGAAAGTAAATTTTCCGATTTCCAGCCGATTTTCTAACCTCAAAAACCGATATTTTTTTCAAATGACCGCCATTTTGTTATTTTTCGGCGGAAAAAAATTATGCTAGTTCACGCGATAGCCATTTAAACAAAGATTAATTTTTGTTTTAATTATTCCCTCTCAGATGTTCCAAACTCGAAAAATCACGTCCGCCATCAATTTGGGGCATGTTTTTGAAAAATTCGTAAAATTCAAAAAACAGTTTCAAAAATTCTAAAAAAATTGTTTGTATACCTCAAATGTTAGTAAATATTTGTGCGAATTTTCAAAACGATATTTTTTCCTTCTATAAAAAAAAATCATCGAAAAAAACGTGTTTTTTGAAAATCGTAACCTAAAAGTCCCCTTGGAGAATTCGTACATTCGAAAATTCAGGTTAGCAGAACAAATTTTTCAACTACCCTGTACATTATCTCCTGCCGTATTCTAGCCACACAACAAGCCATTTACAAACATTTCGTCTTTTATTCTTTTGTACGCGATCTACATATGTGCTTATATACATTCGTATGAATGTTTGTAAACGAATCCCGAAATCTCAAGAAGTTATCTAATTTGCACATTCGAAAACGAGTTTGGCGAACGTTTTCGAAAACAGGTTTTCGATACCGTGAATACATTTTTTGGTAGCCACCAACAACAACACAATCCCAGATTGAAAATAGTTAAATAGATGTTGAATTTGTATTCCCGATTAGATTGAAGAGCAGTTGTTGTTGATACAAGATGCAGTGGATGGATATGCGATGTTCGAAGGAGAAAAAAGTATCTGAATGACGTCGGTGTTGCTGAATTATGTAGATTTCAGTTTGTTTGAACAACAGTGCTTTGTCATGCAAATGCGCATGATGGATGTTCTACAGAATTCAAGAATGGAATATTCACCGATTTTGGTTAAATTTGGTTGCTAAATTTAGAGAGTGTGAATTGATTGTGTCGAGCGAACGAACAGATTCCGCAATTAGAAGCGGATTCTATTCTAAGAAAGGAGCTAACCAAATTTTAATTTTTTTCAGAATTGATTTTGTAGACATAAAGATAGTCACGAGCATGATTTCATGGACCGTTTTTTAAACATTACCAAATATATTACGTAAACTTAATTTGTTGTTAGTTAACACAATTTGCCACTTATCAAAATTCTTGAAAGTGTTGGAAATGTTCAATGGAATCTCTTTCTGAATATTTTACCACATCAACGTTCTACAGTGGCCAGTTGTGTTGTAATTTCCTCTCTCATCAAAGCAACTCTGAATCGCATTCACGATTTATTATTATCTCAGCAGCATGACTCGACGCCAACACCTGACCGCAAACAAACATTTCTTCATCGAGTGTTTTTCGAAACGAGCAACGTTTTTGATACTCTGCCAAAAAAGTTCCATTTCAACAGCGTGTGTAGGTGTGAAGTTCTAGTAGACAAAATGGCATCGCGACCGTCGACGGTCAAGATGTTGAAATCCTAGATAATTGACAATACAAAAAAAACATATGTGGCAGAAATCCACACTGCAAACAAATTTCAAGAAGCTAAATAATTTGTTTTTAGAAGCATTTTTGCTTGCCATGTAATTATCTTCCGGTCACGGTACCTCAAACGTGAACCCGATAGACATTAAAGATATTTTAGAATAAGAAAAAAAACTGTAGAAACTGAAGTTCGCGCTGCGCTCACATAAGGAGACACGTACTCGTACATATGTAATTATTGTTGCTTGGTGCTTTTGTTGGTGCTTATTCTACAACAAGAACAACTTTTTTTTCTCGTCCGCGAAATGAAGCACAAAGAATTGTAATGACGATACAAATTCTATTTTAGATTCATGGCATTGAGCATTGAGGGGCTGTTGATAGCCAACAAGTATGATGCGAATGAGTCGTCGTGTTTTTTGATAAAGAACTTCTCATTCAGTGAATATTTTTTTTCTTTATGTCGCCAACTTCGATTGTTGTGCAGTTTCTTTTGTTTTAATGAAATTTATCACAAATATTTTAGAATTAAAAATGATTATGATTGTATTGATACCATGTCACAATCATTTCGAAAATGTATATTAGAAATTCGTTTGAAAGCAACGAGAGCGAGATTAATTACTAAGAGTGGCAGAAAGGACACCATTCACAGAGAGCTAGCAGAATAATGAAATTGAAATGATGACAATAAGTATGTTTCACATCGCATTTTTGATTATTCAATCACTTGAAACGAAACTATCATCAGGACCTCAACTTATAAACGATTTACACAAACTCTCTGTTGCTGTTTGAAACGCACAATTTAGTGTACCTGCAAGGATTTTCACATACATGTAGTTGTTTAAATGTATTTTGCGGCAAACTGGACACTTGGAAAAGTTTCTTTGAGTGGCTACGTAGACTACGATGGTGATGAGGGAAAGAAAACGACTTTACCGTTTCCTGTTAAAGACTTTGCTCGTTTCCAACTCCCCGGAGGAGTTTTCGTTAGAATCCTAACTGAAATGCTCTACGACTGTAACTTTTTTGAATCATAACAATTTCAATGGATTTTAAAAACCAATCAACGCCAAAATCATTACTATTAGATATCTTATTAAGGGGTTACACCACAGTAGAGAGCAAAAAATAAAGGTTTTTTCCGATTTTTTTTTAAGTGGAAGAAAAAATAAGAGGGTAATTCTTTTTTAAGGAAATTATAAAGCATGTTTTAAAGTTCTAAAAAAAATTGATGATAAAAATATATTACAAAATTGCTGCCCAACAGCCGTTTCTGCGGAACGATTTTTTTGGAAGGGCTCCGTGGCACGCAGTAAAAGTGCTCAAAAAATTCATCTGGAACAAAATAGAAAATTTGTTTTCTTAAACTACATTAGTGAATAAATACGTAGAAGATTTTGAAAATATTCAATTGTGTAAAATTGGCGAGCATTTGAACAAAACAAATCATTTTACTACCCACACATATTTGCACCCAAAAAAATCGAAATATTAACTTGTCGAAAATCGACTACGTATTTCTATGCGGAATAATGTTAAAAGATGTGATATTAATTTGAAGTGAAAAAATAAAAATACTGTTTGAGTTATGCTACGTGCCGATTTAAAAAAAAACGTGTTTCGAGAAAAACGAGTTTAAAGTTTTGACTTTACTTTACTTTACATCTTCTCTCAACATCACACGACGCGGTACTAATGTACTTTGGGGTCAGTATGCTTGAAAATGTTTCTAAGGACATCTATTAGTATATTAGATAAGTTAGAAATTGAATGGTAAGACATAATGCTGTACCCGACGAGCAGGTGTCGTATTTACCGCGGGTAGTCGTTTCGGAGCAGTCGGGAGGGGTCGAGAAAGAGCTCGAAATTTTAATGAAACGATTTCTATCAAGTATGGAACCGTTTGTCATTTATTCTAGAGGGTTCAAAGGTTTTTTTAAGCCAATAAAAAAATCGACTTTTCGAAACTTTTACTGTGGTGTAACCCCTTAAGTAGACGGGAAACTTCACATTATTGAGTCTTGTTAATGTTCAAGTTAAAATTCACTTGTATGTAATTATTTGGCTATTTAGATACCTTTTAAAGTTCGAGCGTTCGATATTACAGGTACCTTTTAAGTCAAATTTTAAAGTCAATAAACGGGAAAACTTAAAAACCTAAAATAGGTTATGGGGCAGCATTTCGTCTACCTTAGTGATTGATCCTATTCAAATAGACGATAAAGGCCGATACAGAAACTGTGAAATATCTGCGTTTAATCGTACCATCAAAATCGAAAACCATATTGCAAATATATGCAAGGCTAGGATATGAGGCAAGAAAGTTGGCATGTAAATTTTCAACCCATTGTTTTCATTTGAATATTTTATTACTTGTTCAACTATTTCAAGGATGGTTTGTAATTTATCTCCTTTTCTGTGAAATTTAGCTTAGGAGATGAAGCTACTCATTTCCAATCTAAGAGACATAAGGATTCATATGATTAGTGATTTTAAATTAAAAATTATTTCAAGATTGATCTTTGGAATTACATGCTTTATAATTTGCCAAACCAAGAACCGTTCAGTTAGTTGTTTTGCGTGATCATTTCATTTGTCGATGCACCTCACATGACAATGAAGCATTTTGAAGCATGAATCGCACTCTTGCGAAGGTTTTCATATACTACAAAACGTAGCAACTCCAAATGTTGGATGTAAAACTCAACAATCATCCAAAACATGCTTGAAGGAAGATGGTACACATACGTACATATTTCGTGGAAAATTTCCATGTACAGTGAGCAAAATAGAAATCCGGACACTATCGAAAGAAATGAAAATGCAGTGATAAGGAAAATAAAAAGTAATGTATTTTTGTAAATTTGGCTAAAGAAATAGCAAATACATTGTGATGAACATAATATTCAAAAGTAAAACCGAAAATGTTACGCAAAATTGCGAAAACGAGAAAAGAACAACAAAAACGACACTTCTGAGAGCAAAATTGAAATCCGGACAGAACTAAAAAATCTTACAAATAAGGTCAGAAAACCCAAAAAATGACTTGTTAGTACTTTGTTTGTAAACCCTTATCGTCGCCTTCATTCCTCGTGGCATTGATGCAACCAAACGCTGGACATAATTGGCTGGGATTTTGTTTCATTCTTCTAGAAGGCGTTCCTTTAAATGTTTTTTACTAGTAATTTGACGCTCGCGGAGTCTATCGTCAACATAATCCCACAGGTTCTCGATAATATTACAATCCGGGGATTGTGGAGGGGTTTCGAGTACCTTTGGGCAATTGTATAGTAACCACATGCGTGTATTCCTCGCTTTGTGCTTAGGGTCATTATCCTGGTACATTTTGAATGTTTGACGAACACCCAATTTCTCGGCGTTGACGTGTAAATTTTCTTTTAAAATGTCAATATATATGTTCGCATCCGTATTCCCCTCCACAAATGCCAAATTTCCTACGCCGTTCGCTCCGCAACAGCCCCATACCATTACACTTCTGCCGCCGTGTTTCACTGTGATTTTTAAGTTTTTCGCTCGAACTCTGTGTTGCTCTTCCTCCACACTTGAACTTTGCACTGCAAAATACATTAAATTTTGACTCGTCCGTAAATAGTACATCGCGCCAAAACGTTTCGTCTGCAAAAAGATATTTTTCTGCGAACTCAAAGTCTTTGACTTTATTCACTTCACTAATGTCAAGCAAACACCGTGCAATACGTGAATTATATCCTAAATTGCGAATTGCATTGCGAACAGTTTGGCCTGTAACTTCTGTACTACGTTCCCTTAGCTGCGTAACCAGCTTGGGGCAGTTACTCGAGGGTTTTTCTCCATTTCTCGGCGGACAAAATGGCGGTCATAGACTGTTAGCTTCTCCAACGAACCTTTATAGTTCGTACTCTCAATGCGATCCTCTCGTTTAAACTGTGATATAATGTCGTCAACGGCGCCTTTTGGTACCTTTAATACTGCTGAAGTCTCCCGAAGTGATTTATCTCGCGCATTACGCATGATAACTAATTGCCGCACTTCAAACGTAGTATTCTTCCCCGAATGCGACATTTTTCAGTATTTACCGTTTCAATTTGCACACAGCGTGAACAGACTATGATATCCATCGGGAAAGTTGATGTCATACAGTCCACGGGTGCCTGGCCATGCATGATTATTCATTTTCTTGGAAAAATCAGGATTCATACTGTACTGTGCATGCATTCACTCGGTATGTATCTGATGTGTCCGGATTTCAGTTTTGCTTCCGAAAATACAGATTTTTGAATTTGCGTTGAGTAAGCGTTTTCTTTTTGCTTTAGTTTTCTGGTATTGTGTTCTTTAGGCTGTATGTTACGTTCTGGTCAAAACACGGAATCAATACAGCTCTTCTTACTCCCTTTCTGAACACATATTTATTCATTTTGACGGTGTCCGGATTTCAATTTTGCTCACTGTAGTTCTAACATGCTGACCAGAACAACTACAGTTGAGATTTTGCTCAACTTTCTTATGTATGTCACTACACCCACTTGACCACAAACATCCTTGGGTAATTTTCCGTGAATTTATCGTAAAAGTTCTACGTTTTCATCAATGCAATGCAGGCTATGAATCAGCATAACTGGGCACACAGTTTCATTAGCATTTTCATTTAGCGTTTTCGTCCAACATCAATGTAAACACCGTGAGTCGGCTTTGTATGCACTTTACAATGTTTCGCTAACCGATTCGAGTTTTCCCAATTGCAAGGCACGAAGCAATGAAAATCATAGTGAAAACTTTGGAAGAATTCTAGCAAATATCACGTGGCATGACAATGTTCGGTACTAACAATTTCATAAGCGCAACATCTAATGTACCATTGTGGCGGTTTGTCACGGTGAGAAATAGTCCAGGAGACATCTTCGAAGCGACCAGAAGTTGTTCTGGATCCAAACGTGGATACAAAACTGGACGAAAGGCCGGGACGGCTACCGGAGCAACAATGTGCAAATAATGGAGATGTTTCGAGCGAAAAGTATAATAAATAAATGAACAAAAGCCATACAAAACAAACCGTCTTTTGTTGTGGTTATGCTTTGTGGGTTTCTGCAATTATGTTTTGATATATCACTGGTGGGTGGCTTTGGTATATGTGCCCTGGAGCGAAATTAATGTGTCGAGAAAACAAGACTGAAAACTTGTAGCCAAGGTCGTGGGACGAAAGATTGCAGTGATGAACATAGAAATCGATAATGTTCAAGTTGATATTTTACATAAAGCTTGAATTAGTGGCTTTAAATTTTGAATATCTTTTACTTAAGGGGTATTGTATTTTTAAAACCAAAAATCATTTTATTTAAAATTTGCACAGCATTTCAAGAAGTTATAAAACAAATTTCAGCTAACACATTAGGAATTGTCAATTTTCCTGCAGTTTTCCTCATCCAACCTTTTTTTGCGGTAGGCAGAATATTTCGATGCAGGTTTATATCAAATCAAAAATTTTCCTATAGTTTACACCTTTGGCTCGTGCTTGAACGAAGGAATTCAAAAAAAATGAATTTTAAAGTTTTGAAATGGATTTGAATGAATTTTCGTCTCATATTTTTTTAGCATTTTTCCGATTCTCATCGTTTTTAAAATATTTTTTTCCTATAAAACAAAAACAAATCGACCGAATGAAAATCCCTTCGTTCAAGCACAAGTCAATACTAACAAAAAGGAACTGTGCAAAGTTTCAGCAAAATCGGTCGATTCATTCTCAAGAAATCGTGCCTACCGCACGGAAAAACATAGTTTCGAGAAAAATGCGTTTAAAGTTTTTTTTACCGCGATTTAATGAGCGGTGCTGCTGCGTGCGGAGCGAATGAGCGCGCTCGGGTGACAAAGTGAATGCTGCCCAAAAATACAGTTAGACTACTCCGATCTTTATAAAGTATATATGATATTTCTGTATATATTTATGTATATATACTTTCCAAAAATGCAATAAAAAAGATCGATTTTTTGAAAATTTAAAGAGGATAGACCCCTTAAAGGAATTTTACTGACAAATTATGCCTTATCCAGCATACTCCCCAGAAATTGCTCCAAGTGAGTTTCTTGTGTTTAGAAGCCTGAAGTCCTTTTTAGACGGGAAAGTATTTCGAAACAAAAATGGTGTCCAAACCAGATTACCTACGTTTTGTTAATTCAGAAAATAAGGAATTTTATTCCGATGGAATTCCCACATAGGTGAGCAGGGGTTGTAGATTGATTAGGGTTTTTATGTACCTAAAATCACCTAAAAAAACGCAGGGACTTATGGAATGACCTGATATTTCAATAGCAACATGATTTTTTTGGTAAGACCGCTGCAAAGTAGCCGCGATCGGCTAGCTTGCAAGAATAAAATTACAAGTTAAGTGAAATAGGAGGAAGTAGAAGCTGACCTGATATTAGTCCTACATAAATTTCATCACGAACCACAAATAAGTTCGTTCGCTGCGGAAGTTGAAGAAAGTCGAGTGACCTTTCGCCAGGGCTTGGCGCGGTCATGATTGATTTTTCAATTGCATTGTGCAGTGAGGGCGGAGCGACAACAAATCGTTTGCAAACGAAACTGGATAAATCGCCCAACGCAAAGTTCATTATCGCTTTCGCTGGGATTGCGAAGCGTCCAAAGAGCGAGTGCAGAACGCCTTGCGACGGCAACATTCATTCCATAAGCAGGAAATGATGTAACAGCGCCGATCAATCTTCTTCGGCCAAAGATTAAAATGATTGCCTATGTTGATTGTGAGTGGGTCGCGTCCCCTCACCTCACCTCGCCCAGTTAGTGTCACGTTTCTCAGCCACGTCGAAATCTGGTCCACGTCCAGATCTAATCCGGAGCCATTCGGTGGAACATTCGGTAACTAGTCTAGTTTTGTGGGCTTACCTAGGCGCGATCCCGAAAAGGATTCAAGGAGAGTATCTGCTGCAGTGGCAACTTGGGTTACGACAACAGATTAAGGACAGTGGGTTATCGAATTCCTCCGATGGATTTCCGAGAACTCCAGACTTTAATCGGCATGCCAACACACTTGGCTGTTTACTGCTTTCCGGGAGAGGGCAGGAAGGCGCAGTTCCTTATCTACTTCCTGGGCAACATCAAGACTTTGCAGATGAACTGATGAGTCGACTGCACGAAGTCGGCTTCTTCCTATCCACGAGGTTTGAAGGCACTTTTAGCGGAAAGAGCACTTTTTCACATGCACAATATTTGGACGCGGAGATCGCGATGAAGGCTTCCGGCGTGCACTTACGAGAGAGGGTTTGCACAGGACGATATTTCACTGGATTTTCAATTTACAGCACCACTGCACCGACTCGGCTGAAAATAATGAATTTGCTTCGCTGAACGCCCGCCCGGCCAGACCAACTCGAAAACAATTTATTCGAGCTGGCGCCCAATTGATTTCTGTCGATTTCCAAACAGTGCGGCCCAAAGATATTTCGGGATTTTCCTTTCTAAACAACAACACTCCAGCGCGGGTCGGAGGGTGCAGCCGCGGAACACTGGCGAGACGATTTTTTCGCAAGCTGCTTGCTGGCCGAACACCAGAGCGGCACACTGTATGAGGGCGCCGTGTCGCTGCTGTTTTCCCAGTAGCGTGGCGTGAGTAATTTCTGGCCCGACTTTCGTTCGCTCGAAGGAAAACAATCCAAGTCGGATTGCTGCGTCTTTCGATTCGATCCCGGACGGCCGAGTTTCACGTGAACCGCTGGAACGCACTCGAGACCGGACAAGGCACAACCGCCGCGAGAGTTCTATTTTCCTCGCAACGGAAATCGAAAATTTTCCGGCCGAGCTTCAAGTAGGGCGCAATCGACTCAGCTGACACTGCGTTTGGAGAAAAGTCCAAGCAAGACCGCGGCGCTCTGAATGGGCGGCGTTCGGGCCGCGGAATTTGCAATCGCGATCACAAAGGCACGAGATCGTGACAAATCAACTGAGCAGGGAAACCTCGTCGGGGCGCAGCGACGTATATCCAAAAACAGCGTACGCGGCCGATCGGGTCAGCTGCTCCGATTCGACGAATATGTAAACAAAACTGAGGAAATCCGCACGGGGAAAATACGATCCCACGACCAATTTGACACCTCGGTCGGATCGGACTGTCAAATGCGACGAAAGTAATAACAAAGCGACAACGCGAAAACACCGCAACCGTTCACGTCCGCGACTGGAATGGAATGGAAGGCGGTGGAAGGCGAATCGGAATGGAAGAGCTGGGTTGGAAAGCGGCCGATGACAGCTGTTTCCTTAGTGGAACTCGTTGGAATGGAAATAATACCAATTTACGTGTTGGTGCAGATAGGCGGAGGGGAAGTGCCGGTTCCAGTGGTTTTGCGGGTCACAATTTAATTCAGCTTTTTTTTATTCGTAAGTGTTTTTGATAAATTGATGAAAAATCGTTGTGGAATTTAAGTTTAAGTTATGGAATTTTAAACAAATATCGCATCTTAAACTCGATCAATACAAACATGTCTTCTTAGATTTTAAATATAAATAACAGATTGATTGCTCGGCGAAATGGTCTTAGGTTGCCTTTAAACCACGGCTTTCATCTAATTTTCTTCAAGATTTATGTGATTCAGACAATATTTTCATCTGAAACAATTTGTACCGTATTGCAGTACAGTTTTAATTTCAAAAAGTGCCAGTTAACGATCGGAAACGAGTGAATCAGCTTGGTGTGAGTGGTTGAAAAACGATTATAATAATTGTTTAGTACAACAAAAATTGTCAACAGTAAGTGTAATTTAACAATGAATAATTTCATGATTGATATTCATTGGGTTTGTAACTATTTTTTATTCTAGTGTGCAGAGGAAAGCATTGCAGGCTGAGAAAAGAGATTTATTAGTTAGCCTTAGAGCAAAAGGCAAAGCGTACAAGGAAATTGAAAATATTATTGGCTGCACACCTACAATGATATTTAACGCCAGAAAATTGTGGTGGGAAACGCAAAACAATCGCTGTTGAAGATAGACACAATGTGCGCTTTAGCAAGATTCGACCGTCAGCATCCTCTAAAGTTATCAAAAATTATTTAAATATGTCGTTTAGTGATGTTACAGTCCGTCGTCGTCTAATTGAGGATAATTGAAAAGCCATGAGTCCTAGAAAGGTACCCCTTTTGACTCGGAAGCATGTGGAAGGGCTACTTAGATTGCAAATGCTCATCTAGTCTGGTCCACCGAAAATTGGCGCAACATATTGTGGACAGATGAAAGTAAAACTGTTTCGTTAGGTGGAACAGGCAGTATGTACGACGTCCACCAAACACAGAATATAATCCTATGTACACCAAGAAAACAGTTAAACATGGTGACCAAAGTATAATGATATGGGCTTGCTTTTCTTACAATGGCGTTGGTCCTATCCATATGATAAATGGTATTATGGACAAACATGTTTATGTTGACATACTAAAAAACACAATGCCAGTTGGAAATGGACATTTCAACAGGACAACGATCCGAAACATACTAGCAAGCTCGCAAAAGATTGGTTTATATCCGAGAAGATCGATGTGATGCAATGGCCACCTCAGTCCCCAGATCTAAATCCGATAGAAAACTTATGGGGAGATGTAAAACGGGTTGTGGCAACTGCAAATCCCTCAAACGAAGCACCGCTTTGGCAAGTGGTTCAGGAAGCATGGTCTCAAGTTCCCTTGAATCGTTGTCAGGACCTTATCGATTCCATGCCCCACCGGTGCGAAGCCGTTATTAAACATAAAGGATATACAACTAAATGGAAAGCGATGTATGTGAAATGTATTGGAAACTCAGTTTTCATTGAGAACACTATGAAAGAGAAGCATTATTTGATCGTTTTGCAAAACAATTTAAAACAAAGATTATGTTCAGGACAAAGTGGTTACTGGTACTAGATAATGATTCCAACCATTTTCGAATAATGCTAGGCTAGATAGTTTTGTAACGTTTATCGTACTCTTCGGATCTTGTTTTCATTAATTTTCATTTATTTCGAACTCTGCTCAATGATTACAAGGAAAAGAATGCAACAATGAAAGTAATCTTGATTACCTACGAACAATCGATCTATAAACAAAAGTGATATCTTTATTTTTTGGATACGCGTTTCTAATTTAAAAAAAAATCTGAATAAGCTTATGAGATTATTCTTTGAGAAACTATTGCTGGTAAATTCTCTCCGAATTGCAATCTCCTATTATTGTTTTAATAGAAGTTCTTGGAAAATATTTCAATTAATAGTATTCTTCGACTCGATAAGATAACAAAAACCTAAGATAAGCAAAAACCCAAAATGTTTTTACTTCCTGAATATCGACTAGTTTCTTAACGGGCATTTGTTTATTGTAAAAATCGTTGTCTTAAGTGACTGCGTGATACCTACAACATTAAAACATCCTTGAATGCTGTGCAGTATATTTTTTGTTCACGTGCCCATGCACGGCTGGCAGGCTGTTCATTACTCTATGATTATAATCTTATTATATTATCGTTACATTATTTCTAATACCTTTTATTATGGAACTCAGTCAAAGTAGATTTGTAGGCCAAAAATGCACTTGTTTACAAGGAAAAACGATTTCAGGGATAATTTTGAGAGTAGAGTTCCTTAGTTTACGAAAAAAACAAGAAGTTTAAACAACTCACCTCAATATCAAAATCCCATTCTGGTGATGGCGAACGATCACGTTCATTTCCTCCTTGTGAAGAGGTTCCTTGAGCCGGCGAACCTTGTGGTTCTTCCGGTATCACAGCAAATCTTCCTCGTTGTAGCATTGGTGATGTTGGACCATAGGTTCCTGCAATAGAATTTCATTGCTGAACAAATTAATAATGAATGCGCTAAATAATTAAGTTAATTCACTTATGAAAAATGGATTGTGCTGCATTGTTGAATAGATTTTGAAAAAAATAATTTCGATTTCAAAAAAATTTGAACAAGGTTTTGGGGTGCGACCGTTGAGAACCACACGACTTAGTTGCCAGTAAGATATTAATATAAATAATAACAATAATAATAATAGTACTGACAATAATGATAATAAGAAAAGTAATAAAATCTTATAAGAGTAAGCGAATTCAGATGAATATTACGGTTTTCGATCTATAAGCAAAATCGTATATGTATGTATTTAATGAAAATATCAACCCCTTATTCATAACTCATATTATTCGTCATTTTTTCAAAAACTTTGGATCTTATTTGTTGAAAACCGTAAAATGAAAACTATAAATTGGATCGAATAAAATATCATTTTTTCAGTTTTCTTTATTAAGGTAAAATATAGTGACGACGAGGTTCTACCTCTTGAATCTGTGGCACGTATCACCGACAGCTCTAAGCAAAATGGAAAAGGCTTATCGTGAAAGAAACTTAGTTCCTTTTTGAGCTCCTGCAGTCCCTGGCCAAATTATTAGGCGCACGTTGGGTTTTTCAGAAAAATCTGCGGTCTATGGCGCATCATAATGGCGCTGACTGTTGGTAACTGTACTTTTATTTTTTTTGGCATTAGTCACACAATATATTATTGGATTAACGGTAGTACGAAAATATATGACATTCTTATTTCAAATGAAAAACATAACTCTGTTGACTGTCTGACTCTGACTGCGCGACACGTTGCAGTTAAATTTCGATAAGCAAAGTTTAGACGCTTGGATTCAAGTGAAAATTAAACTTTAATGTTAGTTAAGTGTTTTTCAGTGGACGTGTGTTATTTTTTTTGTGTAATTGGGATAATTTTCATATATTTTAATAAAAATTAAACAGTATAAAACATGGGTAAGCAGAGTGATCTACCAACATTCAAGATGGCTGAGATGAAAGCCTCTATAACAACGAAAATTTACTCAAACCAAGAAATTTCGAGAAAGACTGACGTCTCAGAAAATAGCGTCAGACGCATTAAAATGAAAATTGAATTGAAAACTAGGCCCCAAAAAGAAGGGGCACTGTGGAAGGAAACCGTTATTTGAGCCGAGGTCGGAACGTTCTCTCAAGAATATTTGCGAGAATAACAGCTTTCCGACCACAAAGCAAATAAATTTATGCTTAAAAGAGTCCAATGTTCATGTGTCTGAACGCACTTTGAGCCGAAAACTCTGAGATTTGAATTTTTGGAAATCGGTATTTTTCTTAAATTTTTATACGCGGGTATCGTAAATAATCATTTCTAAACCTATTACAGGTGTGCTTTAGTGACGAAAGCACTCTTGAGATATTATCAAATAAAGCTCAATATGTTCGTCGACGTCCTTGGGAGAAATTTCAATCAGAATGTGAAACCCTAGAACATCCCACAAAGGCTATGATTTGGTAAGTGGTAAGGGCACTGGTCGCTTCTACTTTGTAAATGGAATTATGAAACAGTACAAGGAAGTCCTTATAAATCGGCTCATTCCTCAAATAAGCGACTGGTTCCCACACGGAGAGCCTTTCATTTTCATGCAAGATGGAGCTCCTTGCCACACTGCCCGTTCAGTAAAAACTTTCTTAGAGCAGACTAATATACATACATCTATTAAGCTGGTCGAGAAACTCGCCAGATATGAACCCGATTGAAAACGTTTTGGAACTTATGAATAGGGAGATAGCAAAGGAAAACATAACCACTAAAACTCGGCTAATTGAAAGGATTATTGAGGTGTGGAACCATCATCCACGCATGCAAGAGACCGTGCAGGCCTGTATTAATAGCATGCCCTATCGGATCGAGGCCTTGATTGCCGCCAAAGGTGACTTAATAATATATTGATTTTTTTCTTTTTGTACATATTTATGAAAATTATATAACTTTTGACAAAATACATGTTATTTTTCTATTCATGGCTGATCTTTTTTATTTAATTAAGTGGCAAAATTGATACTCATCGAAAAATTAATAATAGAACCAAAGTGCTTAATGTTAAATAAAAATTATAATCTGATAACTTCAGGTGCGCCTAAAAATTTGGCCAGGAACTGTATACTGAAGATTGTTTCAACTAGTGTAAAAGCTGGTGCACTGGTTGTAGTGCAATCAAACTATTCCAGATAGTTTGTTGAAACAGTTTTCAGATCGAGTTATAGCTCGAGTCTATATCTACTTTATATAGTAATCTTGCTTGGACTACTTCTGGATTCAGGATGGTTCATTGCATAAATCAGGAGTTTTCTACATCTACAGGACACAATGGACCATCTAAGTGAAACGGCTTAGCACCCATATAACCTAACATAGCCAAATCTTGTTTGAGAAGATTGGATATGCTGATATTGCCAGGAAAAGCATGCATTTTTGCTGTGTTTCTATTAGAATATTTGACTTTTGAAAAAGAGCAACCATTTAAAGGCTACAAATATGCCCCGAGTATACGAATAAATATGTTTAACCGTCAGGAAAGCTTCAAATATCAATATTGATCGATAATTTTTCTTACCGGAAGAAACGGATACCGAAAGCCATCTCGTTAACAGCTTGGACACAGAGGAGGAAACGATGAATATCATACTTTAAACATACTATGGCTATGGTATTTTATCTTCAAAAATGGGTTTCGAAGATAGTACAAGGCGATGAAGAAGGTAAATCCAATTTATTTTTAGACAAGGAGCAAGTTAGTTCTCTGACTTCATTTATTAGTAAAATAGTTGTGTTTTTGTGGCATCACTATTCTGCCAATGGTGGTCATCGATTTATCTTCATCTAATCTATATACGTCGGGAACTTCTCACCGTAAAAAATTTGCTTATTAAATTTTTGGAATAGTATAAATAATCAAATATGTGCAGATGTCCGGCTTTAGTCAAGTGGGACAACTTCGCCCCTTTAGATTAGGCTGAAAATTTACCCAGTTATTTTGTATGTAAAGCCACAAAGATTCTCTAAGTTTCAGCTCAAGATATGTAAAACTGCGCCCAAGGTGAGTTTTTTAAGTTTTGACTGTTTTTTGATTTTCAAAGTATCTTTTGTATTTTTTTATGAAAAGGTTTAATTTGTTCAAAAAAAAATCCAAAATATGCTTTCCGACGTAAAATGTAAAAATCCAAAAAAAATTGTAGAAAGCCGCAAAAGCCTTTATATAGGTAAAATTTTGGAAATTCATAGTAAAAATTACATCTGGGCAAAAATAATTTAACACCCGTCAAAAAATGCAAAATACACTCTATTTCAAGATGAAATAATTTGCTATTGGGGTATTCTAACATCTGCGGCCTCTACAGTGCAGAAAGTACGAAAAATCGTTAACAGAAGTCGATTTTCCGGGAAAATAATTAGTTTTCCTCTATATCCACTGAAAACTGGATTCGGATTTCTCGCACAATTTTACAAAAGAAATGATATCGTTGTCCAGCGAGTCATTTTACGTCGGAAAGCATATTTTGGATATATTTTTTTGAGCAAATTAGACCTTTTCATAAAAGAAATACAAAAGATACTTTAAAAATTGAAAAACCCATCAAAACTTAAAAAAATCACCCTCGGCGCAGTTTTACATATCTTGAGCTGAAACTTAGGGAATCTTCGTGGCTCTATATACAAAACAAGTGGGTTTTCTATTCTGAGGATAATTTTTAGCCAAATCGAAAAGGGTCAAGTTTCGAAGTTGTCCCACTTGACATGGAATCGCTCTGTTAGCAGACATCAGCATTTAGGAGCATTCTTTTTCGTGGAGCTGAGTGAGCTAGGAACTATTAGAATGGACCCACTCTTGAATTTCCTTAAAATATTAGAATGGTTTATGGAATGATTTAGAAGGTTTCCACACCTACAGGAAACAAAGAACCAAATCGATCTAAATGAATCGCAAGCCGTTTGAGTTAGGACACTCTTCTAATCTAACCTAACCTATAAGTAATCAGAATAAAAGAAACCATGTAAATCATCTCTAACTTCCATCCATTTACTTCTAATTCTACACCTCTACAGTCCCTTGACCAGACAATGACCACTGAATCAATTTCATAATGATATTACATGCCATCTACCAACAATGATGCAATCAAAAAGTAATAATAAACGGAAATGTTTGATGCCTTATTCAACAATAAATTACTCACCTGACTGCGGTACAAGACGAAATCGTCCTAGCGTTGTTTCTGGTGGTCCCGATGACGAAGATGTTACGCGGAACCGCCCGCGCCGCGCAGCTGCTACCTCATCGAAACCACCCACACCACCATCGCCGGTCACATCTGTAACAAAAATAAATAATTTTCAATTAGATGCCAAGGACCTGCACAGCAAATAAGTGTTCAAATAAATCATTATCAATTATCATTATCTTGAAATTCGTTGAGAAATTATTCATGAGTAATTTTTCCGTTTTTAGACTACCATCGAAACAACCACGAGAACAATGAATGTCAGCCAAAAAAAAAATCCACCTTGCAGGAATGAAATAAATGCTTGCAAAATGTTCAGTGCTTGTGTATCTCTCAATCCGAAATAAATACATTTGTGAAAATTTTAGGAGATGCCAACATTTTCTAGAAAATAATGAAGAATGGAATCCAAACAAAACAAATTTTCCATCGAATCTTTTGTCCGAAATCCACTTTATTATCATCAACACCAAACAAGACTTGAAAAATTAAGCGCGTTAAAATAAGCATTTGTACAATTTAATTCGACAGATGCATTTTGTATTCATTTCCAATTTTCATCGGGGAAATGAGGAAAAATAGGAAAAGCACAAACCAAATTGATTGCTGATGCGAGATGTTAATTAGTTGGACGTGTGCCAGCATTCATTTCATTGAAAATTCGTGAGATGAAAAGGATATTTTTTGTTGTTATTGCAAGAAAGTTAAGTCGAGATTAATTTGTGTAAGGAAATGAAATAATTTGAAATAGAAGAAATCAACGAAATGGGACACTGACCTGGCGAGCGAGTGCAATTGCGATATTTAAATTGTTCTGATTTCGATTGTGAAAGAATGGAAAACAATTTAATTTTGTCTGTATGGCTATAAATATTTGTTAAAGATTTAAATAAAGCCAAATGGAATGTAAATCAATTATGTTGTGTCTTCCTTGTTGAGGTCAGACTGAAACTGGAAAGTTTCTATTCATTTCTGGAGACAAATCGTCATTTTCTATTCTGAGGATAATAATTCTGTGGATTTTCGGAAGATAGCAGATAGTATTTAATTCTGACTAATATAAACATAGAGAGGCATTGAAATCGTTAGCTTTTGAATTAATTGTCAAGGTGAGATTAAATAATCTTTTGAACAACACTTAATTAATTTATGAGAAGTTTAACTGTCGAAATGAAAATGAGAACATTTAAACTATTCACACTGGTTTTACAGTCCACTGCTATAGAAAAAATTAAAGACGATCCTGATTGCCTATACAGTAAAACCTCGCTATTCGTACACAATTCGTTTTAGCAGGCAGTTCGAATGGCGATTTATACTAATGGCGAATCATTTTTCCGCGTAAGATATAATGTAAATTGCATTAATCGGTTCCAAACTCTTTATTTAAACTAACGAGTTGAACAGCAGAAGTAATAAATGTACAATTGTATAATTTTTTAATACGATTTTTATTATTTCAACTCTACTTACATATGTATTACAATTCCTCATCACTTTCTATATTAAAAACGTTAGATGATTGTTGGTTCTTTACATATTAAAAAGGTATCCAATGTTGATTGTTTTTGTCTTTTTTTAGAATCCTCCTAAAATGCTCCATCACATTGTCGTTAAATAAGTTAATGCTTCTATTCGCCACAGCTGCGTTTGGATGCTATTTTTGAACAATGTGTTCTATATTTTCCCAATGGTGACACAATTCTTTAATTTCCTTATTTGAAATGTTTTCCTCTTCCTCTGAAGACACATCTTCAATCGCTTCCTCCTGTTCTCTCTGAAGTTCTTGAAGTTCTTCAGTTGTCAACTCATTTCAGTGATCTTCAATCAACTCCTCCACATCATCACTGTCTACATCCAAACCCATGGATTTTCCCAGGGACACAATTTCATTCACTACAAAAGCTTCCGTGGCAGTGTCTTCTAAGTCTTTCAGTCCCACACAGACTGGTCACAGATTTCTCCAGGAGGATTGCAGTGTCCTCAAAGAAACTTCATCCCACGCTTTGTCTATTATTCTCAAGCAATGGAGGATATTAAAATGGTTCTTCCAAAAGTCTCTGAGGGTGAGTTCTGTGTCAGAGGTCACTTCGAAACATCTTTGAAACAGTGCTTTTGTATAAAGTTTTTTGAAGTTTGAAATGACCTGCTGATCCATGGGCTGGATAAGTGGAGTGGTGTTAGGGGGCAAAAATCTCACTTCAATCTAACTTCAATGAAACTGTATCAGTCAGATCGTCCTCCAAACCTGGAGGGTGAGCAGGAGCGTTGCCCAGTACCAAAAGAGCTTTGAGTGGTAAATTTTTTTGCTCTAGATACGTTTTCACACTTGGGCTTTAGGATTAGCCCTCCACCTTACACCCAGGTTACTTTTGATGACATGATTTTTCTTAAAAACTCTTGAATTTTCTGAGTGGTAGACTAGTAGCGGTTTTATTTTGAGGTCTCCACTTGCGTTGGCACACAGCAAGAGTGTAGTAAGGCTGTCTTTCATAGGCTTATGCCCTGGCAATGATTTCTCTTCTTTTGTGATGTAGATCCTCCTTGGCATCTTTTTCCAAAAAAGAGGCCATTCTCATCACAATTAAAAACTTGGTTAGGAGAAAAAGCCTCATTTTCTACAAAGATTTTAAATTCACCAACAAACTTTTCAGTAGCATCTTTATTTGAACTAGCAGCCTCCTTGTGCCAAACGACGCTATGAATTCCACTTCGCTTCTTAAATCGATCAAACCATCCCCTACTTGCTTTCAATGCATCACTTTTTGTACCACTTGTTCCGGGGGTGTCTTGTTTTAGGTCGTCATGCAATCTTTTCGCTTTTTCGCAAATAATTGCTTCAGAAATGCTGTCACCTGCAAGTTGCTTCTCGATGATCCAAACCAACAAAAGTTTTTCCACTTGTTCAATTACAGGTGGTCTATTGACGGCAAGAACTGTCACTCCTTTTGCTACATTAGGCTCTTTTAATACGTTTTTATTTTTTAATATAGACGATATTGTTGACTTAGCCATTCCATAGTGAGTAGCTAAGTCTGTCACACGAGTCACACTTTCAAACTTTGAAATGATTTATTTTTTAACTTCAATCGTTCTTCTCACTGCTGTCCGTTAGGAAGAATCACTCTTTATTTTTGGACCCATAGCAACACTATTATTATTTAAAAATAAATAAAACAGCACAAAGGGTAGTGATTACATATGAGACTGAACACGTGTTGAAGTAAACAGGAAGCGGCCAGCACAGCGAGGAGCGGGGAGTGGCCGATGCGGTGCACGCATGCACCACTGGCACAGTCCGAATCGCGAAAAAGCGTACGAATGGCGATTTAAATTTTACTTGAACAAGTTGTACGAATAATGAATTGTACGAGTAGAGAGGCGGACGAATAGCGGGGTTCCACTGTATTCTATACTTCAATGTTATTGTCAGGAGTTGACGCTAGACATACCATTCACGAGAGGTGAACACCGCGAATGAATACCACTCACCCCCATCACTCCTGTGGTTCAAAGAGTAACAATCAAAATTTCAGTTGATGCCAAAAATATTTTATGAAGAAACATTATATACTTTCTGCCGAACTGCATATTGAAAAAAAAACTCTTTCACAGCAATAGTCAAGAATATTATGCGTCAAACTTAAGAGAACAGATTGTTGTCATTTCAAGAATTAAAAATGTGGTCTAAGTGCGACCCTTGAGGCTCACACGACTAACTTCCCAGTGGGGTGAATAAAAAGCTATAATTTGTTTTTATTATTAATTACTATTATTAATAATTACTATTATTAAACATTATTATTCTAAGTTAATATAATTACTTTTATTATTTTTATCAATTTTTTTATCTAACCATAAAAGCTTTGGTAGAAGAAGACGTCTCCACCACCTGCTCATCCTCTACCAAAGCCTCGGCAACCTTGTCCTCTTCGTCCTCGTCATCCTTCTTGTCCTCCACTTCGTCCTCAGCCTCGTTCTCCATCTCGGCCACGGAATCCACAACTATTATTGAGGGTATTTAATTATTATTTACAATTATCATTCGTTATTAAGAATGTTTGACCGTTACTGAATAGTTATAATTGACTTTATATATACAATATCAAATTATAACTAATATGATTCGATTGTTATTAACAATATTAAATTATTTATAAAAATATCCAATTATTAACTGCATTAGCGTCTCGACTCCCATTCACCCAAACCTGATAGTATAAGTTTGGAATTTTATAAATTAATCTTTTTTTTTTGAAATAACATTTTTTACAAATTTAATCACAATTTTGCTAAAACGCACAATAATAACAACATTGCTATGAAGGTATTTGGTGTTTGCATGAATTAATAGTGCGTATCAACAGTTTAAAAATAAGCAATTTTTAGACGTTTTTCAGTTTTTTCATCCTAAATAAAAAATGGCTTAACCGATTTTGCTGAAAAGTCATTCAGTTTTAAGTTACGTAATTACGCGTCGAATTAAACCGGTCCCACGTCAATCCGATCTTTGATTCTTGAGATAATCGAGACGAAAAATAATTCCGAACGCACATACGTACATACACACACACAGACATCTCTCTAAAAACGATGGATTTGGATTCTAGAGACCTTAAAACGTGGAGATATGTGCAAATTTGGGATTCGCAAAATCGACCCCATTACAATAACTTCCCATAGGGAACTGGGAAGTTAAAAATACCAAATCGATGGTGCCAATCGTTTTTTTTTGAAACTCGATGACTTCTTTTCTTTTTCTCGATTGGTAGAGCGAACGAGATCTTGAGTATTTCAACAAAAGAATTTGTAAACGAACTCATTGAAAAAGTATTTTTAATTGGTGAATATGGTCGCCTCCCTACACACGTTATCTTAATGGCTTATCATCACACAATCGAATCAATCAATTGGAAAGAGAAAGAATGGTAAAATACCACCACCTCGTCACAATTGAAAGGTTAAATGCCCAAAAGTCACAACACATTTTCTAATGAAATCCCAATCAACGGAAATTCGGGCGACCGAAAGCAACTGCGTACTAGGATCCAGAATTTTTTTGTAGAAATTCTTGATAATGATGGAGTATCAACACGGGAAGGGTTCTCACTAAAAAATACAAGGCAAGAACCTGGATGTTAAGAGCTCAGAAGACTGTTTGATTAATCAATTAACAAACAGCAAAAGGAAAAAAAATAACTTAGATCGATCATAATTTACGCCTATCTAACATTAGCAGCTCACATAGGATGTCGCGAACGTTAAAGTTTAAAAATTATACATTTTATTTTCCAAGTCCAACTTTGCAAGAAACAAAATCATCTATTTACACAAAAATTAAGATAATATGATGTATCAAAGCTCCAAAAGTCATGCCGTTATTCATCAGCACGGGAACGAATGTTAAAATAAATTGGTATTAAAAATTGAGAAGTTCGACGGCATTGGTTGCTTTTGTACAAAATAACATTAGGAAATCTAGCTCCGGATTTTTGAATATGGCATTTGTAAAGCCCCAGAAAGCCAAACTATGGAGCTTTTCTTACATGGTTGGATTTAAATGCTGACATATTTCCGTTAAAAGACTATTTTTTCGCTAAGACAAATAAATTTGGAAGCGTTGACTAGATTTTAATTTTCCGAAATTGCAAAATTTTCGGTCAAGCGAATAAGGAAGATATGGAAAAAACCTCCTTTTTGCATCGTTGTTTTTGAAACAAAAATAAATTTAATTCCCTCCAATAAAACTTGTAGGCATCGGTTCTGGCATTTTGATGACAAATAGTTCTAAATTACCCAAAAGGATAGTTTTCCATAAGTTTAAGCTTTTCTCGAAAGACTGCCCTATTCCAAACATGATGAAATACAACACCTCAAACAGTTACAGAAAAAACGACACAATACATTTTCTATAGTTTATCGACCTAAAACACCAAAGCTCATCAACTAAAAATAGAAAATTCATTTATTTATGATGGCAAGTCATCGGCTACCATAGAAATTCAGAAACACGCACCAGAGTCCTTTCACACGATTATATTATCGATTCAATCATTCGTACAAATCATTCCGCACAAGTCAAAATACTCGACCAAAACATAAAGGTCACGACCAGTAAGGCCCAGCGGAGCAACCACCTCGTGAAACCTTGAATTAAAACTTAAATTACCGCACAATCATCCACATTGCGCATATCCTCTGTGAAGCGGTTCCACCTACAGAATAGCTCCTACAAGGATAAATTGCCTAATCAATAATTCATTTGATGGCATTTCGATGGAATGATTTCACTTTGAAGTAAAATTAATGTTATTGATGTTTCCCGAAAGATATTCAGCGTTTTAAAATTGTTTAATGTTATCTTATATGGCTTATAAAATAAAGTTGAAATATTTTTAATCAATTAAAATAATGCCAACAATTATTTCAAATTGATGCGTTATAAAATTTCTCTCTCTAATGGCAAACTTATGCGTACGAGCAATAAAAGAGGATATTCCTTTACGAGTCCATATACTTGCCTAGCCCACATTGGACGCTGTATTGAACACCAATCGAAATCGATAATTTTCATCAATTTGATTCAAAGAATCTTAAACTTTATTCCCCATTAAACATTATCCCCGTTCATATGAATTTCGGATGGAAGGATCAAAAATTCCTGTGTAACCAATTACACTAACATCATAATAGCTAAGCAAAAGCTCCGGGGATAAAATATATTCCTATAAATTTTATATCGAAACTTTTACTGATAGTATCGATCAAGCTATAAAAATCTTGCATCACGACCGTCTAGAAATGGAGGAAAGTTGATCACAGGAGTTTATAATTTAGACTTCGAATGGAGGGCCTAACCTCGTTTATTATGCAGTATTACACGCAGTAAAATATGTTAAAATGGATTCAAAAGGTCTTCTCTAATGTCTGGTTATCTCGACTAGCGTCAAATGATCCTGAAAGGGAATATACGACTACGCTATAGTTTAGTTATTTCTGTTTTTACTTGCTTCTGTATCGTACCTTGACTAGAATAATGCATTTTTCGCATTCATGGTGGCATTTTTTCGTGATGATTAAATTAGCTTGTATCCAAAAAAAAACTTTTCGTGAAAAGTAAAAGGTCCAATTTTTGAGTTGTGATAAAGTTTGGCCTTGGTTTTTTCACTAAAGTATTTTCGGTAATTTCGCATAATTGGGCGATTTAATGACGATTGGTAGTTTTAAATATCACGCAAGGGTACAGGCTAGCGAACAAAGTCCCATCAAACGACTAAACATCCTGAAAGTTCATGAGACTTAAATCGCCATGACTTTAAACACATATACTAAATGTGTTCATTATATACTGAGTGTTTTTTTTCGATTCTCTAAAAGGTAACGACTTCATACATCCAAACAGCCTTTCGCTTTCATACATTACTAGTTTCGTGTCCAAACAGCCTTTGGTATGTTTCAAAATTGTTTTTCGTATGAGAAAGCTTTTTGACTCCACTTTTTTCAATGTGTGAATTCGAAACCTTAAATAGATTCCGATTATCTCCTACTTCTCGTCGTTCTTTGCTTTCACTACCCGATTGAATTAAACTTTTTCCTAAATGAAAAACTTTCTTTTCCCGAATGAATAGATCCTTTTCTTCAAATGAAAAACTCTTTTTCCTGAATGAAACTTTTTCTAAAATCAAAGAAATCCTTTGCCTAGTGAATTTTTCCCCCCTCAAACGAAAAAAAAATATTTTTGAAAATCAGGTACAGAATGATTCTATCGACGTTTGCCAACAGGTAATATCAAATAGCTGAATTTAGCGTGAGTAAAATATGGTCCATATAAAATCTCACATCAGCTTCGATAAGGAGTTATAAGAATTTTAAGGACGATAATATTTTGGATTTTTCTAAACCCAAAGGTAATTAAAAATAGGAAAAAATCCCTTCATTCTTCAGATCCAGCTTTTTCAAATCCGTTTTCCTTTAAATCTTTTACTCTTAAAATATTTCGTCTTGGAAATCTTTATAACTTCTCATCGGAGTAGATGCTAGATTTTATGTGAAACAATTATTTACTCAATTTGTTTCCAGATTTTGCATTCGTCGATAGAACCGGCCTGTACACTCAGTACCTGATTTGAGACATAATGATTTTTTCAGTTTAAGAAAAGGTTTAATTATTTTGAAAAAAGGTGTTTTTTCTTTTGGGGAAAAGATTTTTTATTTGAAACATTTCAATCGCGAAATGATATGAAGAAGTAGTACTAAATTTAATAAAACCAAAAACACAATCCAGGGAACTGATGTGACTACCTCTATGGAGTAAATTCACGGTTCGTCCAGTTGAAGACTAGAATACTAAACAAAACAACTGAAGAATATCCTCACCCTGCAGATATTTGAAATAGTATGTAATAGTTTCATATACATATTACATCACACATGCAACACGTACCCATCAGTTTGCAGACCAAAAGGACATTCTAACAATTATTTGCTCTTTCTTTTCAAATAAAACTGTTCTAAAGAGATGAATACCATGTCGTCAGAGAAGCTCTACCGCGAATAAAGGAACTATAAAAGTTTGTTGTAATTGAAATGCGCACAGTTGAGCGTTGGCGGCAATTTGTCGGGACTAGAAGTCCTTGAAAATTCTATGAATACTTTAGCAAGTGCAGACCTAACGATAGACTTGTTCCTTCGACGAATGGCTTTGCCTTACTCTTATTGTTGTTCCATTACTTCTTCCTCTTTACAAAGCTAGATAGGCATTAGTCCTCAAAATTTCTAGTTTAATCAAAGTACAGGAAGCAGGCAAAAGTTGGTACAATTCAACAGGTGGTCGTAGTGACATTCCGAAAACTCTATCAGCGCCATTATGGTCACCCAAAATGTTGATTGTTACGACCTAAAGGACCTTTTTTACATCCGTATCTTTTCCTAAATCTTGAATACTATTGAAACTATGTGTAAAACGAAATTCTTTTGACTTACCGTTACGATGTGACCGCCACACTGACTTTTGTGAAGCCGTTGTTAAAAAATTATTTTAAAAGCTCCTTACGAAAAGTCAAACTCCACTCGCTTTACACTTTGCGACACAAACACCAAATTGATTATTTTCTTGACTCTTTTTCTTATCAACACTTGAGGATGGAACAGCGCACAAAATTGATGAAACACTATTTAACGTCTCTCTTTTATATGAAACACTCAGCAGAAATTACCATTAAAACGATTATTTATTACTCTTTTAATTTAGACCTTGGATCGACGTATTAGCAATGATATCACACAATTGGACTTCAAAATTTTCGTAACAACTATCACTTTTTTATATGCAAGCCTGGAAATTCGAGAAAGAAATTACATAAACCCGTCGAAAGGACTTGCTCCCCGTTTTCGCATTTTCGCGAATGACGATGTTATACGACTCACAACTTTTCACCACGCGTAATCCAAACGGATTTCGGACATTTTCATAACACGGCCACGTCACTCGTTCAGGAGGTGAGCACACAAATCGAATTTTCCGAAAGAACCGCGCGTTGGGATGCAATGAAAAACCGCGGAATTCTAGTTGGGAAAAATCAAGAAAATTTTCGTAATCGTCAATGAACTGTCATTCGCTTAAATCCACATTTTCTCGACGAAAGAGTATGGCGAAAAGCTCGGCGAAAAGCATTTTCATTTAGGGGATGATTGCAAGGAAATCACGGGCGAAATGAAGACGAAGTCTGCAATTGTTTTCTCGTTTTACGAAATTGAATGTGCATCGTGTGCTCATCTTCCCTCATAAATTCGTATGAATGGGGTAGATAAGCTTTTTCCTGGCAAAGTCACGTTTTGTCGACTCATCCCCTGCAATTGGGCTATGCATTTTTCCGGCATTACTGCACATGAATCGAGTTTGCAATGCTTTTGGCGCGCGAATCTAGTGCAAGAGTGAAAAAAGCAGCGGAAAATATTCGACTGCAGTTGTTTGTGGAAAATAAGCACCATATCGAGTGAATCCGAGTATTTATTTATAGAAGCGAATTTTTTTCTCGGTTTTCATACGAGCCACTAGAGTTGGCACAAGCAAATTGTCTTAAGCGGACTCAAGGTTAGTGTTTGCTTATCCTAGCACTTTTTTGATTAGATTTGCACTTGAATTGGAAGGGGGTAGGTCGGATGTGTGGAACTTTATTATGAAGACTAATTAATAGTGTTTTGGTAAGTTTTTGGGTTAACCTTCGCAAAGAAGCCTGACACCAACTGCACCTTTCAAATCATCCACATATCTTTCAATGCCCCTTCAGAAAAGAAACCAGTAACTTTGCATGCTCTCAAAGTCGCACCATAGAACCCTACTGCGAGTTTCACATTGAGAAATCGTTACAGACATCTTTTCTTAAAAGATCCTAAACATCTTCGCCAGATACACGAATCACACGTAGCCGCACCTTCCTATCATGATCTCTTTCACAACACCAATCTTGAATTTGCACGGAAGTCTCATACCAAACAACTCGCGAAAAGATACGCCATCGCCAATAAAAGAATACAAAGAAGATTGTTGAAATAGCGAAAGTCAAACTTCAACTAATTCAATGCCGAGCACAACTCCAAGTCACCACAAACCGAAGAAATGCTTTTATCTGAGAAGTCGAGCAATAAAAGTAATTAGACACGATCCAAACCATCAACAAAGACAATAAGAAACGGCAAAACGAACGACACAATGTACCCATGAGTAATGCTATGTGAAGACTTTGGCTTCACCAAAACATTGATGACCGATTGCCCTGTGGAGTATGCAAGTCTGATAACAGATCTTTTTAAACCATCGAGTTCGAGAAAGTGCATCCAAACAAGACTATTTCGCAGTTGATAATGAAAAATTAACACTTATTATGTACAAGTTTTTACCGAGAAGTTATCCAATTCAGAAAAAAGAGAATATATAAATCAAAAAAAGAAGACAGTACATTCAAACTAAAATGAAATAAGAAGCAGAGAAAAATATACTCAATTGTTAAAGAAAAAAGTAAAGTTCAAAATTATCCAAAAACAATTGCAGCAGATTACAACGTCTTACAATTAAATGGTTCATGCAGAAAGGGATACTGGATTTTACTGGCAAAAGAACTTCAAATACTTGGATAGCTTCCTCCAAAAAAATTGAATACGACCGAAATAACGAGAAAGCTTTAGAAGCAACTCATCAATGTACCTCTTGAACTTCTACGCAGACAATGCCTAATTGGATAAGAATAACAAACAAAAAATACTTTTTTCATTATTTGACGAGAGAAATGTTATATGATGTTTACTAGAATTAAACCATCTTGTTACTAAATTTTAAATAGATTTAGTGTCTCAAATCAATTTGAATCATCTGCGTATAAACTGAGATAACGTTTTATCGAGAGCAAGTCATTTTTAAGAATTGAAGAAACTGCAATGCTCCTGTGAAATACCTCAACTATATTAGAATAGAACAGATCTTAGGAAATTTAGAATAATACAACATCCATTACAAACAAGCCACCAGGAACAACACTTGAGACTAGGGTTGTTACAGATATTCACATCCGCATCCGCAAATGCGGAATATTCGCTTTAATTCAGACATCTTCATCCGCATCCGCATCCGCATCCGCATCAATAAATGCGGAGTTTTTACGGATGCGGATTCATATCTGCAACAAGTAATGACATGCAAGGAAAGTTAGCGGGACCAGTCTGGCGCGTGCCTCGTGCCTGTTTGCTAGTTGCTTGCTATCTTACCAATAGGAAGGCACACATTGGTAACAAAATCCTACAGTTTTGTATGTTTTGTTTAAGTTATCGACGTAATTCCCTTTTTGAATCAATTACAGTGTTTGTTTACTCTGTTTATGGCTCAGACAATCAACCGCATCTTACAGTATTTCAGAACTGTGTGACGCGCTGAAATAGCACATTTTACATTAGCGTTTTTCGACGATAAAAGATGCGTTAAGTCTGCATGCCAAGGACAAAAATATTGAATCAATTTTGCCAGAAAAGTGGAAAATAATAGAATGTTGTCTTGAACTATTGAAACCTTTTGAAGAAGCTACTCGTGAAATGAGTAGCTTTCAGGCACTCATATCATCATTCAAATGATTATGAAAAAACTTGGCGACTATTTAACAAAACCACTGGATACTGATGCTATTCGGTTGGCAGTCTCTAATCTGAAAACACAATTTTCAGCGAAATTTTCTTCTTTGGAGGATAACAATTTATATGCAATTTCAACGTACTTAGACTCTCGCTATAAGCATAAATTGTTCGAACCAATCACCGAAGAAAAAATTAAAGATGAAATATTAATGATGGTAAATGCTTCTGTCGTCACTGGTTCTCCTATATCGCCGCCAAGTTTGGAAAAAACAAAAAGAAGGTGAATGGAAGATTCGTTCGTCCCGGAGCCAGGAACGTTCAGTATGTGTAACAGGAGTTGCTTAAAAAGCGATCTTGCCATCATGATGTTAGGTTCATCGAGTGAAGATGAAAATGAAAATTATAAAACTCTAGACTTAAAATACTAATAAGTAAGTCTAAAAGCTGTGTTAATTTTGTTCTCAAAATATGACCAAATAAGACATATTAAAATTAAATCGATTTTCATTTATTTATGTACTTAAAATTGAAATATCTTTAAAAAAATGCTTAAATCCGCATCCGCATCCGCGGATGTGAACATCTAATAATTCGTATCTGACCCGGAATTTTCAATTTAAATTTTGCGGCGTTTTCGATAGGGACAAATCTTTTCATTTTTAGGTTGGAAGGACTGTCACTGACATCTGTGTCAAATTTTACGGCAATATCTTCATTAGTTGAGCGATGACGCTCATTTTCGTCAACAGTCAGTTACCATGTCCGAAAATATTCAACAAAGAAGTTCGATTTAATTTTGTGTTCGGAATGAAATTTCTGCTGCTGAAACGCTCAGAATGTTGCAAAAGGCTTTCGGTGAACAGACTATGTCTAAAACACAAGTGTATGAATGGCATAAAATGTTCAAAGAGGGTCGTGAAGGCGTTGAAGACGAACCACATCAAAGACGATCAAGAACATCAACTGATGAACATCACGTCAGGCAAATCAAAGAATTGGTACTGCACAATCGTCGATTAACTACTAGTGAGCTTGCTGATGCTGATGGAATTTCAAATGGGTCAGTCAATACACTTTTAAAAGGTGTTTTGTGTCCCAGAAGAGTCAAATCTCGATTGGTGTCAAAAATGCACCATTTCATGGAAAAACAGCGTCGTGTTGAAATGCGTGAAATGATGCTTTCCGACTATCAGGATAAGCTGAAATGTATGATTATGGGAGATGAGACTTGGATCTATGCTTACGACTAGGAAACAACCGATCAATCAAGCGAATATCGTGCCAAAGGGTAGACAAGACTGATAAGATCGCGCCAAAATTGCTCAAAAATCAAGTTCATGTTGACAGTTTTCTTCGATTAACGTGGTGTAGTGCATTATGAATTCCTTCCAACCGGCCAAACTGTCAACAAGGAATACTATTCGAGTGTCATGCGTCGTTTGTGTGAAGCTTTGCATCTTAAAAGACCGGATTTATCGAGAGACATTTTTTGGTTTTTTCACCATGATAATGCACCATCTTACACTGAAGGAAGGCTTCTCCAAGTATTTTGATGAATGGAAAATCCGTTGGCATAAGTGCATTGGAGCCGAAGGGGATGAAATTGATTTTGAAGAATAAATAGAAACTTTTAAAAATTAAAACAAAACTCCGGGTCATATTTGTACACAGTAGTGCCACAAGTAACAATAATGAAAATGACTTATTAAAGCGTGGTGGTATGAATCAATGTTAATCGTATCATCCCCTTATTCTTTATAGTTGTTATTTATTGTTTTTATACGAATATGTTTTCTATTTTTAACTTCCCAGTATATGGGAAGCTCTTGTAATCACCTCGAAAATCGAAATTAAAATTTTCGATTTTTCTTCACGTTTTGAGGTCTTTAGGTCCTTATATTATATTTAAATAGTTTTTAGAAAACGAGATGTATGTGTGTATGTGTACGTACGTAAGTTACGGATAGTTCCTATCCTCAACACATATGGCATACATAAGATAAGATTCGGAAAAGGATGCTATGAAATAAAACCATAAAATAACCTTTTTCCTAATCTTTCTTGAGATGACCATATGGTGTTGCCTAAAAATGTGCATATTGAAAACGTGGGAAATAATACCTTTAAGTAAACAATCCAAAATGCGTACAAGAAATGATCCCACATCTGTTGTACACATGTTCGTAAGTAGAAGATGTTAGATTTAAGATTTTAGTTCACTCTAGTTTAGATTGCGAACAGACGAAGACGTTCTTGTCAATAAAATATAATAAATCAAGTTAAGAAAATAGTGTTTTCCATTGAAAACCCTAATTCGTACGTACGTTTGTGGACAGTTTTTCTATGAGCATAACTCACGTAAACAACAAAAGTGCCAAAAATTAGAATTTTTTTTACAAACAATAAATTTTTAATCTGATTTGCGAGACACGGTAATCAATTTCGGGTTTAATCACAAAAAAGGACTCTTTTCAAAGACAGAGCTCTAATCCCAGCCTAATGCTGCATTTGCAGCGTATCTTCTACAGATCGGAAAGATATAGTGGAAGAGTTTTTCGAAAAGAAATGGTCCAAGTCGTCCTTTACACGTTGATCACCCAAAGAGTTATTTTTTACAGAGCTTGCGTTAAGGTTTTCGAGTCTAGCCAAGATGAAGTCTTGGATGGCTCGAAGGATGCAAAAATTAGCTTCGGTCAGATGTTATTCAGCCCCGTGATCGATTTGGCTTTTGCACAAGAAAAGTGTATTTAGGATGACGTTACAAGGTTGAGATTTTCTGGTGTCGTACTTTTCTCAGAGCAACTCCAAGAATAACATTTTATAGATTACTGAAATACCAGAACTGCAACAGATCAGAAAACTACACCTGGAAAAAGGCCATCACCCAACAACAATGAAATTCGGCGAACTGAAAGGAAGAGGGGAAGATGAAGTGCCTCACTAGATACTTGCAAATGGTGCCAACGAGCTAAATAACGGAAGTACGTAATAAGGGGAACAACTTTAGCTTGCATCAAACAAAGCGAACTTCAACACAATAGTGGGAAGTCAATCTGTACTGTAAAATCAAAAATGAGTTAAATTAAGGTTTGAAAGTTAAGATCCAAAACATGGAAGGTAGGTTAGTCAAAAAAATTTCACCGAAGGAAAAGGAAGAAGTACGTAAGTATATAAGCCCTGAACCAGAAGCAACCAAAATATGTAGGTGAATGTTATATAATGGAGTCATATCTACAACATGCTTATTTTGTATCCACAGGGTACCGCACATTGCTACACTTTTCGAACCAAACACTATTCGATCGGATATTTTTATACTGATATTTTCAGATCTGACCAAAAGTCATGCACCATCTATCGTTCATAGTGGTCTATACTAATGGTCGGGCCCTGTATTAGTATGGCACGACTCACTTGATCAATTAATCAGTTAATTAATTTTAGGCATTGAAGTTCAACCTGTTCTCCATAATTAATTTTTAGTAAAATTTCTTTTGGTTTTATTGTTTTTTTTTTGCTTTTGCGATGTTCAAAAACCAACCAACTGAAACCAAAAAGCTAAGGATAGCTGCAGAGTACAACGCTATCACTAAGAAGCTAGCCAACAAAATAGAAACCACGGATTTGGTATACACTAGTAGAAGACACCAACTTGGAAATAAGCTAGAAAACGCAAAAGATCCTATCGAAAAACGAGAAAGATGTGGAGTCTACGAGATGAGCTGCAACGACTGCAACAAGAAGTACATAGGACAAATGAGAAGATCTCTAGCTATCAGATTCAAGGAGCACACAAGCGAAGCAATCAGGGAACAAAGGATCACCGCAGCAGGAAAAACAGCAGAAATCCGATCAAAAGTAGCAGAGCACGTGGTAAAAGAAAACCATAACTTCAGCATCGAGAATACAAAAATAAAAAGCATCATGAACAGTAGACAACTGGATGTAGAGGAAAGCATTGCCATCGATAAAAACCCAAAAACACAACTTCTAAAGGCAGACCAAAGCAACGGACATTCATTGCTTTTCAAATCCCTGGTTCACAAAAGGAAGCAAGAAGGAGCATCGAAATAAATAAATCATAATAAAGTGATAAAATTCAGATTAGGAAAAGATCAAATTAGCAATTAATTAGATCGTAATACTATGTATAAAACAGAATAGAATATGCATGGAAAATTTCAGTCGTGTACTGAAGAAGGTTGCAAGTAGCAACCGAAATACGTATTTGAGGAAATACATATTATTTTTGGAAAAAAAGCAACAACAAGACTCTTTCAATAATGTTAAAACTAACCAAAATACGCTCAAAACACCCAAATAAAATATTTTCTAGTGTTATCTTTTTAAGTCGAGAATTCAGTGGTATGAAAGAGAAAAAAAGAGAATCAAGAACGTATAAAAACACCAAATAACATCGATTTCACGCTCATTTTTACAGGAAAATCAATAAATATTTAACGCTTAATCCTTTACATCACTTTAATTAAGGTCACTTGCAAAATCAGTCCACATTTCATGCATTAATCCTCGTCGCGATTATCGAAGTCACGACATCAACCCCCTAACCATTTATACAAGTATCCATTAGATACAAGTATCTCACAGGCTTCTAAATGCTTACTCACGTGTGGAAGCTCACTATCGACCATCGAAATCAACACATTTCGAAGTAAATTCACAGGCAAATCAATCTCACATATCAAATATGTAGTAACACCAAAATTTTCACGTTATCTAATGCAATTAATTCGGAATCACATTGAAATGGTATTTCGCGACAATATCGACTGGCAGAGTCCGAATAAAAAAAATTGTGTGCTGTTTCTAGGCTACAATATATTTCAATGGGACAAAATATGCGAAATGTTGACATACAGGTCGTTGAAGATATTCAACAACAAAATAAGTGATTGTGTTTTGAAAATGAACAACTGAGAATGGCCTGGTTTTAGTTATACATATGTATATTACAGATGTATCTTTAAACATCCATGAATATATTTTTGAGCGTTAAACAAGCTTGCTCGTGTTCACGCTTTTCAACTGAGAACCATTCAAAGTTAATGAAGCAACACATGGAACGGAATCAATATAAAAGGATATGAAGTATCACTAGCTTCCAGAAAGGTAGAGTTTATGCCCGGGTTCCTACCAAAATCAATATCAACTGTTCAATCCTTAGACTCCACTTACATTTTTGGTTTCAATAAATCACTTTCTATAACACACAAAAGTGCGTAATACACAAAAGTGTGTATCAAAAACGTTTTAAATGTTTTCGATATTATAAACTCGAAAAACTTTTGCATGTATTTACTTCATTCATATAAAAATGAAATGAGCAAATTCAAAAGTCCGCTCTCCTACAAACATTTTCATCACAAACAATTTAAGAGATAATGAATGTGTGGATAATTTATGGTTTTAATAAAAAAAAGTGCCATCGTAAATGTATTTACCAATTCTGCATTCAAAACTGGCGGTAATAGGCATCGATTTAAAATATTACTTACACTTTTCTAAAGAAAAATCTCGTTCAAAATGTCGAAAGCATGAAATTGTGATATATTTTCATTTTTATTGAAACTATAAGGTGTGAAGATAAACTCGAATCGATCATTTCTTTATTAATAGTTTATATTGGGATATAGATGACGAAATAGTCAAATCCAAAATATATGTAGAGATTTGAAATAAGGACTCATTGCAATGAACAATGGACTCAATATGCTTTAGATTGGAATCTAGAAGGGAAAAAAATTAGACAACATGGCTTTGATTTTTACTGAAACACGTCTAGGATATTTGCAAAATGAACTTGTTTGGAACTTTATGCAAGGTATTCAATAGGATTTAGCAGCAAGCGAAGAATGCAAATAATGCAACTATGTACACAGATTGATTCTACCATTGACTGTCAACGGAAAATATGTGAAAACTGCATGCATTCTGAGTGAAATTGTTCATATAATAAATCTTGATTCGACTCTTTCAAGAACTGATAAGGGATTCAAAGACGATTGTTTACTTTCATTTACATCTTTCAAAATTTCAACTTAAAAATGGTAAGGATACATAGTGCCGATTACATACGAACATAGCTTTAACCCTTCCGGATATAGTGTTCAGTTGAGCGTTGATCTTTGGCGGGAAAAATTTGTTTAGATCAGAAGTTGCTTTTTATGCTAAATAGGAATTATTAATTTCTTTCTTGATTATATTTCCGAAAACATTATGTTATTTTGCTGTCAACTGTTGTTAATAAAGAAAAGAAATAAAATGGGCCTTAGAATTGAGCCTAAAGAGGCATCGACCAGGGCAGATCTGTAAAAAAACGACTACAGTTGGCTGTTGAGGAGAGGTACACTGATTTTTGCAGAAAAAGTTTTGGAATAACTAGTATAATAATAATCGACTTATCTTTCCTCTCAAAAAAGTGGGGAACATTAATAAAAAATCGAAATGTTTAAGAATTATAAAAAAATGATTATTTCCTACTTTTTTCCCTCCTAACTTTAAAACGGTTCATTTTAAAGCAAATTTGTGAGGAAATAAAAGTTGCATAATTAATTTTTCTATAAGATGTGGTTGGTTAGAAAAGTTAAAACACTTCACCCTTGCTCTAAAATAGTAATAAATATCAAAAAAGAAGAAAAAAGCCTTCTTTATTTAATTTTTTCACTACTTAGAATGCACATAGGAACTTCATAGCTCGCCTAGAAAATCATTATAATATAATAAAACAGCATAGAAATTTTCATCAAAATCGATTCTGTAGATTACGCATAATAATTTTGCAATCTAAATTTATTTCCAAAAATTCAAAATTGCAAGTCAGAAACTAAAGCATATAAAAATTTGAAATTTCACACACATATAAAAGAGCATTTCACCTATCAAATGCATTTTGCAAAATTTAAATCGGATGATTAGAACGGCCTCAGGAGTTTTTGCTAAACTTGGTAATAAACTTTAAAACAGTGCTACGCGGCTGCGGATTCAGCCGCCCAGTATTGTTTTAAAGTTTAGCAGAACAGGAAAAGTATTCACGGTACGAATGGATGGAAAATATTCTTCCAGAAAGATATTTTTAGGACTTAATGTGAAAATCTGTTGACAGAGGCAACTAGTGTAAAAAACTATTAGCATATTTTTGTCCAAAAATTAAACTATTTGCGTGTTTTTAATTTAAGAAATTTATATCATCCTTATGGTTACGCAAGTCTAGTTACACAATTGCGAGGAATAACGCCGATACAAGCATCTTTCCAAAACGTTATGGTTCAAGGGATTCAAAGCAAAAAAATTGACAGTGCTGGAAAAAATCGTCAATGAATTATGCACTCTTGCAGTATGCAAGGACTTTTATCAATAACGCAAGCTTTTCTTTGACTCATATAGAAATTTCTAGGAAAATTTTAAAATCGCCACATTGTATCCCGCAACTGGTCATTCATTATGCATCGTTAAAAATTATTGTAACGACATAGGAGCAAGCAAAAGTGATATATTATTTTTCTGTTGATATGAAAAAAACAACAACTGCTTTTACTATCCAAATATCAACGACAGGAGAAAAAACATATTTTCAATTCATATTGTTAATATAAGAAAACAGATAAAGATACAGCGTACGAGGGCTGAAGAAGATAAAAGAGAAAAATAATAACAAGGACATTGCGTTTCTTCCTAGTTTGTTTACTTAAGTTCTTTTCAAACATCCCCCCATGTACTCTTAGGTTTGGTGGCTGAGCGACCAAAAATAAACTATTGTATTTTGTATCGAATAAATTCGTTAAATGTTTTTCTCATGAATATATGTACATATACTCGGCTTTTAGTTGAAAAGAGTGCGCCGCAAGGTACATAAGAATTTTAATGGTTCCAAATAATGATTATGTTGAGTTTTAGTATTGTTATTGCTCGTAACAATGCGTAAATAAACTCTTCTACATAATATTTAATGGCACATGGAACTGGAAATACTTTAATGAGTTCGAAGGGGTGGAAAATGTAATTTTATTCTGTTGAAAGCTATCACTGTGGGTGAAGCTTCGTATTTGCTTGTAGTTTTTTTAAATAGTTTTGCCAGTAATTGTAACCATGTTCTGGTATCAAAAATATTTTCTATTGAAATTGCTCGTGAAAATTCCTAGCTTCAGCAATAGTATTTCCACTGTTAGTCGTCAACGATTATATATTTCATGAATTTTGTTAACACCTAAAACACATTCACATTTGGAAAACATTCAAACACATAAAGCGAGGAAAATCAATGCGCCAAGAAAAATGATTCACCGTTGTTCAGTCGAACTGCAAGTGTAACGGACTTTTCTTCGTTGCTAACCATTGCCACCCTCCCGATCTGCACTAGGGATAAATAACTCTTGCATGTACTTTCAGACAAATCCGGGAGAAAATCCCAACACCATGTAAATAAACAGCACTTCGTCACGAGTTCATTCATTCAGGAAAATCTTGCTACATTTAGATTTTCCTCATATGTGTCGATTTTCCCGACTTTTCGCACCGCACCGAAATGCCCCAAATACGAAACCTCGTCAGTTGCCCCCGCGACCCACACTCGTTGTTATCATGACTCTGGCTCTCATAATCGCATTTTTGTCGCCACCACGTCGTCACCGTGGAAAAACACGAAAAATTTCCACTTTTCCCTCAGTCAAATGAAAATTCCGTGAAAATCAAAATGGAATTATGTCATCAAGTAGAAATTCGTTTTGCGAAGTCGTCACCGCAACGAATGTGGCTTGCAATCTGCAGCGAATGCACTTCTTTGACAAGGGAAAGTATTCTCGGAAACTTGCTTGCCGAAACTAAAATGTAAAAACATTATAACACAACTGACAATTATATTCATGCGAACAACAATATTGCGAATGATTGATTATACGAATTTCCCGACGATTTTGAGAATGTGGAAAATGTGATCGGAAGAAACGACTCTTACGCCTCTTGGCCACTTTTTTTCGAAACGACAACAGCTAATTTTCATAGATTTTCTCACGCGCTTTTACCGTTCCGCTCTATATAGAACTGCGGTGCGGCGAGGATGATTGCTTTGAATTTTCCCAATTTTCCGCTGTGCCACAGTAGCTTTTGCAAACAGTCTGAAGCTTTTTTTCTGCTGGCCGACAAAATGCTTCGGGAAAGCATGTGACGAAGGATACATTGCTGCAATCATTTTCACGATGGGGGGATTGATGAGTCTGGGGTGTGTGAAAATCGCTGCCGGTTTTCTCGCCGTGGAAAAACTGCGCCGTCGCAATTTGAAGCATTTTCGGGAAGTTCAGCTCGTCAAGCACAATTCGGCGGCCGGCATCGCATTAACAATGGATTCCACCCACATCAGCCGCAGAACACCCCTTCATTCCTCTTCCAACAGTCGGGAAATTTTCCAACAATGCAGCGGCTGGCATGTTTCCTCAGTGCCACCGGCTTTTCGCGGTTTGAGATGTTTATGTTTTGTTTCGTTTGGGGATGCACGAAGCTGTAAACAGGTTGGAAAAGGATGCTGACAAAAAGGATATAACGAGCGGGAAACTAGGCCACGCTCGATATAAGGTGAAAGCATTGTGAAAAGCATAACTTGGCTGTGTCGTTGGCGCTTTCGGAAAGCAGTTCAAGTTTGGATCGTTTGGTTAAGAGAATCCCGGGAAGAATTGATTTCAGTTACATTTTAAGCTCTGGCCAATCCTTTTAAAAGCAAATATTGTTTTCACTGATGGTGAATATCGAAAGAGAAAGGACTTGCATAGTTCATTAAAGCCAAATGTGGTAGTTCTTTAGCCCTAAATGAAATGCTTCAGCGAAACTGTGTGTGACTTAAGGAGGGTGGAATTTAATTTTCAATATTTTAAACAAATTTTCAAGGATTATTTTTGAAAGTATGGTGAACAAATATTTATTTATAAGCAAAGGACATAATAGTACAACATTTCAAGAGTCTTCTGTAAAAAATTTGTGAAAAAATATTGTGCATAAGCCACTGACAGCAATTTGTATTTGTATACACCCAAAAAAAATTTGCTTAATGGTGATCAACATAACTCATTACTGGATCATCTCATCTGTTAACTAATAACCAAAAAGATTCCGATTTTTATTTCATTGATTTTTCAATTTTTGGAAGCAAAAACAGACGATTTTTTTGAATCTATGAAAATTTATTGATAAAAATCGGTGAATTTGTAAATTATAACAATAAAAAATACAACATCTTGATGTTGTAAGTGTGCAAAATTTGCAAAGGATCGGATATGTAGTTTTTGAAATAAAGTGATCACCGACTTTCAAAAAACTGAATCTGAGAATTGAAATTGATAACAATAGCAAATTGGTTGGCGAACATACATTTAAAATGGCTGTATCTCCGTCAGGTTTGCTCCGATCAATATCACATTTTAACTGGATACTATTGTACTATCGAATGAAACAATAAGAACAATGCCAAATAAAATTAACCACCCCCTTAATACGGTGACTCTTTTCCCAATTAAAAAGTAAAACTGCAAGCATGCATAGAACGCTATTCCTTGTTTTAGTTTTTACTAGTAGATTAGCAGATCTAGAGTTACTTTTTGCATAAATTCTTTGTACACAAACTCAATTAATTGAAAAGGCCCGAAGAACTCGGGAGAGTCTCATTCGTGGTCACGGATACTACGACCAAGCACTGCTATGTTTAGAGAATATTGTGCATCGCACATTCATACAAGTGTTATCTTTTCTACCTGATGACACCCATTTTGAATGTTTTCCATGACTTACTTCATTCAGAGTGTAATTATCTACTTTTAAACAAGGCAAAGTTGTCCTTAGGCCAAACGAGAGGCAGCTGTTCAGTTAATAAACCATAAATAATGCACGGAATGACTCGGGACACCTAGGTGTGAGATTTCCCTTAAAATCAGATCAGCTCCAAAACAGAATACTGATTATTTAAGTTTTATCATGGGTTAGAACCTCCTGGTCTATTCGACAACTTTCGTTTCTTAGTGTGCTTTTGGTTAACGACTTGCTAACACTATTGTTGCACATTAGTGGAGGTTCTTGTTTACAGGCTTTTTGGCCGGTACCATTATTAAATGGGAAGTGTGGTTTCGGCGTAACGGATGGCTCCTCTTCAGGTGCTGCCATTTAGCCACCCGATACGAGACAGCAAACAAGAACCTCCACTAATGTGCAACAATAGTGTTAGCAAGTCGTTAACCAAAAGCACACTAAGAGACGAAAGTTGTCGAATAGACCAGGAGGTTCTAACCCATGATAAAACTTAAATAATGAGTAAGCTACGTAGGCATACATACGAAACAAATTGACAGTCGTTATAATTCGCAGATGTAAAATTATAAAATAGTTGAAATATAGCGAGCTTGATCCATGAACAAGCCAGCGGTGGTAGTGCTGTCTCGTAACGGGTGGCTAAATGGCAGCACCTGAAGAGAAGTTTGTGAATTATTAACGTAATTTTATATTTGATAAGCTGATGGAGCTGGAATGGACGTTTCACAAAAGGACTGCATGGCAGTGGTGGCTCGTGGGAATTACGTTTGATAGGGACTACTGATATGAAACCGTCCATCGCCAAGTACAAGTTTAATACAATTTCTGAATTTCCATTCCACCTAAGAGACATCACATGAGTGAGCTGAGTAATTGCTTTATTTTAAAAGAACATTGAATATTTTAAAAAACATGCAATGAATTTTGAATAAAAATTAAATGAATTATTCTAATTAAATGGGGAACCGTGGTTTCGGGGTGACGGACGGCGTCCTCTTCAGGTGCTGTCATTTACCATCCGCCGATTACAGTCTCGGCGGTTTATTGTCCCCCCAGATTCAAAATCACTGGAGAACAATTTAATGATTTCTTCAAAAGCCTTGGTAGCCGATTCATTGCAGCCGGAGACTACAACGCCAAGCATACTCACTGGGGCTCCAGGCTAATCTTTCCAAGGGGAAGAACTTTGTGGTCAACTGTGACAAATTCTAGTAAGCTCTCATTCATATCAAGCAGGCATCCGACATATTGGCCGTCAGATCGTCGAAAAATCCCGGACCTCATTGATTTCGCTGTAATCAAAAACATAAGGCAAGAGCAAATATCAGCAGCGCAGTGCTTTGACTTACACTCTGACCACTCGCCAGTTATAGTGACTATCTCCAAATCTCATGTTATCCAAGAGCACTGCAAACTCACAACGAAACAAACCAACTGGCTTAAGTACCGGAAATATATAAGCTCACACATACCACCACGCATGCGTCTTAAATCTCATTCGGATATTGACAAGGCTGTTCGTTCCTTCTCCGAGATCGTGTCTTCAGCAGCTATACAGGCCACTCCTGAGCCCACCCGCCCTACCTCGTCTGCATACAAGTCGTCCAAAAATATAAACGAGCTTATCAGTTTGAAGCGGCAATTAAGACGTGAATGGCAGCAACATAGGTCTCCAAACCTTAAAAAAGAGCTATCCGCAGTTGGGAGAAAACTTCATGCAGTCCTGAAACACGAACGAGCGAAAAACATAGTACACTATTTTGAAAGCCTTTCACCAACCCAAGGGTCAAATTATTCGTTGTGGAAAGCTGCTAAACAGTTAGACAGACCAGTCAAACGGGAGTCACCAATCAGGCTTCCAAATGGGGCCTGGGCCCGTACTGATGCTGAAAAAGGCTCCATCTTTGCCCGCTACCTCGAGGAAGTTTTTAAACCAAACCCTAAACAAGCAGATGTTTGCCTCTCTTCCTATCCCATGCAAGCCTCCGATGTTCCAATCCGCTTCAAGGTCGCCCAGGTGATCCGTTCCATACGCGATCACATCGACCCAAAGAAGGCCCCCGGTCACGACCGCATTACTGGGAAAATGATAAAGGAACTGCCTAGAGCTGCGATTATACTCCTAACGCACATTTTCAACAGCCTCCTGCGTCTTGGATATTTTCCCTCAGCATGGAAGCTATCCCAAGTTCTGATGTTCCCGAAGGATGGGAAAGACCCAACACTCGCCACGTCATACAGACCCATAAGCCTACTACCCCTGTTATCAAAACTATTCGAAAAAATGTTACTCTCCAAGCTGTCTCCCCACATAAATGATTCAGAAGTAATACCTTCGCACCAATTTCGATTTAGGGAAAAGCATGGAACTATCGAGCAAGTCCATCGTCTAGTTTCTGTAATCAACAATGCTTTCGAAAGGAGACAATACTGCGCAGCCGTGTTCTTGGATGTTGCGCAAGCGTTCGATAAGGTGTGGCATGAAGGGCTTATTTATAAAATCAAGTGCAAACTTCCAGCAATCACGCATCAAGTTATGGAGTCTTACCTGACTGGCAGGAAGTTCTTCGTCAAGCAAAACTGCTTTATTTCTCGCTCCTTCAATATCAGAGCTGGCGTGCCCCAAGGAAGTGTTCTCGGCCCATTGCTTTATTTGATATATACGGCAGACTTACCAACATGCGATAAACTATTTACTTCTACTTTTGCTGACGACACCGCAATTCTTTGTGCTCACGCTAACCCCAATATGGCTTCTCAAATCTTGGACAACCACCTAAGAAATGTGGAACGTTGGCTGGCACAATGGAGAATAAAAATTAACGAAACCAAGAGTAACCATATAACCTTCACGCTTAACAGGGAAACTTGCCCTGAATTATCACTCAACGGAGTGCCTGTCCCGCAAGCGTCTTCAGTTAAATACCTTGGGATTCACCTAGATAGAAGGTTAACCTGGAAGAAGCACATTGAATCCAAAAAGGCTCAAATCAATCTTAAATTCCGAAATCTATACTGGTTGCTGAATAACTCCAATCTAAACCTGGACTATAAGGTTCTGCTCTACAAAGCAATTATCAAACCTATCTGGACTTACGGTATTCCACTTTGGGGCTCAGCAAGCATCTCTAACATAGAACTCCTACAGAGAGCGCAATCTAAAATTCTAAGGACGATAACTTCTGCACCTTGGTACGTTAAAAACGCCTGTATACACAGAGATCTGGACATCCCAACGATCCATGAAGAAATAATAAAACAAAAACAAAAATACGTCAACAAGTTATCCATCCACCCTGATAACTTGGCTAGGAGCCTTTTGTTTGAACAAAAATTTTCTCGTCTCAAAAAATCTAACATCTTATGCTAAAGGTTAGTTTCAACGCGCAGCAGTAAAAAAAATTATGAATTCATAACATAACAAAATAACTTGTTCAGAAGCATTGGCAACGAACAAGACTCACCTTAGCTATAAGATTTGAAAACTTAATGTTATTTTCTTGTACTTAAGAAAGATACATTAATTAAAAAAGCGACAAAAAAAAATTTACCATCCGCCACCAGACAACACGACCACGTCTGGGGGCGGATGGTAAATGACAGCACCTGAAGAGGACGCCGTCCGTCATCCCGAAACCACGCTTCCCCATTTAATTAGATGGTGCCAGCCAAACACCAAAAAACCTCCATTGATGTGCAAAATAGAGTTAGTAAGTTGCTAAACAAAGCACACTGATGGGCGGTGGTGTCGACTAGACACAGAGGTTTAAATCCCACAAATAGAATTATTCTAGCCAAACTGTTTTAGGGCCAATTTTAAAAATAAATAATTTCTATACTAAAGTAATTTCAATAAAAACAACAATAACAATGGCATAACTATTAGGTAATATAAGGATTCAACAAAAAATGGTATGTTGAAAATAGCAGCAACAAAAAAAAAGCCGAAAAAATTTTTTGTCGGATTTTTCGCTACGAAAAAAATCAATCTTTTGATTTATGTTGGATAATTCTTCAATAAATTATTGTAAACAGAGAATAGTTCAAATTGAGACGGTTTTAGCTATTTTGATCAAATGTCAAGCTTTAGTGCTTCCGAGTCTAATGAAGCACCTATCCAGCTCTGCAGATGCAATCGATGTTGCTGTAACTAATTCTATTAACTTATTTGTTTCTTGGAAAGATGCAAAAAGGGTTTCTTTCAATATAAAAAAACTGTGGAAGAAATGTAAAAATGTTTCGAAACTTTAAGTTAGACTGTTAGCTCATTTTATAAAATATTACTATCAATAAATGGAGAATATTCCACTTTTACTTTGAAATTATTTGCTGCGAAATTCGTGGTAAGATTCGGAAAAATTGTATATAAAACATAAACTATTTTCAAACGAATTTGTCGAACGAAAAATTGAAGCCAATCATTTTCAAAAGATTTAAGGTACTAGTATACATTAGAAGGACAAAAATAGCGAATTTTTATGAATTTTTTCTCAGCTTCTTCATTGAATATGAACATGTAACTTTTTTCAACAATACATCTATTTTTTGAAACTAGAAAAAAAAATGTTTTAATTTCTATTTATAAAACTATTCTATAGAGGGTGCCAAAGTTGACACCACCGTTTATGAAAAATTATTTAAAAAATTGCGGAACTTTCAACAAAAATTTGAAAAATCAACCTTCTTTTCCAGTTGAATTTTGCACGCCAAATACCTCTCCCCCCCCCCCCCCCAATTTTTTGGTCTAATTGAGGTGAGTTGTCTTGCGGAGTATTTTAATAAATAAAAGGCACTATGATTTATTAAAACCGGTTGAGTAGGTCCGGAGATTAATTAGCGGCCATTTGAAAAAATGGCATATCGCGTTCAAAGTTTGGCTTCGTTTTTAGTATCTTTTCTATACGTCAAAAAAATACTGAAACGTGTAAGAAGATGAAAATATCATGTTCTATTGTGAATGAACAGAAGAAACCGGTATTTTTAGAAAGACGAGGTAATACACAATCGATGCCATGCGGCCGGCGGCACGCACTTAAAATCGTTTTCTACTTTTCTTACGCTCGATTTTTTTTCAAACTATTTAAAGAGGTCACTATTAAAGGTGCGAGGAGTTGAAAAATGCCACAAAAAATAAATTGATATTTTGAAATTTTTAATGTGTAATAGTACCTTAAGAAGCCAGCGTCTGCACGCATGGTGATATACATAGTCCGAAAGCAAAGATTTTATTGCATCGAAGCACTAAACGAGAACTTCTCTATTTTCAATATAAAATTGAACAACACTTGACCGATATATCTAACTAACTTGAAGCGGCTGTAATGACACTGTAGAAGTCCTGTAAAGAACTATCGTTCGTTAGCCCCTCGCTAATGAATGTACATGAAATTGTTCGTTTCGAGGGCAAAATTTTTGCACACCGTCTCCTTGGACAAGTTTCAAATATTGTGTTAGAGAAGAAAACAAAAATTTCAATTTTTCTCTTTGCTTTGTTATCCATTTTATATGACTGAGTGATTTTGTTTTCTAAGCGTAGAGAAAAGGTTTCTGAAAAACAGCTAGTGCGGAAACCATGTTATATTATCGTTTGAAGTAAAAATATATTATGTATCAATTATAAGTCTAATTACTTTTTGCATGCATGTGATATTCACATTAATACTTGTTAATTTTTGAGTACTCCTAAGCCCTACTAGCCCCAAAAATAGAGCCACTACTGCTGTACTGCATTTCGTATGATCTCAAATCCTCTTTTATGCTCCTGAAAAATGGCCAACGACCACGTCTTCCAATACGAAAATTTTGCTAGCAATTTGCTGCTGCCGAATACTCGATCCTTCAATTTGCACTTGGGAGATTGTCCTTCATTGCCGTATTTTGCGAGAGGAACAAATAAGTTCACATTTCGCAGGATCTCCTTTTCATTAACCCTGATTAGTCCAGTCTAATGGTGGTTCAATCGTCTATTTTCGGTAAGCTGGTATTTTTTTCCGAAACGTGTAGGGAGTTCCACGTTGAGCTTAAGTTCAATTTGACGAGGTTCTAGACTCCTTCCCCTATTTGGTAGTCATCTTGAGAAGGAAACGAAAATAGGACACCGGGTATAGTGGTCCCGAAGAAAAATTTACTATTTTATTTACTATAATTTGACTCGTTTATCGGAAGATGAAAATTTCCGGATAAAACGATGGTACAGTCGTAAATAATTGGTTATAATTCATGAAGGCGTGACTAAAGAGTGGTTACGCAATATATAGCCTACACTTTGCGAAGAACACATTCAAGCAAGGCTTTATTTTTTAAATATGACTCTAGATAAAGCTTAGTACAAGAGCGATGCTAGCTCTTGCGCCCGTATCTAGGAATACGCATCCTTCTTCGATTTTCACGTTGATAGCTGGGCGGCTTCGTAGTGTAATTTTTGCTGGTTATACATTCGTGCAGCAAAAATTTATTGCAGGTGCCGGTGCTGTTGTGTATTGATTACAATTCGGACACTTTGATCGAACCACTCCTAGCTTACCAGAGCCGTAGCTCTTAAGCTGTTGTGCCTCTGGTTTGACGTTTTCCTTAGCCTTTTCGTCGGTTTTCTTTTTTTCGACAGTCGTTTATCACGTGACCATATGAACGACAGAAAATGCAACAATCCACTTTTTCGTGGTCCTTGGCGCTATTACCGTCAGTGTTTTTTTTCGGTTTCTGCCCATTTCGCTGTGTTCCTTCAGTTTATTTTCGATTTCTCGCGATTGAATTAACAATTCTTCGAAGGTTTCCACTCGATCACATTGGAGTTGTTCACGAATTTGAAGGTTAATTAGCCCGAAAACTAGGTCTATTTGCTCTTCTTCGTTATGTCTTTCCTTGGGAAGTTGCGCTAGTAGACTGCGTTTTTCGCAGATGAAATCGTCTGTTTTGGTGTGATCGTCTTGTTTGGTGGAAAATTTTTTACCGTATATCTGGTAGTATGGTGTGGTGGCAGCGAATGTTTTCCGCATATTTGATATTGCGTCGGTCCATGTTGTTATGTCGTCTCTTTTTCCCGCCCACCATTGTGCTGCTCTTCCTTCTAACAGAAGAGGAAGACCTTCTAAAGCGATTTCATCGAACATGTTCTCGCAGGTCTTGAATATGTTAATTTTCGTAATGAAGTCTTCTACTATTGGCTTATTACGTACCCCACTGTATCTTGCAGGCAGCTGGTAAATTTCTTTTTCCTCTCCTCACGGGGGGGGGGGAATTCGAATAGCATCTAATAATGCTTGAAATTGGTCTGATGAGAAATTCATTGTGGTGGTTTGCCGTTTCGGCGGGGGCATAAGAATGTTCTTTCTCTATTTATCTTGTTTCACTGGCCTCCAGTTGGACGCCAAACCATGGACCATGGAATCGTAAATTCTCTAAAAACAATACAAAAAACTACAAATCACTATAGAACTATTACAGAGCATCAGACTCAGACTCTTTTATGATGCCATTTTATTTATATGAAAGTCGTAGAAAAACTTAACCTAAAACTCAATCAGGAACTGCTTCCGTCACGTAGCTCTCGAAGGTATGCATTCGATATCGTCAGCCAAGGATGACGTTCCCTCAGCTACATCATTTTCGATTGGCGAAGATGACGTGTCGATAGCTTCATTAGCTGAACTACTTCCGGATTCGACTGTGTCAATCGGAGAATTAGTTGCAATTACCGGCAACGGTGCCGCGTGCTCCCATCCAACTGAAAAAAAGATAATTTGGAGGAAGTTGAAAACAGTCATAACGGCGGTGTACTGTAAAAATTGACCAAATTGTTTTTAGACGTGAACTATTGTGTATGTTTTAATTCTATTGAAATAAATCATCCCAGATTTTTAAGAATCGTTTCAAACGTCGAAAATAGATTTGGTCAATTTTTCCTATGAAATCGAGAGCCTTTTGTAGAGCTCGAACCTCACGCTCAACAGCATTTTCATATTTTTGGTCAATCATTGAAAAAATAAATTTTTAAGATGAGAATTTTTGGTGCATCTGTACTAATAGATATGCCTAAGCATGCACACTAATAAACTCGCATTTAAAATACAAAGCAACGTCTAAACCATCACTCGTGGCCATTGAGACTTCAACTTCAACTCGCACTGAAAAACATCATTTTGCCTTAAACGTCGATTCACTGAAAACATCATTTTGCCTTAAACGTCGATTCTACCTTAAATAAAACGAAGTTTAAACTTGCATTAAAAATCAAATATGAGTTTCATAAAATCTTTTTGATATTCATGAGCAATTTCACAAATCGGCACTGTGTCAAACAACAGATTTGCGAAATAAATCATGCCTATCAGATGAAAAGCAGACAAAAATAAGAGACTATTTCTCAAAATAACGCAAACAATTGAAAATACGTAGCATATGTGGAACCAGGCTCTCAAAGAGTTCATTGTCTTCATTATAAATACATACAGGGTTGCCTTTATAAATGATTGCAATTTTTTCGTTTTCAAACATTTTTTTTTTGAGAGAGAGTATCTTACTATGCTAATACAGATGTACTTAAATACATATCAACATAATTAGCCGAAAGCATTTCTTCTACAACATGCAAAACTGTTTATAACGACAACCGATTATAAATACCACATTTACATAGCCCCTTCCGGGTCTATATAACCGATATTCACTGTAGATTGATATTGTCTTTGGCGGTCACTGGTAAAATGATCGTTCTCTAGCACTTTTCAATGAAAACAAAATTTCTAGACGTCTCGTTTGTCTATGAAATTAATTTTTTCTTCTCCTCCTCATGCTTTGGCGGTGGCGTCTTTTTCGAGTTGGCAGCTGATTTCTTTCCAAACACCATGTCCGCGAATAGTCCGGCGAAAACTAGAACTGCTCCAAACCATTGGCGTAGCACCAGAACGTTGCCGAAGAATATTACCGAGCAAAGAACGGTGAAGAACTTGCGTGTTGTCGTTACTACCGAACAAGCCAGCGGTCCGTAGCCCGATACCATTAGGAAAATGAAGAATTGTCCAAGCGCACCGGCCAACGCAAGTGTGCTCAAGTGCACGAGCATTTCCGGATATTTGATGGCAAATCCAACGAATAGTTTTCCTTCGCCTAAAATAGAAAATATGTCAAAGTTTTTGTATGTCCAAATGCGAATCGATCTTAAATCCAATTGTTTGAAGCGTGCCTACAATTTCAACACTTTTCAGGGTTTATTTGAACAACTGTGAGTGCTTTTTCATACTATTGTTTAGCTAGTGCTTTGAAACAGTGTTAACTTTTAAGCGCCGACGTCTTTGAAGCGTTTTATTGGATCGAGGTGAAATCATTACCTCTCGTTACTTTTTACCCTTATTAATATTTCAACTGTACCAGCAATGAGCGGTGCTGCGGCAAATTCAAATGAATGAGTGTGCTTATTGCAAAGAAAACTAAACGACGCAACAAACAATTGCATTATCTAAAGCTCCGCTTGATAGTGAAGCTAAATCTACCTGTCAACAAAAGCGCCACTCCCAGCATGATGGTGCTCCACCAATTCATGGCCAACATCATTTGCTGTCCAGACGGTGCACTTGAGGCGCGCATCCTTTCCTGAATCGCGCCGATGAGTCCGTCCATTGAAAGACTTAAGAATATAAGCAACTCGCCCAGTCCCACCTTTTCTGGCTCGGGAAGATTCGCCGCTTTGCTCTCCTTGTACATGAACAGCACCACTCCCGCGACAATTGTGAGGACGCAAATGTATCGCGTCCATGTGTAGGATTTGCGACCGAGCAGCACGCCAAGGATCATCACCGGAATCGGTTTGGCAGACTTGGCCACGACCTGCGTGGGGAACGGCACCCACTGCAGAGCCATGTTCGAGCTGACCATGGCAAGCTGGTAGGTCAGCGCACAGCTTGCATAGTAGCCTTGATGGGTGGTGTCTTCGTTCTGCGGCTTCAGTACTAGCAACACTACAATTGAATATATTGCGAAACACGTTAAGTCCACTTCTTTCCAAATAAATAGTAATACAAATACCTTTCGCAAAAATCCAATTGCACAAGCACTGGATCCACACCAGCGCCAACGCATACGTGAACCTCTCCCCAATTTTTCCATCTGCGCTAACCTCATCGCCGTATCGGCCACGAGTGATTTTTTCCTGTATAATCCCGTAATAGAAGTAGCAAAAGAAGATTCCCAGGGCATAGATGAGAAACTTCGTCTGGTCGGTCATTGCAACACTTCACAGCCGGTAAAACTGCCCACCTCCTGGCTAGTCCTTGCTAAAGGATACCGATTTCCTGTTGGGAGATGAACAATGTCGATTGTTTAAGACTTACTTACTATACTGACTTCGGCTCCAACACCTCAGCTACATAAATAGACTAGACTGGCTAGCACTGCAATCCAGCGTGTAACAAGTGTTTATGTTGCGTCCGAAATCACCACGTCAGTGGGATTTGTTGACATTTTCAACGACATTTCTCTGACATTTCTGATGTAAATAAAATAAACCAATCCAACTTTGAACGGCCCCATTTTTAAACCAACTTTGAACGGACCCGCTTTTCATCCAACTTTCAACGGACTTGAACCGCATGTCGTTCCTTCAAAGCGGGTGTGAACCGGATGTGTACCTTGGAAAGCGGGACTACACCGCAAGCCGTTCCTGGAAAGCCGGGCTGAACCGCATGGTTCTGGTCACGGGTGGAACGAATTCTTCGTAGCGGATGGCGCGAACTCTGAAGAAGTCTTCCAGTGGTCTTTTAATTGAGTTTTGCGACACCTGGCGGGTTACATATTATTTATTATTTTTCAATTGTGAATTAATTCAATTCAAACTTTCCGTCGAATTCAAATTTTCGTCAATTTTGAACTTGGAATTGTCTTCATTTTGAATCACAAATTTTTAAACTACCGTTAGTATCCAGTTAGCAATTTTTGTGGAAAAGCCAGAGAGTTAGTAAATTCGACTGACTCCTACGGTTGAGATGTATAATAAAGCCCAAGAACTCAATCTGGATTGGTCGATTTACATGGAAAAAGGGAGATTCATTCATTCGTAAGAATTTACAATGCGATAAAGGAGAAGTATTTAAACTATAATATGAGAACCGCGAATAATATATTTGAAAAAGTTGCTAGGGCAGAACGCCTAAGGAGGGAGGGATCTAATAACAGTGCAGCTAATTTCTACAGGATCTTACCCATAAATTAAAAGAAATAGTCAAAGTATCATCTTTCAAAACAGTAGTGAGGAACATCTACTCGAAAAGCAAATCTCAGAATATTAATATTTACGAAAACTCAAGGGCTTAGACACCAAACCGAATGGATTCATTTGTAAAAACAGACCTTCATACTAAAATCAATGGTGTATCAATTTAGTGATAATCCAGTACTATCCCAAGGTATATAAACCAGAAGAGGTAGGATTTATTGCCCTAGGATTCCGCGCCGAGTGACGTATTATTGCACAGACACGCCCAGCAGTGCTGCCATCCTGTTTAAAAAATAAATTGGAAAATATTTGGGCAGCCCTGTTCACCTCATTATGATCTGTTGTTACGTCATCCGGCGGGGAGGGCGTGGCCAAATATACCCAAGTGAGATTTCATGCACACTTTGAATGAAGCCAATTTTTCTTTTTCCGACTGGAAATGTAGTTCTTGCGAGTATGTCATTGTTAGTGAAAATCATGTTAATCTATTGCTCAACCGCTGCGACTAATTTTCTTCTGCCAAATGAATAAGTGCGGTTGCTTAGAAACAGTTTACGCTATCACGCTATTACGCTTTATTAGTTGTCGAAAAAATTTGTTGTAACTGTTATTGGTTTGGCGATGGATGCGCCGAAAGTCGAACAGTTACAATCCTACTTTTATTATTAAAAAATTGATTCTATTGTCTTGCTAACTAACTAGATGACAACAACTGACACGCTCAATCGATTTGATATTTCTCTCCGCTTCATTTTAATGGCATGTGATTTTAAGACTAGCTCTGGTATATAGCATTTACCATTGCTTACATGTCTATTGTGAAATATATAATGAGGTGAACAGGACTGCCCAAATATTTTCCAATTTATGTTTTAAACAGGATGGCAGCACTACTGGGCGTGTCTGTGCGATATTACGTCACTCGGCGCGGAATCCTAGGGCAATAAATCATACCTCTTCTGGTTTATATACCTTGCCTTGGTACTATCCCTTATATCGATATTCATCGCCTGGGAAGTGCAAAGCAAACATACAAAAAGTGAATAAGTATATTGCACACGAATGGTGCATGCAACGAGTGATTTAGAGAGAGGCTTGGGGGAGGTGGAGTTGGTTTTAGTCGGTGTAAGCTCGACATGCCGAAAATCAAGAGCGATTTGGTATCTTTTGCAGATGTCCACCTCCAAACATTGAAAAAAAGGAGTGAAACAACCAGCCACAACACTTGTGGCTAAGTTCCCATCTAAACATTGGTGGCACTATTACACTCTCATATGGATAAGGTGTATCGAACTAAAAAAATTGCATAAGGAGCATAGAATCTAGCTGAATTTGCTGTGTGTAGTCTTACTCATTTTCTATAATTTTTCTTGAAAAATAAAACAATTCACTTTCCAAAAAGTCCGCCAAAGTATTTTGACTTCATGTTCTTTAGTAAAAAAGTCCCCAAATGTGTGCTGCGTAAAATTTAAATACATTTCTTGGAAAGTTATCAGTGAAAAGCTATGTAACGTTTTAGAACAGTAGGACAAGCAGGGGGAATGCCGTTCACTTAAGGAAAAACAGCCATATTTTTTATATTTTTAACTTTATATTGATAGTATGACAAAATAACAATGGCTTATCTAATCCCTAGCCAATAATTTTAAACAAAACGTGCGAATTCTTCACTAGATAATTAGTAATTAAGCAGTAACAAAAAAACAGTTTTGAGCGCCATTGCCCCTGACCACGGGTAATACCGCTCAGGCAAAGGGGTAATGACGCTCAAACTTGTGTGTATGAACAAAACGAATAATATCAATTTTAACGAATCAAATATTAAAGAAATAAACCATAAATAACTAAATAAATGGTCATGATCACAGTTTTAGCTTGTTATAGGTAATTTTAATTAAAAATAGGCACAATATTGGTGAGGAATAATGACATTTTAGTCTTTGGCACATAAATCACAAATATAACCTTCTGCAGAATCCCATCCAGAACACATGGCATGAGCCCAATGTCCGCATGAAGTACAGCGATACTACATCTCATTGTTTCTTCCGAATTCTTCACAAATAATACACTTGTTGTATTTACCATCATCCACACTCATGTCGTCATCGCTGTCGTCATTGAAAATATTATCTTCATATTCAGTGTCCGAAGAACTTTCTTGTAGAACTTTTCGCTTGTAAGATTTTACTCTAACGTTCTTTTGATTAGTTGCTTTCTTAGTTTTTATTTTATTTTGGTTATAAATCTTATTATTCTTTGCATTCCTTTTATTTTCTTTTTCTTCTAGCACACTTTTTAATGGAGTTGCTGTTAATAAAGTAGCATGTTGTTTTCTTTTTCTTTGACCTGGTTTAGAAGATGGTGCTGTAGTTGGGGTCTTAGCTATATCATAAAATGCCGGAGGAATTTGTCTTTGTTCATCGTATAGATCCCGATTAGATGGTCTTGGAACAGTTGATTTATTGGCGGCGTACCTTAGCTCATTAGATCGACTAGGGGTAGGTGTTTTAGGCCTATGACCAGAAAGTTCAAATTCTAGGTTTGGCGTCGTAAGCAATGGACTGGGTAGAAATGATGCAGGCTCCTCATTCGCAGTTGTGTCACAAAATTCTGCAGTTTCAGAATCATCAACATTATCATCGATTTGATTGGGTTGGTCTGAATTTTGAGCCATTAACGATGCTGCCAAGAAGTCTTGCTCGGTGAAAACGTTCGGGTTTAAAGGGAATATTCCCGTGGCTCGAAATCCAGCTTCTCCTTTGCTTATATTTGCAACTTGCGCATATGCTTTATTGAATAGACCTGCAACATCATACGGAGTTATTTTCGCCATCAAATGTGTCTTCATGTGCATGTTGCATTCTTGCCTGTAGGCAGCCTTTAGGGGTCCAAAGAAAGACACACCAAGAGGTTGAGTTCTGTGAGAGCTGTGTGGTGGAATCGAAAGCATTACAATATGATTTTCTTTGCAATAGTTGAAAGCTGAAAGCGAAATGTGACTGCTATGGTTATCAAGTATTAAAAGCACAGGAGATTCTTGTGTAGGTTTGCCATATGCTACAAAATGTTTAAGCCACTCGACAAATATATCTTCGTTTATCCAGCCATTCTTTGAGTTGGCGTAGAGAGCACCAAATGGTCCATCCTTTTCCAATAATGGTGTCATTCTCTGTCTGGGAAAGATGAACATTGGTGGTATGAAGTTTCCAGCCGCACTCATTGCACACATAACTGTTATGTTCCTGCCTCGTTCGCCGCTTGTCACTGCTCCCACTCTTCGTTGGCCTTTCTCTGCAAGCACTTTACCTGGGTCTGTAATGGTTGTAACACCTGTCTCCTCAGCATTATAGATGTTATTGGGAGTGAACTTATGCTTCTCCATGACATCACCAAGCATATTGTAGAAGCGAGTTATTTCTTCTCTATTAAATGCAGAAACCCTATTCAAGCTTGTTGCTTCAGCTTTGCGAACAGTTACAGAAGGGTTGCGTCTCATGAAACCCTGCACCCAGTCCATTCCTGCCGTTTGGCTGCTTGTATCAAAATTGTTTTTTATATTATTAAGCTCAGCGTACTTGTAAACACATATAATATAACGACCCTAAAAGCTTCACTTGTTGAGCTATTTCTCGTTCTTGCTGCTGATTAAAAATTGGTCTACGTCCTAGTCGTGGACTGCACATATTTTGATTTTTAAGTCTGTCTCTTAATGTGGTAAACGGAATGTTATGTGTTTTTGCTGCTTTCCTTTTTGACATCCCTCTTTCAATAGCAGTTTTAACGTTGACTAGGTCTTTTTCGTTCCAAGCCGCTTTCGCGGTGATCCTTGGACGATTTCTGGGCATATCTGGAAACAAACACATAACATCACTGAGGGGTAATGGCGCTCACTATGGGCGGCATAACCCCAAACGACGATTTTGGTTTTAGGTTACAATTTGACATCAACTGATTAAAATTCATCACGAATCTTTGTACTATTGCTAAATACGATAGTTAGTTACCTGAATTAATAATAGTAACAATAAAAAAGTATGAAAATTTCAGACTTACCGATACAAATAATAAGCCAAAAATTATATCAGAGCGACCGCAAACAAACACACGCACTTCACGTTCTCTTGCTGTGGACAAACTGGCAAATCATGTCGCTGCCTGCTCTAGCATCACAGCCTCCACAGTTCATCCCACGTGCCGTGTTTCTAGGTACCGCGGTTCTGAAGTTATAAGTGTGAGCGGCATTACCCTGTGAGCGCTATATCCCCTGCTTCCCCTACTGCAAACATTTCTAAGATCAAGGAAGCTTGAAGGACAATGGAAAACCACAGAATCAATGCTCGAAACAATGGATTTTTTAACTTCCCAGTATATGGGAAGTTCTTGTAATCGCCTCGAAAATCGAAATTGAAATTTTCAACATTTCTTTACGTTTTGAGGTCTATAGAGTATATATAAAGTGTTTTTAGAAAGGGAGATGTGTGTGTGTGTGTGTGTGTGTGTGTACGTACGTACGTCTGTACGTCCTTGGACACTTTTTTCTACGAGCATAACTCACGTAAACTAAGTTGTATCGACTTCGTTGAGGTGTCAATCGAAGCGTCTTTGCAATCTTAAGAGCTAATTAGTTTTTGGGACACTTCGGTCGAGGGGTTTGCTGTTTTGCCCGTTTGAAGGTCATTTCTGTCATGCGTTATATCTCGCGAACCCAACATACGATTTCCTTGAAAAAGGTGTCAATCGACGCGTATTAACATTTATGTAATTTTATCAAGTTTCTAAAAAAATCCTTGGAGCCGTTTTTTAATTTTTTTAAAAAAAAGTGCAAAAAATTGGGGTTTTTCCAAAAACAATAAATTTTCAACCTTATTTTCAAGTCCAAGTAGTCAATGTTTATATATTTCATATACTTCAAACAGTTTTTTAAAAAATGCTATCAAATTTTTTTTCTCATGATTACAAAAAAAAATCAAATAAAAAATCATTAACAGTCATCATGATCTTCAAGGTCATTTCTGTCATGCGTTATATCTCGCGAACCAAACATACGATTTGCATCGTTTAAGTGTCAATGTACGCATATTAACATTTCAATGAATCTGTCGAATTTTTAAAAAAATCGTTGGAGCCCTTTTTTAATTTAAAAAAAAAAAGGTCAAAAAATTATGTTTTTTTCATAAACAATAAATTTTTAACCCGATGTGCGGAATATAGTTATCAATGTTTATAAAATTTATATATTTCAAACAATTTTTGTAGAAACACCATCAAAACCTTTTCTCATGGCTACGTAAAAAAATAAATTTAAAATTAAAAATCATTAAAAGTCATCATGATTTTCAAGGTCATTTTTATCATTCACTATATCTCACGAACCAGATATAATATTTGTATCATTATGGTGTCAGTTGATGTGTATTAACATCTTTGTGAAGTTTTTAACATTATAAAAATTCGTTTCAGGCGTTTTTTTAATTTAGTAGAAGAAAATGCGAAAAATTATGGTTTTTTTCATAAAAAATATTTTTTCAACTTGATTTGCACAGCACAGTGATACCAGTTTATAAAATTTAGACATTCTTATCAGTTTTTGAAGAGGAACCAACAAAATTTTCTTCCATGATTATGAAAAAAAACTAAATTAAATATAGAAAATCATTCAAAGTTACCATGTAAAGAGGGTTCATACGAATGATAGCACTTTATATTTTTTATTCTAAAAAATTGTTGTAAATTCAATCAAAGTTTTAAAATACTTGCATAATTTAAACAGATTTTTAATAGTTTTTATGGTCTTTTAATTAAAAAACTGCTTAAATTTTGAAAACCAACAAAATTTCAATCAAATTTCCATTTGCGGTATCAACGCTTTGAATGGTAAAATGTTTTGTAGTCAATACTTTCCAAGATCATATGCTTTGAAAAGCTTTCATCGAATAAAAAATTGTAGTTTTTAGTAGATTCATTCTTTAGTAATCGTAAGATTTCAATAACCATCATCATTTGTAATACATTTCACTTTTTACATGCAATTGAACCTATTTTTGCCTGCTTATACAAAATTTTTCAAGACCAAAAAGGCCCCCAACGATTGATCCGCGTGAATATTCAATATCTCCTCATCGACCAAAAACCTTCCGTAATCAATGGACCCTCCCGTAGACGATATGATTCATACATATTAACTCATTCCTGTTACTGCCAGAATACCTCTCATTGTTATTACTTAAAGTAGTATTATTTTCAAAATTATTATTGTGTTTAATGTTGTTGGTGTTTATGTAGATATTACTGGGAAGTTGACCGTGTGAACCTCAAGGGTCGCACCTCGCGGCTTTTTTTTTGTGAATTCACGTCATATATACTTGAGATGTCAACGAATTTCAATATCATGTTTCATAGAGAATTTTCTCTCTTGCACATGCTTTTAAGCTAAAATAATAAAATTCTCAAAAATGTTTGCTTCATGTCCACCGACTATTCAACTTGCAGCAATTAATTTTTCAAATGAATTGAGCTAATTATAGTTATTGTTTATGGAATAAAGTACTATTATTATATTATAAAAACAACAATACAGGCAAACTGATAGACAGGCAGTTATGTTGAAATTTATATAGAATATAATAAAACGCCTTTAATACCCACCCATTATATCCCAATTAATTCCACTTACGTATACCTAAGCCCACATATTTTCTTTTGCAAGGATTAATTCAACACGACCTCTCTTCAAACGTTTTTTTTTCTAAATTAAAAATTGAAAAAATAGTCCCTAGTTTCGATTGGAACCCTTGTTTATCAAAAGAATTATGCATTCTACGCTTGACAGGATTTAAACCGAGATTAGTGACGAGCGCAGGGAGTGAATGCAAGCCCGAACACCAGTCACTTTTCAATCCAGATTCGCCTCGGAATGAGACGTTCAAAAGGTTATCACTGGTTAGGGATCTCAAGAGTGTTATAATACTATTTCACCGCCACTATGATCCCTGAATTGGCAAATCCTCTTTATAATTAATTTTTTGACTAGAATATTACACTTGGTGAAAAGGTGTATAGATGGTCGAGAATTGCGGCATTCTGATGATATCCTTGCACAAAGTGTATGAAGGTAAGTAAGTCCTTCGATAGATATCACTGTAATCCCTCTTCAAGTGAGTCGTTTGTGCGCATGTAGTCCCCTACATACATGCATATAGTTTTCCTAGCTCATCATTGTTCCTGTAAAACCATCTCATATCCTTATCGATAAATTCACGATCAATTAAGTCGATACTCAATTTAGGCAAATATTTCAATCGAAAGAAAATCTTGATAAATCATCTATTTGATATTTTGTTGAAATGTCACGGAAGCGATCACGAAAATGATCGACAGTATAAAATCTCTTGTGAGTTGAAATTCAATTAATTCATTTGCGACGTTGTAAATTTAATCCTAAACAAATATTTGAGAGTTACCCGCAGTTTACGGTGAACGGGTAGTAGATCTAATGATTTTTCAGTATATATTTCCATAGCAAAAGTAGGTCCTCTGGCAAATATTGCTTGAGGAACGTCGAAATTAATGCACTGTTTGTGTTTTTAGTCACTGATGCGAACTAAATGAGGGACATTCTTGCTGGTTTCCACCCTTGTCGTGCAGCTGTGTCAACAAATTTAGAGTTTGATTAATGCAAAATTTTGGCTAGATTGACAGGTTTTCAATGAAACGTAGTGTAATACAAAAGATGAACCAACGTTTAAATTACTCAATTGATATTTTAGATTGAAAGAAACGATCCTGAAGTAGTACCTTTGTCGCTTGATTAATAAAGCTGTGGAGAATGTGGAATTATGACTCGGAAAATGTTATAATTTACATCCTTTGAACTATTTTGTAGCCTCTTCTTCCTTGTATCTCCACATGCCCCAATTTGGGATCAACATAAAAGTGCTGCGAACATAGATACTTGTGTATTGGAAACAAGTATCAAATGCATTCTCTACGAAACCATACTGCACCAGGCAGTGGCGTATCCAAGGAGGAGGTTTACGGGTTCAACCCCCCCCCCCCCGCTTGAAGAAGAATTGAATGCTGAGTTGACACCGTGGTACAGAAAGATATGGCATCTTGAAATAGTGAACCGCCCAAAAGCGGCCATAGATGGGTTAAGCATCCCGAGCAGGGTTTGATGGCAGTGGAATCAACGCCAAGCGTCGGCCTAGCATTGGCGTACAACGAACGGCCAACGGTCAGCTGCCAGTGCTGGCCCAGTACTGGCTGAGTGCTGGCTGAGTGCTGGCTGAGTTCTGGCTGACTACTGGCCCAGTAGTGCATTCGAGTGCTGGCCCAGTGCTGGGGGTTGGCACTGCGCCAGCACTGGCGATCGGTACTGGCCCAATACTTGAAGCCATTACTGAAATATAACAATTTATGATACAAGCAGAATGTTAAACGATTTGGAGGAAGTTCACTAGTGAGCTCCAGTGCAAGTTCGTTATATTATAAGTATTGCTTAGTTATAATGCGCGAATGTATAGTATTGCATTAATATTGAAATGTAAAGTTCAAAGAAAACATGTCAGAAATCACTGCATTATTTGCAATTCTTGTTGAACTCATAGTTAATATTGATTGAACGCATAAACGTTCATTTTGTGGGTGTGGGCTGAATAGTATTCCCTTTCGTAGTCGTCGATATTTCGAAGAAATGTGTTGCAGGCGAAGGTAAATGGCACGAAAGTCACGTTATGTTTTGTTCTTAGAATGAACACACTAGTATACAATTTTTCATTATTGATTTTTACACCCGAATTGCTTTTAACAAGAACTAGAAGTGTCCCTTGAAAACAAATGAGTATGTTTTCAAGGGTGTTTTAATAATTTTTAGACATAATAATAGATTTTGGATGTCGTAGCAAGTTTTTCATCCAAACTAAATTGAATAGTTTTTAACAAAACCAGAAAACGTTTAAGATGATTTTGAAATCTTTTTGAAGCGTAAATACAGCGTCTTCTGACATAAAAACTTTTGTTCGATTAAATCAAATTTCGTCAATTGAAAAAGTTAACCGTATTTTTTTCTGATAGAAATATTTGTTGAATACTAATTGACCATTTTTCGACCAAATTAATTTTCCTGATAATATTTGAAGATTTTTTGAACTACTAGATCTGTGAACAATCATAACTTTTTGTTGATGTAGAAATACGAATGAGTTACGAGAGACTGGCAAAAAAACAATTCTGAATGCAGAAGCTTTTTCATTTGCACTTCAGCAATTGTTCCTCATACAATGCAATTAATTGCAACGCAGTCGACTTTGAAGAAGAGACCTTTTGTTTTATTCTTGGAGTTTTGAATTCTATTCTTATTTATTTAATAGAAGTCCAACTGATAGACGTCCAATCGCAACAGTGCGGCGGCAGTTTTATTGATTTTGTCCTTGGCGCCATCATTAAATAAAATAAATTTAGATGGATGATCCAGAATTTTATAAAACTGCATTTTGACCATGTTTGCTGGACATCACATCTTCGTGCGAGTCGTGCTTTTCGAGATATTGATAAAAATGTCTTCTTTTCCAAATTGCATTCATATCCGCCACTATACGGACGACTGGCAAATTTCATATCTCAAATTAGCAACATAAACGACTATTTGCAATGCAAATGCCACGTTACAACGCTCAGTGCTATTTCGTAGCACTCCCCCATTGCTGGCAAGTTGCTACGTTACAATACTCAGCCGACGCTCACCCGTTGCACAGCGACGGAGAGTCGCCAACGGCGGCCCGCTCACTCTCTCATCGATGCTCGGCTGACGGCTTGCTTTCCAATGTGTTCGAATGTGTGCACGTAAGTTCTTAACTGTCTCTGTGGTTTCGACGCTACAGCGCTTGCTTCGTGCGATAGACGTCGCGGGTTCAATTCTCAGTGGCAAAGGCGATACATCACTCACTCATCATTTGGATGCCGGCGTCTTCTTCACATACCGGGCGACGAATATCATGTGAGAATGATATTTTCATACAAATTTCCGTGGCTCTTGCCGCCGCCGATTCATTTTGCCATTTGAGTGCTGGCGGAGTAACAAATTCGTTGTATGCCAGTACTGGGCCAGTAGTGCGCCAGTACTGGGCCTGTACTGGGCCAATGCTGCTTGTGGATCTTGGCCCAGTACTGGCATACAACGTCCGCCCGTAGTTATCATCCAGCACTGATATGTTACTGGGCCAGCACTGGCGAACGAGACTCAGCGAGCGTAATGTGGTGCTCAGCCAGCAATGGCTTAGCACTGGGCCAGTTGTGCGACCGTGTTCGGGATGTGTAATTCAAACATTATGCCGAATATATTGAAATTGCTAGAAATATTGGCTGTTCTCCCAGTATCTACGTGTACAAACGAACGATCATTTTCAACATTACGACGACTAAAAACATACTTGCGAAATTCCACCAGCAATGAGCGGGTAAATGGATTAACACTTCTAAATATTCATAGCGATCTCACTCCATCTACAGAAGATGTGTTGAATGAGCTAATGAAAAAAAAATCGTCGTTTAGATATTTCACTATAATTTTATCCGGTGAAGGGTTCTGTTTTCTGCTTGAACATAAAATTTAAATCCCATTTTACAATGTTTCTCACCGTTACTTTAGATGAGTTTTGAATACTAAGTTTGTATCATTATCGGCATTTTAAAACTTTGATCACCTCGCGTAAATTTAAAAAATTCGATGATTCGAATGTAATGGATTATATATCTCAAGCATATTTACATAAGGCTTCATCATTGCCTGGGAAGAGGTTGGTAAAAATAATAATCGATGGCGCAACCGCCAAAATTTGGCCTTCAAGCAATATTGGAGTTATTTCATTTACTTGACAAACGGAACATTAGGATGTGAAGTGGTCAGGAACACGCTCACCAGTGATTATTACTCTGATTTGATTCAGGTTCTGATTGAAAGTTTTCGAAGTAAAATTCCAGAAAAGTGTAATTTATTTAATTCGCACCCATATGTTAAGAGCAACAGTTATATTTTTGAATGTTTCTTTCTATCTTTGATCAGAACCCTCAAAAAATGGATTGTTTTTATTTTGTCATATGATATTTAATCTGAGGATTAGGCCTATTGGGGATACCTCATTAAAAAAACGCGTACAAAAGTCTACCTCATGGATTACGTGGAAAGGACGACAAATTTGCTTGAGAGCGCAGAGTTGCTTCCCTACATGGGCTGCAAACAAGCTTAGCCAGCCCTGATTACGATAATACTCTGTCTGTCCTTAGTGACAGTTTCACTTTCCCACGGCGTTTACTTCATTAGTTACTTTCTTTTTTAGCCTGTACGTATTGAAGGCATTTCAATATATGTACTTGCAAACATGCATATACACTTTACAGTTCCAAGGGAGTCTACAAATACAGTGTAGATTCTTTCACACGCCAAGCGCATAATTTTATAATTTGAATGAAAATATCATGAATGATTCAAGTAAATGAAACGAGACATACATTCGGGCTAATGTTTGTCAGAATTATTTTTGGAGGACTCCAACTTTGACCGGTGAAAAAGTATGATTAAGTATGATTACATAATTATATTGTGGGGAGACAGGTGCCGAGTAATAATAAGAAAGTCAGTTTTCAACAATAACAAGTTTTATTAACTATTTTACTACAGGCGTAGAAAAAAGGCGACTTTAGAGTGGCTCTGCGACGATCGCGACTCGATCCAAGCGTGTGTCCTGACCGACTGTCCTTTTTGTGTGTGGCCCCTGGCATCTAAGCGGCCACATCTGTTTCGCATTGCTTTACATGATGAATAGACACTTGTCCAATACACCATGCAGTCGCATCTGTTTCTGATAATTTTATTTTTGTGTCCCAGAAAATATATACCATTCAAACAGGGACACAATTTGAATACTGTCAAGTGGCCGCCACTATATCTTCATATCAACACCGAAGCACTAGCAAACGTACGTAGTCAAGACTTCAAAAATATGACCCCCCCTTATCAAAATCCTGCGTACGCTACTGGCACCAGGTCCTGATGGTTTCTCCGTTGATGACCTCAAATTAATCAAAGAAAATATTGCTGATACTCTCGCGAAATTAAAAAATAAATGTATTAGGCAGGAAAAATTCCCGGAATACTTGCAATACTGTGCAGTTATACCGTTTTTTCAAGGGGGTGATGAAACTGACCCAAACAATTACAGACCAATCTCACTCTTAAATTCCTTAAGTAAAATCCTCGAAAAATTGTAGATTCTCGAATCAAAGAATTCTTATTGCAAAACGAAATCTTGGATAGAAACCAGTACGGTTTCCAGGCGGGCAAAGGCACAACAGATGCCACTCATGATGTAATTAGATTTGTAAATGAATACTTGGATAAGGGCCACTACATTGCAGCAGTTTTCGTGGACCTAAAGAAAGCCTTCGACACAGTTACACATGAAACTTTAATCAACAGGCTCGGTGAATATGGAGTTGTTGGAAAAGCAAATAAATTGATACGCAGTTACTTGACGGATAGATCTCAAAACACACTATTTGGAGGATTCAAAAGCAAAACTGCTGAATATAGCATAGGTGTTCCGCAGGGCTCGATCTTTGGACCAATGTTATTTCTAATTTATATCAACTCCATAAAAAAAGCAGACCTTGTTGCGAAAGTGGTTATGTACGCAGATGCCACTATGCTCGTATACTCAGGTAAAACTAATCTCGAAATTGAACAAAAAGGAAATACTGACCTGGACAAGTATTGGTATTGGCTTCTACAAAGTAGATTGGCAATAAACGCAGGGAAATACGGGACATCCATATCCTGTTGTTAACCGTTGTGATGTGGCTCAGGAAAATAATCAACCCAGCCAAGTTTGAATGCCACCAAAGTTTTCACCACCATGCTCCCATCAAAGTGTAGTATGAATTTTTCATTCGGCTTGTCGTGTATCACTGTTGAAAAATAGTGTAGTTGATTGTTATTTAATTTTTCTACGCCGCCCCTGCCTTCTTCTACAGTTTCTCTTATTCCATCGTCTAATTTCATTGTAGTTATTCGTAACAGTCGACCTATGGGCTTTGTGTCAACTTGAATGCCTTGAGCTATCAAATAAAGTATGAGAAGTACAGTACATATTCCACCTTCACCTTAGAAAATTTCAGGAAGTCTTTTAACCAAGCGAGATATGAAGGAATCGAGAATGCTATCTGTTTGTCTCGAGCTGTAGACAAAACTAGACCCAATCATATGTTTAGATATGCGTTCACTGGCTTTATTATAATTTGGTTGAGTAAAATTAATATTAACGATTTTAATTCAATAGATTCAATCTAATTATTGGATGAAATTAAAACCAGCATAATAGAATGAAATCTATTTAATCTCCCTTCATTATTTACACTTCATAAACTCTCTTAAAGAATACTTAGACGTATAGAAGATAAATTTGAAAAATGACTAGATGACTTATGTATAAAACAAAATATAAATAAATACCACAGCTTGAAATTATAGCAACCGATAAAAATAAAGACAATAAATAAATAAATAAAATGTTAGTCGTTAATTTAGGTCAAAATCAACTATAGTCCCGTTGACGAATGATGCGAATACATTCCACCGTTCAAATTATTACAATTACTATTATTGCCACCACTATTACCGCTTGCGCCTCCACCACTTTCGCTACTGCCCCCATTATTATTTACGCCACTATTTCCGTTATTGCTTCCGAAATTTCCACTATTATTGATACGTTGATTCGCTCGAGGATCTTCAGGTGTCCAAACACGAGCATATAATTTGCTTCCGGGATAACGATCGCCCTTTCGATGCCATGACAATGAATGCGAGATTCCACCACCTGAAATAATTACAATGCGATGAGTTATAATTTATCTACGTTTTTGCTGTAACTACATACGTAGAAGGTTTTCACCCCAAGTTTTTGTTTGCTTTTAAGATAAGGGTGAAATACTGTGGTTGTTATTTTTTCAAAAAAAAAAATTATATGCTCAGAAGGGAATTGAAAAAATATTTCTGTTGTAATCGATGTTTTTAAAGGACAAACTTTAGTAGAGGACTAAATCAGAGGGAGGATGTGAGATGGATTGAGGATTGAGAGTATCGCCAGAGTCTACAAGAATCTTACTGCTCTCATAAGTATTTTTAAATGCTTAATTAATTCTGAGCCTCTTGTCTACATCACCATTAATTATATTTTTAATAATTTTGCTGGGTCTAAAATGAAGTAATACTAAAATTACTCCGAATCATTTTAAGTCGATGAAACATCTACAGATTGACTTATGAGGTTCCTCATTCGTTTTTTAATGATACCTTTAATTGAACAAGATTGAATTTATATTGAAGATTATTTTATTGTTAACTTTACACTTAGGTGCATTTGTAATTCCTGATTTATGGTACCTATAATAATTTTTTGCTAACGTTTTCAGCAACTGTTCAAGAAGCCATTTACCACTGAAATTAGCCGCCGCTCTTATTCCAACCGTTTCATGGCAACTGAGCCTTTTATTGGTTCATATACCATCTTACAATTTATACACAAATATTGATTAAGAATTGTAGCTGGTAAGTTCACATACCGATCGGTCCATTAGTCCACAACATATTTTGGCGTTGGAGCAGCGATTGAGTCTAGTAATTAAAAGCCATGGTTAAGATGTTCTAATACTAGATCCTGTTAGAATTGTTTTCGAATATTTACAAATATTCCTTTTAGAAGAAAATATTGTCGACGCAGCTTTTTTTAACCAAAACTACAAAGTTTTAATTTATATGTAGATATATATTTCGAAGGCGACTTACCCTCTTCATCAGTACAAAGCTACTTAAATATAATGGCAAGATACAACTTCTTTTATCCTAAGATATCTTACTTTAAAGAGAAGAATCTATCCGGCAGATAAGAACCCTAAACACATTTTATTGTCTTCTTATCGGTTTTGTGTTCTTTTCTACCTGGTATTTTTAAAAAAGCTGCGTCGACTGTATTTTGGAAGACGACTACAAACATCGGACAATACCTAACATATATAAGAAAATATTGTTTGCCTGTTTCATTACTGCTGTATATTCAAAGGATGCGGAGAATCACTAGATCTTTCTCTAATTCGTCGGTATTCGTATGAAGAAGCCGACCATAATAGCGATTATCAATGTAACAATGGTTTTAGTCTAAAGCAGAATTGAAGTTAATTCTACATATTTTTTTAGACAATAAAAGCTTCATGGCTTAGTTGTCGTAGTGCCAGCCCTAGTTTTTGTAAATTAAAAATTTCACATAATCATCGAGTTGACTATTGTTTGTTTTCTTCTCGAATCTCCTACACTAGGATCAAATTTCTGGCGAAGGCAATTGTGTTGACACCAGACTTATTTTTGACCAAGTTTCTAATTTTCGGATTTATTTCGGCAGGAATCATCATTCTTATTCTTTTTGTCATTAAACATTTCCTAAAGAGGCTCACACTATATGCTGACAGTATTTTTGGTCCAGCTTCAAATTTTGTACAATTTCACAGACGCTTTATCGAGAGAGCATTTTTGATAAAGTATCGCTGTACATAGCTGCTACGAAAAATTTCAATATATGGAAGGAAAAAATTATCATGAAATCTTGTGAGCTTAATTTTTAAACAGAAGTTACTTTAAATTGCTGCAAGATTTGTTTATTGCATTTTCTCTTCCTCTGATTCATCATTCATAATGCTTTTATCTGTTTTTCATTGTTAATGTGGTTTCATAGCTGCTAAATTTTTCCACTTTTTCCCTTCTACAGGGTGGCGCAAAAGTTTCTGACCATAGTGTTTCTTGTATAAAGTTTGAAAGAAAAGAGATTGATTTAATATTATAATTTTATTATAAACTACACACATTGGGTAATATAATAAATAGAAGTATGTCCTCCTTCGTTTTCTATTTACTCTAAAAGTCGTTTTCTGAAACTTTCACATATTTTGTTTTAGGTAGTTGGCAGAAATTGCGTTCCACTCAACTTGTACACGTCGAATCAGCTGCTGTCTATTTTTTTGTCTAAGATCTCTAGAGACACTCTTCTTTAATTTGAACCACACATTTTCGATGGGATTCAAATAAGGGGAATTACCAGGCCAAGCAATCCACACATTAGAAAAATACTCATAAATTGCTTCATAAGTTTTCAAAGGCTTGGCGTCATCTTGCATCAAAATCACTTCCTTTCAGTCCCTGAATTGTTGGCGATTAGTGAGACATTGCACAAAAACAGGGAGAATATTTTTCCTGTAATATTCTCCATTAACAGACACTCCTTGGTGAACAAAGTGAAGTTGGCTTTTTCCGCGATCGCTCACTCCACCAGCTACCACGATTTTCATGTCGAATTTCGGAGTCTGTATTACGGGAATATTTGCGGGATTGCTAGTTCTCACTGTCCTATTCTGTCGAATGGGTATTGGATGCAGTTGGACCCACGACTCGTTCGTAAAAAGGATGTTTGCACGCAACGTTTCACCATGGGCATTGTCATCAGCAAATCTGAGGTTTTTGAGATTTTGGCAGAAATTCAGCTGGTCTCGAATGTTCTTGGAATGGAGAGGTTTCTTGCGTTGTCTACAGGCTTGCCGGCCCCAGTTGGTTGACTGAATGTATCGCTGAACGGTTCGCCTTGACACGTTTTTAATGGTCGCCGGAAAGCTGTTAAGCCGTTTCGTCATTGTTCGCGTCCCCACCCCTGATCTGTTTTCAGCCAATGTTCGAATTTTTCTTTTTGCTTCTGCTGAAAGTACCAACGGTCGACCATTTCTTTGCACATCCTTCACGTTTCCTTCTTCGGCATTGCACCATTTTTTCACGGTGTTCTTGCTGATGCTAAGTATTCTGCATATGTCGCTGCAGTTGTACTCCAATCGATGCATGCGTTGAATTGCAATACTTTTTTGAATTCGACCACTTACCATTATCGTCGCAAAAAATTCCAATTCAATTCGTTGAAGATTCACTCAGTTTTTAGGGTTTGTACAAAAGAGCATTAAAATTAGGTTCTTTCGATAAATTTGGTACTTTCACTTCAAGTAACAAAATCTTAATGGTTAAATTTATATTGTCAAAAGTCTTTTTACTGTACAGGAGTTACAATCTAAAGCTAATAAAAAAATATTGCATATTTTACTTGTAATTAGGCCTACCTATAAATCCTCTTCAATAAAAGTCATTATTTTCATATTTTCATTTAAATATCTGTTTTCACTCTTTATGGAAATTGATTAAAGCTATGTACCTATAAGAAAATTTAAAGTGGGTGTCAAAATTTTTGAAGATAGTTTTTTGCCGATAAATATATTCGGGTTGATTTTTCATGTCGAAGTTCAGAAACTTTTGCGTTACCCTGTAGTATTGCTATAGAAACGAAACTATTAATTTGTGATAAATGATTCTGCCACCCAGAGATAAATAGTTCTCTACGTGTCTGTGGGTCGCTTTAGAAACGAAAGATTTTCAAATCTGCTATCTGTGTAATACATATTTAAAAGCATCAGATCCTACTGAAAGTTCTCTAATGAAAAACCATCTTGGAACTAGCAACTGGGTCGTAAAAAATTAAAGGATGGTAAGATAACACTTTGCATGAACTAATGTAAGAATAATGTCCAACTCTCCCAGTAATGTCACTTGGAATGATAAACATGGTTCCTCTCCGGAAATGATCTGCGAAATTTTTGCTGATTTTTTCTATTCTACTTACTCTGCTGTCACACCTCTAACGTTGCCTTACATCTCCCATCAATTCCCATCTACTCTAGTTACTATTTCCACCAATCCTTCTGATATCCAAGCTTTGATGGATTCACTTGATTCCAGCGTTGGCGCTGGTCCTGATGGGCTTCCCAATGTCTTCGTCAAATCATTATCTTCATCTCTGGCCATTCCTCTCTCTTTCATTTTCAATGCTAGTTTATCCTCTGGCTCCTTTCCTAATGTTTGGAAACAAGCTAATATTTTTCCAGTGCTTAAATCTGGTTCCCCATTAAATGCTTCAAATTACCGCCCCATTTCTCTACTTTCATGTTTTCCCAAGCTTTTCGAACGCATAGTTTACAATAAAATTTTTCAATCCCTTTTCTGTAAGCTGTCACCTGCTCAGCACGGGTTCCTTCCTAACCGCTCAACCAACTCGAACCTCCTTGAACTGACCCACACAGTCGCAAAGGCTCTCGACAATCATTCACAAGTTGATGTTGTGTATACTGATTTCAGTAAAGCCTTTGACACGGTTAATCATTTTATCCTTCATCATAAGTTGGTTCACTTCGGCTTGACTGGTCAGTTGTTATCTTGGCTTATGTCTTATATCAGCGGCCGATCATGCCGTGTTAGCCTATGTGGTGCTTTCTCCTCTCCATTTTATCCTCCCTCCGGTGTTCCTCAGGGATCTATTCTTGGCCCTCTTCTATTCCTTCTTTTTATCAATGATCTCCCTCTAGTTGTAGAGTCTCAGTGTCTTTTGTACGCTGATGATTTAAAGATTTACAGAATTATTCGATCTCAAGAGGATTGTCTTGCTCTTCAATCCGATCTGGATGCTGTCTACATGTGGAGTCTTGATAATAATCTCCCTCTTAATATCCTGAAATGCCACACAATGTCTTTCTCCTTAAAACCGAATCCACTCAGTCATATTTACACCTTACAGAATCTCCCGCTAACTTCTGTCTTCCAAATTAAAGATTTAGGAGTGACTTTTGACCCGAAACTAAAATTTGAGGCTCATATTGCGGCGATCACCACGCGTGCTTCTCGAGTCTCTGGGTTTGTACTAAGGCACTCGCCTTACTGACATTTCTTCCTCCGTGCGCTTCTACACTAGCCTCGTTAGACCCATCCTTGAATACTGTTCTCAGGTTTGGTCACCACATCATCAATTTTTGGACCTTTTGTTAGAATCCGTCCAACGCAAATTTACTCGTTTCCTTTTTTTTAAATTTAATATTCCATACACACCCTATGTTGATCGACTTGCCAAGCTTCAACTACCTACATTGAATTCCCGTAGACTCCTCTTGGATGAATGTTTTCTGTTTCGACTTCACCACCGTCAATTAAACTCTATCCTTCCCGAATACTTAGAGTATCGTACTTCGTTACGTCCTACTAGGTACGACAATATTTTTGTCATACCATATGCTCGGACTGAACTTTATTTCAATTCGCCAATGTTGCGTCTCCCTAGACTTCATAATGAACTGCAACTTGGTCCGTTTCCTACTTCATTAATTAGCTTTAAGCGTAGACTTAAGAGCGTGTTATACAATTAATTTTATTTTTTTATCTTTTATTTTTTTATTTTTGGCTTCATTTTATCTTATAATTGGGCTATTAGTCTGTTAGATGAATTTATAATAAATAAACAAATATATTCGTTTTAGCCACAAAAGAGTAAAAAAAAGTGATGTTCAGTTCAAATTGAGATTAAGTTGGGTATGAATTATCAGCTTAGAATTCCTTACAAAAGATAATTGAATATAAAGGTTATTTACGTGAAAAACCCAAATATTATTCTTGACTAGCATTTATATTTACAAATAAAGGTTTTAAATTAATATACAAATTTAACGAATAAATTCTTCCAAGAAAATATTCTCCTAGGAAAAGTGAAGCATGTTCACAAATAATTTTAAAGTTTTCGATGAAATATGTCCCAAAAAATGTTCTTCAAAACAATAATGAGAAAATATCAATTTTAACAAATTGTCACAAAACAAATTCAGGTTTACAATAATATCGAAATACGTTACGATAATATGAACATTTTTCCAGATATACCCATTTCTAAATATTTGCTTTTAGCATTTAAAATAATTTTGATAAATTACTCAAGTGTTAACGAAAATATGTGTGTTTGAGTTTCCAGAACTCCACCACTGCTACTTTTACTAAACAGCTTTGTTCAATAAAATATTGATGAAGCAATAAAATATGATAGATACTCTACTGATAATTTACACTCACGTTAGAGATAAACTTATATTTTGTCGCAATGACATGGATTATTTTGACGATGAGACAATTTAATAGCTTGAAGACTTGCCTTTGAATTCAAATCTAATTGCTATTAGTTATAAGAATATCATTTCAGCAATTTTAATTCATTGTTTGCTTTTGTCTGAATTTGAAAAAAATCAGAGTTTTTAACGTATTTTCTTCTTACCAATGGAAAGTAAAAATCAAGTTAGAATTAACTTCACAATTGTAAATTATTATTTGAAATTGATTCATCCCATAACAATATAATAATAAGTGTATACAAATAATAAAAATTTAGTTGAATAAAGTTTAAAGGTTTTTAATTTAAGCTAAACAACTTCTTACACTATTGCCATCATAAGATACATACACAAATTGGCTATTTGATCAATGATTCTATTGAATGCTAAAAATAAAACCTACCAATAATATACCATCGTTCGCCTCTACCATATTATCAAATCGACAATTTTCATGCGAGACATACATAATCACTCCGTGGGAAATTCGTTACACCAAGGCAGCTGTTTGTCTCTTCGTGTTTTCGAATTTCCATCCGATGAAAACTGAGCATGAAAAAGATAGAAGGGTCGCTACCACGTTCATGCGTTCTGAAACCCATTTTAGCCATCAACATTCAGTATTCCGTCCTCGTAATAATCGTGGATGACTGAGCCCAATTGAAGTCCTCGCTCACATCATATAAACCGACGTAAAAACAATGCAATGTATATTTTCGATTCCTTACGAGGATTTGTAAAAATCTTCGACGTATGGCAATTTTTCACACCAACCACAGCATCACTACCGCCCACCCACTTGAGGTGCCCAATGTCATGCACGGAGGGTAGTGAGATGTTACAAATTGATACAGAAAACGAAAGACTGCACAGCACCCACCCTTGACTATGGTCCCTGGTCCATTCTGAAGTACAAGGGTAGATTTTGTCAGTTTTTGGAGATACTTAAGTTTCAATTGTTTACTGTGAACATTTTAAGGATCTTGCAGGGATAGTGTGCTTTCAACAGCTGCGCAGGAGGCAAAGGCGGATGCAACGGAATTAGGAAAAGTGTTTGCTGATGTCACAAGCGGTGAACAATTTTCATCCCTTAATGGATGTTTGATGATGTTCAACAACCGTAATGAACTGTAGGGGCGTAATGTTTGGGGAGCGATAGGCAAGGGTGGGTTATTTTGTAATTGTTTGTACTTTACAAAGAAAATCGTTTTAATATATATTTGCGCTAACAAGTTCTTGGACACAATGCTTCAAAAGGCATAAACCAAAAAGTTTTCAGCCAAAAATATTTCGATTAAACCATTGGAAAAATTTGAATGGCACTATTCGAATTATTTATCTGTAAGACTCATTTAAGATACTCAAACTTGTTTGATGGGTTGTGAAAATTTAAATGTGGGCGAGTTTCGTCAAGTTGAAGGGAAGGATTAATGTATATGAGAAAATTTAGATCAATATACTTGTTGGAGGAAACATTGATTTATAGAGTTTTGTGTCTTTTAAGAAGTTTTGATCAAGATTATTGTCCAACGAAAACTGTCGCATTGCACTTTTTGAAGTCAGTTGTACTTAAAAAAATAGTCTTGTATAGCATTTTTTACGCACATTATTGACTTTTCAAACCTAAGTAATTGAAATATCCCATCGAGTTTGTTTCGCACCCATATAAAATATTTTTAGTGATGTAAGACGTCTCAAGGAAAAAGGGTTGTATGATGTTCAAATCATGCCAAAAAGGTAACAACTAGCTAAAAACTTTTCAAAATATATAATTTATTTTGCGAGTCAACCAATCACATCTCTTTTTTTTAATTTTGAGATTACAATTTTTTATGATAAACTCTTTAAAAACAGAAAGAAACAATAAATACCAACGCAACAAACACTGTATTTTGAAACCATTTTTAAGCTTCTTTCATAGTATCAATTTATTTGAATCACTTTGTAAGGCAACCCTTTCCAATTTTCCTGTTTTTAAAAAATCTATTCACAACCGCAGCATTTTAAATAAAATGATATAGCAATATCCTCATTTTGGAAGGTACATCCACGGAGCGCACCACCCATATACACATGCATATACACTTCTGCCGCAAACTGACACGTCTGCATTATACTTTTGATTAACCAAAAACCGGAACTAAAACTGTGTTTTGTCCCAGTTATGATCCTTTTGATCGATGATCCAAAATTTCACCGAACCGTCCGCGTACCGAATCGCCTCAAATGTTGGAAAAGCATGAAAATCTCAATTCGTCACGGCCAGCCGGGAACCATTTCAACCACCCCGAACAACATGCAGCTATTCTTCATTGCAACCCCGAAATCGCTTTCTGATCGACCTCCTATTGTTCTCGAATTCCATTTAAATACGATCGTAAACGATAGCGAAATGCCGGATTCAGGAGAAACAATTGTGCAATATGTAACTCTGAGGTTTACGCGATTAATGGCTTGTTATATTATTCTTCGATCTGTAGGTAGAGCCAGGACCTCAACAACCACACAATTCTGTTGGGCGTTATTAAATTATCAAATTGTCAGGATCACGTAAGGTTCCGGTTGATTGATTGCTCACAAGCCGAGGACCACAAGGTTCATTTATGGGTCCTGTACTACTTAATTGCTTCAAGGGTGCCACTGCCACTGATAAAAGGACACAATTGCGTGCACCCAACTCATGATGTTGGTTGTAGGTAAAATGTTTTGATATGTAATTCTATCACAGGTTGTCTGTTATCAAGTTGAGGCTAATGACAGTGTTTAGAAACAGTTACGGGGGTGGTGATTATTTTAATTGGCAAGCTTATCGGTAAGTTTGCTGCCAGGTGGACGAAAGAACTAACAAAACAAAATTTTGTAATGGAGACTCTAAAGATAACAAGTGAGCACTTTCGATAAAACGGGTCAAATTATGCAGCTTGAACAATTATATTCAAAGGAAATCAGCTGGAAAATCAATAAAGCGGTAATAGTACTTACTTCTATCTCTCAAGATGATTTTTTTCGGTGGCTCTTTCAAACAATTTCGCGGTAGACCACTTAGACCTGTATCGTTGCCGTTCTTATCCTTTTTGACTATTTCACTTAAAAATCCAATGTAGTTGATTGCAAGCTTCAACGTATCCACTTTGCTTAAACGTTTCTCGTACGGCAAAGTGGGAATATGTGATCGAAGTCCTTCGAATGCTTCATTTATACTTTGCATGCGTCGACGTTCTCGGAGGTTCGCTGCCTGACGCTGTTGCGCTTGCTGCGATGCACATTTGATGCGGCGTGATTTGGATGGCCTGAAAGAAGAAGAATCCATTGAGGATTTCATCAATACAATCGAAAGTCCAAATAACTACATCGAAGCATTTTGAATAAGAAACCTTAGGTATGGATGAAAAATGAAACTTTAATAATAATAAATAAATATTGATTATTGTTATTGATTTCAAAAGCGACTCACCTCTTCTCCTCAGTATTTTCTTGGTCACTGTTAAATCCGCAATAAGAATCACTATCCGAGCTGTTATCATCACATAAAAAGAAATCCGATCCACTCGACGACGATCCATTTGTGACTGGCGATCCTTCGAAAAAATGTCGTGCAATTGACGTGTCGAATTCAAAATGATCCATGGAGAACATGTTTCTGGCTCCAATTTACACGACACTATCCTCAAAATATATCACAGATTCCAATGACTAGAATAAATAGTGCAGACCTAACCCCATGTAAATTTATAGCTCGTAGCAACGGGGCGCACTCTATTCAATGGTTCTTAATCAAAACTCGCCACATCTGATCCTTAGATTATCTAGTAACTTTGTCCCACCCATAATCCTATTTAGGGGTGATTTTCCGTCGATGTTATCAGCTCGTCGCGCAGTGGGTTGATTTCGCGTTGATATGTTTATTCCTTTTCACTTAAATATCATTTATTCGCACCGACTAGGGCTCTCTCTGGGAGGCGCACGTGTTCAGAACAAGTGTTTTATGATGTTAAACACATTGGTTGAGGGTTAATAGTAAAATGGGGTAGCATTGTTGTTTGTTCATGTTTTCGTTCTTATCTGAAAAAAAGTATAAACGATCATAGATATAGATTTAGTTGTTTTTTGATGAAGTTCAAATGCTTATGAAAATATTTATACTTTGATAAGAAATCGTTTATGAGAGATAGTTCATAAATTGTGTGTGCTCCGAATGAAATAATCATAGCATACTTAATACCTCTGAAAACTATTTAATATATATAAGGTTAGGGTAATGTTAGATATATATTAATTTTTCTTAAGACAGACAATTACATTATTCCGATGATTTTTAATGCTTTAGATTTTATTGATTTATTTATGCAAACCATACATATTTTCATTCAACAACTAATGGGGTACTTTATAAATCAAAAACCTCCCAAATACAAATTCTAAGAAAATGATATTGCAAATTGCATTTCAAATTGATTATGTTAATGTGTTTGAAAGAGGAGAGATAGATAATAAATTTTATCCCTTGCAAGTCTCACTGATGAATATTATGCGTTGATTCAATAATTTCAATTGTATCTCAATCAGTATTAAATTAACTCAAATGGACACAATAATTTCAAAACGTAATAAATTTTTCTCCTAAACAAATCTACAAACCACCTCAAGAATAATCTTAAACCCAAGTATTCGATAAAACGAATATATTTCAAGCAAATCGCTTCATAGACTTGTTAAACGGCCTTTTTAATTATTATTTTAATAGATTTTTGGCATGGATTTTTCGCCCTGAATTTTTCTGTAAATTTTTATCTTCTTGAAAATTTCACAATAAAATACCAACAAGTTATTTTATATAAATTCCATAGAGTTTTTTGACATATTTTCCTTCGATAATTTTTACTGTAAATTTACTAAATCATTTTATAGTTCAGTTGTAACATTGCAAGCAGGTTCGGCTACTTAACTCAAATATTTACTCTCTTATACCATACTCTTCGATTCGAGCATTTAAACAGAAATTCGTATACTTCAACAAAATATTATTATACTTTTTTTGATCATTGATTGTTCTGAAAAGTTTCCTCTAGGGTTTCATTTTGTATAAAAATTTCAATTTAAAACGCATCTGGTAAAATGTGTTGATAAAAATGTCGCATAGATATTTCGGAAAAACTTCCAAAAGAGACTTTATGAGAGTTGAACGAACTTAGATACTACGATTAGACTTCCCTGAAGTCTTCCGTTTAGAGTTTTGATGCCACGTGCGGTTCCCATGAGGTTGCGATGGGGTTTGTCGCAGTTGGAAACATTTGGTACGCTCAGAAACTAACAATTTTAGAGAAAAATACTCAAAGTAAGTTTGGTAGATAATTTAATGTTCTATAACTGGTACTGAAAGTTGTTTCCGAAAAGTTAGTGGTATATAAAAAAATTAAATTCAAGAAAACTTTGAGGCTCTGTAGCTCATCGACTATAAATTTAAAATAGGGATATGGTAGGTGAATAAGGAAGCATCGTAAGGCTCAAACGAAAAGAACCAGAAATATTTTTTCGTAATATCAATATTTTCGTAGATAATAGCAAAAAACGTTGATCCAAAATGGCTGCTAATGCCAACCTTTTAGGTATTACCCTCTGCGCGCATCCTTTTACTAACCATTGATGCTAAATCTAACGATAGCTTTTTTAGATGACAGAAGCTTCAGATATGATCGCTTCTGTATGTATTAAAAACGAGAAGCAAACATTTTGATCAAAAATCTCCTTCTGTATGCATATACTTATAAGCCAAAGTGTCTATATTTTTAATTGTACATGAAAAAACACACATTTATATATACAGATATCCCAAGTATAATTTTGATAAGAGGATCCGCAACTCAAATTCTACTCTGGCTGATTGCGATGTAATCAATATATATGTAATTGATAATAAATTTTTTTTGGAAACAATTGCCCTCGCAAAATACATATATTCAATGATTTTTGTTTAGTTCAAAAAAGAAAATCTTTATAAAAAATTTGCCAGAAGGGGAGAAATTCAAGAGATATTCTGTTTTTCAACAATTCAATGTAAGAGTTATCACGAATCAAACACAGCCATGATAAAATTTATTCACTTTTTTCACTGAGAATTTCATGGAATTTCCTTAGTATAAGGGTCCATCCATTAATTACGTAACGCAATTTTTAGAGTATTTGAACACCCCCCCCTTCCCCAAATAACACTTAGTAACAATTTTAAAGACCCTCCTAATTACGTAACAAATTTATCGTACCCCTCAGACTTTTAAATATTTTAATCACAAACTATTAACAACGCATCTAAATTTTGTTTATCGCGCGTAGCGTATGCTGACACCTCGTGGCGCGGCAAATATAGTTAAAATTTGACTTTATGATTTAGTTTTATAAAAAACTATTTTAAATAATTTTAAATTTCGTTACATAGCATTTTGCTAGACCCCCTACCACCATGTACTTAGTAACATTTTCAAATACATCCCCCCCTCCCCTTGGAGTGTTACGTAATATATGGATGGCCCATAACTGAAAAGTTTCTTCAAAAAACTTCAAAATAACAAAACTTTTCTAGTTTATGTAGATGTTGAGATTAAAACTTTAATAGTTAAAAAAAAATGAAATGATTTTCATGATTAAGTTCATAAAGAGAGGTTGCCGAATAACTTTTTACCTTTCTTTTCCCATTTCCTTTTTTTCGTTTGAGTGGGATTGATTGTACATTTTGGTTTCCGAATATTGTTTATTGATTCAAATAAAAAAAATTGGGGTCAGTGCGACCCTTGAGGCCCACACGACTAACTTCCCAGTGGGGTGAATAAAAAAGCTAAAATTTGTTTTTATTAGTAATTACTATTATTAATAATAACTATTATTAAACATTATTATTCTGAATTATTATAATTACTTTTATTATTTTTATCAATTTTTTATCTAACCATAAAAGCTTTGGAGGAGGAGGAGAGGAGATGAAGACGTCTCCACCACCTGGTCATCCTCTACCAGAGCCTAGGCAACGTCGTCCTCCTCGTCTTCCTTCTTGTCCTCCTTTTCGTCCTCAACCTCGTTCTCTTTCTCGGCCTCGAAATCCACAACTATTATTGAAGGTATTTAATTATTATTTACAATAATCATTCGTTATTAAGAATGTTTGACCGTTACTGAATAATTATAATTGACTTTATATATACAATATCAAATTATAACTAATATTATTTGATTGTTATTAACAATATTAATGTATTTAAAACAATATCCAATTATTAACTGCATTAGCGTCTCTACTCCCATTCACCCAAACCTGATAGTATAAGTTTGGAATTTCATAAATTAATCTTTATTTTTTTGAAATAACATTTTTTACAAATTTGATCACAATTTTGCTAAAACGCACAATAATAACAACATTACTATGAGGGTATTTGGTATCTGCACGAATTAATAGTGCGTATCAACAGTTTAAAATAAGCAATTTTTAGTAGTTTTTTCAGTTTTTTCATCCTAAATAAAAAACGGCTTATCCAATTTTGCTGAAAAGTCATTCAGTTTTAAGTTACGTAATTACACGTCGTTTAAAACCAGTCTCACGTCAATACAATCTTTGGTTCTTGAGATAATCGAGACGAAAAATTATACCGAACGCACATACGTACATAAGCACATACGCACATAAGCACATACGCACATCCGCACATACGTACATACACACTCACAGACATCTCTTTAAAAACGATGGATTTGGATTCTAGAGACCTTAAAACGTGGAGATATGTCAAAATTTGGGATTCGCAAAATCAACCCCATTACAATAACTTCCCATAGGGAGCTGGGAAGTTAAAAATTCCATCAATCTGCAATTGCAGTACCTAAACATTCGGAAAAGGCTCGATTGAAAATATCATGACTCATGGATTTTATATATTCAAAAATAGGTGGACCTTCACTGAAACGTAATTACTAAAAAGCGGGTCTACAATTTCAAGCGAAAAAATAACATCCGAAAGTCCGTCTAAAAAAGCAAGAAAGTTTTCTTTAAAACTCCCCGGAGAAATTCTCTGAAATAATCGATGAAAATTGTTGAAACTTTGTTGAAAAAATTTATTCAACAATCCTAAAAAACATGAAAAAATGCTGCAATTACAAGATAGTTTCCGAAAATTGTTGTAAAATTAGATTTTTTAAAAATGGAAATGTCTGGGAGAATTAGATTTCTACGAGTATTTAATATATTTCCATGAAATTTCAAATTTCAAAGGAGACTACAATTATTCTTTCGGTTATATTACAAATGATTAAACGTATTTAAAATTTGATGGTTCTTTTAAGCTAGGGACAAGTCAGTTTCTCTGTTCGTTTTTTTAAATACCACAAATAGACGGGAACAGGTTTTAAGCTGCTTGAATATTTCAATTCGCCTGTGAAATCAGGTGTGTACCTACCCAAATATGTGTTACAAAAGGTAGATAAATCAATGCGATTCCCAAGATGGAATTTTTAATAGCAAAGTTTCACTCCAATTTCTCAGGGTTCAACATAAGTACGAATTGGTACTCACTTATTTTGTTTGGTAGCTCAATGAAATTCGCAGTGTATAAATGCTTTGCACTTATGTAGGTACTGCGATATGTCTTTAGGGGAGATTTGAAGGTTGAATGAAATGTTTGTGAATTTGAATATTATTTCTAATAGATACTATTCCGTTAAAACTAAATTAAAACTGCGTACGAAGAAAAGAAGATAAAATTTCATCGATATATTTTAATATTTAGGCTCTAGCTTACCTGGACGAAAATTATTCACGATACCAATCCCCCCCTCACTAGTTTAATCTAATTGCACCACTCAACACTGATTTATCCAACTTCATTCAATAAAAATAATTGGCACTATCACACGAAGTATTAACTTTAGTTGAAACGCGACACGTGGCGCCAATAAAAATCAGAATCAATAATTAAGTCCACATTAGTCCCCGCGCAAATCGATAGCGACTCCTAACGGCACGCTTCACACATTGTTCTGTCGCCGACTACAAAACGAATGCCCATCGACTTCCGATTCGGATTGATTGTAAATATTTGCAAAAGGACACGCCGCTGCGGGGAATCACCCGCCATCAACCAGCCGCACCGGGAAAATGAACAACAGCTATTAGTCCACTAATTCGGGAAACGTGCGCCTCTTGAGGGAAACGTGTCCGCCACCGACCGTTATTGTTCGAAGCAAACCAGTCTTTTTACGCAGGAGATCTGATGAGTCTTTATCGATGAACGATAGTCGCACAGGCGTGCTGTTATCCTTGATGATAAAAGATGAAGGCTGGCGTTCGACAAAGGGGCGGATCTTTCTGATTGAGTATCAACCAATGAGGGATCAGATGGCAGTGAATAGATTTGAGGACGAGTGATACAGGTGAGTTAGAGGACACGTCTATTGTTCGTGGCTGCCAGGGAGACATTTTGGAGCCATTTTGAAAATGGGGTGAACGCTCCATTCTGTGTATCTATCCATAAAAGACTATTTATAGAAGATTTTTAGCTTCTTATTGTTACCCAGGCAGCAAATTGAGCTCCATGGCGGCTATCTGTTTCGATTATTTTTTCGTGACTTATACTTAGAAGAGAGATAATATTCGCAAAAGAATTTTCTTGTATTATTAACTGTTCTTAAAAAGTATCCATTTCAAGAAATTTCAATATATATGAAGTGCTCTGAAGGGTCCTGAATATGATTCGTGTGTTATCAGTTTTTAGAATTAATTCTTTTTTGTTTTGATATTTGAAAAATTAAAGTTGTGTTTTAGAGCTGTTGGTCTTCAAAAAGTAAATTTAACTGAAGCTATTATATGAATCCGGAAGATTATATGGGATCCTTAATATTGAGTCCTCATGCTTCCTAATTTGACATACCAGTTCAAGGTGATATGATAAAGTAGGAAGCAAAACCAGTTGAGCGAATTTCATTCGCAGTCCAAGAAACATCTACCCTTTTCTATACACTTACATAAATTAAATTAAGCCAATATGGAGGGAGCAGAATTTGAGATGCGGCCTACGTTAGGCCCACATGGGGTTTGCCGCAGTTTTAATACTTACTTAAACTATTCTTGTTAGGGGTTTCCATAGTACGAAACCATCAGTGCACAAGTTCACCTCGCTCAATTATTTATTACAGGGGCAGTGGTGTCTTGGGGGTAACTTGTTTGGTTTATGTTTATATGAGTGACTCAGTTAAAATTCCTAGGAGCATTATATCTACGACTATACACAAGCTAATATTTTACAATAATAAAATCGACAATAGGGTTTTAGTTGTATTGGAACTTACTTTAAAATCTCCTTGGAATACTTGTTCCAAAACTATTGCTGACTTTAAACTTTGTCAAAAGTCCTACCTTTTGGCTACTTTTGATCCTGTAAATCTGTATTTGCCTCAATTGACAAGAAACAGAAGCACTTTCAGATTGAAACATCTATTGAAGTCCAAAAAATTAACTCCACTTTCCTGACAAAAGAGGCTAGTGATTTTTTTTTACTACGGCTACCTATTTTTGAACATTTTGGCAGTTTCATCTGGTTTGAATTTTTTATTCCTCTGATCTGATTGATGAGTCATCAGTTAAAGCACTTTATTATTTTTATTTCACACGCCATTATATCGTAGATTCCCATACAGCATATTTGATAATTACTACGATATTTAAAACAAGCCGCGAGGTGCGACCCTTGAGGTCAACGGTCAACTTCCCAGTAATATCTACATAAACATCAACAACATTACAACAATGAGAGGTAATAGTAACAGGAATGAGTTAATATGAATCATATCGTCTACGGGAGGGTCCATTGATTATGTAAGGTTTTTGGTCGATGAGGACAGATTGAATATTCACGCGGATCAATCGGTGGGGGCCTTTTTGGTGTTGAAAAATTTTGTTGGTTTTCAAAATTGAAGCAATTTTTTTTAATTAAAAGACTATAAAAACTATTAAAATCTGCTCAAATTATGCAAATAACTTAAAACTTTGATTGAATTTACTACATTTTTTTTAGAATAAAAGATATAAAGTAATAGCACTCGTATGAATCCTCTTTACATGGTAACTTTGAACGATTTTTTTATTTTTAAATTATTTTTTTCATAATCATGGAAGAAAATTTGCCGGTTTCTCTCCAAAAACTGATAAGAATGTATAAATTTTATAAACTGGATCACTGTGCTGTGCAAATCAAGTTAAAAAATATTTTCTATGAAAAAAAACCATAATTTTTCGCATTTTGTTCTATTAAATTCAAAAAACGGCTAAAACGAATATTTATAATGTTAAAAACTTCACAAAGATGTTAATACACGTCAACTGACACCTTAATGATGCAAATATTATATCTGGTTCGTGAGATATAGTGAATGATAAAAATGACCTTGAAAATCATGATGACTTTTAATGATTTGTTATTTTTAATTTATTTTTTTACGTTATCATGAGAAAAAGTTTTGATGACGTTTTTGCAAGCATTGTTTGGAGTACATAAATTTTATAAACATTGATTACTAAAATTTGACAATAGGGTTAAAAAAAATTTTTTTTTGAAAAAAAAACCTAATTTTTTGCACTTTTTTTAAAAAAAATTAAAAACCGCTCCAAGAATTTTTTTTTAAAATTTGGTGGAATCACACAAACGTTAATACGCGTCGATTGACACCTTGTTCAATAAAATCGTATGTTTGGTTCGCGAGATATAGCGCATGACAGAAATGACCTTCAAACGGGCAAAACAGCAAACCCCCCCGACCGAAGTTTTCCAAAAACTAATCAGCTCTTAAAATTGCCAAGACGCTTTGATTGACACCTCAATCAAGTCGTTCGGACTTTGTTTACGTGAGTTATGCTCGTAGAAAAAACTGTCCACGAACGTACAGACGTACGTACACACACACACACACACATACGTCTCCCTTTCTAAAAACACTTTATATATACTCTACAGACCTCAAAACGTAAAGAAAAGTTGAAAATTTCAATTTCGATTTTCGAGGCGATTACAAGAACTTCCCATATACTGGGAAGTTAAAAATTACACAGTTTGTATGCTTTCAAAGTTACCCTGATATCTTAAATTTACGGTTGCATGTTTACGTTACCAAAACGTTGACCACAAAAGTGGCGATGTATTTGGAATTCTGCTTCGGCAGTTTTTCAAAAAAATGTCGTTCGTAATGTTATCATAGAACCCCGTTGATACAAAAGTCCTGCTGGGAAGTAACTGGCCACCGTCATATTGTAAATACTATAAACGTTTGCTCGAAGCGGACAAGAAAGTGTAAAATTCGAATAATTGTTGAATGAGTTGACAAATGCTTGAACATACAAGGAAGTGGGGAAGTGTGGTTTCGGCGTGACGGATGGCATCCTCTTCAGGTGCTGTCATTTGCCATCCGCCACGAGACAGCACGACCACGATTGGCTTATTGATGGATTAAGCTCATCATACTTCAACTAATTTTTATAATTATTTGTATCCGCGAAGTATAATGACTGTCAATTTTTAGTTCGTATGTGCCTACGTCAAATCTTTACTAATATATACAAGGAAGTCTTAACTGCACGTGATAAATCGCATAATGCGTAGGTGGCTTTGAATAGAACTTGGTATTGTCCTCGAACATCATTCTGCTTCCACATTCACATGTTGGGTTTTGAATATCGCGTTTTATGTGTGTGATAAAAAAAATGGCGGTTTTGTTCAGGATATCAATTTGGCTAGTCCCGAATTCACGTACAATCCCATAACGTGAACTTCCGAACTCTGCTTTGAAGCAACTCTGAAATTTGATCGAAAAATATAGCTTAAACTTTAGTAAAATCCCAGGCATACAACAACAGTAAAACACCAAAGTATAGAATTGTATCTAATAAAAGTTTTCTTAATTCGCCCAAACAAATAAAAAAAACCTTAAACCTTGATACGCAACTGTTTCAATACATCTAACGACTGCTATAACTAAAATAGAAATAACGAGCAAACGTGTTGTGTTATCCATTGTTGCTATATCTTGTATAAAAATATTACTTTTGGACCGCTAACATTTTACAATTGAAGCAAACATAGCCTTTATTGATTTTTAATAATATTGATGGTGAATTTCGGAAAATTGTTTATATTTGATAACCATCTAATCTACGCAAATAAGCAGCATTTTTTCGTAATATGCCAAATTGTCGAAAAATGCTAATTACTAAATATTCTTTAGAATTTGTTAGATCGTCGACATCAGTCAAATGTAACGAAATAATTAGCCTTCCCATTAAAAATTGTTTGTAGCGCATTGATTGTGTGATTGTATGTAGTAATTTAAACTCGAATTCCAATACTAGCGGAAATGAAATCTCATTATTTTTATTATTGCAAATATTTAGTTCCCATCGGGAATTTTTTTTTAAACTAGTCTCAAAACTTGTATTGAGATAGATCCTTAATGGAGGATCTGTGATTGGCTGTATTGACGTTATACGTACTAGCCATCGGGTTCACTTATGCACTTTTGGCTATATTATTTGTTTGATTCACTTGATTAGAACTTCTTAGGGGCTGATTTCTTCAGATTTTGTCTTTAGCACTTTGTGTTGGGTCCTGTGAGCTTGCTTTGTTAGTTTAAATGTCTATTTATGTTAGTTCTATGAATTTGCCTAGCTCTTCTAGGTATTTACTGTTGTTTCTGGCACAGATGTCGTTTATGTTGAAGCACTTTTTAAAGATTTCAAAGTTTTGTCTAGCACTTGAGTGTTCGCTGCAGTGGAAGATTCTGTGGTTAATGTAATCTTTGGAGGCTCATGTTTTACATAGGTTAGAGTTTCTTATTTTGATTTTGTTTAGACGATCATTAGTGTAGGTTTTGTTAGTGAGGATTCTGTTAATGTATTTGATGATTCTAGGTGGGAGTTTACTGTTGTTGAACCACGTTTTCTTGAGGAAGTGAAGGTTTGAATGATACCAAGGGATGTTATTGTTCTTGCTCGTTCTTTCTTTGATTTTATTGTCCCATTCAGATTTTATTTCATTTTCTATTTCAGTAAGAATCTCGTCCGTTTCTTTAGGAGTTGCCGACATTGAAAATGAATTAAAAATAATATAAAACTTGACAAAACTAAAGAATTCTCATTATCATTTAGTTTTGTCCAGGTTATAGATTATTTTTGAAATCGCTATAAAGACTAAATCATTGAATGCATTCAAGAGAGTATATTTCTCGACGAGCCATAGCATAACCTCGTGGTGATTTTTTTCAGTATATTGTAGATTGGAATATGATCATTTTTACGCTTTTTTGCCTGATGGATGCTTTTCGATTTACGATTCTTTAAAAAGCTGAAAAACGTTCACAATTTGCGTTAGAGTAATTCAAGGATAATGTATTTTGGCCTCGGCTTTCCTATACCAACCGTTATATTCTCCTGCAGTAGAGCAAATATAGATTTTAAGATGGCGCTCTAGGGCACTTCAGATTCTCCAACATTTAAAGCAATTACTAAAAGTCTTCACTATGAAATCTTGCTTTTTGGTTTCTGTTTTTTCATTGCGAATAATGCAATATCCTTAGCTTGGATATGACAAGCTTTATTTTTAAACACTGGTATGTTACCTTTATTACTAAACATTCCAAGAATGATCCACTTCAAAGTTTCCTATCAATTGAAGCACGACAGAATCATCATCATTCCTCATATCTATTAGCATATGAATTTCCGTGTTCTGTATTTTTTGGGATACATTTAATTAAAACTGAAAGTGATGGATCAGGTCCAGGCAATACTATATTTTAATTAAATACGGAATATCTTCAGTGCCAAAATTATATCGAGACTTGTATAAAAACATCATAATTGCCAATAATCATCAATTCTCACTTCCCAGAATAATTAGATCACTAAATACAGACCGCCACTCTCCCCTCAGTCCTTTCAAAAAAAGAGAAGTGAATCCACAACACACAACCAACGTGTATGTGGGACATTCCTCGAATAGTTTGCATCCCTTCAATATTATTTTGCCAGGACAAATTCAATGCGTGAGGGTATACTCGGAAAATCACCGGAAGTTATTTTAAGGGTCATATTTTGGTGCGATATAAAATAGACATTGAAGTCCAGGTGCATTTGATTTTAACCCCATTTATGGAGGCGAGTGAGTCTTTGAAATTAGTTGTGGGTGACGGCAAAAATCTATTGCTCATAACGAATAGGGAAAGAATGGGGATCTGTTGCTCATATGATAAAAATTGGTTGAAAAAATAATGACTATAAGGTGAATCCTTTTGTTGCAGGTGGCAAGTGTGGAAGGGAATGGCAATTGACCATTTTTTATGGATCGAACGTATCAGTTACTAATGACGTATCAAGCAGAGGAAAAAGTTCATTTCTTCATGCACTTAAGTAATCTTGTGCATATACAAGAATTTTCAAGTATTTTTTTATAATAAATTGGAAAAAAATTCAAAAGACTATAGTGAAATTTAGACCAACTTGTAGGGTTTAAAATTCGTTTGATTCGATTTTTAGTTCAGTTCATCTTTAGCTTTGATTTGCTTGAAGCTTATTATTAATTAATTACTTCGAATTTTGTTCCTGCAGGAGGTATTAGTTTAGTATTATTTTAAAAGAATTCGGTTGGCTTTGATTTAAGATTTTGTTCGGTAGCATATTGAAAACGCTATCTGCTTGTTCAAGGGATTTTCTTTTAGTTCTTCAGTTCTATCAAAACATTCATTTTGCGTCGTTCAGTTCTAGCAAAACATTCAATGATTACGCCAAAAAATTTCCATTCAGCTAGTTTTTTCAATGTCACAATCATTTACAGCTAAACCAATGAAGAAGGAAACTAAGGAACGGAATGAAGCGTGTAAAGCCTTATAGATGTGTGGGGCAAAAATTCGGGGATGACATTTCGTGACGTCTCCTTTGAAAAGATGTTCTTAAGTCAAACGGAGTGCTTCACTGTTCCGACATTACACCCAATTTGTAAACAAAATACAATTCGATTTTTATTTATCGAATTTATTTCAGGGTCGAAAATGTGAATTGTCCGTTATTCTCGGTTGAAGAACTGTGTTGCCGTCGTGCGCGCTAAGAGAAAAGGGCTGAAACGTGTACGGTAGTGAATTCATCGCAATTTTCGTGAATCGTCACGTAATGTAGCTCCGGTGGTGAAAATTGCGATTTCAATCGGTTTAGGGAAAATGCCATTTGAAATGACATTTCCTATTTGTTGTGCTTTGTATGGCGAAAAAATTTCAGTGGCGCTACGGGTAAAGACATTTTGGTCACAATTTTACTATTGTTAATATGGAAAGGTAATGAAGTCAGGGTGTATTTTTTGTTTTTAAATGTTGCTTATGCCACAATTCCGCCGAAGCCGGTCCCAAGCCTGGTTGAACAAGGAAGAGGGAGGTATTGTATTGTGTAGTAATAAGTTCTGTTGCATATATTTATCGGAAAATGTTTAAATTAAATTTTTTTTGGTACTCATGGCACCAAGCAAAACGCGTTATGTGAAAATAACGTTTCTGCTGTTTACATTCTGGCTAACGAAGCTATCGAACAAATTGCGTTTAGTTAATGGGCAAAGATTGATTGATTAAAAAAAATTTGTAAAAGATTCATTGAATCAAACATTTTGAAGTTCCTGCCTCTTTATAAACTGAACCCAGACCACATTGAACTGTTCTTCTTTTCGATTCGCACTGGTCTTGGGTATAATAACAACACCACAGTAAGGCAGTTCATAGCGCGTTACAAGAAGCTGGTTTTCAGAAGTCAACTCAGAGACGGAGGACTTGGTAACTGCATTTGGTTAGACGAAATTGCAAAACTGAATTTTTGCCAAACCTGTCCATTGAATGACATTGCTATTAGTATTGATAGGCACGTCATGGTTGACCCGAAGATTGCAGTTGAGACGAGCTCTTACGATCCAATTCTCGCAGAAGAGCATTGTTACGCTTCAAATTCTGCAAATCTTAGTGAATATAGTGAAGCAATTATAAAATATATTGCAGGTTTTGTTGTCTTCAAGACAACTAAGACTTTGCAAGGCGATATCGCTGCACTCCGAGGTTTTTTAACTTCTCCTTCACTTGTTGAGTACAAAAGCAGAGGAATACTTAAACTGCCATCAGAAATGCCCCATTAATTTTGTTGATGTTCCATTCCTTATCTTCTTCCTCATTGAGCTAAACGAGCTAATTTATTGGTTCTATTTTTTGCCAAGAGATATGTTTTATTTTGTTTAATGTAAATCAAGACGTTTCGGACACATGTGTATCTGACTTACTTCGATAATTTGAATTTTTCTGACTGATACACGACCGTTTTGTTTTCGAGACGGTATTGTAAGCTTGAATAAGCTAGCAAACTTATAATAAAAGTTAATTACGATTCATAAGTTATTATTCACTCTTATGACTATCGACATTTTTTGTATGTAAAAAACACATTAAATTATTGACAAATAAGTTTTCCATAAATGAGGAAAATCGTTCACATGAATGGAGAGTTTTGTTTCCTGAAAGAGAAAATCGTAGGGAATTCAATTGCGGGATAGTAGGAAATTTCTTAAAGTGAGATCACATTAATCTATAAAGAATATTGAGGTGGTTCACATACTCATCTTCCAAATAGATCAAATGACAAATCAACCCATTTCTGTTCAGAATAGTAGATAGAACCAAAATTGAAAATCTTTCGTTTCGTTATGGACCTCGGCATGCTCTGTATCTGTAAAAATAATTCAAAGTAATTAACTACTTAATCAAGAAAACTTTGTCCGTTACGATTCAACGGACAATGGCATTCACAATGGTTGCAAATGTCATACTGAACTCTTGCGTGAAAAATCACATATTTTGTTAATACCATTGATAGACGTACCTTCATAATGATGGTAAGCGTCATCAGGACAATGAAAAACATCATCATTATTATATATTCTTTATACTATGCCCAGAACCAATGGAAGGCAAAGGCATTTAAGCGAAAATTGTTGATGTTGTGCTGCCCTTTCAATAATTTACTTATATTTACGTCACGCACTAGTGCGCCGTCTATGATGCGCGGGAAATTTCCCTCTGGTGCCTATCTTCGCTGTCAGACGCATTGACAGTTCCTATTGGCCAACAAAATTAAATATTGCTTTGCTGAAGCGTTTTCAGTGGTGTGGCTTTGTTTAAATTGTCTCCATTGAACATTTGCCAATTGCGATGACAGAATCACATCCGCATTGAAGTGTTATCTCATCCCAAAGTATTATCTCTAACCTTGTAGCAATTTCGAGCCCAACATGACCAGCTGATTGCCGTAACCATGGCACTAGTGCAAGTAAACAACTTTCGCTCCAACGGGAGCGTCGTAGGCAAATCGCGACGGTCGTCGCTCTTCTTCACGATGTTCTTCAAGAATATCCTGACGTATTTGTACTTCTACTTCCGTCCGTTCATCAAATGGTTTTTGCGACGATTCACGCGATTGTGCGAACTGCAAAGGATTTGCTATGGGAGCCCGGCGGGTGCCTGCCGCACTCGCCAAGTCGAAGTGAGTACGAACTATTCTTACCGAAATTGACAGCCCTAGTGCCCCTCACAAACTCTAACGTTAAGAATATTATAGTCCTCGTTGCAGCTGTCGCGTCGCAAAGAAATTCGGGACATGATGAATATCCTGGACAAGGAAGTCGAGCATTGTAGCGAGCCGGAGCTTCGCGATTTAGTGAGGCGCATGGTAGCAGTTGTGATGACGGCAAAGAGAATCAAGCCGCGCAACCATCCGGACTTCTCCCGCCTGTTCGGCGAATGCGTGGAGCAAATCTGGGGCTATCGCCGACTAATCTACGTAGTCGAAAACCTGCGGCTGGACCAATATGACCCTGACGAGCTCTCGCATGAAAAGAAACTGCTGCAGCTGTGGTCTTTGCTGATGCCCGACGATCGCCTCGAGGCGCGCATTACAAAGCAGTGGCAGGAAATCGGTTTCCAGGTAAGATCGACTACTCTAAATGAATAGTACGTAGTGAGACAACTGGTATACTCTAGGGCGACGACCCGAAAACCGACTTTCGTGGAATGGGAATGCTGGGCCTCGAGAATCTCCTCTACTTCAGTAACGAATACAACAGCGCGGCGCGCCACGTCCTGTCCCACTCGCATCATCCAAACCACGACTACACCTTCGCCATAGTCGGCATCAATCTCACGTCGATGGCGTACAAACTCCTGCGATCGGGCAGGGCGAAAAATCACTTCTACAATGCATCGCGGTACGCAGCCCGGATTCAGCACTTTCACAAGTTTTATTGCTACTTATTTTTCGAGTTCGATCGATTTTGGATCCATTCCAAGCCGAAGAGCATCATGGACTTCTCGTTCATTCAAGAAAAGTTTGAAAAGGACCTCCAGAGCGCTCTGGACGATGACAGGACTATGTTCAAAATGAATAATTTGGTTGTGGAGAATATTTAGGTTGCCATTGTTAAGACATTGACTACGACGTACTCTATCGATGTAGATATAAAAAAAGACCACACAAAAATGTACAATTTTTATTGCTTGTGAGTGAAAAAACATATTTAGTCTGGTTTAGTAAACAGTTGCAGTTCCATGCCATTGGATTAAGTTGCAATTATGATTTTGTGGTGCAGTGTTCTTGTAACTGCATATTGTTGATGTGTATGGAAGTATGTTTAGTATTGCAAATAAAATGTTTTTTGTTCTGTAGACTTTGTTGTCGTGGAATTGCGAAAAATTGGTAAATATTCGTGATGCTTAAATACAATACAGTCGGTATTAACTTCAAGTTTATTTGGATAGCGAATATCACAGCAAACCATCACCTGGTATCGACATGGTTCAATTAGGAATTATACTTTTCATCTGACGGCACCCAAACACTTGTAGCCGACGGAAATGAGTAAGACTTTGTCATGAATAGTGCAAGAGCCCAAAATAGGCCCGTATTATGCATAATCTTATCAAAGCCACATATACTATTGTGTATTTGTTGCATTTTCCCTAGTTTTTTTCATCTTGAAGCATCTACTGAGTTAGGCGTTTTGGGTCCATCCCCGTGTTTTTCTTTCTCCAAACTTTAGCTCTACCGTCACTTCCAAATATGCTATACTTTAATTAAAATTATTAATTAATTTAAAACCTTCCAAAAATCAAGTCCTTTGTGTAGATGCTTTTTGGCAAATTCTAAGAAAAGATTGCGATTTTTTTCGTTTATAAGGGGTTTTTTTGCGTGGTGTTCTGCTGTGATAACCCTTATTTTATGTTCTTGGATGCACCGTGGTTCCTCCTCGTTTTGCCATGTCTTTCTCCAATTTTGTGGCATTCGCTTTTGGGTTTCGGTTCACTTCTTTCACAATAAAAGAGACATCTCTGCGAACCAGCTTCTTCGGTCGACCACTGCGCGGCTTGTTTTCAACAGAGAACCTGCTTGTTAGTTGTTTAATAATGTTTAAACTGTTGATTTACTTAAATTTTGGCTATTTCTCCGAAACATTTTCTTTCGTTTCGATGTTTTACCACCAAGTTCCGTACTTCTGATGAGATTTCCTTCCGAGAAGCCATCGTCACAGCTGCGGCCTTATTGAAACTGCACTAAATGTAGCCTAACGTGAAGCGCAAATACGAAAATTTTATAAACGGTACTTCCCGTTATAAAACAGAACCGCATAGTAGCATAAAAAATGATTTTCCTAGCTGTATGTAGAATTTCGTCAATACATTCTTTTAGTTATGTATGAATAACTTGTAAAGTTTATATTGCAGAAAAGATTATTTTTAGTTAAATATCAATTGAAAGAGACTTAGAATATAACTGCATCGTTACTTTTATAATTAGTGCCATGGGGCTCGTCAAGTCGCGAAAGTGGGGGTCGTATGTAGACTTTTGTCGGTCACTTCATGTTTAGCTTCGATTTTTGTGGAATTACTTCAAATGCTGTTCGTGCAGGAGGAACGATGAAGGATTTCATCATTTTCCTATGCATAGGCAGATTGTAGATAGTAGCTCTAGATCTTGTCGTACTGATTATTAACCCTATTTTACTAGCATAATCCATGTGGTGCGAAATGTACATCTCAAACGATTGTAAATATTTGTCCGAAGAGTTGTTTATCTTGATTGAAAGACAATTCGAAAGTTTCGTTTGAAAATAGTGCGTCAAGATTTTATGCAGCCAGTGTCCACTAAACTTAACTCCGCAACAACCTATTTGATTTGAATCTCTTCTTATCAGTTCTAATCCGGCTGTTATCAGTCGCTTCCGCTAATCCCCGAGCCAATGACAAGATAGAATTGACAACCGATCGTCGCCGGTTCGTGGCTGCTTCGTAATTCCGTTCGCTTGCATGTGCCCCGAAGATTTTATTCTGCACCTGATGAGTCTGACAGCCGCGCGTCCGACAAGCAACACAACTCGATATTGGTGGTAAATTCGACTTGTTGGCACCGCCAAAGGTCCTTTTCGAGCTAGAGAACCGAAAGTCCCTTAAAATCCCTCGCACGTTCGCGAGGGACATGGATGCGACATCTGTGCTATCGTCCGGAAATGTGAGGTAATCGCCGACGTTTGTTTTGAAATGTTCTATTCACGACATATTTTCCCGCAGGAAGTGACCTCTGATCCACAGTAAAAATGATTACCCACTCAAAGGAGAAGCAGATGAAGCAAATGTTTGCTGGTGGGCTGTCTGCGGCAATCACTCGTTTCACCTGTCAGCCGCTCGATGTCCTGAAAATCCGCTTTCAGCTGCAAGTCGAGCCCGTGAACGCCACTGCCATCGAGTCCAAGTACCGCAGTATTCCGCAAGCGTGCCGCGTGATATTGCACGAGGAGGGCTTGCTGGCCTTCTGGAAGGGCCACATACCCGGCCAGATCCTGAGCATTTGCTTCGGCACGACGCAGTTTTGGACGTACGAACAATTGAGCCTGATCTCGCGACAAACGCCTTATCTGAAAGGCAAACCGAATTTAAGTAACTTCATGTGCGGAGCAGTAGCGGGCGCAAGTGCGACTTTAGTCGTGTCGCCAGTGGACGTGATACGAACCAGACTTATTGCCCAGGACAAAGACAAAGGCTACAGAAACTCGCTCCAAGCCGTTGCGAAAATAATCAGAACGGAAGGACCGCAAGGACTTTATCGGGGCGTTGGCATGGGCGTAACACAAATAGCCCCATTAATGGGATGCAATTTCATGTTCTACCGGCTGTTCACGAATACAGCGTTGGAGATGACGGGGGTCAGTGACAGGAAGTATGTCCACCAGCACCATTTGTCTCTTGTTTGTCTAATAACAATCACATTTTGTACTCTAGACAACTATCAACGGTGATTCTTCTCACCCTAGGTGCTACTTCGGGAATGTGTTCAAAAGCGATCGTCTATCCTTTTGATCTGGTCAAGCGTCGCTTGCAGATCCAAGGATTCACAGAGAACCGACAAACGTATGGGAAACAGTTGATCTACCGCGGTGCCATTAATTGTATCGTCAGTATAATCAAGGACGAGAAGTTCTTTGGCTTGTACAAAGGCATCATTCCTACGCTGATCAAGTCGGGCGCCACCACAGCCATTCATTTTAGCATGTACGACAAAGTCAGTCAAATGGTGGAGAAGTTATAGCGGTAGATTGATTGCCAGTAGTTTTAAGGGAGCATTTTAAATAGGAAGTAATAATTGATATTCATGCCTAACCAAGGAAGTATCCTGCCATGACTTGACTGGCACTCGGCACAGCCGGCTGTTAGCTATCACAGAGTGCATGTACTCCATTATTTTTAAGGGATTCCTGTAAAGAGAAGTAATGACAAATAACGCGTGTAAATAGATTTGTATATACCAATCGTTGTATCAGAATTGTTGATGTGATTTTGCACGGATTATTAGTACTAAATATAGACATATTGCATATCATTTGGTATTACTGCGTTGACCATGGAAGCTATCGGAATTTTAAGAATGTGCTGTATTGGATACTCCACACTGTTTCTCGCTGCAGCCACAGCTTGCTTGCAGCATAAAAACAAGATCCGGATTAAAAACAAGTATGTAGAGCCGGGCAAAAAGAAATCTAAGCAATTTTCCAGGACCAGAAAACAGTGGAGAAAATTTGTAGAACTCCCTTGTTTCAGTTGAGACTCCATGATAAAGCATGTCAATTATATTCCCAAATACCGCAAAAAAAATAATTATTTGAAAAATTATAAATTTATTTATAAGCGAAAATATCGTTGTCCAAAACAAGTCATCTTTTTGTAATGTTTTAAGTTTGGCTCGATTAGTTACGACTACGACGTTTGTATTAAAGATGTAACGCAATGCTACGTCGCGCTTTTGAGCTGAGACCAGTGCGCTGATACCAAACAGCAGTCTCAGTAGCGCAGTGTACATCACGTTGGCGCAGCAGAAGAAGCAATCAAATAAGAGACAAACAATGTGTTGGCATTGGAACTGAAAAGTCTAGTTCGGCGCATCGAGCAACGCGATTCCTGAACACTGATACCAGTACTGACGTTGAAATCAAGGTATCAGTGCAGTAAAATTCAATGCGTTACCAAGTCTAGTCTGTATGCCTGATTAATTTGGATTTTGTTTTTAAATTATCTTCAGCTATCATCTGATACATCTTCATGTTTACATGAGCTCCTAATTTTTAGGAAAATGTATAAAAATGTAAGTCGATTTTTGTAAGTTAACGTCCAATCTCTTTCGCAACATTTGCATACGGGAAACAGAATGGTCCTCAGCATATAACAAGGATTTTTAGTGTCTTCCTCAAACATTCTTCCGTGGCATGTATACTGAGGCCTAAGTGACCCATCTCGAAAGAAAAAGATTGCCACTGCAACTAATCTACCTAAGATGTTCAGTGGGGCAAGCCAGTGGTATTTTTTAGCAATTTAATATTAAAAATGAATTTCTATACACGCTTTTGACTTCAATTTCATGGTTTTCGCTTCTTAATTGACTTTGGAATATAGATACAGTTCAAAGTCCTTTAAGTCGAATTGGCATCTGCCAGACAAATTAGTTCGACGTAGAGGGATTTTAGGATGAATTCCACTAAGAGAATGTGTGGCCATTGTGAACAATATTAAGATTACATACATTGCATACTGATTTATTTTAATCAGGTTAATATTAGAAATTAACATTCAATATAAAATCATCAAAAATTCACACAATTGACTTACTGCCTTGAAAAGTTCTGCGTATTATGTGTTATGACTTGAAACGTCTGTTATTCCAGATTGTTAGTAAAAAATATTTATTTTGGTGAAAAATTTATGGAGGTTAAATAAGCAATTATATATTTCATCTGGGACGTTTTCAGTTGTCTCAACAGTGTTATGTAATGTTGCGGTTGCTTCCTGGATTTGCTCTCTTTGGGGCTTCGAAATACTATATTATTCTGAACCGTCTTTCTCATCGCTTACATTATTGTCATCCGTAGTAAAGTAGTTCCAAATTTGAGCCAAGTCAGGAGGTTCAGCTACTAGCAAATTATCATCAACGCGCAGATAATCTTCGCAATCTCCCGAGCGTGTAAACTTTTCCAGATGCTGTCAATATCATCTTCGGCATTTTCGTTAATTGTTACTTGTTGGAATTGAACAAGGGAAATATCGTCTTCTTCATTCCAATCCTCTACAATTTTAAACTCTGCCTTCTGATAGGAATGCTTAATGTTCAGCGGAGTAACGTCTTTATTCCAGGTCTTGGAAATTTCACATACAAAATCCAGCAATGTAATCTGCTGGATTCCATTGTGAATTCTTGAACATGTAATATTTTAGCTAGTATGCGTCGCCCATAATGTGTTTTTAACTTCCCAGTATATGGGAAGTTCTTGTTAAATTTTGTATTACGCCCAAATACACGGGCTGAACTGCCGAAGTCATATTTGCGGGAAAATATTTCAACTTTACGAATTTTAGTTTTTCTGTTTAGGATGAGCTGGACAGTTATCAACTAATAGCAAAACCTTTCGCTTCGTTTTGCCAAACTTAGCATCAAGTTTCAAAAGCCATTGAGAAAAATATCGCCGTTCACCCACGACCGTTTGATGGCTAAGTAGTCCACAGGTAAGGATTTAATAAAGCGGAAACAGCGTGGATTTTTACTTTTACCGATGATCAAAAGTTTGAGTTGCTTTATTCCAGTCATGTTGAATCCCACGAGGCAAGCCACTATTTTTGCTATGCTTGCCTCCAAAGCACTTTTCCCCCTTAAAAACAAGGGTTTTTGTTGGCAGACACTTGAAATAAAACACTAGTCTCGTCAACATTGACAACATTTTCGGGTTTGAAATCTTTAAGCAGTTTCGGTAAATTTGTTTCCCACTGATGACTTTTTTCATGGTCAACAGATGCACTTTCACCCGATATTACTTTTCCTGAAATTTCATATCAGGATTTGAAGTGATTTAGCCAACCATCACTAGCTTCAAAATCAAAGTTATTTAAGCTTTTGGCTATTTCTAGTGCCTTTTGCTTTAAAATAGAGCCAATCACTGGTAAATTACTGCTACACATATTTTTAAGCCATTCAAGCATGGCATTATTAACTGTCTTGTTTGCCGGGATTTGAAAATCGACGTTTCAAATCTTCAATTTTACTCCATATTAACGACAATGTATGTGCTGGTATGTTAAATTCACGTGCAATATACTTTTTTCATGTTTGCTTCTTCAATTTTATTTATAATACGTATTTTCGCTTTTAAATTTAACGTCCTTAGATTCCTCGAAGTCATAAGGAAAAATTCCTTAAAGAATTTACCTATGCAAAGCTAAAAATAAAACTATGCCTTTTCTTACCAGTAAATGCGTAAAATTAGGTGGAATATTTCCAACTATTCAAGGCATCTGCGCCGATCTTCTTTCCAATCACTTTGACAACAAATAAACAACGTTAACAAATTGTCTAGGAGTTACACGCAAAACACAATCGATACTAATCCATTAAGCCGCATAAACAAAGTAAACTAATGCATTGTTTTTGGAAAGTTGACCGGAACATCAGAAGAATTTTGATGCATGCTAAGGGTGTAATCGAACAAAGTCTTGATATTGCCGTTCAAAAAGTTTTATACAATTAATTATGCTAATTCGAATTACAGATATATAAATAGGTCTCTAAGTCTTCAAAATAGGTTCGAGTTAGAGAGATTTTCGAGTTAAAGAAATTTCGAGATAGAGAATTTTTTTGTTATGGATAATCCTAGGGAACGCACGAATCAGTTGGAAAAAATCGAGTTAAAGGAAATTTCCACTTAAAGGAATTTCCACTTAGAGGAATTTGACTGTAGTTTAAATTCATGGCAAACAGCGAAAACTATCGCTTGTTTAAAACAACAACCGCCTCGCACAAAAGCATTGTCTAATCGTTCGAATTATTTCTAATGGACCAAAATTTTTGTGCAGAGGTTGTAGTTCATCTACACTCATTTGTATTATGCCAAGCATGCTAAAAATGTACCCACGAACAACACATAAATCACAAGAGTCAATTGGTAAGAATTACATACAGAGCAATGCCAACCCAAATGTGGTTGAAAAGTGTCAAATGGACACGGCGCTTTTTTGATGACCACTTGCTGCAAGGCGTTTGAAGGAACCCTTGAGATGTGTTATGGGTCAACGTGTACGCGTTAGCCATAATGAATGAAAATAAATTATAGATTTAGTGCAACCATATGCATCGGTACTGTGAGAAAATAGTTGTAAGGAAATGATTTGTAAATATGAATTAGGCTAAGATTTTTGTGTAAAAGAAGCGGGGGTGAATGAATAAATTAACATTCGTACAAGAGAACTTGGATTGCCTACATCGGCATCCTTTTCTTTTTAGTCTGTTCATTGCCGCGCTTGCGCTGTGGTAGCAATATAGGCAGCTATTTGCTTGCCGATCTCTTTGGCGCTTGCGCCGATACTTAGGTAAATTTTAAGATTTATAAAAATGCCAATATGCTAACCTATTTCATGACGATCCTGCCAATAAACCTATTTCAAGGTCTTTGTTAAAATAATAAGCGTTCGAAGTAGTATGTACGCTAAAATGCATCTCAGCTGTGAATAAATTAGACTCGATGATATTCTTCTTTGCATCTGGACCCCTTTGAAGAAACTGCCATTCGTTCCTACCCGTCGGAATTTCTTGTCTGGTCTGAACACGTTTTCTAGTTGCCAATGAAAAAAAAACCTTGATATATTACGTGTTTGAATGATGACTCTAGATTCGCTATATCCGAAGTTATTTCATATTGTGTGTCACAAGAATGCTTCCAGCCTGGCCGAAGATTTCCTCGATTCTGCTCAACAATTTATTTTATATACAAAACACAACGACTTGCTTCATAATAAGTTTTAATCATAATTAATTTCAAATATTATTTTGATGTAATCACATGCATATTTTCCATACAGGCCATACTATCATTATAATTGGTACAAATCCTAATATTAACTTGTTTTTTTTTTGCCTTTTCGTCTTCCTGCCTTAAATTACTATCCCTTCCGAATTGCATATAACTGTTTTGCTTAACATCTTATCAGTTTCAAATAGTCAAAAGATTCAAACAAAGCCCAAACCCCCTGGTATATTTGTGAAATTGTTTAAATGACATCAATTTGTCTCGCATGCAACATAATAAATAGTAAAATACGTTTGTTAACCGACTATGCATGAAAGAAATACAATTTTTGCTTAGAGTTTATGATCGATTTATAACTATGTTTAAAGTGTTTTCTGCTCTAGATCAAATGTTGTGTGGCATAGATTGATTGAGACTGGTTAATCACATACGTTTAAGTATCTTGTTTTGGATTGCATGCAATCAATATTTTTAATACGATTTAATTTATCATTGTGACATTAGAATCGTCTTGAAGCAACGAACGGCAGTAAATATAAACTACTTTTAATTTTATCTCTAGTTTTTCATCATAAATTTTATTCAGATTTGGTGTTGGTGGTTGGAATGACAATGAAAACGGTGTCGAAGATATCGAATAAACGCATTATTTCGAATTAAGCGTAAGAGTGAAAAAGCATAAATACTTAACGACTTAGGAATTGAACAAGTTTCGAGATCGATCAACTGAAGCCCTTTTATATTCAGTCTAGAACAATTGTAACTTTTATTTGTTGTCGAGAATTAATCACAGCCAAGCTTCATTTTCGCATGCAAAGCGAGTTTTGAATATTTTTGCACATCTCAAAACGTCTCGAAGGCCTCTTTCGCATCCTAAGTCCGGAATGATATTCGTTATGAGAATCAATTTAAACACAGTGTTTATTCTTATGCGCTTAATAGTAAATGTGTGGTATGTTTGTAATGCAAATAATAGAAAATATCACGATTATGTTTTACACTTTCGGTACATAAAAAAAATTGGAACACAGGCAGCAATAAGTGATAAATATTTAACTTGCTGGTCGTCTTTTTCGTGACAACTTCAAAGCAACAAACAAGTCAAGAGTCAAAGTGATATTGTATGGACGACCGTTCTTTTAACGATAGAACTTCACCTCAGCTTCGACACAATCCTTCATGAGCTCATCGAGCTCGGAATTGGCCTCAGGACACTTAATCAAGAACGCATTTAATTCGTCGTAGCATGTTTCCTCCAAGGATTTCAGTAGATCGCCTATCTTGTCCCAATTGCGTTGACCATGCAACTTTTGCAGCGGTGTCAGTTCCTCGTCCTCGGCAATTTGTGTGAGTGGCGAGATTTTGGGGCTTGGTGAAAAAACGAATGGCTTAAACACGGACTGTTTCGGGTTTGGTGTTGCCGTGAACCAATGCGCTCCAATCGATTCCTTGTCAATATGCGAGACGTGACTAGAAAAAACACCATTGTCGACATCACTTGAACGTAATGCGGCCATCATATTTAGCGTTCCGAACTGCGGCCCCTCTTCGGGCTGCGGATCCGGCCAAGCAGGCTCTTCGTAGTCGGAAGAGAATAATTTCGCGAAATGGAAATCGTCCTAAGAAGCAATTCACGTTGCATAAGACCAGATGGCTGTAAAAATCACATTTCACTTACTGTTCCATTCCAAATGCCTGCATCTTTTAAACTAGCTTTGAGATTCTCACTGGATTTCGTTATTTCGGTGCGTACGTTTAGACAAGTCGAAGGCAATCGTTGGAAATCGCTGGACATTAGCTCGGCCGCCCAATATTTGCCAACTATGCTTAAAAACCATACTTGATGGCGATCACAAATAACAAAACTGAATTTCGTCGATTCGCTTGTGTGCGCGTTTGTTAATGATGTTATTTCGCTGACAGCATCCTCGGCTGTTGGCGATCGTTCAAGCGCTAGTCTGTGAAGTTTAGAATAACGGTGAGCTTTCAACGAAAATCAGTCAAAATTGATATGCATGTAATATGGAGTAAGCATATTAGGGTTGAGGTAAGTCGTGATTTATTGTTCACAGGTATAACTGTGAATTTAATCTGTGATTGTAAATTTGTTGTTAGATAATAAATTTTGTACTAAATGCAGTTTTACTTTGAAGCGACTAAGATTTTGAGCAAAACATCCTAATTAAAACGACTTAATATGGAGAGTAACTAAGTATTAATTCATTTGTTTATATATAAATATATAATACAAAAATATGGGATAAGCAGCGTATTTCTGTTTTAAATTCATCAATGCTAATTCTAGGATTCAGTTTTTGAATTGCTGTTTTAAAATAGCAACATTTTTGTTTTTGCACAGCTGAGGCGATTTCGTCTTTCCGTAACTTGGCCAGCTTTTGAAAAAAAAAATTCGCACGCCACTGAAGCTGCTATTGCGCTTAGTCGTTATTGAGCAACTAAGGAAAGCTAGGGGAACATATACTTATTTTCCTTCCACCAGTCTAGTGGATCTTATTTTCTATGAAGTCTTTTACAAATTAAGAACCTCTGTATTTCTATAATGGCCTTGTTTGTAAATGTTTCTTAAACTGGTTGAGATTTTGCAGCTTCTCTGTAAAACTCAGCCGAAATATCTTCACCAATGTCACGATCGTCACTAATTCCTGTCTTCTTAGACGTTGACGATGCATCGACATCAAGAGTTGTTTTCTTCTAATGAAAATTTTTCAGCCGCCAGAAATATCAAAATATTTTTCGCAGCATCTTTTTTGTCTTTGAATGCAATGTCTTTGAATGGTGGCTCCAAGTATGTGGCTATCAAAACAACTTCGTTGTTTTCTAGTTTTCCAAACCTTTCAGCTAACGACTTGTTAATTTTTGAAACAATATCTTTCACACATTTTTCAAATGGTTTGTCTATAAAGGCCATATAAACTGATTCCAACCCTCTAGCTAAAAGAATGGCAAAAGAAGTAGTTAAAAAAATTCTCCGGAAATAGTTTTCGTCACATTCTCAAAAGGCTTCAATACTTTACATACTTGTTGAATTATTTTTCATTCAACTGCGGTTAAATGGTTTTCCTCGTCGATATTAGTCAAAGCCATTGTTGTGTTTACAGTCTCTTCGAGAAAAATGAATCTTTCCAACATGTAGAAAGTAGAATTGCAGCGGGTGGATACATATTGCAATAATTTTAATGGAGGATTTCTCCCACCTTGATTTTGTTGGTACACCAGAAGCTTTTTTAAAGCTGTGTGACTTCGTTTAAAGTGACCAACAATATGCTTTACTTTGGTTATTATTCGTATTATCACCTCTTCTTTCAATCCGTCGTTAACAAACGAATTTAGCGTGTGTGCAAAACACCCAAAGTGCTTCCAGCCTAATTCGGTTCGAATAGCAGCTTTGTTTGCTGCGTTATCGGAAACGACCATAAGGAGTTTCCTTAATATTCCATTCTGTGAGGACCCTGTTCAGCTCATTTACAAGATTTCTGGACGTATGTTGAACAGATAAACTAGCACATTCCAAAAGAAGCGATACTAGGTTGAAATTTTCATTAATGAAATGCACGGTGACCGCCATGAAGCTTTACATATTCACAGAAGTCCAGCAGTCCGTAGTTACACTAACTTTTTTTGATTTTTCAATACATCCCGTGTTTCAATTATGCACTGTTCATACATTGCTGACAAAAGAGTCTTCGATATCATATGTCTACTTGGTAACTCATATGATGGATGGAGAGCTTCAACGAATTGGCGAAATGCAATTTTTTCGACGATACGGAATGGCTGAAAAGAGTCGTAACAGTTTTCCATCAATGTTTTTTTTGCATTTAGGGGTTGTTCGCTTAGGAATGTATGCCGATATGTGTGTTTGGCGTGGAGCAGTAGAATTTGTAGGAGCAGCGATATATCCGAAGAAGTTGGTAGTCTTATTTGTTCAGGCTGATCACTAGGATTAACCACACCTGTTCTTGAAGCACTTGTACTTGCAGAATCCATCGTGCCTGCACATGTACTTGAAGCACTTGCAGCGATATTGCTGCTTATTTGAATTTTGCACGGAAATTGTTTTTGAACATCCTGTCAAAGTGAAATGCGTTCTTAGTTATAAAATTACGCCTTAATATTTTCCAAATATTCATGCACATAGCAAAGGTGCAGCAATATATCATAATGTTTCTACTTCCTTGCGTTTATCAAGACAATCTTTCAACAAATCGCCTGATAAAATATACTTACTTCATTTGTACAGGTGATTGACACTGTAGGATACTTTCTTTCCATATGCCTTTTTAAATTGGACGTGCTGGTTTTATACGATAGCTTCGTTCGACATGAATTGCATTTCGCAGTTTTCATCCAGCTCGGTAAAAAAATTCCACAGAAAGCTAATCTTTCTTCTTGGAATCGCACAATGTGTTTATATACCAATATAATCAAAAATCTACTATTATTTAAAAACTGCAAAACTATCAATCTGAATTTAGCTCGTACACAACGCAGCTAACAATTCAAACATTCGTCGTGAACTACAACCTTCCTCAATATCACATTGTTACTTAAACCGTGATTTATTTTGCGTTCGTTCTTTAATCGCTGTATCGCGCGTCGCGACACTGCTCGTGAACGGTTATGTGTGAATTTGTATGTGATGTGAAAAGAAAATTTTCATTCACGTTATAATCATTCACAGTTTATTGTTGAGTTGTGAACAGGTCGCGAATGTGAACTTTCGTTCGTAGTGAATAAATCACAGGTAGTAATTTTTCGCTCAACTCTAAAGCATATAGATTGAAAAGAATTTCTAAAAATTAACTCAAAAGATGTTCACGCAAATATCGATCGAAGGCACTAATTCTTCCAAAAACATAAGACTTCCAGTTAATTCTTTTCTCTATTTCTAGAGGACGTTTTAGTTTTTTGTTGCTAGAATTCACTGATTTTATTAACTTTAATTTTGTATCTTCGAAGAGGAAAACGTTCAGCAACTAGTTCTCCGCACAAATCAATCATAAGTTCATATGCAAATGTGTTTCTCGTATATTTGACTGCAGTTTGTTCGTCAGAATAATTATCATTGATTTAAACGCTTCACAAAAAATCTTGTTCTTAGTTATAAATTGCATAACAGAGATGCGTCCATTACTGCACGATAGATATTAGCAATCAGAATTGTGAATGGAAGCAGGTGGCTCCGCTGGGAAGGTCATAGTCACAATTTTTTGCGAATTTTGTCGTTAAACTTGAAAAAAGAACTGTAACTATCGAACGCTACTCAAGAATTTGGACAAACCTAAACAAAGAATAAATCGTTCATCAAAAAGAAAACAGCCGCCCATAAAGAGATCGCAGCGATGCGTAAACTCCACACAACAATTTTTTAGCCTTCTATACAACTTTTTACTAATACAATATCAGATACGTGTCAAACACTCAGGAAGGGATCAAATGTGTTCCGAAATACGTTTCTGATATTAAAACAATCAAAAGTTGTGAATAAGATCAAAAAAACTGGTTTCTTTTAGAATTTGAGAGACACAACTGGGTGTATTCAGACTAGTTGACGATTTGAGAGATATGAATTACAAATTATTTGATTTTTCAGTCTATTCACTGGATTTGGTTAGCTCTAATTTTTATGCATTTTCAAATCTAAAGTAATTCGTGGCTGGAACATAGAAAAATAGCGTGAACCTAACCGTAAATGGATATTTAGTAAGTCTTATCGAATCACACTTTCCGAAATGAATCTCTTCAGTGAAATAATCTTAGACAACATCCATTTCCCTAAATGGAGACCTATACACAGAATAATAAGTACAGATGAAGTCGAGATTTTAAGTGCATTCCCCGGAATTAACCATTAACACACTGAACTCCCACGTCTGGGTGACAAATTGTAGCATGCACCAACGCCCCCATAAGCGTACTAGTCAATAGACCATAACAAGTATGGGTACTGCTTTTCCGAATACAGGTTCCAGATCTGATGAGAAGCTTGGATGGTTCTTCTTCATAATCCTTGGTTTGGATTTGGACCTATCAATCATCCATGCCGCTTTTTGGGCAACGGCACCCCTGTCGTAAGCGCAACAGCACGCCAATGCACCACGATACAGAAGGATCCGATTACCGTGGTATTCGGTTCCAAGCTATATTATAATGAAATTACCCGCTAATGGGTGTACAACCACAACTCCCAAGTTGCAGCCTCCACAGGCTCCTCACCGACACCGGCAGGGACTAGGTTCCTGGGGCCCCAGATCCCTTGGTACCAGTATACCCATGGTAAGGTTTCGAGGAAGCTCAACACAACCTCTTCAATTGAGCCCCAACGCAAAGCCCGGGATTGATCGCCCATTTAGTCCATGGATACGTGGGTACAACAAACTCCCTTGATGTCGGTCGGCAAAGTTCGGTATACAAGGTCCTACCGTGTGACATCTCCATGCGTAGTCTAGGGTCCGAGGGAATGACAACTTCCCTTAAGGCAACCAGCAAAAGTGGAGGATCTCAAAAAGATCCCCTTTATCTCTACTGATTGACGCCTCCTAACGGAAGCTCCATCCTTGCGTTTGTCTTTGGTCCGAGGGTACGATAAACTACCCTAAGGTCTGTCAGCAAAAGACTAACCTCTACTGGGTAATAATAAGTATGTATGTGTGTCCAGGAGTGCCTAGCTGCAACGACCATTTAGAACAGGGGTGGCCAAGTTTGAAGCGCCCAGCGCACTGGCTGCGCTACGCTTACGCCGAGTAGGCTGGCTGCGCTTTTGTGGCTGTTCGTCGTCTGGCTGGCAGGCGGTCGGACGGACAAGCTGACCGTCGCGCTCGCCAAGGCGAAGACAGACAGACACACTTCCTCCTCGCTACCTCTTATCTCCGCTTTTACGCCGGCGCTAGCGCGGGCGCGTTCTCGGCGTACCAAAACTCTCGGCGCACGTTTTTGCCACCCCTGATTTAGAACATAGGTTGGTAGCAATGCGAGTTGCTTTAAAAGTACATTGTTCACTCTATTCATATAGAACCTATTACGTTTACAACGAGCACAATACAAAGTTAAAGGAACTTCACCGATTGTTATCGATCATAAAATTACCAAAATCGAAAAGGCAGTAAAATCCAAGCCCGCAATGCAAAAACAGAACCAATCGCAAATCGAAAAACCAAGTGGTTAGGAGGATCAATAAGATGCGTCTAATCGAGGTAACTGATCAATCTAAAATGTCCATGCATATACAATGAGAAATGTATTTTGTAGGTAAATAACTTTTCTTCACTGCAAGGCCGTGTCCTTTCTTTTGCACCAGCGTGGAGAGCATCTTCACAAGCATGCGATTTTCGATCTGTTGTAAAGTACGGTGGGCACTATCACAGAAACTTATTTTTAGTTGACTTTTCTGTCTGTCATTTAGTCACGAAAGGCTGAATTTAAGATCTGTTCGAGCAGGCTCATTCTGTGGCACTTGAAGATCGAACCAGTCTGGCGAATTCATTACATTCAGCCATAATTTGTATGGAACTTTTTGTGCTGATCCTAGCGAAGCTGGACAGACTTCAATGGGCAGACTATATGGAGCGCAATGATGGCATAACTCCCTGACGCACTGGGAACCACGCACATATTGAGAGGACTCAGAGGACGCAGCTAGCAACTCGGAGAGTGATGAACGCCAGCGTTGGACCGTCTTAAATAAACTGCCAAAAAGACTTTCAATGGCATTACTACCTCAAACTCTCCCTTAATCTACACAATTTTTAATGCTGGCAGTGATGCCAAACATCCCAGCCATCGCGATATCATATGAAACAAGCCGCGAGGTGCGACCCTTGAGGTCCACACGGTCAACTTCCCAGTAATATCTACATGAATATTAAAAATATTAAACACAAAAATATTTTGGAAAATAATACTACTTTAAATAATAATAATGAGAGGTACTCATAATCGTAATAGAAATGAGCTAATATCAATCATATCATCTACTGTAGCGTTCATTGATTACGTAATGCTTTTGTTGGATGCGGGGTGGATTGGTTTGATTGACTACTCACGCGGATAAATCGGAGGGGGCGGGCTATAAAGCCTTTTTTACGTTATTTGTTATTTTTACATTGATGCTTGAAGGAGAAAAGAGCGCTAGCAAATGCATTTTTGTTATTACGCCCACTGAAGAGGTTTTCTCGCGAGGTGTCCATTTTAAATAATTTTGTTCAAAATTGCCATGACTTCGGCATAATCATTGAATTTGTGTTTTGTCACGAGCCGTTTTTTAGGTTTTTTTGGATCATACAAAATAATTTGGCTAGTTTATCTTCGAAAACTATTAGGAATGTATAAATTATATAAACATTTATTACTCAGCTGTGCAAATCAGGTTAAAAGTTTATTTTTTATGAAAAAAACTCTAATTTTCCCATTTTCTTTTATTAAATGGAAAAACGGCGAAAAGGACTTTTATAAAGTTAAAAACATGAAAAAAACTAATACACGTCGAATGACACCTCAATGATGCAAAAATCATATATGGTTCGTGAGATATAGTGGATGATAAAAATGGCCTTGAAAATCATGATGACTTTCAATGATTTTTTATTTTTAATTTCATTTTTTACGTAATCATGAAGAAAAATTTTGCTGATTTTCTTACAAAAACTGTCAGGAGTATTCAAATTTTGTATACATTTATTACTGCGTGCTGCAAAACAGGTTAAAAATTCATTGTTTATTAAAAAATAACCTAATTCTTAGCACTTTTTTTCAATAAATTAAAAAACGGTTCCAATGAATTTTTTAAAAACTTAATAGAATCACAAAATTATTAATACGCGTCGATTGACACCTTAATTTTGCAAATCGTATGTGTCGTTCCGGAGATATAACGCATGACAGAAATGACCTTCAAACGGGCAAAACAGCAAACCCCCCCGACCGAAGTTTCCCAAAAACTAATCAGCTCTTAAGTTTGCAAATACGCTTCGGTTGACACCTCAACGAAGTCGATACGACTTTGTTTACGTGAGTTATGCTCGTAGAAAAAACTGTCCACGAACGCACGTACGTACGTACACACACACACACACACATACATACTTCTTTCTAAAAACACTTAAAATATACTCGTAAGACCTCAAAACGTAAAGATATGTCGAAAATTTCAATTTCGATTTTCGAGGCGATTACAAGAACCACCCATAAACTGGGAAGTTAACAATAGTGGAACAAAAGAAATATGCTCTCAGTAGTTATCGGCATCTGTCTTAAAAAACAATCTAGCGAAAAACAGTTTGAGTTCTAGTTTCGTGTCCAGTTCGTCTGTCCGAAATCAAAAATTGTGTGTCCAAATGGCCGAAAGAAAAGGTTCGCTGCTGGATAAATCCGTGCAAAAGCATGCAGGCCACGCCAAGGAAAAGTTATTCCAAAATTTGAGGAATGTGGATCGGACGGCAGATGAGCATTCAAACAATTTCAATCAGCAACAAAATAATACCATTATACTGCAAAAAGAGTCCAGCAACTATATCAGATGCATACGAGCCGTTCAATTAGCCTCCAAACCTCGAACAGATGCAATGTCTGAAGTTTATGAGCCACAATGGACGAACGAAGCATTGCTTGCACAAGGTTCAGCAGCCGAATCACTTTGGCAGGACTTTTCACATAAACTAGGCGGCCAAGTGTGAATACTATTGAAAATATATATTCATCACATTTTCCGAGGATGTACGTTGAAAGTAGCGAGAGTATCGGGGGTAATATGTATGAATTTGGAGGAATGTAGTTTTTCATTTGTTTCAGAATACCCTGAACTTGATCTGAAGAGAGTCGACATATTTGCCAAGTCCAGGAAGGTTACGCGACCGATGAGCAATTTGACTAGGCTTTTCGAATGTTGTCTACTAACATGAGTTGCTTCAGTGCGATGCTCAATTGAAGCAGTCTAAACGTGTAGCAGATCGCTTATCTATCAGCAAATCGATTTCGAAGAGGTAAATGCCTGTCCTGGCGATTGTCTGGCACTGCACTAGTGGAACATCTGCAGAGTAGCGCTATCTGTTAGTTGTCTGCAAGTTCTCGGGTTATTTACTCAGTCTATAGCATCCGCATGTGGCTTTGATATACAAAGTGAAATTCCGAATCGAATGGTGTCTCAGGATCGAACAACGAGCGGAGGGTAGCGTTAATGCATCATCTTTGGTAGCCTGTGCTGATGCGAATATCGTGGGGATCATAATTACACGACAGTAAGCAGATGAAAGAGGAACATATATCGGCAGCCGCATTGGCCACGATCATCAACAATCAAGGTATTCAAGCTGATAATCTCTGTGAGCGTCACCAGGTATCGTTTCGACGATACATGAAAATGTTGCGTGACGTACACAGAGTTGTCACTTCCTACAGTTAACATCTGCATTGATGCCACAAAGTGAACAATCAACACGACCATCAAGAAAGGTTCTGTGGTGGTCAAGCAACGATCTAAGAGTGATGGCCATGCGACATTCTCCTTCACTTTAGAACTGTTTCGCTAAGACAGTTGATTTCTTTCTTATTTCCACAGGTTGTACATAACAGACCGAAACAATTGAAAGAAATGTCTTGAAGAGGCCAAGGTTCGATTTGGGCTAGTGCGCTATTGATGATCAAGTTAGCTTTTTTCCATTCTTTATTTTGTTTTTGTACACACAATCATTCATTATTCTTCGGTAGAATAATAGTTTCTTGTTTCTGTAGATTAAAATATTCTAAGGTTGGTGTAGGGTTTAGAATGTCAGTGATCGTAACATCATATTTTGAATCAGACAAGATACTAAGTAAGTTTAAGTGTGTGCTTTAGGTAATTTTTGCCGGATATCATGTGCAGATACCGTTAGGGGATATGCTCCTGTTTGTCTATTTTCCCTAGACTGAACATTTGTTTTTTGAGGGAAATTAGAAACGATGCATTCGAGCCACTAAGATCAACGTTGAAGGTTCCAAAATGGTATTTTACCTTTCAACTTTCGAGATTATAGAAAATTATGCCTCCGAGATCAGCGATGAGTTCAAGTGCAAGTTTACCGAGAAGAGAGTTTCGATATGAATCACTTTCCCCGGAATTCGAGCGTCCAAAATCGCTGAAACCGCATCGAATGGATTGACTCCGTATCTTGCATAACAAACTACCAACGAAATCAATGTATAAATGCTCTATTTCGAAGAACTTTCAGACAAAATCGGCGGAAGTGCTGCAACCGCCAGACAATCGACGCTTGGAGCGAAGCTCTACACTTTCTCCCCAATCAGCACTCCACGTCTGCGTCGTGACCCAGTTCCACACCTCGCCTCTGCACTTGGAGCAGATCGCCGGAGGAGCACCACTTTCACATTTCACTTCTTGGCCGAAACACTCTCAGCGCGACACCTTGAGTCCACAATTTTACCTGACAATGTCGGTGGCCCTCAAACCACCCTCGCTGGGCTCGTCGTCGGACCAGCACAGTCCCAGCACGACGTCCTTCTCGTTGCTTCCGCTCTCGCCGCCCCACACGCCAACAGGACGACTGAGTATCACCCCGAAACGGTCGCCGCAATCGATGCTCGCTCCACCATCGCACTACGGGAAACAACAGGAATGCGGTTATGTCAGCGCAAAGGACGCAGACTGGCTGGAAAATGCACTTACCGCAACTGAGGTCGAGCCTGACTCTCCGGGCATGTAGACGACTTCGTGAACCCCCTTCGGTCCCAAGGAGTTGCGTCCGAAGAGGATTGCTGCGCGCATCGAGCGGCCATCCTTCAGAACAAAACAATCACCGCAGTTCGATTTGGACATGACGAACGCAATCAACGGAACTTAGTTGGTAGTTGGTATACCCGCAGTGGCGCAAAGAAAAGCGATGAAATGTGCAGCCAGTCCAGCCGTTGTCGCGACTTTTACCGTAGTTGTCGATGCGCGCACTGTCGGGGAATGAATGATTAAATGTCAGATGATACATTTAGACTAGATGATAAGTGGTATAAAAAACCGCTTAATTTGGTAACATGTAAACGTAGTTAATAAAAACAATAATTTGAATTTGGGAAAAAATTTAAAATTAAATGAAATCAAACTTTCAATCACCGTTCAATCAACCTCCAACATATCGGCGGAAAATATGATTGCTAAACCAAATATATACTCTATCGAGAATAACATTCGGGATATGGAGTCAGACAAAGGAAAATAACTATACTTCTGGTTTGCCGATATATCGGTATCGGCGATATTTTTATGGCCAATTCAACGATACTTCACAAATTTCGCGCTTTAAAAATAATGTAATGTCGGTCGTATTGTCTCGTGTATTTCGTTGCAAACGACTCTCGAAATAACTATGCTCGTAGAATCTCCGCGCTTTTGGTTGACTGTTGTCGCGCGTAGTATTTTTCCATGCAAATAAAATAACATATCGTAATTGGTGTATATATCATTTATAACTAGTCGTTTGAGTCAAATAAAATAAATCTAAATAGTAGTCATGTTAACTTCAAAGCACAAATTATTGGAAAACATCAGAAGACCGTCGACAGAAAGGGAGAATTCATCGCAATCGCAAAAATATCGGCTGACTCTTAATGGAAAATTCGATGGTTTGGAAAATGATGAAAAATACTGCTTAGTCACAATGCTTCATCTTCGTTACAAATCACGAATATTTCAATTACAATCTACTATTACTACGACAAAAAAGCGTCTTGTTCAGTTACTGCATCTAGTATTGTATGTTCTGAGATGCCTAGGAGTGGTGGGCTTTGAAGCGTTTGTGCAAAATATTATTAGAGTCCGAGGAAGATAAGCATCTGCCTACTCTGAGCTGTAATTCTCTCAAAGAAGAAGTCGAGAGATACCTAAGGTCTCCTAATATATCCAGAAATGCAGATCCGTTCGTTTTCTGGCGCAATGACGTCTTATACCCACACTTGAAAAAAATTAATTAATTATTTTAAAGTACTTTATTTTCCAAATAAGTTCTGTCGCATCTGAGAGATTATTTTCCACTGAAGGTCTTATTCAAACAGACTTGTGAAATCACCTTTCTCCGCAAAGCGAATAATTTGTTTTTGAATTTTTTTCTCAATGTTAACTTCAATTATCAAAACTATTAACTAATCTCAACCTGTCTGTTTTCATATTAATAAAAAAAATTAACGTGACTTGTATTTTATCTACATTTTTGAATTCAATAAGCGGATCGGTATCGCCGATATTTTTGTAAGAGTATCGGTATCGTATCGACAAAAAGGCGTATCGAGGCATCCCTAAAAATAACGTCATGATGTCACGGCTACTAAAACAAAGCATACAAGATCATATACAACTTGCAAAGAACTACCGCTACATCTGAAGTATACAAAATAGCACAAGAACTTCACGTAGTCGAACAGGAGATTTACACGGAATAAGTAAAATACATTTATAAAACGTTACACCATGAAATATAAATGAAGTTAGATAAAAATAGGGGAAAACGACTATACTATGAGAAACACGAATGATATTTTAATAAAGTTTGCTAGGATCGAGCGCCTGAGGAGGGATCCGCTTAACGCCGCAGCTAATTTCACAATTAGCTCCCTCGCACAATCAGCGGGAGGGCAACATAATATCCTTTAAAATCATCCTACGTAAATATTTACTGAAAGCACAGTTTAATAATTAAAAACAAATATCAGACAAAATTAGAAGTATTGACCACTATTGAAAAATATATTGAGATACTGTTACTATTCCTTATAAGGATATACATTGTCTAGAAAGTACTAAATAAATAGACAAGCATTCAGGGAATACATTGCACACGGTTAGTTCAAGCAAAGAGTGAAGAAATGAGAGACTTGGACTAGGCGGAGATGGTTTTGGTCGGTAAAAATCTGACATGCCGATAAACAGGCGCAAATTAGTATCTTTTGATGATTTCCACCTCCCAACGACGATTTTTTTTATTCGATGAATGTTTGCGATGGGATATTTATCCTCGTGCGTCATTTTTAAGAGGTTTCTTCCCCTTTGAAAATTAATAACCCCTGTCCCATGAAAATTTTAATTTGGTTCGTCTCTCCGATTCATTAATAGTTGAAAAAAAAATTAGCTAAAAATTTTGTGATTGTTCCATTCATTTTTTACGAACTCTGTGTTATAATCAGATTTTCATTAGGACTCTCAAAATAATTTTAGGAAGAAAATAATCAGTTTTGTTCGAAATATTTCACTATTTTCAAAGTCGCCAAAGTTAGTTATATTTTCAAAAAATGAAATTTCGGAATTATACCCTAATGCACGTAATGCGAAAGTTTTAAACAATCATTTTAGCTGTCAATGATTCTCAAAAAAGCCTATTAATAGACGGCACCTGGTGAGAATTTCAATTCCTAGACCAGCTAACTTCACATTTACCTAATGTCATCTTTTCGCATCGTCGCGCCCCGAGGCCCCGTCAACAAACCTATCTCCTATTGCCCATCGAAAACAAAATGGTCGCTGCGCGGATGTCCGAGGCCTAAAATCGTCGCCTCTGTCGCTTACCCAAAACTTGTGCCCTCCCGAGTGTTATTTGTGCGCGTTTTCGCGTGTTTTTCACACCCGATCGCCGTGTGCTTGGTGCAATTCGCCTGCAAATCGACTTGGTGCGGCTGCAAAGTGTGGAATTGGCGGTCAAGTCGCGTGTGAAGAAAACAATCACACACGAGGTCGCCCGACGGCCGCGAGTGGATCGCCAATTGGCGACGGACGACGGCACAATCAAAATATGCCAAAGTGCAATAAATTGGATGGGAATCAGTAATTCGGGTGGCGATTGTGCAGAGTTCTGTGAAAAAATGTTGACTGGGTGCTGGGCCGCGGTGTTGTGCGGCGTGCGAAAGTGAAATTGGCGGCGGGCCTGAAGGAAAAGTGAAAATAAAACTATTGACGTTTCGCGGACGACGGGCGTTGCGTTGTTGTTGTTGTTGGCGGTGTGTGTGTCGCGGGGCGCCAAATCGCCAGGTGAAAAATCTGACAGACTCGATCGCATCCGCAAGTGGGATTATCCGCGGAGTCCGTCTGGGCGCCCGCACGTGATAAATTCGGCCCGCGGAGGACACTCGACCGCCTACAAGTGACGGGAGGACGGACGTACGCACACCCAAGGAGCCAGTGTGGAAACCACCCCCGGGACGGAGGAGCGCCATTGTAGTTCGCGACACGAACACGTATGTTTTCATTATTGCAGTGTAGACATTTTTTCCGTCGCGGCGGTCGGCTGGTCCTCGGAGGGCGGAGCACGCCCTGGCAGCATCGCGAGCGGCTGGCTGGCTGGGGCCGCCACAAATCCGAGGGCAGTGTGGCTGCGCCCGAGCAAATCCAAACATGAGTGGCGTTTCGGCCGCTGACGGGCTGACGGCGCGCGGAGGTCGTTCACCCCGAACCCGTCCATCCGGGCCGGGCCGGGCCGGGATGCTGCCTGCCGCTGTCGTCTCCGGTGTTGCCTGTGCTTGCTTGCGCCCTTGCGTGCGGCTGTTGTTTTCTTATTTGCTCCGCGCCCGTGCGTCATTCGTTTGGTCGACGAACGAAGAATGAAAATGCTCTGTACCCAAACAATTGCTCCCGTCGTGCGTGTGCATGCACGGTCGCCCCGGTCCGTGCGTGTGGTACACGGTTTGTCTGTGCCGGTGTGCGGGCGGGCCGGGTTGCCTTGTCGTGAAATTTCGGGGGAGTTCGAGGCGCGCCACATTGTTTTGATAGTCACATTTGATTAGGGGGGGGGGGGGATGTGGCTGGCCGCGTTGTTATTGTTTTCGTTCACAGGCGCACGGCATTTATTTGCTGTCTGTGGGCGGCGGTGGGGTGGTTAGTGATGAATTATTGGGGTTGCGGTAGCTGGGCGCCGATTAATGCGCGCTTATCCAGATTTGAGCACGTTTGCCGAGGAAATGCCGGACTCTGGAATAGGACGGGAATCGGGGGATGACATGACGATATGTTTCGCCTCGTTTGACCAACAATTGAAGTGTGCACCACGCTGGCTGCTGTGAGCATTTGCGGGAATGTGCGGCCGCCCGCCCGAACTTTGTTTACATGTCGCCGCGGCAGATTTCCAGCATTCAAAAAACGTGATTCTGTAGAAGAATTCAGTGACTTTCCCATAATTTTGTTTTCCAAAATCGACAACATCGAAATGTAGTTCTCACAGTTGCGTTTGGCGACAAACAAACGACAATATCAAAATTGCGTGGCTTTAAATTTTAAAGGGATCGAAGTTTTTAACACTAGAGTACACGCGTGGCCTACTATAGTAGACCAGGGTCACATTATAAGCAATATTTTTAAAGATACGCATGCTGGAACGCTGCAATTCCAGGAAAGCCTCGTTCAATAAATTTGTAAGCAAGCCAGTCACACGCGGGATGCCAGCGCGTATGCACATTTCTGCGATTTGCCGCCAAACTTCCGGGCCTACTATAGTAGTCCGCGCGAGTATTTACGTACTAAATTTAAGTGATGTTATTGCAATACATATTGATGTTTACGAGCCTGCCTCTTGCTAAGGAATCATTACAGAAGAGAATAACGGTTGTTGGAACAATGAAAGCTAATAGGCGGGAGATTCTAAAAGAATTCAAAGCCTCTAAGACAAGATCCACAAAGAGCTCAATTTTTGGATTTCAAAAGGGCGCAACTCTCGTTTCGTACGTTCCTAAATCAAACAAAGCGGTCAATCTACTTTCTACAATGCATTACGATGCAACCATTGATCCCGACACTGATGAAGAACGCTAGCCCGAAACTGTCACGTGTTATAACCGCACTAAGTGTGGTGTGGACATTGTTGACAAAATGTGTAAGCAGTACAGTGTTCTAAGGAACAGCCGCCGATGGCCGATTGCAATCTTTTTTAATCTAATGTACATTGCCGCGATCAATGCGTTGGTAATCAACCACATGAACGTAAATCAAGAGCCCGAAATCGGTCGAAGAAAAATTGGTGCAGGACTTGCGACAGATGGATTTGCCCCGACCACCAGGCAGTAGAATGCCTTGAATATTACGACGATAAGAAATACGTCATATAGTTTTAGTAGAAATATATATTTTTTGTCATGAACTTCAGAAATCCCATTTTTGTTAAATTTTCTTAGAGTTCCATAAGATTGTTTCTAATTGTTGTTTCCTTTTAGTTACATAAGAAAATTTTGTTTATTATATATCCAGATTAAATAAATTTTTCATTCTTACTATATGTTCATTCCTACATTGACTGAATAATAACTGACAGCGATTTAAAAATGGCCTACAATATTAGGCCACGCGTGCACTCGTGAAAAAAATAGGGGCGCGTGTACTCCAGTGTTAAAGAACATTTTTGCAGTTTCAAAAGTTAACGCGCGCTGCTTATTTTCTTTTATAAAAAAAATGATTGGAATAGCTACTTTTAATTTTCCTTGTTCCTCTATATCATATATGAGAAGTTGATAGAATTTTGATTAAGTACCATAAACGCATTTCTTAAAACAAAAACAAACGAAACCAGTTGAATTGTTGTGTGCGTACGAATAAGATCAGTTTAACGATCACTGCGACAAAAAGATAGGAAAGTAAATAAAACGGCCAAACTTACCTAACTAACAAATAAAAAAAAAATTATTATTTATTGATTAATTGAAAATTTAATAATGCGTTGTGTTTCCTATTTTTACCATTATCTCTAGCATTCTATTGTCACATATTTTTGAGGTAGTAAAGCCCAACGCGCTAAATTGTTTATTTCCTTGATAAACAATTCGAGCCAGGTGTTCCTATCAAGCATTTTCCATAGTAAGGTCTGTATCGAAAAAAATGACCTTTAGTTTTTTCTGCATAGCTCCTGTTTGGGATAAGTTTCAGTCTTCATCAAATGCGACCAAAAAGAACGTCTAATCCATTCGTATTGTAAGATCACTCTTGAAAAGATGTCATTAAATCAAGAAAAAGTGCGTAGTTTAATTGGATACAAATACCGCTAAAATCCCTTCGTACATATTCGCTACTAGCAAAGGAGACCAATTCGTCGATTGCAACAGTGAAACGAACGATTATCAAGTACAAAAAGAGCCTACCTGTTGCTAGAAAGACTGAATCAAGTAGAAAAAAGAGTCCATCCGACAAAAGAGGAAATTTTTGCAGAATCCTAACACATCCATTCGAGATACGGCTCAAAAAGTGCAAACATCGAACGCAATGATTCAGAGGATTAAGAAGCATTATAATCTTAGATCATATAAAGTCCAAAAAGTACTCGATCGATCCGAGGTGAAGGAGAAAGAAGCGAAAAATCGGGCTGGAAAGCTATACAAGGATTACTTGACCAAATTCGATTGTTTTGTGTTGGACGATGAAACATACGTGAAGGTCGATTTCGCACAGTTGCCTGGTCAAGACTTCTATACAGGAGGATCAAAGGGTGGTGTTAGCCGAAAACATAAAACCAAAAAAAGCACCAAATTTCCCAAACGGTAAATGATTTGGCAGGCAATATGTCGATGTGGTCTCAGATGACAGGGATTTGTAGCGAAGGGTACCATCAACTCAGCAGTGGACATCGAAGAGTGTTTAGAGAAGCGACTAAAACCATTTATCTTGAAACACGACGCATCTGTAGCATTTTGGCCAGATTTAGCGACGTCATTATGCTCGATCAACAATGAAGTGGTATGAGGACAACATCTCCGTGGTACCGAAAGCAACTAACCCTCCAAACTGTCCAGAACTTTGACCAATCGAAAGATATTGGGCTGAAATGAAGAAAACATTAAAGATCAAAATAAGTAGAGAAACGCATATACGGGGTCGATGACACCGTTGTGCGGAACCTAATGCGTGGAGTTAACGGAAAGGTCCGAATTTTTTTTTCTTGGAATGAAAATTCATTGAATTTTTATGTAAATATAAGTTAATATAATAATAAAAGGAAAAAAATTAGTTCCATGAAGCAATTAATACCACTTTTAGAGACATAATTATAAAGGTCAATTTTTTTCGATACACTCCTTATTTTCATTGCGTGACCGCGCTGGCCAATCCAAAGAATTTATCCCATTATTTAAACATTACTGTGCTGAAATGTAAAATTTCCTGATGTCCACCTGCTGGCGTTTCCTTTGATATAATTATAAGTGGTAAAGTTAAGATTATGGCTTCCATCCTCGAAGAGGGTAGGGGTAGGGGGATCGAAAGAGGGGAGTTCCCCTACTATTATGGCATAAGAAGTTTGCGGCGTCACGGCTCCATGAGAAGTTATGGGGGCTCCCCCACAAAAAAATTGTTACTTTTTACATTCATTAAATGGAGATATGATTGAAAAGTGAACTTTTCGCGTGGTTTGTCTCGCCAAAGTACACCGATGAAAACAAACGATACCGCAAACGACTCATAACAAAAACGTCTTAAAAGGTTGAAACTGAGTTGAGAGACGTGAAAACGTAAATATGTACAATTTTGTGTTGAACTGTTGTAAGGTTGGTTTTTTGCGCTTTTGCGGTCACCATCAGTACTAAGTGGTTTATCCAAAATCAATGAAACGTTTTTTCTATTAGCCTAATATTTTATGGAGTGATTATGGGGAGCTTTTTGTGTAACAAAACTTTTTTTCTATAAATAACAAACGAGCAATTTTACCAATCGAAATTCAGAAGTAAATTTTCAGATGTCATCATTTTGCAAAATTTAAAGCAGATGAAGGATTATAGCAATATTTTAAAAAAAATTCATTTCAATCATTTCATTCATTTTGAATAAACTACTCAAGAGTACTGAGCTCACCGCAAGACATCCTTTTTAGGAGAGCGGCCAAAAATTATCCTTATAACTTGATATTATGTATAAATAATATAAAAAACCTTATATAATAGTACAATTTTTTTTAAATATGTCTATTTTTCACACCTCCTAACAAGTCCTAATCTATTAACCCGCCGGCGGTGACGCAAAATTATCTTACATAGTTGGTGACGTCGGTCTCAGAGACCGAGATTTTCGAGTGAAGATCAATCCAAAAATAACACAATTTCTGTAAGTGTAGCAAATTGAACTTAAAAAATACAAGGTTAAAGTATAATAAAACACAAAAAATTATAACATCACATCACGTTTATTAATAATAATCAAATTCCCCTGCAACACTAAAAAATTATGTTACATATTTTTCTACGAAACCGGTCTCACAGACATATGCGTCACCAACGGCGGGTTAAAGAAAACTCCAAATATTTTTCGCGATTAAAGAAAACACAAGAAAAAATTCTGTGGCACCCGAAAAATGATCTCCGTCCCCCTTTTCGTGTTTGGTTTATAATTTTCTTGTTATAACCGCGATGTGGAAGTATTATTAGTATTGTGGAAAATTCAACACAATACTCCCATATATACGATTCACGGTTGGTGAAATACAGAAGCATGAGCTCATAGCTCTGCGGTGAATTTTTTATGTCCATTATTGTTCTCGCAGCATAAGTGCCAAAATTTCAAGTTCAAACGATTTGGCGAAAAAATGATTGGAGCTATTGGTCATTGAAATAAAAAGTTTTACAGATTAAAACAAAAATCAATTTTTTCCGACTGCAAAAAATTTTTTGCGAGCGATTTTAAGACCTCGGAACTATTATTACATATTGAAAATCAAATAATTTACAAATTGAATAGCAATTCCCTTGCTGGGAAATCACTTAAAAAGGTCACAGCTATATGTAGAAATCTATTTTAAATCATATTGGCCTATGAAAAACGAACTTATACACTCAAAAAACTGACCTCTTTTAAGAATTTGTTACAAGGTCCTTGGAGTAGATATCAACGTAGTTCTTTTTGGGTTCAATAAATACACTGTCAAAGCGTACTGAAGAAATTTATTTTTATTTTATTGACTTATTGTTATTATTTTACACAAAACGGCCATATAAAAAAATGCATATTGAACGGTGCCAATTATCTTGAAGCGAGAAATGGTCTGAAACAAAAAATTTCATAAAGGTTTTATTTAAAAAGCCAGTGGCTATAGTTTGAACCAAAATTATCAACTGATATAAAATAACAAAATGGCGGACAGTTAAAAATAATTTTTCGAAATTCAAGTTTTTTTTTTGTGATTTTTGGGGTTAAAAAATAGAAAAAATCAATATTTTGAAACGCCCGTAGTTCACACGATATCTATACATGTGTTCAATAAATGGTAAAAATTTCAGAAGGATCGATTCTGTAGTTTCGAAGAATTGGCATTGGCACGGCATGAAAAAAGTGGTTTTGAGAAAAATGCATTTAAAGTTTTGAGATAGATGATTTTCCTCCAAAATTCAAAACGTTACTATTGTTCAAAATATCGGTTAGGCAATGTAACGAGGTCAGCATTCTCTTTTTAAATTCAATATTACAGTTAATATACTTGTTTTCATGTATCACTCGAACATTTTTTGTATATATAGAGCTGAACACTATGCAGAGGGGCGGAGCCTTACAAAGCCACGTGTGTCTACGAGTATACACTGACGAGTAACTGGTTAGGTACACCCAAATATTTTGAGTTTCCTAGAAGTTCGGGAGGCATAGCAAAACAAATCGATAATGGTTTTATTGCCTATGGAAATCCCAATTATAAAATTCAATTTCTAGAATAATCGTACAAACGAGCGTTTACCTGGATGCATTTAAGATTGTGCATATAAAAGCGGAGCAACTGATTAGGTACGTTATTCTATTTTGGACTGCCTACAGTGAGTGTGCTGTTATTTTTCTGTGAGAATTTGTTTTGATAAAGTTAAAATAACATCTAAGAAAATGGGAAAAAGAAATCAGTTGAACCTGGTAGAAATGGGAAAAATAAAGGTCTTAAAGGAGGAAGGGTATTCCGGAAGGAAAATAGCATAAAATCGGTAGTAGCGCCAACGCAGTGTGTCGTTTTCTCTAGGATCTGGAAAACTACGGCAAAAACTACCAAGGAGGGATCAAAACTGCAATCACTGAGAGAGAACGGCGCCAAATTTTGAGGACAGCGTCAAACTTCACGCTAAGTGCACGGAATATTGGCGAACAAGCAGGAACTTCTGCAAGTGTCTGGACAGTACGAAGGGTAATAAAAGAAAGCCCAACAAGAAAACGACTCCGTTTGAATAAAAAAGCAGCGTTAACGCAAAGACATCAGCAAGCACGGTTGCAGTTTGCTCGAAACCATATCAGCTGGGATGAAGAGTGAAAGAGAGTAATCTTTCCCGAAGCAAAAATATTCTGTTTGGGCAAAACGGGTTCAATTATGATATGGGGGGGGGGCATATCCTATATGGGGCCTGTGGATATCAGAATTTTAAGAGGAAGACAAACCGCACAAACTTACGTAGATCTACTACGAACGGCAGCAGTCGATTTTGATGGAATCTTCGGAGAATGGATTGGATCTTTCAACAAGTTCTGGCGCCCATCCATACTGCTCGTTGTGTTAAAGGCTGGTTTGAGGCAGAAGACATCACAGTTTTGGATTGGCCATCACTTTCGCTTGATCTCAACATCATAGAAAATCTCCGGAGATGGTTGTCCAGGAAACTTGATGATAATCGCAAGCGAAATGAGAATGTTGCAATGCTAGAAGAAGCGATAAAAGAAGCTTGGGCTAATATTCCTCCGCGTATTTATAAAAATTTGTATGATTCTATAAAAAATAGACTATTTGAAGTCATTAGGAATAATGGTACAGTTACCCATTATTGATTAATAAAATGAATTGTCGCGATACCCATGTGTTTAATTTACTTAGTTTACTGTGCGAAATTCCATGAAATTTTACGTTTTTCAGCAATACTCAGTTGCTCCGCTTTTATATGCACAATCTCAGATAAATGCATCCAGGTAAACGCTTGTGTGTGTGTGTGATTATTCTAGAAATTGCATTTTATGATTGGGAATTTCATAGGCAATAAAACCATTATCGATTTGTTTTGCTATACCTCCCCGACTTCTAGGAAACTCAAAATATTTGGGTGTGCCTAACCAGTTGCTTGTCAGTGTAGCATAACTTTAATGATAACACCTAGAACTATCTAAAATTTTAACACGATATTTTTGAGAGTATTTACTATCGAAATAAGTTAAAAAACAAGCCGCGAGGTGCGACCCTTGAGGTCCACACGGTCAACTTCCCAGTAATATCTACATAAACATCAATAACATTACAACAATGAGAGATATTCATAGCAGTAACAGGAATGAGTTAATATGAATCATATCGTCTACGGGAGGGTCCATTGATTACGTAAGGTTTTTGGTCGATGAGGACAGATTCAATATTCACGCGGATCAATCGGTGGGTGCCTTTTTGGTCTTGAAAATTTTTGTTGGTTTTATAAATTTAAGCATTTTTTTTAATTAAAAGATAATAAAAACTATTTAAAATCTGCTCAAATTATGCAAATATTTTAAAACTTTGGTTGAATTTACAACATTTTTTTAGAATAAAAAAAATAAAGTAAAAGCATTCGTATGAACCCTCTTTAAATGGTAACTTTGAATGATTTTTTATTTTTCATTTAGTTTTTTCATAATCAAGAAAGAAAATTTTGCCGGTTTCTCTTCAAAACTTGATAAGAATGTTTACATTTTATAAACAGGTATTACTGTGCTGTGCAGATCAGGTTAAAAAATATTTTTTATGAAAAAAACTATAATTTTTTGCATTTTCTTCTATTAAATTAAAAAAAAATGCTGGAACGATTTTTTATAATGTTAAAAACTTCACAAAGATATTAATACACGTCAACTGACACCTTAATGATGCAAATATTATATCTGGTTCGTGAGATATAGTGAATGATAAAAATGACCTTGAAAATCATGATGACTTTTAATAATTTTTTAATTTTAATTTAATTTTTTACGCAATCATGAGAAAAAAATTTGATGGTGTTTCTACAAAAATTGTTTGGAGTATATAAATTTTATAAACATATTCTACTAAATCACGCAAATCAGGTTAAAAGTTTATTGTTTATGAAAAAACCCTAATTTTTTGCACTTTTTTTTCTTAAATTAAAAAACGGCTCCAACGATTTTTTTTAAAATTTGATAGATTAACACGAATGCTAATACGCGTCGATTGACACCTCTACCATGCAAATCGTATGTTTGCTTGGCGAGATATAACGCATGACAGAAATGACCTTCAAAGGGACAAAACAGCAAACCCCCCCGACCGAAGTATCCCAAAAACTAGTCAGCTCTTAAAATTGCAAAGTTGCTTCGATTGACACCTCAACGAAGTCGATCGGACTTTGTTTACGTGAGTTATGCTCGTAGAAAAAAGTGTCCACGAACGTACGTACGTACGTACGTACACACACACACACACACATCTCCCTTTCTAAAAACACTTTATATATACTCTATAGACCTCAAAACGTAAAGAAATGTTGAAAATTTCAAATTCGATTTTCGAGGCGATTACAAGAACTTCCCATATACTGGGAAGTTAATAACATCGATTTTTAAAAACGTATAAAGCCTATAACCCCCTTACACGACACATTTGTGTAAAGCCATAAGAGCTCCTACTTAAATTTCAAGGGAACATATCATAAGGGATTTTTTCGGAATTGAAATACTTCCTTACCAAAGCAATTATTAAAAGTAAAGATAAACAAAAATGAGAAAAATCAACAAAAAAAAACAATGCTATCTATCAACCATAAAAAATTTTGCAATTAAAAATCACCTTATTTTCTAGCAAGAGAAAAATGATACCAAGGTCATGGTCCGAAATAATTGCTACGTCCATCCCCAATCTTATCTGTTCTGTAAAAAACAATTGGTCATCTGATAATGATACTCGAACCCAGTCGGTATCCAGCATATCAACATGTCAGTGTAAAATACGTCTGAGAAAATTCAAAGCGAAATTGACAGTTGATGCCTAAAAAGGTCCACCTCGATTTAAATTATATTCATAAATAAAAACATAAACACTGTCTCGACAAAAAATATCGAACACTTTGTATGGGATATCGCAGAAAACATGTAATGAATCCGAAAAGTCGCCTAAGAATCAACATTTCAAGAAATTTCAAGCGATCAAATGAATGTTCATCCGTAATATTTAAAAATATTATGAGTGAATGCGATAGCTTGCTGTTTGCACAGTCAAGAATTACGGTAGGAATCATCGAATTGATATGTAGCTAGAATCCATACTCGGCCCATCTAGGTCCACAACCGTATTGAAATCATTAAACCTTAGTATTTTTAGAGTATAGCGAAAATTGTAAAATGAACATAGACTCAAAATAAGCGTTATATTTCTTGTGAAATTAACAGCAAACTTCCGTTTCCTTGCAGATCGTCTGGTCCGTTTTGGACTTTTTCATTTTTGGTCTGTCATCTCCCACTTACATTTTTATTTGTATGGATTTTATTTAATTCGGGAAAAAATACACCTTGACTGGATGGTAATGAGGCGAACAACTTAAAAGACTTCTATCGGCCAGGATGAAGGAGATGGTTGGCGGATGCTGTGTTTGTTCCGACGAGCGGGGATGGCCGGAGAACCCACTTGTTTATTGCGATGGTCAAAACTGTACGGTGGCAGTGCATCAGGCATGCTATGGCATTGTCACGGTACCAACAGGACCATGGTATTGCCGGAAATGTGAGAGTCAGGAGCGATCTGCTCGGGTTCGTTGTGAATTGTGCCCGTCGCGAGACGGTGCGCTCAAGAAGACGGACAATCAAGGATGGGCACATGTTGTGTGTGCCTTGTACATACCGGAAGTTCGTTTCGGTAATGTGACGACAATGGAACCGATTATCCTGCAACTAATTCCGGCCGAGAGATATGCCAAAAGTATGTTCTCTCGTCAACTTCAAAAAGGCGTTCGAATGAATAAATTTTTATTATATTTTTAGCGTGTTATATCTGCCAGGAAATTGGAAAAGGAAGTCGTGCCACTGTCGGCGCTTGTATGCAGTGCAATAGGTCGGGCTGCAAGCAACAATTCCATGTCACCTGCGCACAAGGATTAGGTTTGCTTTGCGAGGAAGCCGGCAATTATTTGGATAACGTGAAGTATTGCGGCTACTGTCAGTATCATTATAGTAAATTGGTAATTATTTTTGTAATGACGCAATTAATAGTAAATCGCAAGCGCCTAACCAAAGCGCTGTTTCCTTAAAATGTATTAATGCGATATTTATGGTAACTGTATGGTATTTAGTATACAGGTATCAAACGATCTGTTGTCGTATTACAGAAAAAAGGCGGCAACGTCAAAACTATCCCACCTTACAAGCCAATCACGCACGACTCGAGTGATGGGACGTCGTCACCCGAGAAGGATCAAGAAAATGCAGCATCCACCTCGACATCCGCTGCGTCCAATGCGAAAAATAATTCCGTTCAGTCCGGTAGCGCATCAGCTGTTAATTCTTCGACAACCTCGTCATCTTCGAAACCCCGCAAATCGAATAGCAACAAAGTTGCCAGCTCTTCGTCGTCATCTTCGACCTCGAATAGTTTGGGCGGCAATGCAAGCGGTAATAGTGGCGCTGCGAATGCCACCTCGTCCGCGACGTCCAGTAGTACTAAGAATAGTTCAAGTAGTTCGGGTAGTTCTAAGGAAAAAGAAAAACACAGCAAAAGTCTGAATAAGATATCCAGTTCGAGTAAGAACCAAGATAAAGATGCGTCGTCGTCTTCAGCATCATCAACTCGGGATAAATCGAAGTCTTCGAAAAGTAATAAAGATACCACAAGCAGCGATCACGGTGGGGGAAATACAGTGGGACTATCATCAGCGAATGTGTCCGGTTCGAATTTGTCGATTGGGAACAATCCAAGTGTCAACGCTAAAGAGAACCTAAGCCAAAAATTCACAGCACACAGTTTTGCCGAAAGTGTTATAAATGCTGAACCGGCGTTTGGAGGCAGCTCTGATAAGTTATCTGGAGTTGCGGCCACTTCGGGAAATACGACGAGTCAGGGATCGGGAACTGTCTCATCAACTCGCGACAATAAGAGCTCGTCAAGCAGTGCGGGTGGCGGCTCGGCGGGGAAAAAGCGTAAAGCCGATTCGTCGAAGATGTCGTCTAGCGCGTCTAATAGTCTGATTAGTGCTATTTCCACGGTGGATACGCTAGAAATCAACAGGTATACAATTTGAATTTAGGTTGAATTGACTTCACCAATTGATGTTAGTCATTCTTTGGCTCTTAGGGATATCATCAAAGATGTGTCTGTGACGCTGATCCCACTGCCAATGGATAAGACTCCTGATGCAGGCGGTACGGATGGAAATACCAATGACAAAGTGTCCATCAGCAAAAAAGTGAGTAAGCTTTTAGGGTTAAATTCTATACTAGGCCTTCTGAAAAGTATTGTGGATATTGCCAAGTTTTGATGTCCATAAAAAGATTGAACTAAAAAAAAATATCAGGACAATCGGATGCAAAAGACAGATTATAATTCGATCATACAAAATATAGCCTAAAATAATTCCTTAATTACTATCAAACTAATAAAGATAAAATGAACAACAATTGGATTTCAAAAGATACTAAACTGGTGTGAAAATTAAAGTACATACGTGGTTTGTCCCAAAAGTATCCAACCTACGTTCATATCTTCGCGCGGAGAGACTCAGGCGACCTCTGGAGGGTACGAACGTCGCCAGCAACTCCTAACCTAATTATCAGTAGGCCGAAATACCGATGAAACGCCTAAGTTCCCGCGCAGGGTGTATTCGTTTACAACGACTTTTTGCGTTCGTCGCAATTCGATTATTGCTAAAATTGGCAGAACGAACCGAACAGCGAATTTGCATAAAATGTTGCTTTAATCTCGGTAAAAGTTGTGCGGAAACTATTGAAATGTTGCAAAAGACCTTTGAAGATGAGTGTATGGGCAAAACGCAAATGAAAGATTGGTATAGGCGGTTGAAAAGTGGCCGCACATCTGTTGACAGTGATCCTCGTTCTGGTCGACCTTCGACCACGTTTTTCTCGATTATGAGGGCGTTGTGCACCACGAATATGCTCCTACAGGCCAGACAATCAACAAAGAGTACAACGTTGAAACGTTGAAAAGATTGCGTGATGCAATCAGGAAAAAAACGACCGCAACTTTGGGAAACCGGTGACTGGTTTCTTCATCACGACAATGCTCCAGCGCACACATCAAACCTTGTGCAGCAGTATTTATTGAAACACAGTATTGCGCAGCTCCACCAGCCTCTATACAGTCCCGATATAGCTCCCTGCGACTTTTGGCTGTTTCCTCGATTAAAAATGCCGCTTAAGGGACATCGATTCGACGATAAAGAGACTGTTGAAACTAATACGTCGAATGCACTAAAGGCGATTCCGCAGTCTGACTTTCAAGAGTGCTTTAATAAGTGGAAACATCGAAACATCGATATGAGCGTCTTGTTCAATCAACTGGAGACTACTTTGAAGGATGCCACCCCCGGATGACGAAGAATAAATCAAGCGCCGAGAAATCGAGGTAGGTCGGATACTTTTGGGACAGACCTCGTATATATCATTTTTCGGTATTCGAGAATAATTTTACATATGCTAAAAACTTTTTGTTTGCTAAACACAACAGTTTGAGTTAAATTTACTATGAAATTATTAAAACTAAGTAATTCGATGCTACTTTAATCATTCAGGCCGACTTAAATGAGAATCCACGAAACGCTGTTCATTTTTTGTGGGAATCATCACTTTTCGTTCATCAAATTTAAATACAAAAAAATTAAAGAAACTTCTTGCTATATTTTTGCGTACAATGTTAAGTGGAAGACAAATTTAACATTTTCTCTTCAATTCAATATTGTTTTCTACTTAACTTAGCACACGATGGTTTCGTTCACGATTTGTGGTCTTCTCCAGCGATGTGTTACGTTCCCGAATATGTTATTTCTCAATCAAATTGTTGCTGCCAACAGAAAAGTTAGACACGGAAAATGCAACTGTTCTAGTATGGTTTTGCCCCGCATATAATTGGACTCACACTCTATAAGTGAAAAAAGCAATTTATGAAATTATAAAAATAATCGAAGGATATGGTTTTTAAAAAGGAAATAGTAATAGAGTGTTAGCGCGCATTTCACATATCGTCGTCGTCAATGCAGGACCTTGTAACTACAATTTTTTGGGAAAATGTTTTTTGGTCAATTTTAATGTTTGCATTGCTTTTGAGAAGGTTTTTGTTGCCTCCTGTAAAAGTTTTTCCAAATGTATGCAAATCACATACACTGGGCAAAAAAAGTAAGCAAATGATCTGAATTCGCTACAAGGGTCATACAAGCAATATTTTCAAAAGAAAAGCATTTTGTTTGTATCATAAAAAGCACAAAGTATATTTCTAAAATCAAACATTAATATTTTTATGCTTGAAAAATTCCCAAGAATTTGGAAATCAAAAAAGGTATTATATTGCAAAAAAGTCTGTGAACACAATATAAGTAGTAATTTATTAACTAAAAAAATGAGGTTTAAATTTAAGTCAAAAAGATGTTGGACTACCTTTGTTTTTGATGTCTTCCAGGAGACGTGCTTGCATCGATCCAACTAGTTTCGTTATTTTTCTGCCGGAATTTGATCCCAGTATTTCTTGATGACTCTTTTCAAATTCTGCAAGGATTTTAACGGACGTTTACGAATTTCCCTATTAATTTCATCCCACAAATGCTCAATGGGATTGAGGTCTAGCGATTGTGGAGGGGTTTTAAGAAGTCGACCTACTCTGTAAAGCAACCATTCTTGAACTTTTCGGGCAGTATGCTTGGGGTCAAAACATAAGTTTCCTCTAATCCTAATTTTCTGGCACTCTCAAATAAATTGTCGCTCAGAATATCAAGATACATATGCTGATTCATAAAACCTTCAATTATGTGCAGTTTACCCACTCTTTCAGCACTCATACATCTCCACATCATTATATTTCCTCCGCCGTGCTTCGCCGTAGGCCTGGGATTTTTGAGTGGTGGGGCTTCCTTCGGTTTCCGCCATACTTTCTGTCGTCCGTGGGACCCAAATAAATTGAATTTGCTCTCATCCGAAAAAATAACACGTTCCCAGAACGAAGGAGGCTTGGAAAGGTGTCCCTTAGCAAACTCGAGACGGCGTTTCCGATTAAGATTATTTATAAATGGCTTCCTCCTTGGCACTCGATCGTGACCGTGAAAGCCACTTTTGTGCAAATGGTTACGGATTGTTTGTGGTGTAACTGTCACTCCATAATTCTGCGACAAGTTTTGCGCGATTGTCAATGCACTGGTGCCCGGTTTCTCACGAATCACTTTTAAAATCTCTCGTTTATGGGCGGAATTCAGTTTTGGCGGGCATCCAGTACGAGGCCTGCTGGCCGTGCATCCTAATTCTTCAAACCGTTTTTTAATTTTATGTACGGTAGAACGATTTTTGCTAACAATTTTGCCGATTTCGCGGATACTTTTTCCCTCTCTTCGTAGGTTAACTATTCATTCTCGAACCGATTTGGAAACTGCCATTTTCGTAGCTATCGAAGAACTAAAATGGATTCAAATTTTGAAAGGACTCATACCTTCTATCTCTCTAAGCCATGTGTAATAAGTAATCAAAATTCAAAGCAATAAATGTTTTCCCAAACTGCTTCAATGCCTTCTTTAAAACATGTCTCGGTTTTATTCAAGACTGATCGAATCTTTAATATGGTTTGAAGAGAATATAGTCAAAATTCCTTGAATCTTGATTAAACCCGACAAGTATGAGACCAAGTTCACTAAGGTTAAGAAGATAAACACTAAATATTGTGAATATCAAATATATTGAGGATAAATGTCCACTTTTCCTGAAAACACAAAATAGTTTGTAGAAATCTAAACTTGAAGAAGAAAACTACTACAGAAGATAACTACAAAAAAAAGTATATTATAGAAACCGCGAAATTGAATGGGTTTGATAGGAGTATTATAAAAAAAATGTTAAAAAGAAAAGGAGAAAATTAGCAAAGCTAAAATTGTCAAAATTATTTGAGGTTAACAAAAAACATAGAGAGCGTGAGAAAATAAGATTCAGTATCCCATATTCGGGGCTATTTAATGTTATTAAAAGACAGATTTATGTAGGCCAAACCAAAAGACTAGCAAAACTGAAGTTTGAAGAACGCACGAAAGAAGCAGAATTATACAAGAAAGGTAGGAAAACATCCATCAATTCGGCTGTTGCTGAGCACATAATAAAGGAGGGCCATGACATCAAGCTAGAACATATGCAGGTGATCAAAGAGGTAGATATGATTAATAAGTTGGATATAGTGGAAGCAATCGAGATAAGAAAAGTACATAAAGATCGGAGGCTGAATGAAGATGCAGGTAACAACAACTCGAAGTTATTGGATGTAATTTTTAAAATGTAATGACATCACTTAAGGTACTAGTACAGTCTAGAATTTTCAAAAAATAGAATTTTTTTAACTTCCCAGTATATGGGAAGTTCTTGTAATCGCCTCGAAAATCGAAATTGAAATTTTCAACATTTCTTTACGTTTTGAGGTCTATAGAGTATATATAAAGTGTTTTTAGAAAGGGAGACGTATGTGTGTGTGTGTACGTACGTACGTACGTCTGTACGTTCGTGGACACTTTTTTCTACGAGCATAACTCACGTAAAAAAAGTCGTATCGACTTCGTTAAGGTGTCAATCGAAGGGTCTTTGCAATTTTAAGAGCTGATTAGTTTTTGGGATACTTCGGTCGGGGGGGTTTGCTGTTTTGACCCTTTGAAGGTCATTTCTGTCATGCGTTATATCTCGCGAACCAAACATACGATTTGCAAGATTAAAGTGTCAATCGACGCGTATTAGCATTTTTGTGAATCTTTCAAATTTTGAAAAAAATCGTTGGAGCCGTTTTTTAATTTAAGGAAAAAAAGTGCAAAAAATTAGGGTTTTTTTTATAAACAATAAGTTTTTAACCTGATTTACGAAAGACAGTATTAAATTTTTGTAAAATTTATATATTATAAGCAATGCTTGTAAAAACAACATCAAAACTTTTTCTCATGATCACGTAAAAAATTAAATAAAAAATAAAAAATCATTAACAGGCATCATGATTTTCACGGTCATTTCTGTGGTGCGTTATCCATATCTCGCGAACCAAACATACGATTTGCATGGTTAAGAAGTAAATCGACGCGTATTGACATTTGAGTGAATCTATCAAATTTTGAAAAAAATCGTTGAAGCCGTTTTTTTAATTTTTTAAGAAAAGTGCAAAAAATTGTGATTTTTTTCAAAAATAATAAATTTTTAACCTTATTGTCAAGTCCAAGTAATCAATCTTTATATAATTTATATACTCCAAACAGTTTTTTAGAAAATGTCATCAACATTTTTTCTCATGACTACGAAAAAAATCAAATAAAAAATAAAAAATCATTAACAGTCATCATGATCTTCAAGGTCATTTCTGACATGCGTTATACCTCGCGAACCAAACATAGGATTTGCATTATTTAGGTGTCAATGAACGCGTATTAATATTTTTGTAAATTTGTCACATTTTTAAAAAATCGTTGGAGCCGTTTTTTAATTTAAGAAAAAAAGGTGCAAAAAATTAGGTTTTTTTCATAAACAATAAATTTTTAACCTGATTTGCGAAATATAGTAATCAATGTTTGAAAATTTATATACTCCAAACAATGTTTGTAGAAACACCATCAAAACCTTTTCTCATGAAAACGTAAAAAATTAAATTAAAAATAAAAAATCATTAAAAATCATCATGATTTTCAAGGTCATTTTTCTCATCCACTATATCTCACGAACCAGATATAATATTTGCATCATTAAGGTGTCAGTATACGTGTATTAACATCTTTGTGAAGTTTTTAACATTATAAAAATTCGTTTCAGCCTTTTTTTAATTTAATAGAAGAAAATGCAAAAAAAATTTAGTATTTTTCATAAAAAATATTTTTTAACCTGATTTGCACAGCAATGTAATACCAGTTTATAAAATTTATACTTTCTTATCAGGTTTTGAAGAGGAACCGGCAAGATTTTCTTGCATGATTATGAAAAAACTAAATAAAAAATAAAAAATCATTCAAAGTTATCGTGTAAAGAGGGTTCATACGTATGATATTACTTTATATCTTTTATTCTAAAAAAATTGTTGTAAATTCAATCAAAGTTTTAAAATATTTGCATAATTTGAGCAGATTTTTAATAGTTTTTATAGTCTTTTAATTTAAAAAAATGCTTGAATTTTGAAAACCAACAAAAAATTTACAGACCAAAAAGGCCCCCCACCGATTGATCCGCGTGAATATTCAATCTGTCCTCATCGACCAAAAACCTTACGTAATCAGGGGACCCTCCCATAGACGATATGATTCATATTAACTCATTCCTGTTATTGCTATGAATACCTCTCATTGTTATTACTTAAAGTATTAGTATTTTCAAAATTATTATTGTGTTTAATGTTTTTGATGTTTATGTAGATATTACTGGGAAGTTGACCGTGTGGACCTCAAGTGTCGCACCTCGCGGCTTGTTTATTATTGATTTCGATTCTTTAGGCATTCAAAAACATTCTCCCAAAATATGATAGAGAAATTTGAACTATATTTAATTCTATAGTAAATATAATAACGCGCGAGCGCACGGCGTTTATGTCGATCCCCTCTCCAAAATACCAGTTTCTTTTATATACAAATTGAAATTCAAAGTTTCTCACGTGTTTTTCTCTCAGTATCTATTTGGTAGTCGATATTTTTTTTGTATTATGGCTCCCAGCAAATCGTACGGAAAGGCGAGTAAAACCGCTAAACCGAGAAAGATTGAAAAAACAACTTTAAACGCATTTTTCTCGAAACGAGGTTTTTTCAAATGGCAGACAGTTAATCTTCGGAACTATGAAACTTAGAGTAATAAATCTTGAATCATTTTCTTTGCCCCTTCATGGGACATGACAATTTACCACATTTTGTAAAAAAAATAGAAGAAAAAAAAATTATGTAAGGATAATGATCGGAAAGTAGGGTCGAAATTTCAACTTTTTTTTGAAAGTCTGCCATTTTTTTTCCAACAAATTTTTACTTTCGGTGGTGAATTGTCACACAAAATAACACTTTTTATAACATACTTTTTGAACTTTTTGTTTCAGACTTACCAATTCTGAGATTAACTGTCTGCCATTTAGAAAGAATTTTTTAAGTACGAAACTTTGGCGTCCTCTACAAAATTTATATAAGGAATAAAAAAATAAAAAATAATTTTTTTATACACTTAAAGATATTTACTTTCTTTATGTAAAAGATTGCATTGATGTAATTAACAAAATCGCTTTAAAAAATCTTGAAAATCATGTTTTTTTTGTATTCTAGACTGTACTAGTACCTTAAGTAACCATTGTATATATAGGTTAAGTAAAATATTAGAGAGTAGAGTGTACTGATGAAGACCGGGTGTGCCGGTGGAAATGCGCATTTACATTAATTAAAATAAAATCATAGTCGCATAAAAGGAATCTTTTGTCAAATTATCTATTTAATCATATTTAGCGGCTAGTGAACTTTCCGGGAAAAATAACCTGTGTTTTGGTTGAAGTATATTTTTCTTATACCAAAAATAAGGATAATCGACTCGTACAGTTGAATTTGGAATGTAATAATGAACATTTCTCACTATTTCGAAGAAATGCGGTTTTTCAGGTTAAGGTTTGATTTACTTCAAACTATGAACATTTTCACTTCAAAGATAATGGTTTGTAGGACTACTTAAGAAGTGTACTCGATGTCGCCTTTGAAGCATATTAAATTAAAACTGAGACAGGCACGTCCGTAGTATCCCGTAAATCAATTCTTTTGGTGATGATGTAATTGGGGTCAATATCATGAAGCAATCGAATTGAAACTACTAAATATGTTTTCTGATGAAAGTAATGAGAGTATTTTTCCGAATAAGTACGGCAAAGATCTTGAAAACTAATTTTAATTAATAATGCGGCATGGTTTGTTGACAATGCGACAAAAAGTTTTACAGCCCGGAAAGAGCACATCCACAATTAAATGAATGCATGTACGATCCAAACAAGCCCGCTATAAATATTGTTTCGGGAAACCGAAAGTGCAATATTACTCTCGTCCGAATATTTTTCAATCACCAGCAAGTGTTATAATGTTTATATTTTTCATTTCGAATTGATTGATTGCCGGACAGAATGAATCGGTCTTCACTCTGATTCTTGCGTACGTGCAATACTAACCAAATAGAAAAAAGGCTTGGTTTCCCGTCACCATACATTTGGCACACTTTCTGAAAACCATACAACACTTAACATGATGTCTAGTTACCTGAGATCGCTTACAGCGTGTAGCAGCTACCTGTAACAAGTTAATTGCTAACATTAAAGGTCATCCTCCCCGAAGTGGCTAGGACAAATTACGCCGTCACTAAATTTTACGATCGCAAAAAGGTCACATCACCACTAACAACAATTATAAATTCTCTACTTTTGGAAGCAAGGTCGCCGCTACCATTGTATCGCGTAAGTCGGTAAGTGCCATTATAACATGTTCGAGGAGCGCGAAAGTTAACCGTCTTCGAAGCGGATGGCGGATTTGCATTGTACAAAGGACGAAACGGTAGAGGCCATGCAGACTATGTATGTCATATACCGTCATAAAAAGAACAAACTGATCAAAGGTGTGTTTATTAAATTATAGGCAAAAAACACAATACAGCAAGAGAGAAAAAACGAAAACAAGGTGTGCGAGCATGTGCTGTGCTCTGTCCCGTGTGTGTTTTGTGTTGTTGTTGCTTGTCATCTGCATTCGATTCTATCCTACCACCATATTCAAGATTTACTTCCTTTCGGCTCCTTATGCCCCCGAGGCTCATTGATTATGCGAGGGAATCGAATCAAATGATTGTCGTTGCAATGCACTGTTGCTGTAACAGCAGGATCATTGAGTTGAGTAGGCTCTTACCCTTTTAACTTGCCGGGACAGTGCGCAACAGTAGTGCGATGATTGCTGTAAAGGCATGTGTAGACTTCAAGGGAAATTTGTGGTTGATTTTACCAAATAAATAGTTCAATTTGCTCAAAGGGTCATTATTTGTTTCAAAGTCGTAGACCCAGGGTGTTTATTCAAACCAAGTTTTACTTGAGTCATGAAAACTGAGTTGATCTGACATCAGAAAACGAAAAAAAATTGTAGTCCATGAAAATCGTATCTGTTTGAATTCGCAAACGTTTATGCTGACCTTAAGATCCTTGCAACATGTGATCCTACAAATAAAAGTTTTCCTCCTCTACCTGCCAATGTGGTTGATTTTTTTCCTATATCACCTTCGCCCTCTTTTCTAGCGAAAGAAAGGACCCTTCATTGTAGACTTCCTAACCGTCTTTGGTCGTTAAAATCTCAGGATCTCTTTTTCTCCGAACGCATACACACATTGAATCGTTGTGTTGATAGTCCTGGATTGGTTGTACTGTCGGCAGGATATCAACAGAATCACGTACGCTCTAAGGGACAGTTGGCATTCAGAAAGTGCTGTGTAGTGTGAGTTGAGCAGAAGGTTGAAGCCCGGTGTCTGAACGATTCTTGAAGCTGTTGCGATATGCTGTTTGATTTTGTTGGCCGCTCGAATGTTTGAATTAAATCAGACGCAGACTGTATCATGCCTCATGTATCCTGTGTGCATCGGGCTAGTTGCGATCCTGTTTTCGATGACGGATGTTAGTTTAAGAAGTGAGCGAAAGTAAAATGTGTCGTGCAGTGAAATGGTTGGTTATTTCAATATTTTCTGTTCGTGAAAAGCCAGTGGTGATATCTTGAATAAATTCAGAGTGTGCTAATTGTATGCAGAAAACCATTGCATAAAGTAAATGTGTTGAAAGTGAATCGTTAATTGGAAATCCGTGTGAATGATTGAAGGAACACTAGAAAACGTGACGTATCGGTGTTGTTTAATGGAAAGCAACAATAATATCACCGAAGATGATTACCGGGAATATAAGAAAAGCAAAAAGAAAAAACGCGACAAGAAAGATAAAAGATCATTTCCACGTAACCTGAAAATTAAATTTCTTTTATCATCGGTAAATATTGAAATACATAATTCTATTTATTGAATCAATTGGTGGAGTTGTTGGTGATTCTACTAGAATGTCTGATAAGTTATTTACAATTATAGGATTTTTAACGGCTGTACAGTATTAATATAGGAATAACATGATTGTGAACGTAGATTGTCTTGAATCCACTGAATAACTCAGATTTAGTAATAAATCGGCTAAAATACATTTATTCGACTAAATAATTAATTACTAAAAATTACTTCAAATTTATCATGTGCTAACAGCCCAATGAAGTTATGTACATCTGCTAACAAACTATCGAATTGTTTCAAACAACAACTTGAAATATCTCAACCAAAAGATTCAGATGTTTCCCATTCATTGAAACCATATATAAAGAACTCCTGTCGTTCAGGTATCAAAGCAGTGAAATTGCGGCCAATAAACATTTCCGCTATCTTTGAGAAGGATTTTTAGGTACATATGTTCATTTCAGTTGAACTTGTTGCGCTACGTCCTCATCTGTTGAGTATTGTTTGTTGGCAACCGTTCATAAATTAAGACTCTCGGATTGCATGATTTGAAAAGTTTCACCTCGTTGCAAATTTATAATGGTTTGATTTTTATTATTTTAAATAGTTTAGGGGAAAGGTGAAGAGAATATCATAATATGGTACAGAACATTAGCTCAGCTCAGAAGCCGACTTAAATAATCCAATTGAATCTATCTGTAAGGGCAATGTAATATGACTTTCCAAATTACAAAAAAGTTTAAAGGAAGCTTACGAAAAATAATCAATAAATCGGTGCGTCTGTTATGTTAGAGCAGTCGATCCCTTCGGGGTAATTTTTGATGACTTTGTCGTATGCTTCTGGTTGTATTTTGGCTATAAATTGGTGAATGTTGGTTTTTCGGTTCTCGAATGTTTCCGGTTTGTCGGTGTAGATGTAACTCTGCGTAAGCCCACGAAAAAATCGAATGGACAGGTTATTTTCGTCACCAAAAGGTGAAATAATGTGTTCTGAAAACTATTCATGTAAAACCGTCTGATTTTTGGTCCCGATATTTGGCAAGTGGCATGATTTTTCCTCTTCAATTTCGTGTCAAACATACATACATGGCTACAAGTCAAAAACAAAACAATAACCTAGATTGAATTGCTTAAACAATTTAAGTATATGCCCCTAGGGATTATTATGATCGTTTTGTTAACCCGCCAGTGATGATGCAACATTTTCTTACATAGTCTCAGAGACCGAAATTTTCGAGTGAAGATCAATCCAAAATAACACAATTTCTGTAAATGTAGCAAATTGAACTTAAAAAATACAAGGTTAAAGTATAATAAAACACAAAAAATTATTACATCACATCACGTTTATTAATAATAATAAAATTCCCCTGCAACACTAAAAAATTATGTTATTTTCATACACATATTTTTCTACGAAACCGGTCTAACTGACATATGCGTCACCATTCGCGGGTTAAGAATAGAAAACATTTGTAGAATTTATAAAAAATATGACCTGATGTTTCTTATTAATGACGTCACAGCTCATAAAATCCACCATCATCGTTTCTCATGTATCTGTTTGATTCCTCTACATCTTTGTATAGAATACCCTTTGACATTGAATTTTCAGAGAGATTAAGGGCTTTGAAATAGGGATGTGTTGTAATTTAAAATAGCTCCATTTAGTATTAGAATTTTGTAACGACAGTTGAAATTTCAACTTTTAAATGAGAAAAGGATCGCAACTTAAACAAACAATCCGCAGGATGTGACCGTTGAGGTCCACATGAACAACATCTCAGTAAAAAATAAATATTCATAACAATATCAATAAGAACTCGTCCTTCTTGTCCGTCATAATCTAAAATTATAAATGAGTTTAATGTTCTGTTGTTGAAAATATGTGGTTTGATTTATTTTGCTCCTTAGATTTTACATTTAATTTAAGCTTTCTGTGTGTACATGCTGTGCACCTTTTAACAATATTCGAAAGGAATAATTTGTAAATAATGAGTCATTATTTTTGAAAATAGAATAAAGTTTAGAAATAAACTATGAAAAATATTTACAGAATTATATTCAAGTTGAATGAACTCATGTTTAAATGAAGGAGTTGAATGAAAACCTACATACAGTGCCGAGAAGAAGTGATGCAAAAAGATTAAAATATACAAAATTTCGACTTTGATAGCTTATTTACGAACTCTCAAAAGTAATATCGGCAAAATTGATATTTCGGAGTATGGCCCTATGTGCCTTAGATAAAATTTCTACATCATTTTCCCAAGAACCGGTTTCTGAAAGTTTGTTTACGTTTCCAGATTAACCTCTAACTTAAAACAGACCGTGAAAAAGTGATGCAATAATTGCTTTTCATTGAAAATGTGTCAATTTATCAGCGATTGCAGTCAATGGTTAGTTGTTTTCATCATTGAAAATCAATTTTAGAGGCGATTGGAGGAAAACATTCGTGAAAGAAAGTAATTTCTCAATCCTCAGGTTAAGGTTTTCATTGATATTACTATTTAACCAATTTTCAGTCGATCAACATGAGAAAAGAGACTTCTTTAGATGAAAGAAAAATTATTCTTCGGCTTCATAACCAGACCGTTCCATACAAGGAAATTGCATCCATCGTTAACAGACCCATTTTCACTGTTTGGAGGATAATAGACAGGTTCTGCAAAAATAAAAACTTGGAAAATAAAAAGCGCTCAGGTAGGAAGAAAATATTATCAGAACGTGATATGCGAATAATCGAACGAGAAGTGAAGAAAGATCCTTTTATACCGGCGACGAAAATCACAGCAACACTAAAATCTATTTATAACAAAGATGTTAGTGTTCATACAGCTCAATATCATTTAAGGAAATCGGGTTACGTGTGTTGTATTCCAGGAAAGAAATTCTTCGTTAGCGGCATAAACCGAGAAGAAAGATTAAATTTCGCCAAAGAACATTTGAATAAGGATGTCGAATTTTGGAAATGCGTCTTATTCACGGATGAGAGCAAGTTTAATGTGTTTTCTCATGATGGACGAGCAAAAGTGCGCAGAAAGCCTCTTACGAAGCTAGATACGAAAAATATGATAGGAACTGTGAAGCATGGTGGTGGTTCTATTTTGGTATGGGGATGTATGGCCTTCAATGGAGTTGGCGAACTTCATATAATAGAAGAAAAAACGATGGATCCAAAGTCTACATCGAAATTTTAAAGAATCGGCAAGGATCTAGCGTTCAAAAGTTAAATTTGGGAACAAACTACATATTCATGCAAGACAATGATCCTAAGCATACCGCCAACCAAACTCGAATGTGGATACTTTATAATGTTCCAAATTGCTTGAAATGGCCCCCACAATCACCTGATCTCAATCCAATTGAGCATGTTTGGGAAGAACTGTCGCGTCCGCAGCAAATCCGCGCTTAAGAAAATAATAAAAGGAGAGTGGGGCAAGATCACTCAAGAATATTGCGCAAAGTTGGTTTCATCTATGCCAAGAAGGCTTCAAGCTGTCATAGATCGAAAAGGAAATCCTATCAAATATTAAAAACCATTAGTTGCTATCAGTTACCCACTACAGTTGGTAGAAGATGATCGAGGATTAATTTTTGCATCACTTTTTCTCGGTAGCCAAAAATGAATTGATTTACTTTTTAATTTTTTCTTATAGAAAAGTTAAATATTTTGTTGATTTTTTTATGTCTAATCACTGTTTGGAAATACATAAGTATATTAATAGCAAGAAAAAAACCAAAGGACTTTTTATTCACTAGCTTTAAAAATATGAAAAGGTTAATTCAAAGAATTTCTTCAATATGAGCTTTTGCATCACTTCTTCTTGGCAATGTATGTACATCTGCAGATCAAATATTGCGTCCACACTTACTCCATTTGTTTCTAATGATAAATTGCAACGAGTTCAAATACATAATATTTTATGCATTTTTATAATCTACATTTCCTAGAATCACAACGCACCGTGGCTCATTTCATATCCCAATGTCCACAATAAAAATCTATTATAGCACGCTCGACTTCTTATCGTTCTTTTAATCAGACAGACCACAAACAAACCAACAAACGTGTGAATATAAACAATATTGAATTATGCCTTTGATAGTTGGAGAACATGCTTACCGTTGCAAGTTTCACTATGAATGCGGAATCGTTTGGGAGGTGAGCATTCTTGGCGCGATTTGGCCTCGAACATTGTCTTCTTATCTTAACCGACTGTGAGAAAGAGTGAGGGTTTTTTTTTGTGATAAGGACACTAAAGTGTTAAAACAATATTGAACTTTATCGAAACATGCTATTGGAAAAGTACGATTTCGTTTCGGTGTGGTGTGTCAGCCAATTTGCAGCATAGATATGTAAGTGATCGGTAGAGAAGTTTGTGTTGTAGGTGTAAAAAGGTTATTTAATCGTTAACGCCTCGTGGGTGAAGTGGGATGTACTGAAAAACTGGCAGATTGTATCAGAGAATCTAGTGATTTGTTGGTGATTGACATGAATGTAGTGAATTTTGTATAAGGGATGAGTTCCGATTTATTAAGCTGTAGGGCATTGTTTATCTTATTTTGGTTTAAAGTCCAAGCCAAATCAAATATCACGTATTTTGGATCACATTTTAAAAGATTAGAAAGTTTCTTAATATCCCGTCTGAAATTTGAATTCAAGCAATTATATACAAATACAAACGCGTTACACTTGTTGCGTAGCCAAGCAATCAAGTTTCAACCAATAATTATATTACGAGTATTTAGGTACTTCTGCTTTGGAAGAGTGAAATATTTACAGCCGCATCTTTTCACTTTCTTAGACTGTACTTTTCCATTGATGGCCCAATATTTAAAAATATATTGTCTGCTAGATTCACCTAGGATTATTCAATTGATTCTCGCTTAACAGTCATAGGTTGAATGCATTGGTTTTCGTATTTCAAGCTGTCCAAACTATGATCTTTTCTAGTAGGTGAAATGTTATCTAATGCAATCAATGTGTTATCTTTCTATTTGATGCTAAGATATAGTCCTGAACTGAAAGTCATATTCGAAAAGTACTTCAGTAATATGCTCGCCAAAAACTGGAGGGAATGTAAGTTCAAGTAATTAGTAAAGAAAATCAATAGGCCTAATCAAAGTCTGAACACGGGCACAAACTCGCTAAACCTGGTTGTGAAATCGCAGTGTATCTTCTGTGATATTTAATTATCTTTTGGCAATGCACGGTTTCTGCTATACGGATACATTCTTTCTATCTTCGAATTACAATGTCGCCATAACTTCGTGTTTTGAGTCCATGTGCTCATTTCCTCCACTCTTTTTTTACTTGCTCATTAATACGTTTCGTTTGAGACAATTTTGAAGGATTGTGGGTTGGTATTGTTCGCGTAAGTGAAAATTCCTTCAGAAAGGCTCGTGCTAAATATAATAGACTAATATATCAAGAGAGGCTAATGAAATGACAAACAAGTTGAAGATGGCATCGAGAACAGAGTTCAAATAAATGTAAATCCAAGTGAGAAAAAACTTAGAATCTTTGCTACAATTTGATGGGAAAAGTATATGGAAAATGACTTTAGCGATAAAGAAAATTCAAAGCATAAAGCATTGTAATAATGGGATAAATCATCAGGAATAGAAGAACACAAAATTTGATCAAGCAAAAAGATTATTTAGCCACTAAGTATTGAATATTATTGCGTGACTGTCTAAATTAAGAGACATCAGAGGCACGTCATAAATTACACCACGTTAACCTTCTGATTACCAGTTGCAAATATTAGTTTTCTGGACATCATCCTTCCACTATGATAATGAAAACTGCCATGCTTAAAAAATTCAGAACCTAACTCGAAACTTTTCCGAGTCTATTCGAAAATCCTTTAAATGTTTTTTTTTTAAAATAGGGAACGCAGGAATGCGTTTCGGCACACAGAAATTATACCAACAAGAAATATGCCTCGACCCACTCCTTGGATCAAGCTCTCTGGTTTTATCATCAAGCAAGTTTCTACTACCTGAAATCATTGCCAGAGTATCGGCTAAACATTTTTATAGTCCTGGAAAGTAGAGTGTCATTTTTTAAATATATACATTATAGCGCCCGCATAAGAATAATTTATAGCTGAACTTTGATTTGGGTTTGAGTTGCTCGTCAATAGCAACATAATTTCTAGTTTGGTCAATTGATCGAGATAAACGAATTTCAGACAATACTGCATCTCAACAATGCTTTTTGTCGTAAAATTGTAGCCTCAAAATGCATATATTTAATTCAAACTAATTTTTCCCGTCTCATGTACAATTGAAATTCTTGATTTGTCCATTTTTTTTCTGTTCAAATATATTCTAATTCAATCATCTCTCTAAATTGTCGTTTTTGATTTTCTATTTGCAGCCGAAAACCGAAACGTCCAGCACACCTCCTGTTAATGATATTAGTATACAAAATGCTGTCGCGCCAAATCTGATAGGAAATCAGGTGCCAGGCGGAAGCTTATCATTAAAACAACAAGCAATAATTCAGACGAATAGCAGTAGTGGTAGTATACAACAAACTTCTGGCAGCAATACGAGTAGTATCAGTAGCATTAATACCTCATCTCTACCCCATATTAAACCACCGATCCTCAAGGACGTTAGCGACAGTAGAAATCGTTCGAACTCGCCGTATAATTCGTCTACTTCAAACTCAACATCAACTAGTGGAACGCCAAGTCTATATGTTTCAGTGCCACTATCAAATGCTAATGTACCTGGAATAAATTTACCTTCTACAAATGCGAATGGTATGTATTGTATTAATTTGTAGACTTTGTCCGAATTTCTTGATTATTTGCCATTAGCTGTGTTCTTATGACTTATAAAACTCCCGCAATCATTTGCAGATCATGTAACACAGTCAAGTCGAAGTAGTCCACTTGTTAATCATTCGCATCACCAGTCGAGTAGTTCGTTAAGTAGTCAACAATCGTTAATTGAACGTCAGTCACCACGAATATTGCAAAATCAATCGTTGCACTTGACCGACCACAGTTCACCGAACTCATCTGCACATTCGTCGTTATCGTCGCTGCAGCACTCGTCGAACATGTCGCCTACGTTGAATCAACGTACAGAGCCCACTGCCATGGAAACGTCAGGATTGAAGATCACATATGAAAAGCAGAATCTTCGCGTTGCGCAGCTGCAGGAAGAACAATTGCCCACCCGTCGTTCTAGGTGAGTTTAGATGCAAACAATTGATTTCGTCCTTAAAGAGCTTTTCGTTTCGTTACCATTTTCACGCACGCATTTCACGAACGAGTTTTGTGATCACACGTTTTATGATTTTAATCTCATCTAACGCATAAATTATTGGCGATAAATGAACATTTCAATCAATACCAACTCAAATCATCGATTGAATTGATTCGCAACAGCCAACAGTTTATGCTTATTTCAGTTTTCTGTTATCCATCGTTTCCTTCATTTATTTTCAAACGTCATTTCGATCAAAAATTTGGAAATTGTTATTTCCACAAATATAAATTTGGATTCAAAAATATGCTCACTGTTGCCCCTTCGTATTTTACATGCTTTCCGTCTTTATTATATCCATTTCGCTCCTTCTGAATCGATGAAAATATCATCATCAAATCTTCCAAACATAAGATCGCAATCAGGAGACAGTAGCAGTAAATCCTCGCGATCGGGGAAAAGACGATCGACAGCCACGAGTTCTTCGACCGCCAGCTCATCGTCGTCATCCTCGAATTCGGGGGTATCAATGCCATTAACGTCGGCGGATATGCCCACTGGCAGTAATACGGAGGGCAGTGAAAATGCTATATTAGCGCAGGAGGCTGGAGTTGTAGCAGCCGCAGCAAAGGCCAAAAATCAACAGTCGCACAATAAACATAATGAATCCAAAGCGTCAAGGGATAATGCGGGCCCGAATAATAGCCTGAAAAACAATAGCAATGGTAATGCTGCTGCTGCGGAAAATGTGCAGTCTCCAGTAACCAACAGCAACGCGCCTCAGAATACTAAGAATAAGAAAATGTTGAGAGCGCACCAGCAGCAACAGCAAAAACATCAGCAACAACAACAGCAGCAGCAAAAGCAGCAAAAACAACTGCAACAGGAGTCGCATCAGCCTCCACCTCTTCCACCTCCACTGCCAGTTTCTCAACAACAGCCGCAACCCAATCCAGCTGCAAATGTTCAACAACAACCCTCCTCTTCTACTGCCTCTATCATTTCTACAACGTCTTTACTTCCAAGCGAAGAAATCAACAACCCATCAAACTCAACGTCATCTTCTAATTCTAGAACGCCAGACAATGTGAACTTAGCGATTTTGACAAGCGGCGCGATAACGACTGTTCCGCTGGCGTTGGCTAGCGGCAACAGTACAAAGGACAACAGTGGAAGCAGCGGCGGTTTGAAATTCACATATGAAAGTCAAATCGGCGCGGCTCCCATCAGCATCCATGCGATAAGTCCGAATCCTCTGGCAACGGATCCATCCGTCAAAGACTCGCCACCAAGTTCGCCTGGATCAGAAGCAGGCTCACGGAAACGGGGACGGATATCAGCTGAATCGAAAGACAACAACACCTTGAAAATGTTCTTCCAGAATGGAGTGCATGCAGCACATATGCTTGGCAATCATCTGAATCCAGCCAGTAGTGTTGCACAAAAAATGACCGATCAGCTGAATATGGAGATCGAGGCGCACAGTATTTACTCGCACGCGGATGTAGGAGCACATCTAATGGGAGTTCCTTTGCCAGGAAAAGGCATTGTAAGTACTTATATTATACTGCAAGTCACTAAGAACAGTCTTGATTCCGTCATTTTGATTCCTTTCTTATCAAATGTATGATTTGGAGTATTAGAATTTTTTGAAAGAAGTCATCTCCCAATAGATTAGCTTTTAAACTTTAGGTTGCCAGTTTCGCATTCACCGTCACTGTTTCATTTATAGCAGATGAGAAATCCCAGCCAATCGAGCGGCGCACACTCACTCACGTCAATGTTGGGCGGAGCGAATTCAAACTCTGCGAGCGGTAACACACCACAAAGCTTAGAACAGTTACTGGAACGGCAATGGGAACAGGGTTCACAATTCCTCATGGAGCAAGCGCAGCATTTTGACAGTAAGTGATCGAAAACATAAAATAATGTTTTTATAGCTATTTAAAAAAATAATCTTTTCGTAGTTGCATCCCTACTCTCCTGCCTGCATCAATTGCGCACAGAAAATGTGAGACTTGAGGAGCATGTAAGCAATTTGATCGCACGTCGAGATCATCTTCTGGCTGTTAACGCAAGATTGGCGATACCTCTGAATCCGGTTCCGCCGAACGCAAGTGAGTATGGATCAAATGTTTCGTCATAAATTTATGTACTCGCAACATACATATATTTGATAATATGCTTGGCAACCTATAAAGTTCTGACTCCAAACAATGTTATAAAAATTGCAGCCATGAACAACCTCCATATGAACGGACCAACAGGCGACTCTGTTACGTCACGACTGCCAAGGGCGAATGCCCACTTCAATGCCCAACACCCGCAACAACAACTGCCCGTGGAGAATGGAATCGACTTTCGACATTCTTCACATCCGCCGTCGAACAATAATCCATCGGCGTTAAGGTATTGAGTTTTATATTATGGCAATGTTGCTTGTCTTATTTGTGCTGTGTTGCGGTTTTTGATTCGCGCAAGGTGGCATGTTAGAGAGAGTAACATTAGCAAGGAACCTATCGGTTGTGACTAAACTGTGTGATTTTATTTTTTTGGCATTGTGTGGATAGCAAGAAGATAATAGTGATATAGTGAATAGACATTATTTATAGTCAACGCAGATTGACTTGAACATTTAACCAGAGTTCACGTCTATAATCGACAGTTAAATAGATTTCTCTGCAACAGTCACCAAATTCAGGCCAATTCAAGATGCTTCTTCACGTAAACTTATTCTTATTGTTGTAGGCTCTGTCATGTTTATAACTGTTCTGAAAATCAGCCAATTAGTCAGTTGTGGTACTTCAAAAACAAATTAATTGGTTGAACCTATTTTTTTCGCTTATTGCAATGTCCATTCATCTTGTTTGAAAGCATACAAAAACTGCAATTAGCATTTGGGAGCTTTTCGATTACAGCAAGGATAAGCTTATATTGACAATGTGAATGCGGCGGAAACATTCATACATAAAATAGAAGAAAGCATCTTCAATTTTCCTTCGCTGACATTAGACATTCCTTGCCAGGAACTTATCGTGGCAAAATATATGTGTACGTTATTCTTTTGAAAATGACATTTCACTAACTCATTTAGAATTTTCAAATATTTTTTACTCTTCAATTCAAACAAAAACTTCTGATAGGTAGAAATTTTTGGCTGTTTTATGTTCGAAACATTTATTCTAGTTTAAGAGTACATGATTTGAATTATGAATATCTCGACTTGGAAATAATGATTTTTGTCATATAATCCCCGAGCAGATGTATTTTGTTCATGTAAATGATCAACAATATTGGATCTACCATGATCCATGATTGTATTTATCACACGCCTTTTTAGTCCTAGTCATGGCGATGATAGCATCAAAAGCGGAGAAATAACGTAAATAGCATATCTAAAGACTAGTGAAACGAATCTGCAATCGAATCATCTTATAATTAGATAATGAGAATAGATATGATGAAGAAATCATATAAACATTTATATTATCACGTTTCACACATATTACGTTGCATTATTTTTTCACGTTTTATTACAGAATTATTTATTTATTGCATCAAAATCATTGTATTTCATTTCATTTCATTTCATTTGTATTCAAGTATCCATAATCATCCTGATCCATTGAAATTTTAAATTATACATAATCTTTCCAATTGGTCAGCTGAAATAGAATTTCACAGTAATTGAGCAGCATTCTGAATTTCATCATTTGAAATTGGCAAATTGAATTTTTATTTAAATACTTTGAACACTGTCGAACTTTAAAAAACATTTTCGAAACTTTTACTTTAAAATAAAAATGAAAAAGCCTTGACAATGCACTTGAAATTCTGTTATCTGAGATTCAGACAATTTATTTCTGTTTATCTTTGAATGTATTTCGGATACTGTTGGGTGTTTGGTGAATATGTTCGTTTGATTGGTTAGCCGATACAAACGTGAAACAATTTAAAAATGTTGTAACGAAGAGTCGTCTATTGTTTCGGGAGCAGGTTCGATATGAAACTCTGATGTATAGGATTACTTTCTATGAAATATTCGATTTTTCTGTGATCTATTCTATTCATAGACGCATATTTACTTTACAAATCATCTCTGTTCAATTGAATAAGAACTTTTAACGTCTTCAACACGTTTGCATACAGTGGCTCACATCTTATTTCGTGTGACCAACAATTTTGGCAAACCAAGCATAAAATTGGTATATTTTATTCTGAACTTAACAAATAAATGATGCAAGTTTGTACATAATTTAGTCTCCAATATGAAACATCAAAAAAAATTACACAAATATCAACATAGAACGATTTATTGAAAAAATACTACACAAACACATAATTCTCATGTCACAGCCTATTTCGTGTGCTTATTTTCATTCTTCTCTTTCTTGGAAATATTGGATTCTAATAACTAACGGTACACCGAAACATAGACAATGATGATTGTAGGAAGAGTGTGTCTACTCAAAAATATTAAATGCAGTTATAATTGTGTGATTTTACAAGATGGGTCGACGCACTTCAATAGAGTTACGTGAGTTAGTTATTAAAGACTTTCAAAGAAGGAAAACTCAAAAACAAATTGCTGAAATTGTTGATTTAAGTTCATCTACGGTTCAGTATATTATTCAGCGTTTTGTTCGAGAAAATCGTGTGCACAACAAATCAAGAAAGGCTCCAAATAAAATTTTTACTGAACACGATGAGAGGTGGATTTTGGGAAAAATTAAAAAAGATCCCATGTTAAGTGCTCCAGCTGTGGCCAAGGATGTTGAAATGTTTCTTGGCAAAAAATTTCATCCAGAAACTATACGCAGAGTACTTAGAGATGCTAATTTTCATGGGCGAACAGCAAGAAACAAGCCGTTTATTAATAAAAAAAAATAAAAAAGTCCGCATACAGTTCGCAAAAGACCATGAAAACAAAGACATTTCTTTCAGAAACAGGAATTTTTGCTGATGAGAGTAAATTTAATATTTCTGCATCAGATGGTAAGGCATATGTGTGGCGTCGACCAAATACTGCGCTCCAAACAAAAAATTTGCGTTGTACAGTAAAACATGGAGGCGGACATGTAATGGTTTGGGGGTGTATGTCTTTTGCAGGTGTCGGTAAATTGGAATTCATAGAATCTACTATGACTAAAGAGGTGTACTTAGATTTGCTGCGGCGAAATTTACTGCAAAGTGCTGAAGACTTAGGCATACGTGATACATTCCACTTCTACCAAGATAATGACCCGAAGCATAAATCGGTATAGTGCAATCTTGGCTAATTTGGAATTGCCCACACGTCATCCAAACACCCGCTCAATCCCCAGATTTGAATTTGATTGAAAATTTGTGGCATATGCTAGAACTAGGTATTCGAAAACACCATATTTCTAATATTCAAAGTTTGAAAGCGGCGCTAAAGGAAGAGTGGACAAAAATATCGCCAGGTTATACTCAACAGTTGGTTGACTCTATGCAGTCTAGATTAAAAGCTGTAATAAAGCAAAAAGGTTACCCTACAAAATATTAAACAAGTTATTTTGAACAGTTTTTCCAATGTTTTTGAGTGTTTTTTGTTTTTACACGAAATAAGCTGTGACATGAGAATTATGTGTTTGTATAGGATTTTTTCAATAAATCGTTCTATGTTGATGTTTGTGTAATTTTTTTTGATGTTTCATATTGGAGACTAAATTATGTACAAACTTGCATCATTTATTTGTTAAGTTCAGAATAAAATATACCAATTTTATGCTTGGTTTGCCAAAATTGTTGGTCACACGAAATAAGCTGTGAGCCACTGTATATCTTTATTCATCAGTTACATGTTCTGGTTAGATAGAAAAAATACCTGCTTGTCGTGAATATATTACACCACATGATTTTTACGATACAGTTGTGTTGTCACACATGAATATGTTCAGTTCAATTGGCCCCGCTTTCGATTGTCGAGTCAATCCGATCTTGCTTTAATTGCATGCTAAGCTCCAAAGTCTTTTCTCGTATGGATCCTGCGGAAATAGGTAGATTTTGATGCGTAAGGCAGTTCAAACTACTAGATTTCCATGCATTGTTCTTTTTGTGTGTCATCAATTCCCACGTGTTCGATCAGTGATATCGTTTTTACACAACGTTCCATATCCTCTTCAACTAGAGTACATTATAAAATTATTTGAAATACTTGCTGTTTAATACCTCCAATGCCTAGTTCCATTTGTCATTGGCTTCGAAGATAAGGGCACTTTGAAAATGTAAATTGTATTTTAAGTTTATACTAAAACTTTTGAAAAGATCAACAATGTCCTTGAATGCTTAACCTGCGTGTGCGTTTATATATTTGGTTTCTTTTTTTCTCTCCCGAATATTTATAGTAGACATACATCTGCCAATGTAAATTATTCCTCCTCCAACTCATCCGTTCATAATCAACAACAACAACAACAATCATTGCCGCTAACAGCGCCACAAAATAGCATCTTGCCAACATCGGCAACCTCCACGTCATCAACATCGACGACGCTAAATAGTAGACACCAACAACATCAACAGCCATCATTGCATTTGCATCAACAACATCAGCAGCAGCCTCCGCAACCACCGCTAACTGCATCACATTCGCATGCTCAAATTACACAACAACAAATTCCAAATGTATCGGGTCCAACCCCATCACAAATGAATGCCCAATCCTCTGTTGTTGAAGCGCATCATCTAATGCGATCAGGTGGTGGTAATGCGGTTGGTCGAACAGGCGCAACTCTTTCGGCGCTAAATCCATCTGCAAATAGTACGGCATCTGGTGTCGGTGCAGCTGGAGCGGGAACTTTAGCTGGAACTGGGGTAGGAGGAGGAACAGGAGCGAGTGTCGGAGGAGGAAATATTGGATCAAGTTCGTATCATAATGCTTCTCACCAATCTGCCGCCTATTCCACCATTCATCAGGTAGAATAGATGTGGTTAGAGTTTAAGAAAGCCCCAATATAGAATGTTCTTCCTAATTATCCACTCCTTATTATTTCTTACTAACAATTTTATTTTATTTGTTTAGAAAAAATGATTCAATAGTTATGTTTAATTCGTTTGTTTTGTATACGACATATGATATGGTTCTATGTTTGGATTTTGGATGGTCTAATCGGGTTTTGTTTGATTTGTCTTTCCTCCATTTCTTCAAGCAATTCGAAGTGAATCTTGCACTTTTGTATTGTTCTGTATCTGAGAATGCATTATCATTGCAAAGTGAAAATAATTGTTTGAAATATGACACTTTTTCTGGTGTGGACGACTAACATTCAAATGACGTAACTGAGCTTGCAATGCTAAGTGCGCGAAACTAATGATGTCGTTAAAACTCACTTTAGTAAATACAAATGAACTCTTTATTGCAGTCACAATTAAGACGAGACGATGGCCACCACGCTAAGCCCAGCTGAAAATCATTCAGACCTAACTCGTATCCAGCTAAAGATCTATCGAGACGTCAGCCCACATCTACGACGACTGCGGTGCCCACGGCATCGTTTATGTCGAGCCAACAATTTCCGCATTCAAGTAACGACAAGTACATCAGATTGGTTCAAATGAAATTTGCCAATGATCGAATTGACACAGACAGCCTTTCACCATCGTCCCAAACATCAACACTATCGTCGGCGACCGCTTCCACACCACTGCCATCATCCTCGTCATCTCTATCACAGTCGCCACCGCCAACTCTTACATCCATGTCCTTGCGGGCAGCTGACGATTTCATTAGATCGAGCTCGCGCAGTTCCGCGCCAATACTGCTCCGTCCTGCTCAGCAGCCAGTGCAGGAGTCGGTGTTGTCCTCGTCATCGGGATCGCATCGAAACAAGTCCGCTAAGGAGCCCATACGGAACCCATTCCGTGGAAGCGATTTGGAGCGGTTGCTTGATAGCCAACAAGCTCTTGCGCCTCCAAAATGTCACCAGGAAAGGCATCAAAGGAGCTACAACGAAGAAAGACATCAAAAGATCTCCTCGAAAAGTCAGCATGACAATAATACGCAATTGGTGCGTAGATATGATCTGAAACGACGATTCAGCCAACACGACGGGCTGCGATACGGGCAACACTCGTCTAGAGAATTGTTAGTGGCCGCAGCTGGATCATCTGTGACGCGAGCGCTACAAGTCGCCACCGAATCGGCGACCGCTCCTTCATCGTCGACCATATCGTTGGCTTCGTCGAATGGGCGGAAGAAATCGCGTTCCACAGCAAATAATAATTATATTAGTAGTAGTAGTAGTAGCAAAGTAAAGACTGCCGACTACGATGATGCTAATGCCAAATTTAAAGACTTTTCGATTGATTCACTTCTCAAATCGGATTAGTTGAGATGTGCCCAGTCGAACAAGTAATGTTTAAGTGTAATATTTAACACACAGCATGTGGTAGGCAACGAAACAAAATACTGACGTTAACCATTGCGTTTAAGTTAATGTTCTTCCTAAGTATGTAGTTTGGCATAGTGGCCGAATAATTTGATATATACTGTTTTGTAGTTCGCTTTATAACCATGGCTATTTAGGATGGGAGGAGGGGATCTCAATCGAAATAAATTTAATGATCTCATCAGTCGCAAGTCTTGTTGAAAATATTGCGATTGAAATGAACCTCGCTTTCATCATGATGTTGAAAAATGATTCTCTAAAAATTGTTTAGTATGTAGCATTTTCCATTCAATTTGGATGTTTTCTTAAGCAAATGGGCGCTTTTCAAAATCAGTTTGGATTGGAACAGCACTGGTTTCATTCGGGAAACAGTAAATTTGATTATGAAAACACTCAGTGTGAAAGGGAAATGGTATAATTGTCAATGAACTTGCGCCTATGCTCCTGTGTATTGATAGCATTGGCTCAGCAACAGTCAAATACCTCCTCAATTGATCACTGCCTTGATGGGTTTTGTTTTTTGAAATTAAGACTGCTATTCGCTCGTTTGCAGCAACGGTATATTTTTACTCTAAAAACACAATCATCACTTTGTTGGGAGCTTTATTCAGATAGGAATGAGTTTACTTTATGCGAAATTAATCCTAAATTTGTGTGAGCAAACAAATGGGCCGATTTTGGTATGGACTCTTATTTTCGTTTTCGGCCATATTTCTCTTATTATTGCGCGAATTTGAGATGGAAATGCATAAATGCATGCAAAATGCTTATCGAAAGAGTTTTATTGATCGTTTATGATTCCATTCCTGTTTAATTTCACGCGAAAGTCAAGTCGTCGTGTAGGAATGCATTCGGAATAGCTCGATCTTAAGCCCTTAAGAACGGATTAAATTTGACTCTAGTGCATGTTATTGAAAAAATAACACCCATTCTTCGAGTCACTGTGAATATTTTTGTCTATTCGGATTTCAGCCTTTTCGCTATCGCCGCGGAATCTATCTTGTAGAACAAAGCATCGCACCAAAAGTGTACGCATTGTTCGAATGCAGCGTTCGGGCAAGTTTTTTTGTCTCAAAAACATCATTTGTACAAGTACAATTTTCGTGCGTCGTAGCGAATGGGACTTGACTCAAAATTTCTGTGGAAGTTTGTTCTACAAACACGCAGTTTAAATTGAAAAAGGCACGAATCTGATGTAAAATAGCTCCGGTGAAACAGGGACCGAAATTCAAATCATTTTTCTTTGTTTAAAAGAATCCCGTTACTTGAATTTGTCTCATGAATATCTCCAGAGCAGAGACTGGTTTGCAATTACTTCAAAAGAAGATATCCAGAAAATCGAAGAGTTATGCATAGTTTCGCCTTAGCGTTCTGACTAGAATAACACAGCCTTCCACTTCTTTTTTTTTGGAAAGTTTCCAACTTTTATCGTAATTCAAGTGTGTATGCTGATACAGTATTTACAAATAAATACTTGCTCCAGTTTATTGTCTGCGCACGTAGGAACTTCACTAGAAAGCTGAATTCCATATGACTAAAAGCAGACTCAACAACATTATGTACATTTTCAAATGGCTTGTTAAAACGCCAAATTCTGATGGATCCGCATGAAACTAAGAGGGTTGAACAAACACACCTTATATAACGTGTGATTACAACGTTTACATCTGACGACTTACTACGCATAGTCTCGGCCACTCGATCTAATCCTCAATAAATTAACATCTTAACTTTCAGTGGTATCTTATCATTTGATATCTTTAAAATAAACAAAAATTTACGCTTGATTAAGTGAACCTGTTAATAAAATGTGTGCAATTGATATTGTCGCTATCTCATAATCACATCCTAAATAGCAACAGTTAAGAAAGCAAAATTAATTTATTGTAAATCCATAGAAATAAACAAACAATTTCAAAGATGATGGACGAAAAGCAATAATCTAACTTTCGAGACACGTAGCCAAGCGAATAAGTAAATAATAAATAAACAAACATACCAACAAAATTAAAAGTCAGCATGCTATACAATTACATTGCTTGCTTGTAAATAAATTATTCACCAACACAACCAAGTTACGATGAAAAACAAAATAAAAACATAAAATGCGTTCGTGTTTTGTACTTGTGTGCATTGTATGCACTTTATATTAATAAATATGAAAAAAACTGTATTATTAATAAATATAAAAAAATTGTAATCATCAACAAAAAATTTCACATAAAAACAATTGAAAATCGGACTGAAACGTACATTTTTTCCTCGACTTTTAAGTGTATTTATTAAGAAAATAAAAGAGAATTTAAGTTTATTGTATCATACATATATATTAATATGCACATAGATATTTAATGTAAAATGGAATGAAGTTTATTAAAAATAAAACAAACAATTGATTTACACGATCCACGATTTATGTAAATTTATATTTAATTATTTCGATTGCAACATAATCCTAGCGAGCGTGAGATGCGGAATAGACAATTTTGAAATGATTTAGTGAATTGTACATTTATGTTTTTCTTAAGTGTGTATAGACAAATTGTTTACATGAAGATCGACTTTTTTTATGTTAAATAGCAAAAAAAAACGGATGCAGTAGAGTAGCGTGTGTTTATTTGGATTTGAATAAGACTATGTACGTTGTATTTTATGTCTCACATAGTCCTTATTAGCATTTCTTCGATTGCTAATTAAAAGCTAAAATGAAAAGATTTGTGTTCCCAAAATCTGTAGAGAATTTCCGTATTTTAGTTAGACTTAGCATACATGCATTATGAATAGCTACATATATAGTTTGACTAGAAGAATGGGCGATTATTAATTGATTAAGTGCAAACAAAACTCTATAAAAAGGAACATAACTATACAAAGCGAAATATCAAGGATCTGCTACATATGACTGTTTGTGTCGTATTAAACAAAAATTGGATGAAAACGAATGATAATTTAAATATTTTAGTTTAAATGGAATCGGTCTTACGATAGAACGGATTATGTACAGACAGCATGCAGAAGAGAATGAATTACAAAAAGATTGTAAAAAGTATAAATTATTTTAGAGAAAAAATCGTTTAAGATTAAGAAAATAATTGAGTTTCTCAATAAGGAAACCCGGTACACGAAAAGAAAAAAGTTTAGCGAGATAAGGATAAAAGTAATTATTGTAAATGTAGAGTTGTAATTAACATGAGGATTGTGGATATCTATTTCGTTTTATTTCTTTCGCGTCTCCGTACCTTTCTTTTGTATATCTTTATTTCCCGATCGAATTGACTTTGTTCATTATTTTATAAGATTTTATTTAAGAAATTTCAGAATTATAAAAATGATATTTTTTGAATGAATTACTTTTCGTTTTAATGGTTCTTTTCAATTGACTGATCATGTGCAAGGGTTTTTGCAGTGAGTATTGATCACGTGCATAATATATTTTCGAGGTACAACTTCATTCTATATTCTGTAAATTTTTATAAATATTTCGTCCGATTTAAAACAAATTTTATGACCAAACTATTTTGCGAAGTAAACTTATGAAATAGTTTTGCCTGTGCCATAGCAAAAAGGCATTAAACTAATCCTTGATTAATTTCATGTTGCTAAGAGCTTGCAAAGCATTCACATAATTTTGAAAGTGTATTAGAATGTCCCGATTAATCTTTCTTCCTTTTGTTTACATTTGGATCGTTTTCGAGCATCCTTATAACGATGCGTCCATGTTGTAGTCTATCCGAGTCTCTTAAAGTAAACTGTTGTCTTCACCTCCCAGCATTTTCTGGGCTCGCAAATCGGCAGACGGATATTTCACCGTTCCGAAATCGAATGTTAATATTTGTTGAGCCCTCTCGTAACATTTGTCTGATTTCTTGGCAATTTTGTAATGAATTTGTTTTTCTATCGGTCTCCACGAAACTGAGCCACCGGCAACTCTGGTCCTTGGGCAGAAATCATAACTGATTCTCTGAACTCTACCCTTTCTCGTATTTCAGAGAATTTCCTGAGCCAAGCAAGGACACGGGTGTTTGACTACGTTGCTGTGGAAAATGGGCTTGCAATCTTTCCAAAATGTCGGTTGAGCGCAAGGGCGGATACAAGGGGGGGTCACGACCCCCCCCTGAGCCTAGGTAAACTAGTGATTTTTACGATTTTTTTGCAATATTGTCTTCTTTTATTGTGATTTTCAAGGCAGTGACCCCCCCTGAGTCAAATGCTGGATCCGCTCTTGGTTGAGCGTACGGCTTTTTTTGGTCAATTTTTTATATTAAGCGCTGCACCGCGGAGACATGCACTCTTTGCTCGCTCTTGGTGTTCTTTAACATTAAATGCGTATCAGGGTCATGTCTACCTTCTGTTCTAACAGTTCCGACTTTTCGCTAATCAATCCTTTTTGAATTAAAAAAATGAGTCGTGTTGATTTTTGATTAATCCTCGTATGTTTTGAAAACATATGCAAAAGCGACGAAAGGATTGATATTTATTCGTAAAGACAAACAAATAACAACACCATCACTTTTTCAGCAATAAACAGTCTGTTGTAAAGAATTTTCTCAGCTCACACAATCAAGAGGATGCTATTAACCCGTGAAACTCTCAAATCATTATTCACAGTGTTCTGAAACTATCAATTTTCTTCGATTTTTTTTTGAAGATTGCTATATGCTATATGATTGCTATCCTTTTGATTTTAAATTAAATTATCTCCTGCACAAATCATTCCAATACGATTCTTCAGTTTGAAAATGATTATTTTTTAAAGTAAGTTTGCTTACAATTTGAATTAAAGGAGACCAAGGAGTCAAATAACCAAGTTACCATATTGTGAATTTCCAGCAAGAACGTTGTTTTCGTCATCGATGCAGAGAGGAGATAACGTGGAAAACAACAAGTTTTCATTAAAGGCTGGATTCCAATGAAAATGTAAACTACTAACATTGCTAGCTCACACAATTCATAAGTGAGAAGAGCTGGGCACTTGCTTGATAAATAACCAAACAGAAATCAAAATCGCAGGACCAGCGTTTCTTCGAGTCTTCTTATGTTGCTCTGCTCTACATCGTTTTGCAAAACTGCGCAACTAATTGGAAATGAACTTAAAATTATAAATAAAATAAAAAGTCTCGGCAAACGAGCGAATCATAAATAAAAGTGAATCAAACGACCCGATCGAACAACAAGCAAACATAGTAAGTACATATTCAACCGAAAAAGTGTGCTTTAAGCTGTGACTTGTGAACAGTATTTTAGGATTCAGTAAAACAACTGAAGGACTTTTTGTTGATTGTAATGCAAAACACTTTTCAAAATTATTCAGTCCAAAATGAAGACAAAATATATTTGTCAATGGAATGGAAAACATTATTGTAATATTTAAATGTAAGCATTACGGATTATACAGCACTCAGGTATTTCATAAAGTGAAGAAAATTTAAAAAAAAATCAATATTAATAAATATTATAAATAAAGAGATGCAAATAACGTATTCTTAATACCAGAAGAAAATCGATATTTACAAAATTCGCATAAGCATTACCACAACCTCATTATGATCGATATTTCGACATTGATCTATACTTTATAAATTTGATATGAGATAGATTCAGAGAAATAAGAGAAAAACCCCAGAATAAGAATAAATTCTTTAGAAACGAAAACGATCAAATATTTCGGCAAATTATTTTCATAAAAATTTCAATTATTCAAGAGACAAAAATTCAATCCAAATTTTTAACGAAACATATGAAATCAATTAGCGAATGATATTCATTCCTAACTGAATGAAACAATTAACAATTTTACATATTTGGACGAAATAAGTCTCCTTCTTTTTGGCATGCGTCGTAAAACAAACAACATTTTCACAAATAATTCCCTCAAAAATAACAAAAAATTTAAAATAAATTCAGGAAAAAGAAGAGAATGAACGTGCGGAGGAACGAAATGAAATTTACAAACAATAAATAATTGCCACTGTAAGAAATTTATCTTATATGAACATAATAACGTTTGTCACATGAGATTTTTCGAAATGCATATATGTATATGAAAATGGAAAATTAGAAAATGTGTAAATGAAAAGATATCTATTTTACATAACTCCCACTTTGATGCCTGTATAAAAAAAAAAAATTAATGAAAGGTTGCTGATATGAAAAAAATAAATAAAACACAAACCGATAAATTAACATACATTTTAAGAATGGGAAAATAATAAATAGTTGAGCAAATTGAGTGAAATTGCAGTTGCATTGAATTAATTGAACAGTAAATCGATTATTATGAACAGAGTTGAATAGAAAGTGGAAATGAGATTCGTAATAAAAGTTTATTTCATTGAATATGAATGAAAATGTTTTATTTTGTAATTAGTGCAGAGTTAAAACAAAAAAGAATTCGACATATATCATCTGTCGTGGCTGTTTTAACACCGTTTACTGGGTTCCATATTTCGCTTAAATTCAAAAATCATAGTCCTTAGTATATTTACTATATATGGTGAATTGTTACCAGTAGCGTACGCAGGATTTTGATAAGGGGTGGGGTCGTATTTTTCAAGTCTTAACTAGGTACGTTTAATAGTGCTTCGGTGTAGATATGAAGATATAATTATGTAATCATACTTAATCATACTTTTTCACCAGTCAAAGTTGGAGTCCTCCAAAAATAATTCTGGCAGATTTTAGCCCGATTGCATGTCTGGTTTCATTTACTTGAATCATTCATGATATTTTCATTCAAATTATAAAACTATGCGCTTGACATGTGAAAGAATCTACACTGTATTTGTAGACTTCCTTGGAACCGTAAAGTGTATATGTATGTTTGCAAGTACATATATTGAAACGCCTTCAATAACCTACAGGCCAGGAAAGAAAGCAACTAATGAAGTAAATGCCGTGGGAAAGTGAAACTGTCACTAAGCACAGACAGAGTATTATCGTAATCAGGGCTGGCTAAGCTTGTTTGCAGCCCATGCAGGTAAGCAACTCTGCGCTCTCAAGCAAATTTGTCGTCATTTCCACGTAAACCATGAGGTAGACTTTTTGTACGCGTTTTTTAATGAGGTTTTCCCAATAGGCCTAATCCTCAGATTACAAATCATTTGACAAAATAAAACAATCCATTTTTTGAAAGTTCTGATCAAAGATAGAAAGAAACATTCAAAAATATAACTGTTGCTACTAAGATATGGGTGCGAATTAAATAAATTACACTTTTCTGGAATTTTACTTCGAAAACTTTCAATCAGGTGACCATATTCTAATGTTCCTATCAACTCTTTATCTATATATGAAATTGCTAGGCTTCATACAATAAGTAAAAGATAACGGCACACACGGATCCAATTTGTGCAAACTATGCCCGTATCGCCCCTAGGTGAGATCTCTAAAGCACCATAGGCCATAAATCAGGCCCATATGCGTTTTACTGTGAAATAGATGAAAGATCTAATTGCGTAGAGATACTGAATCTTACTCGACTCCCACGTTCCAGAATGTCTCGGCGAATAATTGTTAAAGTGGGTGACTTAGTGGTTAACGCTAGTTCAAGGCTCCTTGTCGACAAATAGTTTTCGGGAATGAGATTTGATGCCGCACTATCATTTCACTCAGCTGTGAATGAGAACCTGAATCAAATCAGGGTAATAATCACGGGTGAGCGTGCACCTGACCACTTCACATCCAAATGTTCCGTTGGTCAAGTAAATGAAATAACTCTAATATTGCCTGAAGGCCCAATTTTGGCGGTTGCGCCATCGATTATTATTTTTACCAACCTCTTCCCAGGCAATGACGAAGCCTTATGGACTCCACATATAAATGATCTAAGGAAAAAACTGGCTGTCTTCATTGGTCTTCTATGTCGCTTCTACTTCTTTCCAAAGAAAAACAAAATCCAAATTATGTATGCGCATCTCCTTTCCGAAATTTCCTACGGCATCTTGAATTGGAGCCAAATTTCTAAAGGTAACTTCATGATCATCTCCAGACTAGTAACGAAGGCGTATAAAACCATTTACAATCTCACTATGCCAACTCCAACGAGTGAAGTTTACAAAACAGCCCAAGAATTGAATTTGCAAGCCATGATTTTCATGGAAAGAGCTAAATTCATACATAAGAATTTACACCGTAATGAGTATACCGCTGTGAAATTAGATAGAATTGAGAGGAAAAACACTTACAGAATGAGAAACATGAATAATATAGCTATAGCATTTGCCAGAACTGATCAGCTAAATGAAGACCCCTTCAATAAAGCAGCTAACTTTTACAATACACTACCGGATAAAATTTAAAACATAGCGAACCCAACTTCCTTTAAAACGACACTAAAAAATATCTCTTTCAGGTCCAACTTTCGCAGTAAGTCACAAGTACAATCAGCTCAACTAAACTCAAAACCAAACATGTAATCAACAGGAAATAATTCTTAAACATATAGTCTGAACTATTAATTTAAATAAGAGGACACTAAAATTTACAGATTTGGTACTATCCCTTATACCGATTCTTATCGTCTGGGATGTACTATGTTCTAAAATTTTAAATACGGAGAATTACTAAATTTTTATGGAGAGAGTGATTGAAGGAAACGGAGGTGGTATTAGTCGGTAGAAATTCGGCATGCCGAGAGGCAGGAGCTGATCGGTATCTTTTGAAGATTTCCACCTCCCAACATTGAAAAAAAAATGCTTGAGATATATAATCCATAACATTCGAATCTTCGAATTTTTTAAATTTACGCGAGGTGATCAAAGTTTTAAAATGCCGATAATGATACAAACTTAGTATTCAAAACTCATCTAAAGTAACGGTGAGAAACAGTGTAAAATGGGATTTAAATTTTATGTCCAAGCATAAAACAGAACGCTTCGCCGGATAAAATTATAGTGAAATATCTAAACGACGATTTTTTTTCATTAGCTCATTTACACATCTTCTGTAGATGGAGTGAGATCTCTATGAATATTTAGAAGTGCCAATCCATTTAGCCGTTCATTGCTAGTGGAATTTCGCAAGTATGTTTTTAGTCGTCGTAATGTTGAAAATGATCGTTCGTTTGTAAACGTAGATACTGGGAGAACAGCTAATATTTCTAGCAATTTCGATATATTCGGCAAAATGTTTGAATTACACATGCTTAACCCATCTATGGCCGTTTTTGGGCGGTTTACTATTTCAAGATGCCCTATCTTTCCGTACCACAGAGTCAATTCAGCATTCAATTCTTCTTGAAGGGGGGAGGGGGGTTGAACCCGTAACCCCCCCCCCCCCTTGGGAACGCCACTGATTGTTACCTATGAACTCCATCAATCGTTTGAAATGTATCTCTCAAAACTAATCAGACCATAAATATAAAATGAGTTACATCCTTTCCACCCCAAAAAAAAAATCGGCGTATCCTGCCAGATAGCTTCGATTTTCTCGCCTTAATTTCTTTTATATCAGTAATCATTTTAATCACAACGAAATATATTGTCACCAAGATCCAAAAGTAGCATTTCCGTATTTAGTTAAAAAAAATTAAAATTATCAACTTTTCAAAATGCGATGTTTTGAATTATCTGTTGGTTTCTTTTCGAAATCGTTACTACAACAACACCGTTATTTAAATGATTGGTGGTTCATTCAAAAGATTACACTTTTCACTTATTCAGGCTAAATAATTTCAGATAAATGGTTGCCGCACTGACTTGGTAGTTGACCATCTTCTTAGCTCAATTTTGCAATACATGGCCGATTGATTGCGACTCCATTTTACGAAAAGCTCGAAGGATGTTTCCTTTAAGTGTGTCAATTGATTGTGAGTCGTTGGAGTACTAATGGTACCTAACGTTTCCCCATAAAAGTTTTTAACAGCGTCAAATCGCAGTCTACCGCTGAAGCCTTCACTTCGACTAAATATGCATCTTATTCTATATATGCATTCACCAAGTTTCTGTGATCAGCACTCGTATTGGAAATAATTTTTCAACATTTTCGAGCGTTATTCAAGAGTAAATCGGTCAATTTCCTACAGAAAAGATTCAACTACATTTATTCGTATTTCAATGTATCATTCTTGTCAATGTCCAAATAACACGCACTTCAAAAAGAGACCAATTGCTCTCTGTGTCTTAAAAGTTTTCAGCACGAAATTTCCATCGATTACGTAAATGGCTTAAGGATGAGATATTGAAGTAACTCATCATCCAAGATGTTCCAGCCCAAAACGAAACGAAGCATCTCGTTGTCTCGGTTTTGCGTTCTCTGGACCGGACATGCCTCCAGGTGCAAAATGAAGGGCCTCATTTTGCGCCTGGAGACTCTGCGTCTGCTTTGTGCAGTGTATTGAGGTTAACGCATTCTTGTCAGGATTTATTCTATCACCTCCTAGTCGAAAATCTTCAAAGGTCTGGTGTTTGCTCGTCAATATTATATTCTCTTTATTTATGAAAAATCTGGCTTGCTATTGATCAGTTGATTCTACGAGGTGTGTGAGAAAAGTAAAGAGACTGATTTTTCATTTTATTTTATTCAAAGAACCATGTTATCCCCTTCAAAGTAGCTCCCTTGGGCAGCTGTACACCGTCGAAGTCGTTGTTCCTAGTCTTGGTAGCAGCGCTGGAAGTTATCGACTGGTATGGTTTTTAACTGGTCGGTCACAGTCTTTTGAATGATCTCCAGAGATTTAAAAATGACGCCATTTTAAGACATGTTTCAATTTCGAGAAAGGAAAAAGTCACAAGGATTCGAATCAGGTGAATAGGGGGATTGAGGAACAACAGAAATGCGTTTTGAGGTCAAAAAATTCACTGTAGAAATGGAAATGTTGTGAAGTTTTTCGGCATCATTTTGGCACAAATTTTTCGCAAGTCTGGATCGTTTGTTAAAATTTAATGTACGATGAAAGCGTTTAATTCACTTATCATCCTTCTTATTGTTAAACGACGGTCTGATTTCACAAGCGCCCTCACACGTTCAACGTTCTCGTCAGTTTTTGAAGTTAAAGGTCTCTCTGAGCAAGGTTGATCTTCAAAGTGTTCTCGGCCTTAAAAAATGATTTGCGCCAGCGGAAAACTTGTGCTTTTGACAAGCAATGTTCCCCACATGCCTATTTCTAGTTTTTAAAAGTCACACACGCAGATTCACCAAGTTTAACACAAAACTTGAATGCATAACGTTGCATTAAACTCCGTTGTCCCCTTTTTGTAACACACAACAAAAGCACAAGTCCACTGATGGCGCTGCCAAAAATAATGTGTTAGCTGTACGAGCTGAAACTCGACTGAAAAAAGGAAGGGATAAAGAAACCGGTCTAGCACAGGCGGGTAGACACAACGTTGCCTGATCGCCCGCAATGTTGCCTGTCTCATTACTTTTCTCACACGTCTCGTATAATAACTTTAGTAGCTGCCAATTATTTTGCCGTATACAGTGTCGTTTTTCAACCATTTTCGTATACTGTTGAAGGACATTTACAGGAAACAAATATCTCTAGTTATCATCTGACTACAAAATTTAGTTAGTAGTTTTTTTGAATCCATTTATTGGAAATTTATTTATTGATGAAGTACGTTGAGCAGCAATAAGCCCCTTGCTGTAAGATCATCAATACCGAAAAGCAGTAGGCCTGCCTGCTTTGACCTAATGCTGACGGTATTATCTAGGATGAACTTTTTAAAAGTCATATCTCCCGGAATAATAGTCGCAATGTAAATAGCAACTGACGACTAAGATGCAACGAAAATATTCAGCCGATCCTATCTTGAAGTTCCCTAAGCCGATCATAGCTAAGGCAACTCATCTCCTTTAAATTGTTCTTAAACAAATCAGTACAATTTCCTTTTTTTCTTTCGGAAGAGAAGTATAAACTCCGATAAAATCAACTTTTAAATGCTTTATTTATTGTGCGTGCAAGCATAAGATCAAAATATTTGGGGAGATTGGGTAAGTATCAAAAAGAGCTCTAACAACAATAACAACAACACATAGTTAACTCAACTTTTAAATACAACAAATAAATAAGATTAGTTTAGCCTCATTTCAAACAATTTCTCCATCATATTTTTATAAACATTTTTCCACAATAAATAGTTAATAAATCTTTTAACAACACTCTAAGGATCAAAGATTCTTGGTTAAATACAGATTCAGATTGAACTAGATAAAAAATTGGAAGAACAACATATTTCGATTCTAATCGGAGCGTCTAAACTGAATTAGATTGTTTCATCTCTTGTTTAAGACAATGCTTAAATGCTTCCCAGCCTTCTGATTTGGCGGTTGACTGAAAATATACAATATGTTGGTTAAAAATATCATTTGATTAATTTGAATTCAACAAACAAAGCCAACAATTTTATTAATTGGTGATCAAACAAAAAAACAAACCATAGCGTCAACGATATGGATCTGGGCAGCTGTAAATGTCGGCATTGGTTAAACAATGGATAACACATAATGGTTGAACTGAAACTGAAATACGATGAATGAAATATTTAACACAATTTAGCGAATAAATTAAAAAAATTAACGCAACAAACAGAAAAGAAACTCTGATCTTATACAATAAAATTTTTCTTTATTCAGACCAATTGAAAGATGTGTGTCCTGTTTTGTTGCGGTGGCATTGGGCGCAAAGCATTTTAATATGGTTTTTAAAATATGTGTATTTAATGTTTGGACTGTGATCGATTTTTAATTTAAAAAAAAACAGAAGGTATGAAAAATGACTAACACAATTGAGAACGATATTTGCTTGCAGCTTTTCGTTCCTATTCCTTTTGCACTGAAGTTAAAGTGGTTGGCATCGAATCAGAAGAAGCGTCAATTTTCGCAATATTCTTTGAGATTTTTAGGCATTCGAGACTTAGTTATATTTTTGATTTTATTTTCAAGAATAAATATTGAAATTTCGCCTATTCTGATTCTGTTTTGCTTATGAAACTACTAACTGTAAATTTTAAAGGAATGACATGGAATCGAGTGTTATTTACACAAAAATTGATATGTTCTAGATCACTTAAAAGCTATTAATAAATTAAACAATTTGCAGTCAATCAAAGGGACCAAATCAAACAAATTAATTGTCTTTTTAAAAAAACATAAAAGCTTATCAGCAAATTAATTAAAATTCAGACTATGCATCAAACAACATGGAACAATCTGCACGTGATGGATAATTGTTTTAAGTAACAAAAATTAAGTTAGAAATTAGTCTAGCGGATTGACATTAAGCTTGTAAACGATATAGTGAACGTCGCACGCGTCGACATGCGCGACGACGAAGCATTGAAAGGAATTCAAATTTTTCGTCATATTCCTCCAGCAACTCTTCGTTGTATTCGATTCCATAGTCACTTACTTTGAAGCCTCGATGCAAACGATCCTTCATGATTGCAATAAATTCCTTGTAAGAAAGTAGTCCATCGCCGTCTTCGTCGAATATAGCGAAAACTGTTTCGATTAGATGCGGCGTGAGAGTGTAACCTGTGCAGATTTTGACTGCACGAGAGAACTCATCTGAAACCAGAAGAATTTTCGGATAAAGATACTCGTCAGATTAATCACAACTCAGTCAATCATGTTAGGTTCGCTAAAATGTTGGCCTGGTTTTAAAGAACACTGGATACCCACAATAATACTGTCCTTTGCCAAAACTTTTCTGTTCAACCCCCATCCAACTTGCTTACTCACAAGAAATCTTACCTTTTGAAATAGCACGATCGGCAAGCGTGTACATTCGCATGGCAATTGCAAAATCTTCTAAATTGTTTAGGAACTGACAGAAATCGCGAAACTCTAAGAAGGTGATGCCCTGCTCATCCTTGACGCGATCCAGCAATCGATCTAAGTACATGTCATACTCATCAGTGTCTAAGTAAGTGTATCTAAGCAGGATTTTGGCGAAATCCACTTCAGTAATGGCTGTATTTCCTTTCGAGAATTCACTGAACTCCAGTTCAAGCACTTCGGTTTGCAGGTTAGCCATAAATTTATGGAATCCTTCGTAGTAGAGATCCTGATTGCCTTTCTTGCCGAAGAAGTGAACTTGCAAGGTTGTATCGACTTTATGCTTTCGTTGGAGTCCCTCGTCGTCATCAATGTAGTCATCCTGATTGAGGATTGAAAATGAAATTAATTTAATTTGGATGAGCCGTGTGAAAAATTAGCTTAGCATGGCGACATATAGTGTAAGTATTTTAAATTATTGCCGTGCCAATTTTTTGGAACTTGAAATAAGATATTATTTGAAATAATAATTCTGCCGAGAGGCAGGAGCTGATCGGTATCTTTTGAAGATTTACACCTCCCAACGTTGAAAAAAAGATAGTGCTAATAGTCTCCAGGCTTCCAAAAAATAGTTTGAACAGAATATAATTGCTATTAAATACCCAATAGCGAAGAAATGCTTGACATATTACAGGCAACACATTCTACGAGCTTGGAGATGATAATCAGGCATAATGAGTTCCCAATTCTTTATGTGCCTTAAAAACTGTAGAAGGAAGGCACTTTATTTCGAACAGGAAAACTTGGTCAAGTATTAGATGAATCAATCGCTACTATATTTAAAGCTCCTTTAAATCAAGGCATATTTCTCACTTTGAATAAAAAGTGCTTATGTAGTTCTCATTAATAAAAAATGTGAAAAACACATAGTACAATAGTTTCGTCGAATTTGTATCCTGTCATGATTTTCCCAAAAAATCAAGTTATTGCTGTATGGTTTTTGTTCTCATATTTATTTACCCGTATCTCAATTAAATCGCATGCCTTCCTCGAAGGGCGCTCTATTGAAACAAACTTACAAATAGTACCTTTTGACAAAAAGGACCCGAAATTTCTCATTTAAATTGCCCGCGTTAAGTATTTTCAAGTATTTTAAGTTTCTGTATGTTGAGCGCGATCTGTCAACCAGTTTGTTTACAGCAGCTGGTTGAATCAGTCCATCTCACTAGTGCTCGGTGAATTTTACAATGGAAAAAAAATTGAACAAAGAGTTTGTCTCAAATTTTGTGTTTTGGACGAAATTTCGTGTGCCGAATCGATGCGAATGCTGAAGGAGGCTTACGGTGGGTCTGTTTTATCGAAAACTCAGGCAGGTACAAAGTTTTTAAAGACGGTCGGGAGATCGTCGAAGACTTGCCTCGTTCTGTACGGCCATCGACTTCTTCAACTGACGATAACGTCCAATAAATTAACGAAATTGTGCTCGAAAGTCATCATGTTATTGTTAGAGAGATAGCAGGTGATCTCAACATTGCTCGTGAATCAGCTCGTTTGATTTTGGTCTACAAATTGGGCATACGGCGCGTCGCCGCTCGGCTCGTTCCGATTGAGCTGAATTTTCTCCAAAAACAGTATCGGCAGCAGGTCGCTGAAGACATGCTGGATCGGGCAAATTCGCGTTATTTACCTGATTTGGCTCTGTGTGACTTTTTCCCTGTTTCCCAAACTCAAATTGCCGCTTCTAGGAACCCGGTGTGACTCTATAAACCACATCAAAGAAAATTCGCTGAAGGGGCTGAAAGGCATACCCGAGAGCGCCTATAAAAAATGTTTTGATGATTGGAAAAAGCGTTGGCATTTGAGTATTGCTTCAAATGGAGCATATTTCGAAGGTGATCCAATAAAGATTGATGAAGGTTAAGAATTTTGCGTTTTATTGCAAATTTCCGGGTACTTATTCATCTTGCGCTTGAAAATAACTTTTATGTACATAAAATCTACTTTGATTTCTCCAACGCTTTTTTTAGAGTTGATTCTACATACTTGACTTCTTAACAATATTGAAGCTTTTTGCTTTGTCATAAGATTGTTGCGTTGAATTTAACCTTTTTAAACTCTGACTAACGAGCCGTTAGAGCTCCTCGAGATTTTTAATTTCAACTTCGTGTTCCATTTGATGACTATGAACGCCAGCAGTTTCGTTGGCGATAACTTTGTGGCTGGCTCGTTCTACATATAGTTCGTCAGCTTCGGAGATCTCCAGATTTGACCTGGCTCCGCGCCTTCAACATTTTCTATATTAGACCTACATGCTTCTGATGGTCATTTTGAATATCTAAAGAATTCCATTTTACCAGAAAGATTTTCTCGATCGATTGTAATTAAGGAGTGTATAGAAAAAATGACCTTTATAATTATGTCCCTTAAAGTGGTATTAATTGCTTCATCGAACTTATTTCTTTCTTTTATTATTAGATTATATTAACTAGCATTTACATAAAAATTCAATGAATTTTATTTCAATGAAAAAAAATCGGACCTTTCCGTTAACTCTACGCATTAGGTTCCGTACAGTGGTGTCATCGACCACCTTATATGCGTTTCTCCACTTATTTTGAAAATGCTTTTCGGTTTCAGCAATTTTGTTTGTTTTCTTTAATGTTTCCTTCATTTCAGCCCAACAACTTTCGATTGGTCGAAGTTCTGGAAAGTTTCGAGGGTTAGCTGCTTTCGGTACCACGGAGATGTTGTTGTCCCTTCATTGTTGATCGAGCATAATGACTTGTCGCTAAATCTGGCCAAAATGCTAAAGATGCGTCGTGTTTTTCGAAAAATGGTTTTAGTCGTTTCTCTAAATACTTTTCGCTGAGTTAATGTCACCCCACGCTACAAATTCTTCTGATCTGAGACCACATCAAAATATTGCCTGCCACATGATATACTGCTTGGGCAATTTGATGCTTTTTTAACTTCCCAGTATATGGGAAGTTCTTGTAATCGCCTCGAAAATCGAAATTGAAATTTTCAACTTTTCTTTACGTTTTGAGGTCTATAGAGTATATATAAAGTGTTTTTAGAAAGGGAGATGTATGTGTGTGTGTGTGTGTGTGTGTGTGTACGTACGTACGTACGTTCGTGGACACTTTTTTCTACGAGCATAACTCACGTAAACAAAGTCGTATCGACTTTGTTGAGGTGTCAATCGAAGCGTCTTTGCAATCTTAAGAGCTGATTAGTTTTTGGGATACTTCGGTCGGGGGGTTTGCTGTTTTGACCCTTCGAAGGTCATTTCTGTCATGCGTTATATCTCGCGAACCAAACAAACGATTTGCATGATAGAGGTGTCAATCGACGCGTACTAGCATTCTTGTGAATCTTTCAAGTTTTTAAAAAAATCGTTGGAGCCGTTTTTTAATTTAAGAAAAAAAAGCAAAAAATTAGGGTTTTTTTCATAAACAATAAATTTTTAACCTGATTTGCGAAATTTAGTAGACAATGTTTATAAAATTTATATACTCCAAACAATTTGTGTAGAAACATCATCAAAGCTTTTTCTCATAATAACGTAAAAAATTAAATAAAAAATAAAAAATTATTAAAAGTCATCATGATTTTCAAGGTCATTTTTATCATTCACTATATCTCACGAACCAGATATAATATTTGCATCATTAAGGTGTCAGTTGACGAGGATTAATATCTTTGTGAAGCTTTTAACATTACAAAAATTCGTTTCAGCTTTTTTTTAATTTAATAGAAGAAAACGCAAAAAAATATAGTTTTTTTCATAAAAAATATTTTTTAACCTGATTTGCACAGCACAGTAATACCTGTTTATAAAATGTATACATTCTTATCAGGTTTTGAAGAGAAACCGGCGAAGTTTTCTTCCTTGATTATGAAAAAAACTAAATGAAAAATAAAAAATCATTCAAAGTTACCATATAAAGAGGGTTCATACGAATGCTTTTACTTTATTTTTTTTATTCTAAAAAATTGTTGTAAATTCAATCAAAGTTTTAAAATATTTGCATAATTTGAGCAGATTTTAAATAGTTTTTACAGTCTTTTAATTAAAAAAAATGCTTAAATTTGTAAAACCAACAAAAATTTTCAAGACCAAAAAGGCCCCCACCGATTGATCCGCATGAATATTCAATATGTCCTCATCGACCAAAAACCTTACGTAATCAATGGACCCTCCCGTGGACGATATGATTCATATTAACTCATTCCTGTTACTGCTATGGATACCTCTCATTGTTGCAATGTTGTTGATGTTTATGTAGATATTACTGGGAAGTTGACCGTGCGGACCTCAAGGGTCGCACCTGGCGGCTTGTTTGGTTTTATGTTTTGGGCTAACACCACCCTTTGATCCTGGTGTATAGAAATCCTGGAAAGACAATTGTGCGGAATCGGTCTTCACGTATGTTTCATCGTCCAACACAACACAATCGAATTTGGTCAGGTAATCCTTGTATAGCTTTCGAGCCCGATTTTTCGCTTCTTTCTCCTTCACCTCGGATCGATTGAGTACTTTTTGGACTTTATATGATCTAAGATTATAATGCTTCTTAATCTTCTGAATCATTGCGTTCGATGTTTGCACTTTTTGAGCCATATCTCGAATGGATGTGTTAGGACTCTGCAAAAATTTCCTCTTTACCTTTCGGCTCAAATTTGTATCGAATGGATCTTTTCTTCTACCTGATCCAGACTTTCTAGCAACAGGTAGGCCCTTTTTGTACTTTATAATCGTCCATTTCACTGTTGCAATCGACCAATTCCTTCCTTCCTTCCTCCCTTCCGTCTCCTTTGTTAATACCGAATATTTACGAAGGGGATTTTACAGATATTTGCACACAATTCAACTACGCACTTTTTCTTGATTTGATGACACCTTTTCAAGAGCGATCTTACAATGCCAATGGATTAGACGTTCTTTTTTGTCGCATTTTATAGCTAATTTTGCATACCTGATGAAGACTTAAACTAATCCCAAACAGGAGCTATGCAGGAGAAACTAGAGGTCAATTTTTTCCGATACAGTCCTTATTTGATACTATTAGCTACGGGGGGAGTTGGTTTTGGTAATACCGTTGATACACTTATCATTATTAATACACATCATCGAAAAAAGCTAGCAAAATGTATCGCTTGATGAATAATTTTTCAAGAAACGCCGTTCAAGCAAATATTATGGTTAAAATTTATGACTTACCGTTTCCAATTAGTACCATCACCATAATTATACTTACATCTTCGCTATTTTCCTTCTTTTCAGCCACTCCATGCTTATCCTTCCATGCTCCACTAAAGATTTTTTCCATCTAGCCATTTGGATGAAAAGTTTCGAGAATGAGATGATATGAAAAATAGTTGTTATTAGATGTATCGCAAAGTGAGCACATTGGGTTTAAAAAAAAATGTTTAGTTTTAAAAAATCGTGTTAAAAACGCAAAAGTGATACAAAATATTTTTCAAATCAGAATATCAAAAACTCAATGATTAAGCGGTAAATTTAATCGAAATTTACTGAAAATTGACAGAAAAATAAAAGTTTGCAAAACTTATTTACAAAAACAAAATTCAAAGCAAGGCGATTTTTGTAATTTGAAATATTGTGAAAAATCAAAATATGTATTTTCACAAATTAAATTTAATAGTGTGTTATTGACAAAACATTTTGTGTAAGCGTAAATTTTTCAAAATAAAAGCAAATAAATGGAAATCAATAAATATTTACAAGAAATGTTCAATATAATACAATTCAATTTCTTCAAATTATAATAAGAAATTATATTAAGACGTTTTGGACGCAATCCATGAGCGCACAGATTTTTTACAATCCATTTTGTTGGATTTTCAAGAATTAAATATCTATTTCAATCACAGATGGGAATACAACGTTTTGAAAATACGGCAGTAGAATTGAAAGCCACACAAAACGACACACTGGAAAGATTTTGTTTTTAACGCAGAAGAAACTTACAAGTGTTCGTGGTTTCACTTCTTTCTTTCTCCTCAAGAAAACTGCTTGTTCTTTGGTCGAAATTAGGGACAGCAACTGTGTTTTATTTGTGTTTATTTTTTGTTCAAAAATAATTTTAATAATTGTGATTTACATGAAATAGTTTAGAATGTACATGAATTTTGAAGATATGATGAAGATTGTTAGTAACTCATGAGGATTGATTATGAAATCCCCGGCCCGAAAAATATTAAGAATGGAATTTGCTGACTTTGTTGCAAAAATCAACTATGAATTACAAGTTACCCATCACTGTTCAATGCATGTATGTAGCTAGCTTAATCGAGATATGTTTTTTTGTGGAAGAAATTAATAAAATAATAAATAAAAATGATATCTCACAATTTTACGAGTGGCTTCGTCCATAGCATGATCTTTCAGTGAACCGCCAAAAATGTTTCGAATCTACGAAAATATAATTAAACTTTGATTTTGTTTGAACAAAAATTCAATAATTAAATCATATGAATAACAAAGCCAAAGAAATAAATACCTTTTGAAGAAAATAGACCTGAAGAATTTAAGAATATTTTTTTCTATGAAATTTGTATACTCACCACTAAAAATTCATTTTTGTCTACACGATGATTACCGTCGGTATCGAACATATTGAAAGCTATTCGAAATCCTGATTGAGGTTCTAAAAAAAATTTGCTTAGTGACTAAAACAATACGTTTTGTTCGGAATTCATATTCAGGTACTTACTAGTTAGGATAGACAATAGAAACAGATATTCCGTATAAGAGATAATCCCTGCGAAAAAAGGAAAAACTTTGAGAAGGGCTTAGAGGAAATCAGACGATAAATTTGTATTCACTTTATTATAAATTATATGATTTTTTTAGGCAGCTACTTGGGTGGAGTTGTGGAAGATTGTTTTAAACAACTTAAAATACATGCACACACATTTCTCCGTGTTCTTGAAAATTTTGAGTAAACTGCTGATTCCTTATAACAAATTCGAATTATAAATACCTACCTAAGTTTTAGCGACTCTTTTTAGGGTTTGAATTTATTGGGGTAGGTTAGAACAGGTTGGGATCACAATTCAAAAAACGGCTCATATTTTTTTCGGGAAAATGAGAAATACTTAATAAAATTAGAATTAAAAAAGAATTACATCTGAATTACCTAACAAGACAAAATATCTCGATCAGAGTTTCTTTTCATTTGAGACTGACCAATAGGAAAGAAATTATTGAAACAATTGATTCCTTAAAAAACCACACAGCGCCGGGGCCTGATGGTATTTCTGTCGACGAGATAAAATTGATACAGGAATACATAGCAGACGTACTAGTTAAATTAATAAATGCGTCATTCAGAAAAGGAGAGTTTCCAGAGCATTTGAAAGAAGCGAAAGTCAGACCTAAATTTAAGGACGGATTAGAAACAGACCCGAATAACTATCGTCCAATAACGCTTCTGAACGCCATGAGTAAAATAATGGAAAAAATACTAACTTCTCGAATCAAAAACTACCTAGAACATATTAGATAAAAATCAATTTGGCTTCCAGGGAGGGAAAGGAACAACATATGATCTTGTTGAGATGGTGAGATTCATAAATACTGAAATGGGTAGAGGTCTTTACGTCGCAGCAATCCTCGTTGATCTAAAAAAAAGCTTTTAATACAGTAGTCCATCACACATTAGTTGCAAGATTGGAGGAAGTAGGAATCGTATGAAGATATTCCCATAGCCGAGGTATACAAACAAGCTCAAGAACTCAATTTGGATTGGTCGATTTGCATGAAAAAGGAAACATCTACTTGAAAAGCAAAATTCGGAATACTAAGATTTACTAAAGCTCAAGGCTTAAAGGCCAAACCGAATGAATTTATTGGTAATATACTAATTAATAATGGAAAAAATTCATCGCCTGGGCAGTATTAAGCAAACATAAAGACGGTGAATAAATATATTAAGACACGGAAGGTACCAGCAAAGAGTGATGGAGAGAGGGGCTTGGAGGAGGCGGAGGTGGTTTTAGTCGGTAAAATCCGACATGCTGAGAAGCAGGAGCGACTTACTATCTTTTGACAATTTTCACCTCCCAACGTTGAAAAAAAACTTCAACATTGACAAGCAAAGTAATAGCAAATTTAGATTGAGTCAGTTACTGTCGTCAGTACGGCTGACTTCAAAATAAACAGCCAGAATATTTAAGTTAGCACTGATATGTATTGAAAGTGGAGTCAATAACTGACTCAATGTAAATCTACCTTAATGCTATTTTTACTTACATGATAAAGCCGACACTGGCAATCATGTATATTCAACGGATAGCCACACGAACTAGTGTATGGTCCTATACATATATACTATAAATTGTGATAAATAAAAAGAAATGTAAAATTGCTACCGTTAAAATCGTTATGTCTCTTCCAACATCTTCGAATCTTTTTATAGAGTCAAAAGCCAATGAACTGATCAAAATATTTTAACACATATTCCCATCGTCACTTCTCATAAATCATACCAAATTTAAATTTATCTGTTTTCAATAAGGGACCAAAAAACGTACTGCACCTATAAATAATTTAATGGTGATTTGAAAGCTATCAACCATCGATACAAATATTCCTTCAACAAAATGTTTGAATACTTGTTCGGTCGCGTTGAATGTGTCGACAAACTTATCTTTTATGGTGTTTAGGGTTGAATTTAGTATGTTCGCTTCAACCATAGTATAAATTGCCACTGTACACTTTAAAATGGTCATCGCCAAGTTTGTGATTTGGATTAGAATTTATAGAGAACGGGATGAGGAAAAACTGCGTAAAACAACCCATAAAATTTGCATAAAATTTTATGAAGTCGATAAATTTTCATATCGACTTTGCGCTTTGAGTGGACAATAAAATTGCCGGTTGCAAAGTTTAAAAAATAAATTATAGAAGCAATTTCAATTCCATTGTATTCGCAAGAATGTATTTCGGGAAATTGAATACAAGGTACCATTTGTAGTGATGGCACTTTTAATGGGTGGTCTAGTTTCTATGTTCGCGATTAACAGATATATGAGGATATTTTAAATACATTTATGCTAGACCGTGGAAGATTTCGGAGTGCGATTAGACAAAATTTCATCGGATCTTACCTTTATCACGTAACTTTCGGAACATATTCGGAGATCCTTTTTTGAGTGCTGGCGTCACATCCTTAATCTGGTTCACATCGTTGGCCGTCAGTGTTCTTCTCTTCAGTCGTGCTAGAAAACCAGAGTGGATATCAATGCGTTTTTAGGTATGTAAGCGATTTCAAGTTCAATTTACGTCTCGGCTCCTGTTCAACGACCGAATCAAGAAAATCTTGAGGCGTCATGTACAACTGCCCATCATATTCGACCGATGCGAATTTTATGAAGCGTCTTTCGCGCGCTGTTAATCGGATGGCCTTCTCCTCCTCCTGGAATTGAAAGCAAAATGAGTTAAGTAACTTTTCCTTTCGGGGATTAATAGCATACATATTGATAGCGAAACGGGAGAAATCTCGAGGATGGATCGATTTGACGAGCACAAAGGCGATCGCGATTGTAACCGCAAGAAAGCCTTGTCTTAGCGTCAGCCGCGGATCAAGAGATGCAGACATGGTGTTCTTAGTCGCTCAGACACGATTACGAGCGTCGATCGAAAAAAAGATACCGCGAAGGATAATTTTGATGCGATCGGAAAGGTGCAAATAATATCTACAATAAATTCAGATCGGATATAGGCGAGGCAGATGAAAAGATAGATTGGCCGAGCGTAATGCAATTTTGACTAGTGGAGTGCACTTGAAGTGCGCTAATGCGATTGGATTAATGGCGGCGAGGAATATCATGGACAAGGCGTCTTGTTCAGTGGTTTTGCGGATGACACGAACCCCGACAACGCCAGTTGTTTGCAACTTGTTTATTAATACATTTCAATATTTGTTGGCGATGCATTTATTATGGCGCAATCGGCTCGGATAGTGGTCAACTCTGTGAGCGAATTATAGACAAATTGGCTGTAAGCAGATGGCATTGATAGATCACGCTCGGATCGACTGATGGTATCTTTTTGGTCACTTCGTCGTGTGATATCTTGTCGTTGATGCTGGACAAGTGCCATTAAGATGCATGAACAGATCCTGAACGGCGAAATGTGGGAGGTATTACACATTTTAATGAGCTTAATTGCTTATTGGCGTGCATTTATCTATATTACGTGCAAGGTTCGTATTGAAAGGTTTACCTCTGCTCAACGAACTTTAAATGGCTTAAGTACTTAATTCGGCAGCAAAACTCTATTTTGAAAGTGCTCCGCGTATTCCATTGATACAATAGACGCATGCAGTTCAACTTTTATTCCACATAAAACCATCAGCTACTGAACCACGTTTTGTTTCATTTGAACCTCATAGCCTGAGAGGTTAATAAAATTTTATACAAAGTGTTTAAAACCTAAATAGATTAGTACTTTCTCAAAAATGCAAATAAAAAACCTTGTTTTATTTCTAGACACATTTTGAATTTCAGAAAATAAAAAAATAGCGTTCACAGTCGGGCAGCCTCTTTAATACATCTACCAGCTTTTTTACTTAAGTGTATATTTTAGTTAAATACTAAATACTAGCGAAAATATAGTAGCGTTTGTTTATTATTCATTGGTAATGTAAATGCAATTTTCGAAAATTGTCAAATTTACTAGTTATTTTGAACTTATTTTCCACTAACAAAAATAGTGACCAAATTTTACGGTTCCTCATCTAAACTGATTAGGTATATTTGCTCTAGAAATATACTTAGCGGTTGAAAAATATATCGCCGTTGAAAAAAATTAAACTATGAAAATCGATTGAGAAAATTTTCGTTTCGCATGGGAAAGCTTCAAGAAAAAAAATCTTTGATAAACTTCCTGGCATGTTTGTGTATTTTGTGGAACAATATTTATTCGAAAAATTCAAACTGCGTAACCATTATTTCATCAGTTTGTGCACGTTTCTGTTTTTTTCTTCGTACAAACAATTTCAGAAAACATGAAATATAATTTATCAATTTTTTTAAAATTTTTTTTGGCATAAATGACTAAATTAAAATTTAAGTCATTTTTCGTAGATTCAATTATCTAACGTTTATGCTTTCCTATTTGTTAGTTTTTTAAAGGATATATCAATTTTTTACAATAGTTTTAGGCAAACCTTATTTTTTTCAAAATGATCTTAATTTATTTAAAAAAAAAATATTTTTACTATTCGTAGTGTATAATTTGATAATTGATACACAAAATGTTGTGTACTTTTTTCAGTAGAAAATAGTATTAACAAAATTTAAAGTGTGGCATCATTTGTTAGAATTCAATTTTCAAAAATGCCTAAAGATTCTTTGTTTGGTTGCGCAAATTTTGCTTAAACGTATTTTCTTATTAACTGGTGAAAACCATAAGATCATAATAAGATAACGCATTGAAATTTTGTATGGAAATATTTTCGTAGAAAAATTGAAAAAAAACACTCCAAAATTTTAAATGCATGATAAAATTTCAACAAAAGAACTTTGATTTTAATCGAAACTGAGTTTAGTGGTAAAAGTCGCACTACATTTCTTCATGGATCCCATCCTTTGAAGTATTATACACACAATGACAACTGAAAGTTTATAGATGAGAGCATTAAATAAAAAAAAGATTACTGATGATCAAGGGATACCTATTTAAATAGTCACAAAAGGTAAATTAGTGCTTGGAGCCGTTTCATGGTATTAAGGGGGTTATAGGCTTTGTACATTTTTAAAAATCGATGTTATTTGTTTAACTTATTTCGATAGCAAATATTCTCATATTTATGTGTTAAATTTTTAGAAAGATCCAGGTATTATTATTATAGTTTTGCTCAATTTAATGCGCGCGGCTCTGTAAGGCTCCGGCTCTCTGTATAGTGTTTAGCTCTTTATATACAAAAAATGTTCGAGTGATACATGAAAACGAGTATATTAACTGTAATATTGAATATAAAAAAAATATTGGCCCCATAACCTTGCCTAACCGATATTTTGTATACTATTAACATTTCGAATTTTGGAGGAAAATTATCTCTATCAAAACTTTAAATGCATTTTTCTGAAAACCAATTTTTTTCATGCCGTGCCAATGATTTCTCTGAAACTACAGAACCGATCTTTCTGAACATTTTACCATTTATTGAACACATGTATAGTTATCGTGTGAACCACGGGCGTTTCAAAATATTGATTTTATCTATTTTTTTAAATCCAAAAATCACAAAAAATTCGAATTTCAAAAAAATATTTTGAATTGTCCGCCATTTTGTTATTATTATATATAACTTGATAGTTTTGATTCAAACGATAGCCACTAGTTTTTCAAATAAAAATAATTTTTTGTTTCAGGCTATTGCACGCTTCAGGATCACTGGCACCGTTTGAAATGCATTTTTTATATGGCTAGGATAATGCCGCCATTTTGTGTAAAATAATAATAATTCAATAAAATATTTTTTTTACTACGCTTTGACAATGTATTAATTGAACCCAAAAGAATAACATTGATATCTACCTCAGAGACCTTGTGATAAATTCTTAAAAATAGGTCAGTTTTTTGGGTTTATAAAGGCTATAAACTCCTAACGGGGGGGGGGGGAGGATGGGGTTGGGACGGTATTTTCTCAATGATTTTCATGAACTTTTTATAGTATCAAAAATGAATATAATTTATTGAAACTTTGAGAATATTTTATACATATATTTAAGTATATACTATAAAATTTTTGAAGAATTTCTTAGAAAAACACTGAAGATATTAGCGACCCCATATTGCAGGTCACAATCAAACTCAACATTTTGCGTACACTCTGGAAGCCGCAATTTTCATCTGAAATCAAACGAGGTTGGAATTTACTTTTATTATACGTCTCTTTTCTATATAAACCTATATGCTATCAAAAAAATAAAAAATTGAATTTTTTACAGGGGTCAAAACAAAAAAGAATGATTTTTTGCAAAAAAAAATATTTTAAAGAATGATATTTCGATTTAAGGTTCATATAGAGTGCAATACTATGAAGAAAATAAGTGCCAATTTACAAAACGATTGGTTGGAAACTTTTCAAACTAGCGTGTACGCAAGTTCAAAAAAAGTCGTTTTGAGGAAAACACGTTTGAAAATATAGTAGCGCTCGGGCCCTGAAGGAGAGCTACTCACTTTAATGGCTTATAAAAATAGAACGAGTCGGAATTTTCATTTAAAACTTTGGGAACATATTTTTCAATAGTTTTACTGACAATTTATTGAATCGTCTAACCCTATTTCCCCCATTAAGGGGGAAATACATGTAAAATTTAAAAAAAAAATCTCATTTCAGATTGATTAAAAAAAATATTTTGTTTATTCAGAAAATTTTAAACATGGAATCCTTAAAGTACATGTCTCAAAGTACTTGAAAACATTTTTTTTATATAATTTTTCAACACAAAATGGCGGCGATGCGAACGAATGAAAAAAGCACCTCAAAAAATGCCTCGCACAACTTAACGCCATTTTCGGAGATCCTGCAGAATTCAGAAGAAGAAAAATATGTAAATGAGATGTATAGTTCATAGGTTGACCAATAAAATTTATAAAAAAATATAATTTTTACATTAATTTTAGATTAAACAAAAAAAATCGATTAATTTTCAAAAAAGTCGCGTTTTAAACATTAATAAACAAATTATTTTTCCGAAATAACAAAACCATGTAGGTTCAACTTGTACTTAAGACTCTCTTGTAGATGTGGTATAAATTTGAACCGGATCGGTACAAAAATTTTTGAGATTTTTTGTACGGTTGTTGAAAAAGTACTACTTTGAGAAAAACACGTTTAAAGTTTGCAGTAGATAAAAACCATTTATTATTAGTTTTTATTATAACTTACTCATTAGTCAGCGGTCCTATTTCCTTAGAATTTCAGATTTATAAGAATATGGTAGGGATACACAATTAGAGAACCGACAATAGTGCCGGAGAGAAAGTAGGCAGGGATGCGGCTCGACTTACTGGGGAACGCCGCGCTGCCTATAACGGACTATAACTCGAAAACTAATACGAATATCGCTTCAAAACTTTTTTTGGCGCATTCTTAGAGTATTTGGAACATTTTAATGTAAGAGAAAAAAATCGATTTTTTGAGCAGTTACATGTATTTCCCCCTTAAGTATTTTTTCTTCATCGCGAAACATTGAATAGTTAAGAAGGGACGTGAAACAAACTATGAACAGCAAAATTAAGATTAAACAAAGAAGCAACGCAATTAATAAAGGAATCACAATAAGGATTCAACAGATAAGAAAAACGTCAACGATATAAAACCATATTAGAAAGCAGTTTCAAGACTGGTTTATTAAAGTCTTTATAGACGATTTAGAAGTTATGCTGGCAAAGTTTGTTGATTTTGACTAAACGCATCATGTTACTATTGCCTTGATTCATTTTACATTTTCAAAAAAGAAATTTATTTTCTGGTTGGCCTCACAAGACCAAATGTCTTCTAATACCTCTGCAAAAAGGCTTTTCGGCCGTTATACTCCTGTTATAGACATTATATGTGAGAGATGTGCAATGGTCCTATTAAATATTTTTACCTTTGATTGGCTAGTATCATCACATATAGCTAAATCTATAACAAACACTATTAAATCCTTTCGTTTCGATTAACGACTTAAGCACATTTCAATCCAATTAAAATGCAAACGTCGAACGTGTCAAATATGATACAAATTTAACATTTTCGGCCATCGTCTGTGTGTCTTCTTGTCTCCCTGCTACTATGAAAGTATCAAACTAAAGACACCTATCAACTTTATTAAACTCACACTCACGTGCAGTCATTAAAGGATCCCTGGTCCATAAATAATTCATATCATGTGTGAGAATAATGATCGTTTTTGTGAAGATGTCCCACCTCAGTACGCCTCACTCATGAGTCTCGCTACGAAATGTTTAAATGTCATTTATAATGAAAATTTCGAAAGTGATTGAATGAACTTTTGATGCGACAAAAAGTAAAATGAAAATAAATATAACGAAGAAAAAATAAAAATAAATAAGATGCAATTCACTTTCTGAAAGCCGTTCGAATTTTCTGGAGCGAGATTTGCAGGAATTTTTTCAATAGTGACAAGGATTTTGATTTTATCAGATTATAATCGAGACTGAAGGCAATTGAGTGCGAAAGGTATGTTTGTCGTTGATATATGATTCGGCAGCAAGTGATGCTATCTTAAGATGTAAATAAAATACCATTTACAGAATCGTTTCAAATGAAGGTGCGTATTACTGTCGTAATCCATCAATGCTGTTTGCCTTTGCAGATTTAAGGTTGATTTGAATGTATGAGTATTTTCGATACATCTTTTAGGATACTTAAAAAAAGATATTCAGCTTACAAATGATAGTAAAAACGAATAATATTTTTTTGAAAAATAGTTAATAAACTTAAGAGGCCAATAAAATATATCAGTTTCAACTGAACCAACTTTTTAGTCGATTACTACCGATGCGTAACTGTTACCCTATATTACGTGTATTGCAGGTGCTAGCCATAAATTGGTGTCGTTAATTATCTCTCAAACCTAATCTACTTATATCGCCAAATAAGATTAATGTCCTTACAGGTACCTATAAAGTATCATTTAAGAAGCTACTGATCTTGAAAAACTACTGAACATCACTTCACAGTAATTTATTTACTTTTATTGACACTCCTACCGTAGCTTCTTCATTCCTGGTTTTCTGGTACACATCTTATCATAGATGTTCAGTATCTGTTCGACTACAGATAGATAGTAGCTATTTAGCTTGGTAACAAATATGTGAGGTCAAAGTAATTCTAGCAGTGCTGTGATCCCATTAATCCTTACCATCCACTCTCTAAATCAATACGAGTAGGTAAGTTAGATCGAACCTGCAACTCTGTAGGAATATAAAAACGTTTGTCTTTTCATGGTTTGTTTTATGAAAAGCGGATGTAATTTGGCAAAATGATTTACATTATTAGGGTCCTTAAGAAAGAGTAAGTTTGATTGAAAATGGCTGCGTTTTGCCATTTTATCGTTGAACATTCACACGACAGGATAATAGGACATAGCGGTGTCAAATAGGAAATTAAATCAAAGATATTTTTTTCTATAAATAGGAAAACACAGAGAAGAGATAGGAGACTACTGAAAAATGTTGTCAAATCTTGTGTGTTTTTACTCTCCATCATCGAACGGTTTCAAAAGAAACAAAGTATAATATTATTTAAAGGGAAATCGCCTTCTGATGTCCTCCATAAGATAAAATGTCGGCTAGTTTTTTTGGAATTCTAATAGTTTTAAGAATAAAAATTTAAGTTCTTTTTGAAACAGTCACAATTTGGAGAAATTAATTTTTCATAAAGTTATTCTAGTAATGAATTAACAACCTTTTTTAATTTCAAGTCAACCAAGTTCTCCGATAGTGGTTAGCATCAAAAGAAACGCGCTCAGCAGAGGGACAATATCTCCAGAAACAGTTTTATTTATTTTAAAATAATATCGCATATCAAAACCAAAAACAATTTCACCGAATGATTTAGTATTTTACTTACTATAAAAATATGTTTTTCGAAGGAAACAAAGGAAAATTGGCAACCTTTTTCTTCGGAAATATTCAAGCAGAGAGTAAGGCTTTCTGTCAAGATAATCATTTGTATAGATTAGGACATCACTTTAGCGTTTAACACGGTGGCGAAAGTCAAAATTACCAATTTTTTTCCGGTTGTTTTAACTTTCTCATTTTTTCGTGTAAAACTGGCAGCATTGGGGGCACTTGTTAATACATTTATAAAAATATAAATTGACAGGCTATCAAACGCATTCTTTTTCAAAAGTCTACACCTAAAAATAAAATAGTTATAACGGTTTACACGTGCCAGGTCGTGGGTGAGGAGCGTGATTACTCCCCCCTTTTAATCTCGAAACCCCTTCCGATTTACCACCCCCCTCCCATACGATTTTTTGCTCAACAGCCTTCAAGGATTCCGTGGTTTCATTTAATGCCATCAACTCCGAAACGCCCTGTATATATCTGATATTTGCGTGGAAGAAATTTACAGCTAATATGAAAAAATGAAGGGATTTATTATATATACTCTTAAATATATTTCTTCATATTTTTGATTTTCAAGGCTGCTTTTTTTTATTAAAATCTGTTTAAAAGGAACTTTAATTTCGATTTCCATAATACTTTTGAAAGAACATTTAAAAAAAATTCGGCCTCACTTTCAAAAGGTACCTCAATAAATTCCTGTTTTAATATTTTCAGTCTCCTAGAATGATTATTTTAGGAGCCGGTCAAAATGCTTCGAAGTATAGATTTTTTAAATCAAACTTGATTTGCTGCATCCAAAATATTCTTTCGTTGCAAAATGTGTACTTTTCAATTTGATTATTTTGCAACGAAATAGCATGATACATGTGGCACATCAAAACATCCACATTCGAGGCCATTCCAGCCAAACAGTATTAATTGATAGATGTGCTTCTACATCCTTTATTTCATTGCAATAAATTTTCATAGATGTTTATAAACGTTCTTGTTTTTTTAATAGATTTTCGCCAGTGATTCCGGCCTTCAAAATTATTATCAGAATACAAAACAGAATATTTGTGTGAAAATTCTATTAGCAAAAATTTTAACACTTATTACACACACACAAACACACACAATTAATGCAATTTGTGGGGATTTTTTAGAAATGTTCTGCAAACATTATCAATATTATATACACTTTATAGTTTTTCTTTAGTGTGAAAAATGTTTAAAGCGTATTTAATGAGTTTTTATTGATAATTTGGTTCTAACAATGATGTCAAAAACGAGTTAAAAAGTATTGAAATTGCAGAACTATTTAAACATATTCTCGGAAAACTATATTGTATTTTTTTAGTAACCATAAAGCAAGTATTTGCACTTTTTTGATTTTCTGAAGGTTTAAGTAGTGAGTATTGGCTTCTTTGTGCCATATTGTCACTAATTACAAATGGGAGGTCACGGTTATTGGACTTAGACGATTCGAGGCGATGTCTTCAGTAGATTGTGGGTCGATTTGGACTGGTTTACTATAGAACCACTTGTGGGCAATAATAAAACGCTTGAATTTGAATTCAAATCCATAAATCTGCCGTGCAATGGCCAAACCGTCTAAATGACATTTTTCGAAATTTTGAGATATGTGCGTTTAGGGACATTATACCTTCCCATCTTTCATATGAGCTTAACATTTTGTTTCATTTCCCTCCGCTTCAAGAGTTATGACCCTGGCCATTCCATCTATAATACATCTGGCTGCCAATTTCACATAAAAAACAAGTGGCAAACCATCTAAAGTCCTTTAGACGGTTTGTCCATTGTACAGCTATACAAATCAGAAGGAAAATAAACGTCTATAAGCATTTGAACGATTTTCCGTTGTCCAGTCAATTGGGAGTTTGACCGTGCAGTTTTAAAAGGGAATTTTTTATTGCAATGCGTGGGAAATAGTATAATTAGCTTAAGTTCAATTTCCTGGGATCCCCGAAGATGGCGTTTGAGCTCCATCTTGAAAACAAAAGACAGTGGGACACACCCATATCTCCAAAACCACGGCTCCCACAAGAAAGTTTAATATGGCAAACTTGTGAAGAATTTTTTTTTTACGTGGTTTTAACAATAAAAGAATTACAAGCTCAAAACGACATCCAAAAAGGGGGGAACATCTTTCGAGCGCCACAGCTTCATTGTTTTGACTTCAACCCCAAAACAAATTGAAAATAACTTTAAGGCAATTTTGTCGCAAGTTGTTTGCGGTATTGATCGTTTTGATCGCTGTACACTGGCGGGAGCTATTGCATACCAAAGGGGGGAAACTCACGTGACAAACGCATTTTAGGACCAGATGAACAGGTGTTAAAATGCTTTTTTCCTATGACTTGTCCCCCTTCGAGACGCAATAACTCTCGACATGGTACAGTGATCGAAACAAGCAATACCGCAAACGTTTGGTGATAAAACTGCCTAAAAGTTATTTTCGGACGAATTTCGCCGTAATAGGGGAATCAAAGAAGTTGTGGCGCGCGTAAAACATTCCCCCCTTTTCAACGTCGTTTTTGGCGTGCAACTCTTTTAAAATTGACAGCACGTGAAAATGATGTATCGACAACTTACTGCAGATTGAATTTCACACAAGTTTGTCATATTAAACTTTTTTGTGGGAGTGGTGCTTTCCAAGATATGGGGCCGTCCCAATTTTTTTTGCTCTCAAGATGGCGCCAAGAGGATTGGAGCTGCCACCCCAGAAACTTGGATTTAAGCTCACATAAAGGCATACTACTCATTGCGTATTTCGGCTGCCTTCCAAAATGCTCCCCGAGTTGCGCAACGGGGGGTTCGCCACCAAAAGCCGATTATTTGGCCTAAAAACGGGTTTTTCACGCGAGTTTCTCCCATTTGGGATGGAATAACTCCCGTTGATATGCAGTGATTGGAACAATCAATACCGCAAACGATTTGTGACAAAATTACCTTAGAATAGTACTCCAACGTGTTTCGGGTTAAACGTGAGATTAAAAAAGTTGTGGCGCCCGAAAGTTACTCCCCCCTTTTTGGGTACGGTTTTTGGATCGTATCTTTTTTATTATTGACACCACGCAAAACTTATGTATAGACGACTTGCTAAAAATTATATTCTACGCAAGTTTGCCATACACAACTTTCTTGTGGAAGCCACGGTTTGGGAGATATAGGGGTGTCCCACTTTCTTTTGTTTTCAAGATGAAGCCCCAACGCCATCATCGGGGATCCCACGAAATTGAACTTAAGCTAATTATACCATTCCCCACGCATTGGTAATATAGGCAAGACAGGGGAAATGCGCTAGCGTTTTCACGCGAAATGTTTGAAGCCATTTATCTCGATATCGAGGAAACTGCAGTTAGACGGTTTGGCCATTGCACGGCAGAAATACTCTAACCGCATAGTTTCTTATGCTACCTAAATATAATAGCACTATTCTCCCCAATCTCTGCTACATATTTACTTTCATTCATAAATTACATCCGAGCCTCTTTCCCATAGTTGTAGAGAATCTCAGTATGAAGCATAAGACCAGAGGACATTGGTCATTTTACACTATAAATGACTCGAGGTTCCAGGAGTAAAAGTAAAATATTCAATACGATTGCAAGTTGATCTATAAATCCTCAAGATCCAGGCCGACGATGACCATGAGACAATTACATTTGACCGGTGGGAATTGCAGAGAAGACATCAGGCGTCCGTCGGCCAAAAACAAACAAACAACATCACCGAACCAATTCCTGAATTCCTCAAGAACAGATTCTTCGGTGCAACATGTATACAACACCGTTCAAGATCGAAGATTTATTCACTCAATTCGAGTGGTTAATAAATCCTGTAAAATGGTAGGTGAACAAAATAAATTAACTAGATGACAAAATAGTTCGCCTGTTTAGCCGACGAACAAACATATTGTGTTTGTTTGTGTTTTTTGTGTTTCGTAGACGAGACACAGTCAGTTACACGGTACAGTGTGTAAGGAAACGCGGCGATAGGTTTAAGGTTGGAAGAAATGCTTTCCGGTGCCAAAGACACTTGGAAAGATGAATATACTTACTTTTATTCAGACTAAGGGTAGTGAGAATATTATAGGAGGCAATAGCGATTTTTTTTCTGGCGCCAAAAAATTAATAGGTCTGCTAATCTGTTCTGATTTGATATATGGTAAGGTAGTTCCTCTCTGGACACACTATATCCACCAACTAACCTAATGAACAATCTATCTATCGTTCTGATCAGAACTGCATATTATGCAGTTGCAACGACACGTAGTATCTCATCATCAGCAGCATGTCGAGCTGTTTCGAGCAGCAATAAAAGAAGGAGCATATCTAGTAGATAGTAAAAAATGCGGCTGATCGCATCTCAGTGATTAGGACGATCAATTAATTTGGAATTGGTTCAGTAAGGTGTGCGTGGGATCTTTGAATGGTCTTGTGGACGCCTCAGCTCATTTTTATCCATCCCAGCAACTTACAAGCTTGTCCCTCTGGATGCACCTACAGATCAGCCCCTCTTAATTAAATAAAACCTATGCAGTAAGTAAAACGTGGGACGAAATCCCAGCGACACGACAAATGGCTTTGGCCGCGAGGATAACTAGAATGTTTCTACGAAATCATAATGTCATTAAACGAGATAAAATAGAAGCCTCGAGCCGAGCCGAGTTGAGTTGCGTCGACGAGAAACATTGGCAACCACGTCGATAAATCACCTGGACGGGCTGCATCGTTAATCGTCCTTGTGATCTTCACGCAAATATGCTCTAATTTACATACCTTCGCTACCCATGTTTGAGTATTGATCAGATTTTTTGGCGAATCATCAGAGCATGATCACTTTTTTGTTGTTGTCTGCTTAAAGTATTTTGTAATTAAGTGAAAATCTGGGCCAAAAGGAAACCAAAGAGGATTAGATGTGATTTACCGGAGGATAAGTGTATTTGGGATGCAAAGGTTTAGGCATTTTGTCTGGAACTTTTCCGAATGACTGCCCTTAATTAGCTGCGTGAATGCGGATTACAATATATCAATTCGTAGGAAATTAATCGGGTTTTATTGTGAAGGCAATGATATATTAGCCCCAAACAAATTTTTTAGGTGAATTCGACATGTGATTCAGGTCTTTGAAAAAAGTTTTGTGAACATTTTTGAATTAAACTGGTAATTGGCGAAACATACGATTTAAATGATCCTCGTTTAATTTAGGATCATAGCAGAAAATGAAAATGGAAGTTCTTTCTAATTCAGACTATTCAATAGCTTAAGCTAAAAACTCTGTTTCTTTGGTTGTTTTTCTTACACAATTTATTAACATTGTTTTGCAGCCTGACAAACTAATGTGACTAATTCAGTGGCGTCATAAGAACGCAGAAAATGTATCCTTTGGATTGTTCGGCTTTGACTGTTCAAAACATTCCCTCAAATTTTCTGTAATGTTTCTGTGACGTGATCTTGTGTTCGAAGAGATATTGTGGAAAAAAGATAAATTGAAAGCAAGAATCATTTGTAAGAGTAGATATCTTGAACCCGACATAAAACAGGACACACACCTTCCCAGCAAAGACTTTGTGCAACTGCTTCTTTTCGTTGAGAGGTGATTTCGTAAAAAAATATTGTTAAAACCTTTTTTGACAATGAATTACTTTTACTAATTCACCATTAGCATTTGTTTGTTGGTTGGTTTTCTTTTCAAACAAATATAAATTAAGCTAAGAAAAAATTCGATTGGCAAACATGTATGCATCGATTTAAACCTTTAGCTTTGGCAAAAATATGTACCATCAAACCAAAATTGTAACCACTTATTCCCTTTTCAATAACAATCAAAAAATGTTGAAAAAAATACGAAATTTTATATGCAGATCACCTTTTTATTCATTTGTAGGAACTGACTAAGTATATAGAGGACCTAGTCGCGCACATTATGCGGTAAGTCGCGGAAGGGTCTAAAAAGAAAGCCTAAATTTGACCCTTGTAGAATACCAAAGAAAGTTTCTTTTTGTTCAAAAATATTAGAAGATATTCATTACCTTACCTTAACTTACTCGAGGAATATTACCGGAGTTATAGAGATTTGAATACCGCGTGGTCGGTACGTGCGCTCTGCCTTATACCTTGTTCACATCGCAAGATTTGGGGTGTTGAGATTTCGAAATCTTGTCAAGTGTTCACATCGCCTTGACTAGATTTTGTTTGACAGTTCGAAAGTGACAGAAGTTAATAGAAGTAAACAAATTAGTGAGTGAAATTGTAATGATGGAAAAATTAATGGAAAGAAAAAAGATTTTGAAGCAACTTTAGAGTCCGTCTAGCTGTATCTGCTAACAAAGCGTAAAAACTACCATAAAAACTAATGCTAAAGGAACATTCTTTGCAAACAATCACTTTGACAATTGTCACTACTTGTCATCTGTCATCCAAATGACTTGTGGTACAGTATGGTGAAAAATTTTCTCGTATCATTGCCACACTCAACCACGAGATTTTGAGTAGATTTTGTTGAAATCTAGTGGATTTGTGATCGACGAGATTTCGATTTTCGTATGGGAAATCTGGTGGATTTCGGAGGAGATTTCGCGAAATCTCACGATTTGCCAAAATCTGGTGCGATGTGAACAAGGTATTACCTAGCGTATTATACGCATGCCGCGCGGTTCTACCGCGTAAAATCATCTCCTTTCATTTTCATCAAACATCACAACATCAAAAGGATGCTCTGAATATCGCGAATGAGGCGAACGAATTACTGTATGAATCTGGAATCGACTATTCGATGTAAGTCGCTAAAAAATAACTTTAATCTATTAAATCGCGGTTAAAAAACTTTAAACGCGTTTTTCTCGAAACTTTGTTTTTACGTGCGGTAGGAACGATTGCTCGAGAACGATTCTACCGATTTTGTTGAAACTTTGCACAGTTCCTCTTTGTGGTATTGACTCGTGCTTGAAACAAGGGATTTTCATTCGGTCGACTCATTTTTATTTTATACGAAAAAAATATTTTAAAAACGATGAGAATCGGAAAAATGCGAAAAAATCTGAGACGAAAATTCATTCAAACCCATTTCAAAATTTTAAATTTAATTTTTTTTTACAATTCCTTCGTTCCTTCGTCCTTCGGCATAAACTATAGGAAATTTTTGAATTTTTGATTTGAGATGAACCTGCACCAAAATATTCTGCCTACCGCAAAAAAAAGATTGGACGAGAAAAACTGCAGGAAAATTGACAATTTTCAATGTTTTTAGCTGAATTTGTTTTTACAACTTCTTGAAATGCTAACTTTTATGTGTGTAAATTTTAAACAAAATAGATTTTGGTTTTCAAAATACAATATTTTGGAAAAGTTGTTTTTTTCCCTTCAAGACCTATGTAACCCCTTAAACAAACAAATCTCGATTCGATGAATTGAGATAGGTTCGATGTCATCATTTGCATATTTGCTTTCTAACTTTTTCACACGATTCAATGTTGCAAATCCATTTGTAAGCGATGAAGGAATATCTAATTTAGATGCGACCGAGAAAATACCAGTAAATGTTTAGGTGGCTTTCAAGACGTTTTTGCGTTCAAAAAATAGTGTTGAACAGCGAAACAACAGATACAACATGACATTTTATTTATAAAAACTATAAAATGGTCTTGTTACTATTTGCATAAAATATCAATAAAAAAGGCTGCCTTTTAAGATCGAATTATAGAGTCATTGTGATCCTTAACAAAGACTACAAAGACTGTCTCAAATTGTAATTTATTAACTTTTTCGGGATGGACCTATCAAAGCTGCTATGTTTTACATTGTTTGAACGTGTGTGACGCTTGTGAATCGTATTTTCATCGTAGTTTTAATAATATATTTTTATTTTTTACGAGGAGGATTTATTTGAAAATCACGTTTAACAATGATGCATACTTGACAGTGAGTTGTTCAAATGAAATTAAGCCTTTCAAGATCAATCTTTTTTTCAACAGATGTATCTCTCAAAATGAATCTGTTGGATACTCGAGAAAAGTGGCAAATGTGATCTCGTTCAGTTTACAACTTATCAAGTTTGAGAACAATGTCGCTGGGATATGCAGCAAAAAATCATCTGCTATGTTACTGCAACAATTGCATTGAATGAATGTCGCTAAACTTGAAAGTCTGCGTGCTACCAGACCATTCATTGAACGCAACCAATTGTCTCCTCCGCATTTTTTTAACCACAAGATCTGTATCTCGTTTGCAAGACAAAACAAACTACCTTGCGATTACAGTCATTTGTTCCTTGTGATCATGATCATGTCGGTGTCATACCAGGTGATTATCGCTTTTGATCATAACAATGGAGGCTACAGGATGCAAGTGGTGCCGCTTCTATTATTGAACGATTGCAGACGTGAAGGTACTATCATCTAGAAGTCTATAATATCTTGTTAATAGTTGCAGAGGTTATTTGTATAAAGGACCGCATGCTGAGCGTTTTGAGGATCGGTAGACACTGATTGTGTAGAGATTGTTCGACTGGAGTTTAAAGAAGTGATGAAGTGGTAGTTTTTGTGAGTTTGCGATGGGCAGTTGTTTTTCAAAGAGAATGTTATATGTTTATTTGGTTTCATAACTTGTTTAGTTATGAGAATAATGTTAGTAGTATTAGTATTAATATTTATTAAGACTTTGCTAGTGCAATGGCTATTCTTACTTGCGTGATGTTGTCGCTGTATACTGGGATTGAGTTAATGCTGCTCTTTTAGAATCCACGCAATACTTTGGATACCATATTAACTGCTCATTAATACTTTATAATTAACTTCCCAGTATATGGGAAGTTCTTGTAATCGCCTCGAAAATCAGAATTGAAATTTTCAACGTTTCTTTACGTTTTAAGGTCTATAGAGTATATACAAGTGTTTTTAGAAAGAAGTATGTATGTATGTATGTGTGTGTTCTACGAGCATAACTCACGTAAACAAAGTCGTATCGACTTCGTTAAGGTGTCAATCGAAGCGTCTTTGTAATCTCAAGAGCTGATTAGTTTTTGGGACATTTCAGTCGGGGGGGTTTGCTGTTTTGTCTGTTTTAAGGTCATTTCTGTCATGCGTGATATCTCCGGAACCAAACATACGATTTGCATAGTTAAGGTGTCAATCGACGCGTATTAATATTTCGGTGATTCTATCAAATTTTTTAAAAAATGGTTCGAACCCTTTTTTCATTTATTAAAAAAAAAGTGCTAAAAATGAGGTTTTTTTCCATAAACAATGAGTTTTTAACCTAATTTGTAGCACGCAGTAATAAATGTATACAAAATTTAATATACTCCAAACAGTTTTTGTAAGAAAATCAGAAAAATTTTTTTTCATGATTACGTAAAAAATGAAGTTAAAAATAGAAAATCATTAAAAGTTATCATGATTTTCAAGGTCATTTTTATCATTCACTATATCTCACGAACCATATATGATATTTGCATCATTGAGGTGTCATTCGACGTGTACTAACTTTTTTGTTATGTTTTTAACTTTATAAAAAAAATCCTTTCCGCCGTTTTTTCCATTTAATAAAAGAAAATGTGAAAAACTAGAGTTTTTTCATAAAAAATAAATTTTTAACCTGATTTGCACAGCTCAGTAATAAATGTTTATATAATTTATACATTCCTAATAGTTTTCGAAGAGAAACTGGACAAATTATTTGCATGATCCAAAGAAACTAAAAAACGGCTCGTGACAAAACACAAATTCAATGATTATGCCGAAGATGGCAATTTTGAACAAAATTATTTAAAATGGACACCTCGCGAGAAAACCTTTTCAGTGGGCGTAGTAACAAAAATGCATTCATTTTTGCTAGCGCTCTTTTGTCCTTCAAGCATCGATATAAAAATAACAAATAACGTAAAAAAGGCTTTGTAGCCTGCCCCCTCCGATTGATCCGCGTGAATATTCAATCAAACCAATCCACCCTCAACCAACAAAAGCCTTACGTAATCAATGGACGCTACAGTAGATGATATGATTTATATTAGCTCATTTCAATTACGGTTATGAGTACCTCTCATTATTATCATTTAAAGTAGTATTATTAACTTCCCAGTATATGGGAAGTTCTTGTAATCGCCTCGAAAATCGAAATTGAAATTTTCAACATTTCTTTACGTTTTGAGGTCTATAGAGTATATATAAAGTGTTTTTAGAAAGAGAGATGTATGTGTGTGTGTGTATGTACGTACGTATGTACGTTCGTGGACACTTTTTTCTACGACGATAACTCACGTAAACAAAGTCGTATCGACTTCGGTGTCAATCGAAGCGTCTTTGCAATCTTAAGAGCTGATTAGTTTTTGGGAAACTTCGGTCGGGGGGGTTTGCTGTTTTGCCCGTTTGAAGGTCATTTCTGTCATGCGTTATATCTCGCGAACCTAAAGTACGATTTTCTTGAATAAGGTGTCAATCAACGCGTATTTACACTTATGTAATTCTATCAAGTTTTTAAAAAATTTCTTGGAGCCGTTTTTTAATTTAAAAAAAAAAGTGCAAAAAATAACGGTTTTTTTCAAAAACAATAAATTTTTAACCTCATTTGCAAGTTGCAGTAACCAATGTTTATAAAATTTATATACTCCAAACAGTTCTATTGAAAATGACATCAAAGTTTTTTACTCATGATCACAAAAAAAATCAAATAAAAAATAAAAAATCATTAACAGTCATCATGTTCTTCAAGGCCATTTCTGTCATGCTTTATATCTGACGAACCAAACATACGATTTGCATCGTTTAGGTGTCAATGGACGCGTATTAACATTTGCGTGAATCTTTCAAATTTTTATAAAAACTGTTGGAGCCGATTCTTAATTTAAGAGAATAAAGTGCAAAAAATTAGATTTTTTTTCATAAACAATAAATTTATAACCTGATTTGCGAAATATAGTAATCAGTGTTTATAAAATTTATATACTCCAAACAATATTTGTAGAAACAATTTCAAAACTTTTTGTCATGATTACGTAAAAAATTAAATTACAAATAAAAAATAATTAAAAGTCATCATGATTTCCAAGGTCATTTTTATCATTCACTATATCTCACGAACCAGATATAATATTTGCATCATTAAGGTGTCAATAGAGGTTTATTAACATTGCTGCAATTTTTTTAACATTACATAAAAATTGTTTCAGCAGCTTTTTAATTTAATAAAAGAAATGCAAAAAATTAGGCTTTTATGGTTTTAAGGTTTTTTCATAAAAAATAATTTTTCAACTTGATTTGCACAGCACAGTAATAAATTTTTATAAAATTTATACATTCTTATCAGTTTTTGAAGAGAAACCAGCAAAACCATAATCCATGATTATAAAAAAAAACTAAATAAAAAATAAAAATCATTCAAAGTTATTATGTATAGAGGGTTCATACGAATGACATTAATTTATATCTTTTATTCTAAGGAAATTGTTGAAATTCAATCGAAGTTTTATAATATTTGCATAATTTGAGCAGATTTTTAATAGTTTTTACAGTGTTTTAGTGTTAATAAAAAAACTGCTTAAATGATAGAAGTCCAAAAAAACCCCTCCGTAGATGATATGATTAATATCAACTCATTCCTGTTGCTGCTATGAATACCTCTCATTATTATTATCTAAAGTAGTAATATTTTTAAAATTATTATTTTGTTTAATATTTTTAATGTTTATCTAGATATTACTGGGAAGTTGACCGTGTGGACCTCAAGGGTCGCACCTCGCGGCTTGTTTTTTATTGAAATCGATAGCAGATATTGATTTTCAATTAAATGACGAATTTATTTACCAATCAATAGTTTTACAGAATAATGCTTTGATTAGCAAAAATATTCAGTGAAAATCGAAATCAAAGTAAATATCACCATAAATTATGAATTTCATTCACAATTGCATTATTCTAACAAAAATTTTCCAAACCAATGCCTACAATTAATCACAGCCAAGCTGGAAGTGCATCTTCCCATTAAAGTATAGTACGACCAATCCAGCACCTAACAATTATTCCAAATCGATTCAAATTCAAAGTATCGAGATTGAAGTGAAATTCCAAGTATCTTCAAGTCTTTCGAGAGCATTCGTTCCACCCAATTATAAATTTGACGAGGGTTACAGCTAAAAGATATTGAGATATCAACTTTAAGCTATGGCAGCTGCATGCACGCCTTCTGCAGAGGCATTCCGCGTACGTTACCGAAAATGACTTGATGCAAGTTTGGTGGGCGGATACTGATCGTAGCCATTGATCATTGCGGATGAACAGCAATTATCGCATAAACAAATTACACCTCCTCATCCAGTGCCACGCCATGCTATGCAAGCGATACTGACCACATCCTTAACAGACTTCTAATTATCCGCCAGGCTAGATGTCATAAATCTCCCATTCATTACTTTTCTATTGTTGAGATACAATTGAGGAAAAGATACTGAAGACATCTAACTGATGTAAGAGCACTTTATTTGTAACAATTACATCGTGGAGTTGACTGTAAAATTGGTGACACGTAAGCCAAAGGGGTATTTTAGATGATCCAATGAAGTGGCATTCTAACTTCTTGGAGCCCATGCATGATATCTTCGAATGTGCGAAAGAATCGAGAAAGATCTTAATTTGAAGTTTTTAAACAGTAATTTTATGGTTGGTAATGATTTATGCATTTGCTGTGCTGCTCATGTTAGTACCCGGTATATTAATGACTCAATTAAAGCCATATTAGAGTTGTAAATAACACTTGAAGGAGACACGTTAAATACCCTCTCATTACAATGTCTTGAAAACTGGAAATCCAAGATCGTAACATCATCAAATCCTGCTCTGGTATTCAGCTCAATAAAAAAATGTTGGGACTATAGGGTGGAAGTTAAAATATTGGTAAGTTGGATTTTATGGATGATGCAACTTTCTTACATTAGTGGATAAAATTTTTGATCGCGTCTAAAACTACTGCTAGACTATTCAAAGAATTGTTCAAAAGTGAAAGTTGAAACTGTCGTTATGAAATAGTGTTTCAGTTTAAGCAGATATAACCCAAACTCTTCACGAAAAACACAGTAAAAACTGCTGATTATTGGTATCCATGTATGGTATTTCGAGTTTCGTATGAATCCAAGGTTATTTTTCATATTTTGCACATTTGTATGTTCAGCGACGTAGCTCTTTGAATTTAAAAACTATGACAAGCCGTAAGGTGTGACCCTTGAGGTCCACACGGTCAAATTCCCAGTAATATTTACATAAATATTAAAAATACTAAACACAATAATAATTATGAAAATAGTACTACTTGAAGTAATAATATTCAGAGGTACTCATAACAGTAATTGGAATGAATTAAAATCAATCATATAATCTACGGGTCCGACCATTGATAACGTAGGTAAGGGGGATGATTGAATATTCACGCGGTTTAAATGGGGGAGGGGCAGGTTACAAACTTTAAGCAGTTTTTATATTAAAATCAAACACGGCACTGTAAAAACTATTCAAAATCTGCTCAAATTATGCAAATATTAACAATTAATTGACTTAACAATGTCTTTAGAATAAGAGTAATCAGGTAATATCATTTATATGAACCCTTTTTACATGGTAGCTTTGAATGATTTTTTTTTGTAATCATGAAAAAAGGTTTAGCTGGTTTCTCTTCAAAAACTGATAAGAATTTATAAATTTCATAAATCTATATAATTAAACGGCTAACATGAATTTTGTGGTACCATTTTAGCCGTTGTTTCTGGACCGATTTTCGTAAAAAATACATCAATGGAAAGAGAATATCCTGTAGATGTGCAGAATTGTATTTTTTGTGAAAATCTGTTTGGAAAATATAGAGAAAAAAAGGAAAATAGATTTTCTTACCAATCCATACACAACGTTGAACGTTCACACAGCGAAAAATACGAATGATATACTAGCCTTCACTATCAAAATAGAAACTCTCAGCGTGTGTGGTTTCTGTAGTGCATACGATGATGTTTTGCCCTTGCACGCGGGAGTCCCGGGTTCGTATCTAGGACTGGTCCAAGTGTTTTAGTTTCATTTTTGGAAGCTAATCATCAAATTTCACCACATTTAGGAATATTTTCATTCACACTTTATACCGTTCATGTGGATTGTGCGTTCACTGGTTCGGTGTTGTGTGATTGCTTTCTCTCTGAGGCGTCGCCGTTCATTATGCAAATGTATACGTACATTTCATCAATATTTGGTCATATTTTTTAGTTTGTTTTGCTGAAGGTCGTCTAACATTCCACAAAAAACGTTTCCAGTTGAAGAAAACTTTCGAGATTTAAAAACGATGTTTGATTTTCCCAACATTATTTACAACAACCGGTTGGGTAGATCTCAAGAATGTGAAAATCGAATGATGACATGCGCAAAACGCTTAGCATTGTTATACGTTCGAGACGCATTGAAGCGCCAATAATTGAATAATGATATTTAAACATTATTAAAATTCATAAACATTATTTAATCACAATAGAAAAACAAATTTAGCTTGCCGTTTTATTATATTGATTGATGATTTAAGTTAAATTCAAAAACCATTTCGTCTGGCACACCCAGACTTCTTCATAACATTCTCGGATATGCACAGAACTTGAAACGCATGTTAAAAAATACAAAATCGAAGTGGTACCAAAGAGCGGAATTCAACTAAAAAATAGCATATCGACGGAAAAAGACAAACTGGAAGGAGGAGAAAAAAGTGGGATATACCAGGTTACATAAGGGAAACTATAGAGATAGAGTAGATAGAGTAGAGTGCCTGTAGGGATTAGAATGAATATTAACTTAGAAAATGGAGCAATTAAGCTGATTAAATTTTGCGATGAAAATGTAAAACGTTTGGGATTGAAATAGAAACACAGAATTTAGGGAATTAGTTATACACTGAAGAAGTCTGGGAGTGCCAGAAGAAATGTACATCTGCTTTAATAGTTTAAATACACGTTTTTAAGGAAATTTTGGAAAAAGGTTTTTGAATTAACTTAAATTTGTGAAAGCGAGATTGATGATTATTCGATCGAATTTCTAGAGTCAGTTATAATAAAAGCATCATAGCACTCGAATTTCGAGGGCTGGATTCTGCTAGTATTTATTAATGTGTTGTGCAAATCAGGTTAAAAATATATTTCTTTATTTTCTAATGTTTTCCATTAAATTAAAAAACGGCTCCAACCAGGCGCGAATTTAGGGGGTGTTTAGGGGGTTCAAGCCCCGCCTCCCGAAAATATATGCATATATACACAAATCTATAAGTAAACATCTTTGCATATAAACATCTATTTTTCTTACATTGAAAACGTATTATTCATACTGTAGTCATTAACATTCTTTAATCTTGCCCATTTTCACATGAATGCACATTTGAATTTTTCCCGCTACTGATTTCTTTTGCTCTTCGAAAATCTACATAAGGCAGCATCTACTTTTACGATTTTAAACTACTCATATGACTGACTCTAGACTTTCTATAGTTAGGCTTTGATCTCAATCGAATTTTGCAACGTAGCCCTGATGGCAACACTGCTACGGAACATAACCAAACGTTAACGTGAAAAACTGTCATAACAAGTCAAAGAGTTGAGAGTGCATTTATACAACAAGGAGTTTTACCCTTCAATCCATCGGTATCTACAAATTTGCGCAACCCTTCCCGTTTCGGTGGCTTCTAGCGAACTCTCGTTTTCAACTTTGCGCATATTGAGAACGTATCTGCGAAACAAAACCAGCGAAGCGTTGTTGAATGTCCATCGAGATGTGTAAGTAACATGCGAAGAAGTGATCGATATTATGTCGAAAGCGCCGAGAAAAATGAATATTATGTTATAAGTCTAAACGCTGTTGATAAAATTGAAAAATGACAGTATATCCAGATCTTAAATACTAATTACTCAACATAATACATATACAAACACTTAATACATTCTACATTAAAATTTTAAAAAAAACCTCCCGAAATATTTTTCTGGATCCGCCCCTGGCTCCAACGGTTTTTTATAAACTTAAAAACATCACGAAAATATGAAGACACGTCGATTGACACCTTAATGATGCAAATATTATACTTGGTTCGCGAGATATAGTGAACGACATAAATGACCTTGAAGGTCATGGTGACTTCAATGTTTTTTTTATTTTTAATTTATTTTTTTCATAATCATGAGAAAAAGTTTTGCTAATTGTTTTACAAGAATTGTTCGGAGTATATACGTTTTATAAACATTGATTACTGCGTTTTGCAAATGAAGTTAAAAATTTATTGTTTGTGAAAAAACCTTAATTTTTTGCACTTTTTTTAATAAATTTAAAAACGGCTCCAACATTTTGAAATGTTGATACGCGTCGATTGACACCTTAACAATGCAAAGCATATGATTGGTTCGTGAGATATAGCGCATGACAGAAATGACCTTCATGAGGCGAAAACAGCTACCCCCCCCCCCCCGACCGAAGCTTCCCAAAAATAATCAGCTCTTAAGATTGCAAAGGTGCTTCGATTGACACCTCAGCGAAGTCGACACGACTTTGTTTACATGAGTCATGCTCGTAGAAAAAACTGTACGTACGTACATACACACACACATACATACTTCTTTCTAAAAACACTTTAAATATCTAAAGACCTCAAAACGTGGAGATATGTTAAAAATTTCAATTTCGATTTTCGAGGCGATTACAAGAACGTCCCATATACTGGCAAATTAAAAAGAAATACTTCAGGTGCTTTGCGCGATAACATAAGATACGTAAATTATCAAAAATAAAATATTTTACTGTGGACACAGAAACCTCCTTCCTGACAGATTGCAAGTTTTAATTTGTAACCAGCTGTCCTTCTATGAATCTATCTTACTTTGTATGTATTTGGGCAGGTATTACAAACATTTTGGTATCCCTGTCTACATAGGAGTAATACACAAGTCACTTCAATACTCAGTTTTTGGTAATTTGTTTTTAAATGCGTTTTTCTCGAAACGCGTTTCTCCGCTTGGGTGCCTTCTCCCTCAGCAAATTTTACCGATCTTCAAAAACCAAAGAATTGTTGAATTCTTATCAAATTTGCGTCTAACTGAATCTAAAGTAGGGATAAAAAAAATCAATTTAGAGTTTTTTATGACAAAAGCACGACAAAATTTTCAAACTATTTTTCACAAATTTTCAATTTTCGAAATTTTCACTCCAAATCTGGTTCATCGAGGAAGTATACATATAGTTAATATGAAAAATTGGCTTGGATTGCTTTCACATTTAAATTGTGGATTTCAGCATGCACGGCAATGAAAGACTCGGAGGACGCACCCCCATGAAGAACAGTTTTTAACTTTGAGAATTTTGATGATAATCACTTAAAACCATTATGAGATGTAGTTCAAAATACGAGTAAAATAACTTTTAAATTTCAATTAGTTCTTATCTTAAATCACAAAAAAAGCGCAAAAATGCGCCTCCTGATGTGATTTTCCCCCTTTAATATTGAACAAATAAAAATATTTTGAAGTATTAAAATACCCAATTGAAAGACCTTAAAGAAATACGCAAACATTCACAAATCGGATTATATTCTAATTTTATGGGATTGGATTCAATCGGTTCATTCTTTTGAAAGTGGGTAACATTTTTTTGTGCAGCTCACAATAACAGATTAAGATATAAAAAAAAACTGGATTAAAAAATAAGCAGGATATTAAAAAAAAATATTCGATTTTTCTCACGTTTCCAATTGATTTCAAAAGAACTACAAATATAAAATAATTCAGGCATTTTTAAGTTTCAATTATCTTGAAAACCAGAAGCATAATAATAGATGCCCAAAGTTTCTATCGTAGAACAAATTTTAAGATGCTATCAATAAATAAAGAACATCCAAACAATTTAGCACTAACTAACAAAAACTGAATGGTAGATTTATTAGCATTACATTCTTTTCCAAGCATCATAAATATCTCATTGATGTGATGGCAATTAAATCACTTTTATAGCCTGCGATCGAAATAATTTTAATATGAAATTTATTAATCAATGGCAAGTTGTGTGAACTTCTTAGGAAGCGCATATTAGATTTCCCTTTGCCTGATTCCTCACCGTTTTGGTCACTCATCGACCATTGGTGGATACCCAACTCTACTGTGTCTTTAGAATAGCGGAATGATTGTATCTTAAAAACGCATGGCTGCAACCTAATCAATAAATAATCTCGTCAATTGGATATTTATCCGACGGTCGATAGTGATGGCACAGGTAATAATCATGCGGCAGCACACCAAGTCTACTCTTTGCACCATAAATGTGGTGAAGGCAAGATCTAGTGGCCAGCCGCCGGAGGGTTGCAAGATGCAGAAGATACTATTTTACCATAAGATACACAGGCAAATCGAATGGAACCATTTAGTATAAATCAATATTAGAATTTTTATAAATAGTGGTGCCCGGCTTAGCCTACTGCGCGAGCTAAACGACTCACATTTGAAGCTATGTAAAATTAAATTACGGATTTTTCAGAGCAAAGAACCTAGAACGTTACCAAGCCCTGCCGCGTAGATGGTCAACAAAAGCCTAGTGCATCTATCGATTGCAGATCAATTCATTTATGACCAATCCCAACGGGGAGAGATGTTTTTCAGATTCAAAACAAGATGCAGTCAACTTTCTTTATTGTTTATTGGCAGCTTCGGATATATCTCAATGTCGGGATCTAGATTTTCCCCGTTCTAAAACAAAAATATGTATCTTTTCCAATTTTCGAGCCGTTACTATTAGTGCATTTGCTCACAGCATGTCCTCTGAATTCTTACTGTGTTTTTTAATCGTCCATGATTGGTTAATGATTGTAGATCAGATATTTATTATGTTGGGCAGCATATGAATTAGTTTAGAATCAAATTCAGATAAGTATGGAGAATTTTCATTTTGGCTGTGGAACGTGGTTGCATTGCTTTTAAGGGCATTCGTAAATTTTCTAGTGTTATAAAGTTGATTATTTTCTCTCTCAATATTTTAATTAATTTTTCCAGCTGAGAAAAATTATCACTAATATTAAAAGAGGCACTTGAGAATTTCAAAGCCTGAGGTTTTTCATGGTTATTGAGCTGGAGGGGATAAATGACTGTTTTTAAGGTATCTAGAGTGTATAATAAGTGGATGGAATATAGTACCCTGAACATTGCTGCCTAAAGGTCAATTATCTTATGTTAAGATTAGCATAGTAGTTATGATTTTTTATTGTTTATTTACTGAAGCGTGTGTTTTCGGGCTAATCTTACTGTGATGTCGTTTTGGTGGAACCGTGGTGGTAATCTGATTGTGTTTGAAATTTGTTGTTATCAATATGTTTGATTTTGATGCACAAGCTTTCAAAGGAAAGAAACAAACAATTCATTGCCGCCTAGGTTTGCATAGATATTTATTGCCTCATTCGGGGAGCACATTGAAACAGAAGTAGGTATAGTTTAGGGGAACGGAGATATATGGTTGGCAGCCCTCTTTATCAAGAGCCCATTGTAACATCATCGAAGATTGAAAGGACACTAGAATCTAGCTGCTGGGTGATGAGAACCAATGAGATTCTCGTATGAAGCCAGCTGTGGAGCTTATGTTCAAATAAGCTACCTCCGTGAGGTTGTCCAGGAAGGGTGAGCCTAAAGTTTGCGTGCGTTTCCTGGATAGTGCTGGGCATTCGAACAGAAAATGTTGGACTGTCTCTTCCTCTTCTTCCGATCTGCAACTCCGGCAGAAATCGTTGAAGGGAACGTCCATTCTTTCTGTGTGTCTGCCAATTAAACAATGCCCCGTCAGTACAAATACGATAGAACTCAAGGTTTCACGACTCGTGTTGAAGAGCTGCTCGGTGCGTTTGGAGCTCAGTGCTCGTCAAGTTTGCCTGGTTGTCCTGCCGTTTTTTTTACAGTAACCGGACCCTATTTGCAGCTTCTATGTAATGCTGCTTAAATCCTAGCTTTGTGAAGGCTATAGGTTGGCCGGTTTGGGGTGTGAGTGTATACTCAGCTTAGTGCCAGCTCTTGCTAAGGCATTTGCTTCGCAATTTCCCGGTATATCACTATGTCCCGGTACCCAATATAGGATTACTTTACAGTGAAGCGACATCACGTTCATTTGTGTACGACATTCCATTATAATCTTGGATGAGGTGTACACGTTTGATAATGATTGGATAGCAGCTTGACTGTCAGAGAAAATATTCAGGTTTCTTATGGAAGTTCCTTGATTTTGTTAATCTCAAGAGGAAATCATCGGGCTATCCAGCGTCAATGACCAAAAATAATACCGTTTCTTCCTCTCCGAAAGTAATCTGTGATCTTTTCGCTGACTATTTTCAAGAAGTTTTTTCACCGCCAAAGATTTCGGTAGACACGGAGTCCTCTAAAGTTAATCCAGTGGTACTGCTTATGGACATGTATCTCTCAAGGGAAGATGTTGCTCAAGCTATTAACAACCTTGACGTTAATAAGAGTCCTGGCCCAGATTTACTTTCTCCATTTTTCGTGGTACAGTGTATGGACCAGCTTGTAGTACCTCTTCACTTTCTTTTTAATAAATCTTTGACAAACGGGAGTTTCCCAACTTATTGGAAATCTTCCCATATAATTCCTATCTTTAAGAGTGGCGACAAGCGCTCTGTCTTGAACTATAGAGGTATTGCCATACTATCTATAATCCCTAAATTATTCGAACAAATCGTTTACCAAAAAGTCTCAGCTATTATTGAGCCTTTTCTAAATGAACAACAACATGGTTTCCGCAAGGGCCGATCAACTACAACCAATCTCATGGTTTTAGTTTCTGATGTCCTATGTAAAATGGAGATGGGTTACCAAATTGACGCAATCTACACAGATTTTAGTAAAGCATTTGACCGGGTTGATCACTCCATACTTATTTCCAAATTGCAGAAAATAGGAATCACCGGCTCTATGTTCAATTGGCTCAGTTCCTACTTAGGAGACCGAAGTCAATTAGTTAAATTTCAGGTATATTTGTCCAAGCCGATTCTCGTACACTCTGGTGTACCTCAAGGCAGTCACCTCGGCCCTCTTCTTTTTAATGTTTTTATATCAGATTTATCTGAAAAACTCTCGGACGTATCACATCTTCTTTACGCTGACGATCTAAAGATATATCACTCCATTAAGTCTCAATCTGATACTGTTTTCCTCCAGTCAAAACTAACTTCCCTCCAACAATGGTGTGATGTTAACAAACTACATCTAAACGTTGGGAAATGTTTTGTAATGACTTTTTCCCGTAAAACCACAATATTGAACAATGCATACGTTCTCAACAATACGGTATTGGATATGAAAGAAAACATTGTTGACCTTGGAGTTGTCCTAGACAAGAAACTATGCTTCAATTCGCACTACGATACTATTCTCTCCAAAGCTCATAAACAGCTTTTTTTTATTAAAAGACGAGCCAAAGAGTTTAAAAACCTGTGGGTAACTAAATCATTATTTACCTCACTGGTTTGCCCATTACTTGAATATGCCTGCAATGTATGGAACCCACATTTCGGAGTTCATGATACGACAATAGAATCTGTCCAAAAACAACAACAAAATTTGTTGTTTGCTCTGAGAGACCTTTATAGCCCTGATGACTATCAAATCTTGCCTCCTTATGAAGTTAGATTGGAGCTTCTGAATTTGTCTACTCTTAAAACTAGAAGAACAGTGTTGTCCTCTTTTTTCGCCTTTGACGTGATTAGTGGCCACATTAAAGTGGAGTATTTGACGAATAAAATAAAGCTTAATGTGCCTGTAAGAAGTACGCGTAATACACGTTTACTAACTGAATATCAGCATCTTACTAGGTATGCAGATAATGAACCAGTTAATAGGTGCTGTAAAATATTTAACACTTTGAGCAAACACTACTCCCCTACCATCTCCAAGTTCAATTTTAAATCCAGCATTTCTAAAGCCCTTCCATTATCCATCCCTAAATTGTGACGTGCATACAACAGTATAAATTAACATTAAATGTAGCACGTATTTTAGGGTTAAGTATATTGTTGTAATGTATATTTTATATATTTATATTTTTATATGTTGACTGTGATTGCCTTGCTTTGGCGAAATAAATAAATAAAATAAATAAATAAATAAATTTTCTGGTTTCTCAACCAATCTACTGCCTTGTATATTGCAATCACCTCTTCCTGAAAAACACTGCAATGGTCTGAAAGCCGGAAGGATAGTTTCAGGCCTAGCTGTTCTGAGAAAACGCCACAGCAAACTTTTTCATAAATTTTAGAACCATCAGTATAGATGTCGATCGATTCCTACATTCCACTTCTATCTATTGCCCAGTCATCCCTGCTTAGAATTACTGACTTGAAACCATGATGAAAGCAGAGAATCGGGGACGGAAGGTCTACTTCTCCTGACGTTTGTCTATCCCTACGCAGTATGGTAGAGTAGAGTATCTCCCTCCTGCCAGAGATGTAGTGCTTTAATTTGAATTGCAGAGCCTTTACCTGCTGTCTCGTAAGGAGCTCCGTCGGGAGCCAATTCAGTAGCATAAACAGTGCCTTTGCCGGGGTAGTGCGTAAGACTCTGGTGATTGCTGTAGCTGCAATTCTTCTGATCCTGTTTAGCAGGTTTGTATTGGATGTTTTCGCAATAGCTGGCCACCAAACAACTGCACCATACAGAAGGATTGGTTCCACTAATGCCGTATAGAGCCATGATACGATTTTGAGTTTCAATCGCCTCCTTTTCTCAACGGCTCTTTTGCAGCAGTAAATTGCGCATGCCGCTTTGCGCACTCTTTCTGCTATGTTCGCCTTCCACGCGAGTTTGGGTCGAGAATTAGACCTAACTGTTTCACCTGATGAGATAGTTTGAGACTTATCTCGTCGAATTTAGGTGGGACAAATCATGAAATTTTGTAACTTCTTGTGAAAAGCACAAATTCCGTTTTCTGCGGATTAGAGCGCACTCTTTGCTCCACTTGGTAAGAATACTTGAGGCAAAGTTTAGTCTTTCAAATAGAGTGTTAAAAAATTTGCGCGATATTGCTATTGCATCGTATTCGGCATAGGCTATGACTTTGCAGCCAGTCGCTTCTATTTTAGACAGGAGCTTGTCCAGCATTAAGTTCCATTGAAGGGGTGATAGCACCCCAACTTGTGAGTAGTTTCATAGCAGCTTTCAGATGGATTTCTATCAGTCGTTCTAATGTCTTCAGCAAAAAAGAGGAGAGGCTGATAGGTCTATAATCTTTAGGTAAGGAGTGGGATGTCTTGCTCGCTTTAGGTATGAAAACTATTTTAGCTTTTGCTTTGTATGGTAAAGCAAAAAATCAACAAACTCAATCTATAGGCGGAGTAGGAGCAACCAGAAATTTTCCTGAAAAGAGGCTAGGTAAGTAAGAGCTCAGGTAAGCATTAAAAATAATTATCTCTATCACTTCTGCATAAAGACTATGTAAGATTGGATTTCACTCTCAAAACACTAAATGGTGAAATAAGCTCACTTAGAAGTTGTTGAATTACTCCAAACTGTTAGGTTCCATTATAAGGACATATATTTTTATGCAATATCTTCCCTACATAGCAATTATTTGGACCGCTTTTATTTGTGCTCACAATTAATACATTTTAATAAATGCCAAATTATCCTGAAAATGAATAGTCATTTTCTATCGGTGGATTTAAAATAAAAAATGCAATGATAAAAATTTTAACAGGCATAACGTTGAATACATCAGAGGAAGATCATATATAAATATCGATCAGTTCAAATTAGTGTAAGGCCAAGCTCCACATCAAAATAAAACTCTTACCGCTTTTAACATATGTGTCATCTAATTTCCATCGCTAATTACCCGAAGTAAGTTCCAAAATATCAAATGGAAAAATGCTGTTCGAACTGTTACCCAGGAGCATTCCTTACAATACCCAAGGGACCTCACACGATGCAACGGGAGTCAATAATGATCCTCGCCCGACGACTTACAGGAATTGTAACAAGAAATCGAACATGAAGAAACAATCAGTGCGTATGCACGCGGAACACAAAGTAACATGAAATGAAGTATCTTTTTCGGCAGAGGTTCCAAGGTTGCGTGGTCTTCTTGCACCTACTTTATAATTCAATGATTCAATGTCGTGTTGTTTTTGATTTATTCTCGCAGATCATGATGGTGGTTGCTTGGTTGGTTAGTAGATTGCGGGTAGTTGTACAGCATGTAATTCCATGCTTTCGGCAGCTCTGAACAAGGTATCTTTGGCCTTGCCTTGAAAACATTGGGTACGTGGCACCTGAGAGCGGAAATATCTGGACTGGTTGAAATAATTGAAAGGCTTATGAACGGACGATGAAAGGTTCCAATTTTCGAAGAACACACAGTGAAAACGGTTTGAATCATTACTTCACGAGAAGTTCGGCGAAGATTTTGAAGATGAGCATTCACTTTTGTAGGCTCGAAAGTAATACATTTAGTAAAATTTCTTTTTTTGGGGCTGGAGTAATCAAATAGTTGATAAAGGTGGAGTTCAAATACATATCAATGAATAGAGTGGATAACTCAAACCATAAAACTTGACCGCAAAAGTAGTAAACCATCAAACCACACAGTAAACTGACGTCCACCTTAACTGGATAAGTATCTTTCAAATAACTGATAACTGTTATTAAATCTATTCCGCATAGAATGCCAAAGATGTGGATCACAACCATTTTGAGTTCAGTGGATCAATGCGCCATTTAATTAAAGTTCATCTACACTGGCAGCATGATCCGATAATGATGCCTGGCCACCGTTCCAATAAAGCCTTTTTTTTAAACGAAATATACGCTTCAATGAGAGTACAACCGCACAACCTGTTATTTTGGAAAAATGTGCGAAACATGCCTTTCGGCCGGAGCTGTCCTCATCTTCAATTTGAATGATTTGACCGCTAGCCAAGATACAGATACTCTTGTGTGGTATATATCTGCAGATGGCTGTAGGTTTGTATGGAGTCATATTGGGAGAATGTTAGATGGGAGATTCTTCCTGATATTCAATCACGATGATCATTTCTGATGCGAATCATAGTGTTTAATTGAAGTAATGGTTTTATTCATTTGCGATCGTTTTGCTGAGGTCAATTATGCTCATGGTTTGGAATGATAAAAAAGTAACGGTGATACAGTTGCAACACTAATCCCAGCAATGTTGATAGGTTCGAAGGATGTCAGAAGTCTATTATAGGGGAAGCTTCGGTCACTGTTTGTGGTTCAAGGAATCTCACGCTCGCGTGTTTCAATCGTTTGTAGCATGCTGCATGGCATTGAAGCCAAATATACACTAGCTGGGAGCGTCTCATCTTTGGAATATAGAGGGTTCTGTGTACACCTCGAGGAACAGATTAATTTTCTCCAACATATTTTTTGTTCAAGTTCGACTTTACCATTGTCCTTAAAAACATGTACATACAGCGTGAGATAAATGTGTTGGTACAACTTTTTCCATACAAATGGCATATATTGACGTGTAAGGACTGAACCAGTTCTTGGTGGTATGAATACATGGTAAATAGATACAGAGGTAAACCCACTTTTAAATCGTCATCCTATTTCGCTCGCACATTTCACTCACTCTACGTCATGGATTCAATGAAATTAGGGCTGCCAAAGGAGCAAATCGGAGATGGCGCATATGGCAAGACAAAATATAACGAATTGCCACCTTTGAATCAGTCGTTTCGAAAATGTTTTCTTTTCACTAAACAATCCAATAATTGTGAAACTGACGGCAATTCGCTACTTTTGTTTACTAGACTGTTTTCACGCCACCATATATCTCCATGCAGGTTTGTCATAAAGATTCCATTTTCATTATAATTTGATTTTCAATTTTTACCGACTCTCATACTTCATATGCACATCATCAAATTTTTTTCTTCCAATATATGTCACTCCACCCAGCAGGAAAATCAAATTTTGTTTGCCGCAAAGTGTTGCTGAAATTCCTACTGGGCAATATTTCATAATTTTTTGAACACACTACGTCATCGCAGCATTCCTTGAGACTACCTACTAGTCTATTCCTCAATTCCAAAGTGATAAGACAAGAAGTGACATTTTTCGGCAAATGAAAAACCTTAGCGTAACGCGTAACTATGTCAGGGTTACCAGGTTTTTCTCACTCTTCGCCCCAAAAACTTCAATAAAAACCCCCAAATCGGACGAAATTCTTTTAAAAAACCCCAAATAATTTGACAGCAATCTTTTTACAAAGTTCATACAAAAAACATTCTATATGTAACAAGTAAATTTTCATCTGTATTTCATAGTGGGTTAAAGTCAAAATAGAATAAATATACTTTCGAGACTTAAAATTAACACAAGAAGCAGTATAATGAAATTAAAGAAAAACTTTTAATATATTTTTGGAGTTTTATGTGTAATTTATTGACATATGTAAAATTAAATGATATTCTTAAATTGTAGATGGGAATTTCTGCCTCATATTCATGAACTCCATGGTATCAATGATAATTTGCTGGATATGCCGATACTTGAAGTCTTCGAATGGCACAATAAAAATTATTTTTAGTGTGCAATAAGTGAATCAGATTTCATAAATTACATTTTGCAAACAATTGATTAATTTGATAAAACCCCCATTTCACCCCCAAAATAAAAATATAATTAACTGACCCCCAATTCCTCCCCAAAGGTATGTAAAATACCCCAAAATGGGGGTGAAAACCCCCAACTTAGCAACCCTGAACTATGTGTATCGTACTGTAACTAGATTCCTTGAGACTGGATCTAATGAAAATAAAAAGAAAACGGAAAGAATAAGAATTGTGCGCACCGTCAACAACATTAAACTTATTCGTGAACGAATTCGTAGAAATTTTGATCGTTCCGCAAGAAAAATGGCAGCAAATCTTAATATTAATCGGGAGTGTGTACGGAAAATTTTACGAGAAGACTTGAAGTGTTCGGCTTTTAAGAAAAAAAGTTCATGGACTTACGGATGCTACAAAATTAAAAAGACTTGAAAGGAGCAAAGTGCTACTACGTGGTACGCTGATGACGACATCATTTTTACGAATGAAAAACTTTTTATTTTGGAGTGTATTCTCAATTCTCAAAATAATCGTTTGCGGGCTGTTTCTATGGGGATATTGATAGTGTGGTGACCATACTTGCGAGCAATATTCAAGGATGGATCTAACTAGGCTAGTGTATAGGTTGACTGTCAGTAAACATCTGAGAGTGCCGAACCCGGAGACACGAGAGGCACGTGCGGCTATAGCCACAATGTGAGGCTCAAATTTAAGTTTCAGGTCGAAGATCACTCCCAGATCTTTTATTTGAAAAACAGCCGTAAGTGGAATATCGTTTAACGCATAGATATGATCAATTGGACTGGGCTTTAAGGACTAAGACACTTCAAGACATTGAGCGAGAGAAAACTAGTTTGAAATCCAAAATTGATCGCGTCCAGATTCCTTTGGAGAGCAATACAATCCTCTTCCGTCGTCAGCATATAGAAAACACTGAAACGCTACGACTGAGAGGAGCTCATTTATGTAGAGTAAGAAAAGAAGACGGCCTAGAATAGACCCTTGAGGAACGCAAGAGGTGTGGAAGAGAGAGGAACATGCTACACATAGACTAACACGGCATGAACGTGAACTGATATAGAATTCAAGCCAGGAGAGTGATGGTCCAAATGGGCCACAGTGAGCTAGCTTCAGAAGTAGAACATTTAGGTTGATAGTGTCAAATGCCTTACTGAAGTTTGTATATGTACACTACATCTACTTGGGTACGACTGTCGAGAGCCTTTGCGAAAGTTTGGGTAAGTTCAAGGAGATTCGTGTTGGTTGACCGGTTTGGAACGAATCCGTTATAAAACGGTGACAGCCTACAATTAAGAGCATCGTATATTTTATTGTAGGCAATACGTTCAAGTAGTATGGACAAACAAGAAAGTAACGAAATGTGACGATAGTTGGAAGAGGATCCAGACTTGCGTACAGGAAAAATGTTAGCCAACTTCCATATATTGGGGAAGATACCAGAGGATAAACTGTCATTAAAAATATAAGATAGTGGAACGCATAATGAGAATAAGGATTTAATCAATATATTAGGAAGCCCGTTTGGCCTGGGGCCTACGCTGGAATCTAAAGAATTATTTAATGTTTGGATTTCAGTTGGGTCAGTGGAAATAAAATCACGAATAGATGTAAAACAAAAAGGGGTATTAAAAGAAGTTGAGAGAATGGAGGCAGGATATATTGACGAAAAATAATTCAGCAAATACCTCGCAGATTTTTTCAGGAGTCGAACCTTGTTTACTGTCCCAGAAAACAATGTTAGGAATATTGGACGAAGACTTAAGGGAATTGACATAAGACCAAAACGGCTTTGCTTGGTTAGAGTGCAGCGAATTTTCGATAATAGCGAAGTTGTTCGGTATAGCTCTTCTAATTTCCAGCTTAGCTGAAGAACGATGTTTTGAAAAGGCAGAATAGTTTTCTGAAGTTTTATTGGATTTGTAAAACCGAAAAGCTTGGATTTTTAATTTCAGGGTAGTTGACATTACGGGTCAGCCAGGAAGGATCAGCAACCGTGGTACGACTATAGTAGGGAGTGAAGCAAGAGATGGTTATAAAGAAGAGAGTAGAATTTAACGAGAGAATCTTCACAGCCAAGACTATCAAAAAAAAACCCAGTTCACCGATTTGAGTTTCTTCCGACAAAGCAATGTATTTCGATTTCCAAAAGTTAAAATTAAGTTATCTGCGCCTATTCAGAGCTTTGGGCCAACTAAATGAGAATTAAAACAGCAGAGGTGGATGAAGGGGATCCGAAGGAACATAGGGGAGAAGAGCAGTGATTAAAGTTAAGTTATCAGGAATAATATTCGATAGAACAAGGTCAAGAAGACGACCGTTCAAGGTAAAGGCAAGGTTAACTTGGTAAAAACCCGCCAATGAGAGGAAATTGCAGAGAAGTTTAGATGATTGATTAGAAGAGATAATTTCAATATGAGGAAAAATCTGCCATGTAATAGAGGGAAGATTAAAATCACCGCAAATGATAACACGAGACGACGGATTAAGGGAGAGGCAAAACGAGGCTGCAGACTTAAAGAAAGATTTATAGAGCTCAAAAGAAGAGTAACAAGGGATGTAGGTAGAAGATATGTACAATGGAGGAGCAGGGTCAGCAAATACTCTGACGAAAACACATTCTATCAGAGGAGAAGGGTCTTCACAGAGAGCGTTGGAAGGACAGTCCTTCACAGCTATTAAGACTTCACCTCCATCATTTTTATTAGATAGGTGAAGATCGCGATCTTTACGATATATGTATAGTAAAATTAGGCAAAAGTTTAGAGCTAAAGATGCCAGAATGTAGCCAGGTTTCTGGCACACAAATGATAGAGTCGTTCGCCAATTGGCACGAAAGATTAAGATGCTGCAACTTGGTTCGTAAGCTACGTACGTTTTGATAATAAATAGTTGTTTTTTTTGGAATTTGTTGAGGTAGTTGGTGGAACCAGGATTAGTAGTTAGCTAATTAAGATAAGGATTCCCTGCATTGCTTTTGGTGTTTTTTTAGTGTTAATAAGCGAACAGAAAAAAATTTGAAATTTGAAACAATATTTCCCAAGAAGTTTTCATAAAATACTTTTAACAATGCATTGCAATTTACACTTGCAGTTTAATGCAATCTTTTCTGACTCTAGAGCGAAATTTCAATGAAACCCGAGGATTATTTCGGTAATTTCAATATCTCACTATCACATACAAAAAATTATAATCTATTTTTAAAGACGGTATTTTTATTGATTTTTATTTCCTGTCCTCACTACACGACATCAACGCTACGTGACAAGAATCATGCCTTTTTCGCATCAAAAATTTACACTTTCACTTCACAAAGCTTCGAGGATAATTTAACCATTTACATTTATGATTTGCAGCTACTGTATTTTTATTCCATTTAAATAATTTTCTCTGAAGTTCATCCATCTGATGAGGACAATTGAGTGTCCGTGACAGAAAAGATATCCACATAAATTTTTACGATATCGAAACACTTATTGCACCAATCGCGGTTGGTATTCTGAATTTCAATTGCGCAGATTCTGAGATGGTAAGTAATGGTTATGGTAAGTTAAGCAAAAAGCGAATTCCAAAGTTTACGACGTTGACATGTTTTTGGGCTTTACAATGTATTTAATGATGTCTGGAGCAATATTTGTTGATCAGTTAAATATTGGTAACTTTTTTAGGGAAGAGAATAGTACGCCTGTGCGATGGTTTTCGTATTCAATACGGTTTTACGTGTTTTTTTTCCTTTTTAAAGGTTGACAATATTCAAATGTTTAAATCAGTCAACCATGAAAATTGTTCAGGCTATTTTTTTCTATGGTTGATTTTCTGCTTTAATATACTTATTTTACATATGTTGCAGATTAATATTGGGAATTATTAAATATTAGTAGTAACGTTTTCCCGGCCAGCAATCAATTTTTTAGTCACCATCAAAGTTGGACTTACATACTAGTTCTCGTTTCTATTCGAGTAGGTATTGAAACAATCATTATAATTCTGATTTTAGAGAGGCTCTTTAATGAATAACTTTGGAGTCTAATGTTTCGCCATTTAGGCTTAAGACTCTGCTTATTAATAGGAAACTTTCAGCACGATTACAAACTATCATTGACTTCAAGAAACTCATCAGACTAAATAAACTCGCTGCCATTCGGGCAATTCTATGCCGCAATCTAGTTCTGAACAATTTACACTTCCTCTATGGTTAATTAAGATGCAAATAACAATTTGAAAACAACTTAATCAATATAGCGTAAAAGATTTCGTGTGAAAATATAATTAAGCTTCACCGATGTATGGATTTCCGCCGACTTTTCACGCATAGATTAAATCTACTTGATTTTCACCACTCTGCCCGTAACAACTCATCCGTCGTCCCTGCAATGACATCTTCTTCAATAGAAATTGACGTGTAAATTTGCATAAATCTATGAGCCGATTCAGCCGTTGCGATTTAATGGACATTTCGTGCTTAGGATATTGTTGAGTCTGTTGCAGAAGACGTTGATACCATTCTAAATGGCAGAGTCTAACGCTTTAGTGGCATGAACTTGATCATAGAGGAACTCCTTCGAATGCTGCTACTTCTTCCTCCTCGGTATGCATTTCCCATAGGAATTAAAGATAAATATGCTCACAGTCGGAGAAACATCTTTCTGTGATAAATTGGATGCTTTCGCGTGCATGTATCTACTATAGGGTGAAGATAAAGTCATAGTTTTTGTGCTGATTGGAAAGTATATATCTTCACTGAAAAATTCTCTCGACTAGATGTGTTCGATGTCCCTAAGCTTGTTTCTAAATTTCACGTTCTCTACACTTTACAAGTACCAATTTTTCATAATTGCGAGTGAAACTATAATTAGATTTGAAGTAACCCAAATATCAGGACTAACTCAATTTCATCCTATGAAGCTTAAAATTCAATCCACATAATGATGATGATTTCGATTAATTTGCCACAGCCTACATATCTTCATTCTGCAGCAAACGAATCTTTCGTGTAAGTCATCAATGAGGTTTTAAACGGCGATTGGAATATTAAAAACACCCCAGGTTTTGCTGACTTGTTATTCGATTAGGACGCCGAGTCTTCTGCAGGCATACATGAACTGATAGAACTAGAAGCAACCTGAGAGTCATCATCATTTTCATTCAATCTATCCAAACAGGAAGCTAGCAATGGCTTTTCAATATTCAAAAGCCAATAGTAGTCGTTTAAGATCATTACCAAGTTGTAGCTTTGATGGAAATTAACACGATTTATTCCGGGAATCTAGCTTGTTTTTGATGGCGAGAAACCTTAGAAAGATACACCATGCTGGCGAGTATTAAATGATGTACAAGAAAAAGATTGGAAAATTTTCAGAGAAGACCAATTAATTGATTGGCTCGATTTAGATGTTAATTAAAAGCGTTTGTTTAAAAATTCAATCGATTCCATGTCAATTCTCTTACATGCATCAGATAGGACCCTATCTATGTTGTCCATTCTTTGCATAGGTGCTTATCTGATGACGAAAAATTTGGATAGATTTCCTCTGAAGTATCCTTAGTAAATCCTCCTTGGTAGGTTGAATTAGTAGAATACGGAAAATTCTAAGTACGAATGGCGAAAAATAAAACGCAGGTTAAGATATTACAACAGAATTAGCTATTTTTGCTGCTGCATCTTCCTGGGAATTATTTAGCCCTTACGTAGCTGATACAATCAATGCGAATCAAGGAACACCTAATGTGCTAGATATTTTGATGATTTTTGTCCTGGAGGGCCCGACATGAGGATAAAACTGTCTATTTCATCATATATAGCGGCTTTTCCTGCGAATTATGTATTAAGAAAATGTATGCAGTTTACCCGATTTTTGTGACTTTAGGATATTTTGTCACTTCCATCTCTGACAAGGAGAGGCCACGCTCTCGACCTCTCAGATTTGAATGAAATTTGACAGATAAGTAGAAGACGTCAAGGATGTTCGATCCTTAAAATATTAGATCGCAACAAACTCCTCCTCCGTTTTTGAGAAAAACGCCTCTTTTTTAGCGTCGCTTATGCATTAATAAGTTTTTGCATCTGACAGACGCACAGTGTGTCATCCGTACAATCTACATCTATCTACAAAGTCATTTCCAAATTCTCACTAATGTGTGATTAAGTAAGGTGAACAACACCCCTAAACACCTTATTGCAAGATTTTGTATTTCCTAGACTGCACAGTGATGAGTCATAAGGATGAAAAGTAAACTAATGATGTAAGTGAAATGGAATAATAGGTCAGTTATATTTTGGCGATACTTTGGAAAACATCGAACTGTGGCAGTGAGTATTTGTGTGGACTAAAGTGATGGATCGTAATTTGGAGGGTAAGTAGGTACTACATTTTTTCAATTAATAAAATGATCTCAGCTAGTAAAACAATATGAAAAAAATTGTTTGAAGATACATGAAAAATACTTGTTATTTTTCGTCGTTTTACAACTTTCGAAGTCTGTGAATAATATGTACACACATGTATCCAGGCTAAATTTTATATATATCCTAGCTGTACCTTTGCTGCTGGCAAAAATATGTATAATAGCCAGCACAATTGAGTACAACCATTTTTTTTATATTTTGCAGAGCACATGTATTCTATTTCAAAAATTGAGTTTTCTGAAGAATGGCTCAAACATGAAAAGGCTGAAAAAAACATTCGAGTTTTCGAGTTTCTTTCGACTAAATTTCAATTAAATGATATCAATGTGGACTCACAAAGAGATATCAAAATGAAATTGGCCAGCTATTCGTCGAAATTTGCTGCCAAATGGGTTGCTGCAGAAAAGTCAAAGGCGCGTTTCTTGACTAAGTATAAAAGCTTGTTGGAAGATGAAGACATTAATTTCCGTGTGTGTCCTACTATACCGCGACCTTCTACATCATTTCAAGTTGCTACTTATTCTTGAAGACCTCGAAAGAAATTCAAGGAGGCATCATTCAAAACGAAAAAACGTCGAGTTGAAGACCTTGTTCAATCGCGTAGCGTTGGGGAATTGATGACTGCGTCGGAAGTAGCTGTGCGTTCGACAGGAAAAAGGTACATTGCCACAGTGATCAGGCAAATTAGGGAAAGTTCAGAACTCCCAAGTGCTTCCGTAAGTTTCGAAAATATCAGTTTTTCAGAGAGTGCTAGACAATTAAGTGGTGGCGAGGCATTAGCTTATTACGTAGACTCTAAATCTACAACGCATTCATACAAGCAGTCATTAAAACTGCAATTGTTCTAATTGGACAGCTTTCGGAAGAAGCCCAGGAAGCTAGGAGCAAAGATTGTTGAAGGTTCCGGGAGTATAACACCAAAAAGCGTTCACGTATTGCCACGAATAGAGACTTACTTTCCATGTTGCTAATAACATCGGATCCTCTGATAAATAGCCTCCGAGAAGTTCCTAACAAGAAGACGGGTAACTTATGTCCTGAAGTCTTAAAACTGAATCTAGCTCCTTTAATAGAGCCTTGACCTCTTCCAGGTTCGCAGCCAGCGCCTGCGTCTCAAAATGAGATAGACTATCAGTTGCCTGATACCTCGGACGACTCCGCGGACGAAGATTAGTTATAGAATGCTATTATTTTCTTTTATTATTACTTTGTATTCAATTTGTATTTCCGAAAAATACAGTGTATTTAATAGTTGTATTGGCTTTTAGGTTATTTAGGTTATTTTGTCATTTATTGGTATTTTGTATTTTTATATTTTCAAATAAAATTAATTTTTTTCTGAATTTTACATTTTTTTATGTCGATCCTTAAAAATAAAGCGAATTATTAACTACGATGCCTTATATTTTTGTAATATTACCAAACCAATCGATATAAATTCAACAATGTCGAAAAATAATTTTGTCCACCTAGCTTGTTCAGGACGACACATTGTGAGACGCGGTGTGGTGTAGGAAGCAGCGCAACTAGCTCGTGATCAAGGGGACGTGTGTTCGATCCCTAGTCGGTATTGTTTTTGAATAATTGTCGTTTTTTTTTTGAATAATTGTCGTGGTCGTGTGTTCGATCCCTGGTCGGTATTGTTATTTTTGAATAATTCTGGATGTAATTAGTTTCAGGTAAATCAGCAATGTTGTACATTTATTTTTAGAAATCAGCAAATTGTTGGATCATTTAAATTTGTAAATTATACTAAAAACTCATTGCTGAATGGATGGATTATTTAGATTGTTGTAATCGGAGCAATATTATAGTTGACGGTGGTTCTCTTCGTGTCTCATAGCCAACAAAAGGCAATCAACCAGGGTGCGGTCTAATATTTTAAGGATCAAATATCCTTGACACCTACCTATGTGCCAAATTTCATCCAAATCTGAGAGGTGGAGACCGTGGCCTCTCCTTGTGAGTAAAAAAATATTTGATTTTTTTGAGTAAAAAAATATTTGATTTTTTTACTGTTGAAAAAATAGCCAACTTCTTTTTAATTTTTTGAAAAGCTTTTACACGTGGGTTATTTTTGAAAGGATATTTTCTCAATTAATATGTATTTCTAAACTTTGCTCAAATTGATGAATTTATTGTGTGATATGTTTGCAAACACCTTTTTCAAGGATAATCAACAGATTTGAATTTCTTAGTTGAATTTAATTTCTGAAATATGTTGTTTGTTTGAAACATTTTTGAGTTGTTATTTATTTAAAAGTCTTTCGACAAAATAAGTTTTTTTATTTAAATAATTACTTTTGAATTTTGTTCAATAGGTATTTTATTGTTGAACTTTTACACGTAATGTATCAATGCTGCAAAACCGATTGGGATCAATGCAATTTTTCTGGATCTCCTGCATTTGAATTTAATATTCTCGTGTTCTTTCTTTTTGTCCAAACTTACTTCTAGCATTTCTAGTTTCCATCCCCAAAATGACTCTGCTCGGTGTGTGGTCCTTCACAATAATCTTCTTCTTTATCAAATCAAGTTCATCCGTATGCCATGCTCTAACTCAAAACCATCTAAAGTGATAAATTAGCGTTTAAATGAAGACATTAGATGCAACTTATACATGACAATTATTCGCTAATTAGTTGTTTAATGGTTGCAGCTCACATGTTTATTTAAATTGATTACGAGCCCATTTGGCCCGTTAACAAGCCTCGGACTTCGCACAAAACGAATGTTTGCAAGATGGTAAGTTGTGTTGTGACCAGTAACATTTCGCCTGCGGCACAGAGAATTAGAAAGGGTTAACTCGTGGAAATTGTGTTTTCACATTAGCGTCATGCGTCAACCGATAGACAAGGGACATGTCGCTCTGCTTACAAACCGAGGATCGTTCACTTCAAGACACAAAATTGCTGTTCAGAAGAAAGCACAAATAGCTGAGGGAGTTTGTGGCATAATTGTCAAACATTAACTCTAAATGGAGAATTAGAGAATGTTTTAACTAAATCGATTGCATTTTAAATAAAAGTGCTGTAGCCACTTAATTCGTATTTTGCAATTAATTAATTAAGTGTTGGTTCTTTTATTATCCACCCAGCAAATGATATCCCAAATAAATCTGTTGCATATCGAAATAAATCGCTCCCGAATGACGTGAAACGATCCCATTGAAATCTATCCAACATTTGGTATCTTTGCTCTACTCCGCCAATAGACATTAGAACGCCAGATCTTTGCCACCCAACAACACCAACAAGGAAGCAAACTGTATTTATGGGAATCGCCAACTGGGGACATTCATCTTGCGAATCTATAGCGAATAAATGGCGATGATACGAGATATCTTTGCGCGAACTGTAAGTAATAGACGAGCATAGATATTCGCAGCCTACTCAAATTTGCCATGTTGCGTTTGAAATTCGCCACAAGAGGAGGTTTTCGGTGAAAAGCTAGTTTATGGCCCCGCGGCAAGCAGGTGGGCTACAAATGGTTGTGAAGCAGACATTAGTGTCGCTCGTATCTATTCCTTTTCAAATATGTTCTGACTACGCACCAGCTCTAATTCTAAAGCAGTTACGGCTGGGAATGCCATGTCTCCATTGCTAAGTACTCTGCAAAATTATGTCGGCCAATAAACTAGGTTTTACGGGTTTACATAGGTTTTCCGTTCAGGTTGTCAACGTTGTCGCTCGATAAATATTCATAAATGGTCAACTGGCTGATAAAATGATGGTAATTAGATTGACATGCTTTCGGATAGAGTTGTAATTGCATTCTTCAGTTTAAGTGTCCATACTTTGCAGGGTAACGATCAACGATCGAAATCGATACGATGGACTGATCGTTTGAAACATTGTTTCTTTGGAAATATTCTCCGAGCTTATTAATCGTTTAAGAGCTGTGGTTTGATTTTATTGGGCTTCTATAACTTTTTCAGTATGGTGCAGGGGTCGGATACTTCACCCATAGAGCAGGAGTTTTTTTAATAATACTTGATGGTAGCTGATATCAACTCAAATTTTCAAACTTATCAATTGATTTAAACAACATTTTAACTTTTTTAGATTACATGTGCTGAAAACAGTTTAGTGCGTCTTTTAAACCTCACCAACCAATGACGCCAATCAGTCATGAAAAAGGCATCAAACAATCAAGACAACAAGTGCCTATAATTTACATCATCGCAAACAATATTTCAATAAAATTGTTTCAAAAATAAATTAACAATTCAGCAACGTTTGATTAATCACGAATCATTTGTCAAACTGTTTGCTAGTACTGGGTCAAATGTTTGGTTTACGAGTGCGGGACAAGAAACCCATAAAATCTTATTAACATTTTGCAACAATTTAAAACGTTGTCCACCCAAGACAAGGGAAGCATGAAACAGGCACTAACGGACTCTAGTGAGTAATTTACACCAATTAATTAATCAGGCGAGTGCAAATTGGAGTGAGTCCATCGGAGGAATCAATAAGTAATAGTTGCTTGTTAATGGACCGCGCAGTCGTCAATGAGTTGAATGAAACATCTTCGTCTGCGGTTGATTGATTTGCAGTCCTGGTTGGTGTCAATCAGATCGCAACATGATCTGGCGCAATGAAAAATCCTTTTAAGCGAAATCTTGTCACCATAACTAATCTATTTTAATGCGACATGCAATTAGCAATGATGCACTTGGTTTTGGACTGGAAAAAGAGATTGATTGATTGATTGCCACGAGTCAAGTTGTTGAGTGGCTTAATGGACGCGTTGAAGTGTCAGGAGCTTTAATGGTGATCAGATCGTTAGCATTTGTGCTGAACGATCAAGGACATAGCAAATTAATCAAATGGTGTATCTGGTGATCATATTGCCATTGAATTAGCTTTGATTAATTGATGTTAAAAACAGCTGAATGCATGTCCTGGAAAATTTCGTTAATTAAAACGGCAGGACTTTACAATTCATTTGGGCGTTTGACCAAGAAAGGTTGTGCAAATCTGAACTATTATTTCTTGCCCGCTGCGCGCTGGATATGCAACCAAAGATAGTAACGGCGTGCGTAGGGTATAGTATTCTTGGATACCAGCGTGGAAGTGAAAGCTTCCTCATAGCACCTAACTGCTGTGAATCCTAAAAAGTTGAGGCTCGATTAGGGCTTCATACTTCTAGGCATGGTAGGTTTAGGTATTCAATAGCAACAGCATTTTAGATATCCCTTAAGAGCATTTCAAATGATGAATTTTCGTTTTAATACATAACATACAACAAAAATTGTTGCGCGAAACTTTTGCGTTCGCTAATATTGTTATTGGTTAAAAATGAATTCACATTGCTTTACAAATTATGTACGATTCGAAATTAAAAGAAGCAAATACTCTGAAATTTAAAAAAATAACAGAAGTACACATCATCTTTAAATTCGAACTTGCTTGATTATAGTTAATGGTTTTGGGCCACATCTATGCTCCACGATGAAATCAAAACTAATTGGCAAGATACAAGGTGTGGCTGATGAGTCCCGGGTCTCACACAGAGATGGCGCCACTAGGCCAGTTAGACGCTAGCATCGTATAGTTTTACTCTAGACTAGCTTGTATCTATAGTTACAGGTCAGTTGCTTGGATAGTTTATGAACGACAGCATTTTTCACAAGAAAACTTTAGAGTTTTCACGAAAATGGAGGATTTGGAAAACGAGCAGTGATTAAATACTTCTATTTGAAAGGCCCAACGCCTAAAGAAATCAAGGAGGAAATGGACAGTACATTGAAAGACTCTGCTCCTTCATATTCAATGATTAAAAGGCGGATTGCAGAGTTGAAAATGGGATGTACGAGCACTACTGATCAGCCTCGCTCTGGGCGCCCTGTCGAGGTGACAAATCCAAAAATCATTGAAAAAATTCATCGTTTAGTACTGGAAGACCGCAGATTAAAGTTGTTTGAGATAGCAAAGGCTGTAAACATATCAAACAACCCGAGCAGGGTTTAATGGCAGTGGAAACAACGCCAAGCGTCGGCCAAGCATTGGCGTACAACGAACGGTCAGCTGCCAGTGCTGGCCCAGTACTGGCTGAGTGCTGGCTGACTACTGGCCCAGTAGTGCATTCGAGTGCTGGCTCAGTGCTGGGGGTTGGCACTGCGCCAGCACTGGCGATCGGCACTGGCCCAATGCTTGAAGTCATTACAGAAATATAACAATTTATGATATAAGCAGAATGTTAAACGATTCGGAGGAAGTTCCCTAGTGAGCTTCAGTGCAAGTTCGTTATATTAATAAGTATTGCTTAGTTATAATGCGCGAATTTATAGTATTGCATTAATATTGAAATGTAAAGTGAATGGCAAAAAAACATGTCAGAAATCACTGCATTATTTGCAATTCTTGTTGAACACATAGTTAATATTGATTGAACGCATAAACGATCAGTCTGCGGGTGTAGGCTGTACAGTATTCCTTTTCGTAGTCGTCGATATTTCGAAGAAATGTGTGCAGGCGAAGGTAAATGGCATGAAGGTCACACTATTCTTTGTTCTTAGAACGAACACACTAATATACAATTTTTCATTATTCATTTTTACACCCGAATTGCTTTTTACAAGAACTAGAAATGTAACCTGAAAACAAATGAGTATGTTTTCAAGGGTATTTTAATATTTTTTTAGACGTACGAATAAATTTTGGATTTCGTAGCAAATTTTTCTTCCAAACTAAATTGAATAGTTTTTAACAAAACCAGAAAATGTTCAAGATGATTTTGAATCCTTTTGAAGCGTAAATACAACGTCTTCTTGTATAAAAAGTTTTGTTTGATTAAATCAAATTTCGTCAATTGAAGAAGTTAATCATTTTTTTTCTGATAGCAATATTTGTTGAATACTAATTGACCATTTTTCGACCAAATTAATTTTCCTGATAATATTTGAATTTTTTAACAACACTTAATTTTGCATGCAAAAAAATTTGACGAGGAATCTTTCATCAAGCTTTCATTGAAACATTTTATGTCGACTAAAAAGCAATTTTTTGATCTAGTTTGATATGAATCTTTTTTTCTTAATACGAAGCTAACTAACTTAGGCTGAAAAGATTTTTTGAATTACTAGATCTGTGAACAATCATAACTTTTTGTTGATGTTGAAATACGAACGAGCTACGAGAGACTGGCAAAAAAGCAATTCTGAATGCAGAAGCTTTTTTCATTTGCACTTCAGCAATTATTCATCATACAATTCAATTAATTGCAACGCAGTCGACTTTGAAGACGAGACTTTTTGTTTTATTTTTGGAATTTGGAATTCTATTCGTATTTATTTAATACAAGTTCAACTGATAGACGTCCCATTGCAACAGTGCGGCGGCAGTTTTATTGGTTTTGTCCTAGGCGCCATCATTAAACATAAATAAAATAAATTTAGATGGATGATCCAGAATGTTATAAAACTGCATTTTGGCCATGTTTGCTGGACATAACATCTTCGTGCGAGTCGTGCTTTTCGAGATATTGATAAAAATGTCTTCTTTTCCAAATTGCATTCATATCCGCCACTAAACGGATGACTGGCACATTACGTGTCTCGAATAAGCAACATAAACGACTATTTGCAATGCAAATGTAACGTTACAACGCTCAGCGAACACCCAACGAGTAGTGCCTTTTTCCAGCGCTCCCTCAATGCTGGCAAGTTGTCACGTTACAACGCTCAGTGCTATTTCGTAGCGCTCCCCCAATGCTGGCATGATGCTACGTTACAATGCTCAACGAGTAGTGCTATTTCGTAGTACTCTCCCATTACTGGCAAGTTGCTACGTTACAATACTCAGCCGACGCTCACCCGTCGCTCAGCGACGGAGAGTCACCGACGGCGGCCCGCTCACTCTCTCATCGATGCGCGGCTGACGGCTTGTTTTCCAATGTGTTCGAATGTGTGAACCAAAATTCTTAACTGTCTCTATGGCTTCGACGCTACAACGTTATCGTCCAGCACTGATATGTTACTGGGCCAGCACTGGCGATCGAGACTGAGCGAGCGTAATGTAGTGCTCAGCCAGCAATGGCTTAGCACTGGGTCAGTTGTGCGACCGTGTTCGGGAAGCCGTGAGGTGCGACCCTTGAGGTCCACACGGTCAATTTCCCAGTAATATCTACATAAATATTAAAAATATTAAACACAACAATAATTATGAAAATACTACTACTTTAAATAATAAAAATGTACCTCTCATAAAAGTTATTGGAATGACTTAATATTAATCGTAACATCTACGCGAGCGTAAATTGATTACGTAAGGATTTTGGTGGATTGGTTTGATTCAATATTCACGCGGGAAAATGGGAGGGGGGATAGGTTACAAAACCTTTTCTACGTTATTTGTTATTTTCTTAGCGATGCTTGAAGAACAGAAGAGCGCTAGCAAAAATGAATGCAGTTTTTGTTATTACGCCCACTGAAGAGAGTTTGTCGCGTGGTGGCCATTTTAAATAGTTGCGGTCAAAATTGTCAGCATTCCGGCATTATCACTGAATTTGTATTTTTTCACGATTTTACATCAATGAGACTAATAATTATTTCTTATTTTCTGTTGGTCTTGAGTGAATATGCAGTCAAAAATAGGTTCCACTGCATGTAAAAAGTAGAATGTATGTATTACAAATGATGAAGGAAGTAATTGAAATCTTACGAATACTAAAGAAGAAAACTACTAAAAACTGGAATTTTTTATTTGATGAAAGCTTTTCAAAGCAAATGATCTTGAAAAGTGTTGACTACAAAACATTTTTCCATTCAAACGTTGATTATCGCAATTGCAAATTCGATTTGATTTGTATTGGTTTTCAAAATTTGATCATTTTTTTTCATTAAAGTTAAAACACGGTGCTTTTTAATGTAATCATGAAATAAGGTTTTGCTGTTTTTTACAAGAATTGTCTGGAGTATATAAATTATATAAACATTGATTACTGCGTTTTGAAAATCAGGTTAAAAATTTATTGTTTTTTAAAAAAAAACTTCAAATTTTTGCTTTTTTTTAAATGAAAAAACAACTCCAACATTTTTTTTAAAAAAATTGATAGGATCACACAAATGTCAATACGCGTCGATTGACATTTGTGAGAACGTATGTACGTACGTACACACACACATCTCTTTTTCTAAAAACTATTAAAATATACTCTGAAGACCTCAAAACGTAAAGAAAAGTCAAAAATTTCAATTTCAATTTCGATTTTCGAGGCGATTACAAGAACTTCGCATATACTGGGAAGTTAAAAAACATACAGGTAATATTTTAAGTATTTTTTGGGCTTTCACAAGGTTTGTGCCAGGTGGGTGCCGCGTTTGTTGACACCTGATCAAAAGTTGCATAGAAAAACTGTAAGAATTTGGAGCTCTACCGTAGCTAAGAAGGTTGTGTGTGTTTTCTGGAATGAACATGGAATTACATATTTTAATTGGCTACTTGGAAAAAGGGTACAAGTATCACTGGTGACCACTAAGCAAGCTTACTCTAACGTTTGAGTGATGAGGTGAAAAGAAAAAGACCTCATTTGGCAAAAAAAATATTGTTTCATTACGACAATGCTCTGGCCGATCGTTCAGCCACTGCAAATGGGAAAAATTTGTGAATTAAAGCTCGAATTGTCTGAACATCCACCCTATTCGCCAGATCTACGTCAAAAAATTTCTTGAAGGACGATGATTTCACAGCAACGAGTACATCGTTGATGCGGTAAACAGCTATTTTGACGACCTTGATAAATAGCACTACAGAGATGGTTTAATTAAATTAGAGCACCTTTTTGGAAATTATGTTGAGAAATAAATAAAAAAAAATTCAATTTTTTTCATTGAGAGCCTCGGGACTTTTCAGCCGATCCTCGTATTGTATTGCTTGTATTTAACGACCAAAAGCTTGAGATTTATTAACTTCCCGGTATATGGGAAGTTCTCGAAATTTTCAACATATCTTTACGTTTTGAGGTCTTACGAGTATATTTTAAGTGTTTTTAGAAAGAAGTATGTATGTGTGTGTGTATGTACGTACGTACGTACGTGCGTTCGCGGACAGTTTTTCTACGAGCATAACTCACGTAAACATTGATTACTGCGACTTGAAAATAAAGTTAAAAATTTGATGTGTTTGAAAAAAACTTCAATTTTTTGCACTTTTTTTCAAAAAATTACAAAACCGCTCTAACAATTTTTTTAAAAATTTGAAAAAATCACGAAAATGTTAATACGCGTCGATTGACATCTTGATCAAGGAAATCGTCCGTTGGGTTCGTGAGATATAACGCATGACAGAAATGACCTTCAAACGGGCAAAACAGCAAACCCCCCCCCCCCCCGACCGAAGTTTCCCAAAAACTAATCAGCTCTTAAGATTGCAAAGACGCTTCCATTGACACCTTAACGAAGTCGATACGACTTTGTTTACGTGAGTTATGCTCGTAGAAAAAAGTGTCCACGAACGTACAGACGTACGTACGTACGTACACACACACATACGTCTCCCTTTCTAAAAACACTTTATATATACTCTATAGACCTCAAAACGTAAAGAAATGTTAAAAATTTCAATTTCGATTTTCGAGGCGATTACAAGAACTTCCCATATACTGGGAAGTTAATTAAATTAAAAATAAAAAATCATTAAAAGTCATCATGTCCTTCATGGTCATTCATATCATTCATTATATCTCGAGAACCAAATATAATCTTTGCATCATTAAGAAGTCAATCAACGCGTATTAAAATTTTAATGATGTTTTTAAATTTAAAAAAAAACCTTCAAAGCCATTTTTTTAATTTAATAAAAAAATATTGAAAATTAGTGTTTTTTTCATAAAAAAATTAATTAATAATTAATAAAATTAACATCATAATAATAAATTTTTATTAAATTTATAAACTGTTATCAATTTCTGTAGAGAGACCAGCAAAATATTTTCTCATAATTTCAAAAAAAAATTGAATAAAAAATAAAAAAAATCATTCAGTCACTATGTAAAAAGGGTTCATACGAATTTTAATACCTTAAATCTCTTATTCTAAAGACATTGTTGTAAAATCAATCAGAGTTTATTATTATTTGCATAATTTGCAGAGATTTTTAATAGTCTTCACAGAAATATGTTTTAACTTTAATAAAAAAACTGCTTAAATTTTGAAAACCAATACAAATCAAATCAAATTTGCAATTGTGATAATCAACGTTTTGAATGGTAAAATGTTTTGTAGTCAACACTTTTTGAGATCATATGCTTTGAAAAGCTTTCATCAAATAAAAAATTGTAGTTTTTAGGAGTTTTGTTCTTTAATATTCGTAAAATTTCAGTTACTTCCGTCATCATTTGTAATACATATATTTTACTTTTTACATGCAATTGAACCTATTTTGGACTGCATAATCAATGTTTCTCAAAATCAACAGAAAATAAGAAATAATTATGAGTTTCATTGATGTAAAATCGTGAAAAAATTATATATTATATTAAATACAAATTCAGTGATAATGCCGAAGTGCTAGCAGTTTTGACCGCAACTATTCAAAATGGCCATCACGCGACAAAATCTCTTCAGTTGTCGTAATAACAAAATTGCTAGCGCTGTTTTGTCCTTCAAGCATCGATATGAAAATAACAAATAACGTAGAAAAGGCTTTGTAACCTGTCCCCCCTCCGATTGATCCACGTGAATATTAAATCAAACCAATCCACGAAAATCTTTACGTAATCAATTGACACTCGCGTAGATGTTACGATTAATATTAAGTCATTCCAATAGCTTTTACGAGAAGTACATTTTTTTATTAAAATTAATATTATTTCCATAATTATTATTGTGTTTAATATTTTTAATATTTATGTAATATTACTGGGAAGTTGTACGTGTGGACCTCAAGGGTCGCGCCTCACGGCTTGTTTTAATTTCATCTTCCTGCCATTAATTTTGCAAACTATTGGTTGATCCTTGGTGTAAAACGAATGAGGACGCTAAAATTTCCATTTCGGCAAAATATTTTTCGGTATCTAGGAACGATTTCAATTGCAAATGAGAAACTGTGAAAGGCTTAGAACTACAAATCTTATCCATACGCGTTCATTGTACTTTGTGAGCTTCTTTTGATTGAATAATGAAATCTTATTTATACACGGCCTTACCAACTCTATCTACATGTCGACAGTCAACACAATTCTTTCCAATATAATAAACCCTAATTACAGTTCATAAATTCTATTCTTATGCGTCATACATCATTCTATAGAATTCGTGAACACGATTTTTCAATCATACAATCACTATTCGGATTAGTCTCATCGGGCAAAGAAAATCCAACACCAGCAGCCCTTCCGGCAGTTGTAAGCCACCATGATTCAAAATCAAACATATTATGTTCACTATCACATTCGGTCTCCATAACATATTGATGTGATTAATGTCTCTACATCCTGTAAGACATTCTACAGGCTCCTAGTGCATTACAATCGCAACCTTGCCTGTTGTAGTTCTGGAAAGCGTTAGAAAAGTTACATGAAATCAAATCACCCTTTGAAATCAACTCAGCTGAACACAAGTGAACCAAGAATTGGACTAACGTCTATTGTTGATTATAAAATGTAGGAGACAAGAATGAACAGCAAAGTGGTGCAATGGAAGCGTTGTGGCCACCCATGAGCTACTACCGATCCAGACGTTATTCAGACAACAATTGTAATGGGATAAGATAACTCAGCCACAATTTTGGGAGGGTTGTAAGTGACGTATGGTGGAGCATATCACATTACATGCGTTTGAATCAAAGTCAAGTTCAGAATAGATTTGAAATGGAACGCGACAATGATTTGATCACGGAAATAGCAAAGTTTATTTTTTATAGGCTTTTATAGGCTTCAATAAACGAACATACAAAGACATTTTCTCATGATGGTGCCTCGCAATTCGCAACATTTTCAACGAGCTCCTTCGAAATTAAGCAGTCTGCCACTTTTCTAATACACATGGTTGTCAGGTTCTTTAGATTATCTTCTCCAAAATCGGCAATCCCTAATTCTGTCAATGTCAGCCAAGACACAAATTCCAACAGATTATCTAATTCAATTGAGTTCCCACTACTTTCAGCCGCGAGGGTATCTTACATGCATCTGCCTACACATAGTGACAGTATCTTAAACGTTTTCAAGTTTCTATCTCCAAACATATTCGTATTCAATTTCGCTGCAAGGTTGCCTCTTTATTCTGTTCTTCATCTGCAACACGACACCATAGATAGTTTTGCTTCCACAGCGCAATTAAAGACATCCATCTAATTCTAACGCCGACAATCTTTTCATTGCCAATTAAATTACAAATCACAAATCATAGTGTTGGGATACTACAAGATATGTGACCGCAGGTGGTTGAAGTCGTAATTGAGTTGGACTTGTATAAGGACTTGCTGAGCGTAGGCGATAAATGAAGCTGTAGTTATGTTGAATCACAATGAGAGTTGAAGAAGAAAGGGGATAGGAAGGTTGCCTCTGAAAAAGTATGTCAGTTGAATTTTCTTAGTTTTAAACAGCACTGATTTTATCTGGTCACTAAAGGAAGAAAATTACTTTGTAAATTTTTAAACTTAAAGACGCAATATAAAGCTTACCTAGAATTACTGGTCTGAATCACTTTAAAATCCTCTATTAAACCAGTTTCCTCTTATTCCACACGCAAACTGTAACATGTCGCAAACATAAAAAAGATTTCGAAATTAAAATGTGATTCATTTTCAACACACTTTCATTTCAAATTCCTTGCTTAAACCAATATGTACATATTTTACCCAATGATAATAGACGTTCGAATAAATATCTGAAATTGAACTTCCTTCAATAGAGCAACTAAGTTCCAGAACTATTTCACTACTCATTGAACTTCCATAAACGAGTCATTACCATAAATACCCACTTCATTACTATCCGAAATGCGTGGAAATTAGGACCCCAAAAAAATACTCGATCATATTTCATAATTTGATCCTCATAAAGATCCAATCGCTATGCTTCCACTGGATGGTTAAATGTCTGGCATATAAAGTAGGCTATTGGGGCGGACAAGTGGCAACCTATAACAAAAAAACTACCCCCAGATCAAAAATCAATATGCACTTGTTACCCATCGCCCCGGGAATTGATTTAGTTGCAGTTGATATTGTTTACACAGGAATTTAATCTCTTTTAAAATAGCCGACATCTTTGGATGATCGTTGATACCACTCGAAAGGGTTTATTTTATCGGGACGTCCTTATGCGGCATCAAAATTATTTTTTTTCATTCTCAAAATAGTCCAGTATTGTTCGATGGGAATGGATTGAACTAGTTTAGGAAGTAAGATGTACTGACATAAATTTGTAATTAAAAGGCGCCGATTTGTTGGTGGTTGAAAACAATTTTTGATTGTTATCCGATTCAAAAGCTATCAAATCCAACTGTAAAAAGCAAGCAGATTGCATCTGATTTAAAGTCGATTGAAAATTTGCAGGGTGGAAAACTGGCCCTTATTCGATAAAAGGACCAAGGAATGAAAGTTAAATAACTGCTTCTGTAACGACTGAGTGAAAAGATGTACCCCTTTGTCTTCTTAAAGTTGACGACATTTGTGTTAACCCGTAATGGTCATACCTCGAAATAATAACTGATTGGTCATATGGGGTCACTATAGAAAGATATAATTAATCAGAAAGTAAGCTCAGTACATTTAAGTCAAAATCTGCCATCTTCTCATCAGACACAGTAATACAGTGAAGAAGGGCACAGCTAATGTCCGAAATGTACATTTGATAAAAATAAAATCGAAATTGTATATTAAAGGAAACAAGTGTCTTTTCTTATATTTTTAAGAAATACGATTTCTAGAAACTCGTTGAGACTTCATTGATATAAAATACATAAAAAATTCACTTTCTCTGACTTATAAACATAAAGAAAACCTATGAAGTTATTATTTTTTGCACTGTTAACTGAATAGTTTCTGGGGTTTTAACTGATTAGAGTTCAAGCTTGAAATTAGGTACGACGATCTCAGAATATATTTTTATATTGTAAATTTAAGAAAATTCATCCCTAAAACAACTAGTGTTTTGTATTTTCAACTTTCAGGTTAGTTGAATTATAGCGTAACAATGCAATAGAAAAAGAATAAAAAGGAATAAATTGAAAATTAAAATTTTCTTGTTGGTTTTCTTCAACTAATTCATAAGTAGGAGCCGCTCCGACTGTTTAAGAATATGTAGAACCACAGCATACCAATCATTTAGTTTTCAAGAGGCCACAAAAATTAGTCTAAACGACATTTTTGTTGCTTCGTCTCTGAACTAAACGTCCATAAAGTTGTTGAGACGTGGTCTATAGACTTTAAGCTAACAACCAATTCGTTACAAAACGAACTATACCAACAATGCCACCAGCAACTGATTTATCTCTTACAGTATTCTTCCTTTTCTTACTGCATTCATCCTACATGGCTCCATCAATTACAACAAGCCGTAATCACATTCATGTTATGCAATTTAATTAATTCCAATTAAACATTTTCCATGGCCTTAATTATTGCAAACCTCTCATTCATCCTTGTAACTTTATCACTTTCTCACCTATCTTGATTCATTCCGTTCTTGATTTTTTCACTTTAGATACACGAAACGTCTACATTTTCAATTAAATTACGCCAGGCATTCAACGAATTCGAACGATTCTTGACCTGTCGAGGACTACGTGCAAGGAAAAAAACACCCACAGAAAGTGAAGTAGATGGTTATTGACCCATTGTCCAAACGAGAGTAGAGAAGTGCTCTATAGTCCAATTGGAAATGTTAACTAAATGCAATTAAATGTGGAAAACCCGAAAATGGTGCAGTGGCGACGTCCTCTGCGTGCGACGTTGTGGCAAGCTTACATAGAAACACACATCATTGGTGAAAACGTAAGCATTCGTGGTTTGAAAATATTTCAATAGCAAAAAAGGATGTTGTATAATCGGAACTTCATTGTTGTCGATGTTGGTCCCGATAGCGATCACAAGATAATTAAAATGACTGGTTACACCTGTTCCCCGTGAATTTCGATTTTGTGGATTTGATAGAAGAACTATTGCAGTCACGGAGAGTGATCCGTTTTTTGAAAACAAGGATATTTCTCCTCTGAAACTAAGCATATTTCCTAGTTTGTTTCGATGTGAACATAAATAACTAGAAGGAAATTATTGGACGCTACAAGACTCTTCTTTGCTTTGCTCCCCTTAAACCCAATTCAGAATATGTAGAAATGATCAAGGCACATGTTCTCCAAACTTCCCGCTGGGTAACCTCACAGTTCAACGCCATTCAGTCGAGGGAATCCTCCTTCTTGTTGGAGTTGAAGCTGTTTCCCCCCGAAAAGGTGCGACCAAAGTGGCTCATGCTCAATGGGAAACCGTTTAGGATAGTTTGACAGCACGGACAAGAAGTGGACGACCTGCTGCAACCGTTTTCGGCGAACAACTGGTTTTTGTGCAGATCCAGATAAGATTGCGATTTGCCGGAGATAACTTTCGGTTTTCAATTTGATTTTAATTGGTGTTGGGGTTACGGATGCCACTACGGCTGCGGTCCGACCCGTCTTGATCTAACTTTGTTGATCCTCTTCCTGTCTGCATTTACGAATGCAAATATTTGGACTGAAGGAGCCAGCTAGACATCTTCAAGTCATGCCCCACGGCCAACTGCAATGGTCACGTTACCCAATTCCTCATCATCCGAAATGAATAACCGGCAAGAAGACATGAATGAATTTGACGAGCACGCATGCATAGCATGTGTGCTTCTTTGAATATCAGAATATTTAATTTTACTGCCGTCGAGCTGCGGTTGGTCTGACAATTTGACACTTTGGATGTACAAGGAAGCATCGTGGAAAAGTGGTCCTTAATGAAATGTGAAATTCCATTAACGGAAACGGTATTTAGAAGGAGCACTAAGAGCGATTTTAATTATCAGATGATATGTCTTCTGAAGCAAATGATAAGTTAAATGAGTTTCCCGTTCAAACGATGAGAACTATCCCGGTTTTGAATGTGACTTTGTAGGCCAATTTATGCTTAGAAGAAACTGAATCTCTTTCTTTATAAGTCTTTAAAATAATTCTGATTTCTACTAGATGGCAGCATTACTAGTTGGTTTCAAGAATTGTAATACAAAATTGAGCAGATTAACCAACAATTCTTCATAAGGAAAAAAATCAATTAATTTGGAAATAAGCATTTAAATATTATGAATGATTTAACTACATTCTACCCTTAACTGCTCGCGCGGTGTACTTAGTATGTCATTCGAGAAAGTCTGGACTCACGTTTCTTAATTCATCAATTTAAGGCAGTTTTAAACCAATTCGCACATTTGAAACAGAATTTCTTCTGATCTGAATTTAAATTGTGGAAGGAAATGCCGAAAAATTAACTGAATAATGAATAAATTATATTTCAATAAAAATAATTGATTCTATACAGAAAAAACAAAATTTTTGATAAAATTCGCAACAGGACACCTACACGGAGAGAAAAAAATTTCTAAATGGCAAGAAATGAATTTCTTATATTAAGAAAATCACATTTTAAGTAAACATTTCGCATTTCAATCCCTGAACGATTAACTCAACTCGAAAAATATCATATCAAGTATTCTATACTTAAAGCTAGAAAATCATCATTTTGAATTCTATAGAGAAAACCAGAGTCCCATGATGGTGAAATAGTGATTTTCTAGTTACTTTCTAGTAGTCAGAAAATCATCGCTGGCATCAAGAAAATATTTTTTGTCATTTTCTGAGAACCAGAAAATATTTCTAATCATTTGTGAAAACTAGAAATAGCATTCATCCGTACAATAGAATAATTTTCTACAGTTCGTTCGGTTTAGTTCACTTTGTCGAGTCTTTGGTGACAGTAGTGTTTGTGATAGTAAAATATATAGTGTACTCAAACGCAGCAATTTTTTGCAACTGTTCGGATTTAAAGAGGTAAGTAAAATAAATTTTGTGCTGTAGCCTTTCCGAAAATTCAGTATTCAGTCTTTCGAGGCACCAGAAGTATCATTCCACGAAATTCTCCAAGAATGGCCAGCGTATACTAAGCAAAATGGGCATAGACTGGTAACTTTCTGTTTTATTTTAATTTACAAGTAAATTTATTGTTTTAAATTTAGATCGACATTGACTTCGAAGCCAATTTTCCAAATTGCAATAGCCTTCTAAAGGAGTGGCAGTCATTTGCGGAAAAAATTGTTCCATCCATCCATCGAAATACAATTAAAGGAAACACACCGGGCCACACTATTTTCGCTTGAAAAAGGTATTTAATTAAAAAGTATTTTTTTTAAATGTTGCTATCGAATCTATCTTTATCCACATTTTTTCAGTTGGCTACGAAATCAACAAGCACAATTTAGCCACTACATCATTTTGTCGTACCTACCAGTCAAACTAAAGGCAAAGACAAAAAAAAAATGGAAATACAGCATTGCAGACAGCCAAGACGCCTTCATATTGAAGATCAATACTGTTTCAGATTTAGGAAGAGCTGTGAAATTGCGTAAAGAAAAATATTCAAAATTTGTCCAATTAAAATGTCAGCCATTTATTGTAGTTGTTAATTGTTCTGACACCGATATTTTGAATGCTTACTCGGTAGTTGATGATCATATGTATGTATGAATAAATTAAGAATATGTTTCTTACTATCAAGAAATAAATACTTATTCCATGCGCAATTTTCTTATTTTAATTTACTGGATATAAGAAGAATAAGGAATGAAATGCTCTTTGATTTCTAGGACTAAGAAAATTAGCACTTAATATGAGAATCATACATCTAGCAAAGTATTTTCTCGATTCATGCTCCAACCACTTGAAATGATCTGTTTATCACGTGGACGAGAATCGTTCCCTATTTTCTTGAATTGATAGTCTATTCGATTGAGTTTTAGAACATTTTTCTTTCCGTGTACTTTATTTGTTTTAATAGAAAATACATCTCGAAAAAATTGCTTGAAAATGCGTTGGTGTAATGTTTACTATTTTCGACCATTAAACGAGATTAAAGATGAAAGATTCGTGGGGTTCATTTGATTGGAGTTTTAAAATTCGATTCCCAAATTTTCGTCAAATATTCCTGTTAGATCTATCGAGATTTCAAGTCAAAGTTACTGTTAGTGGAAGAGATTAAACCAATTTCATTTGATGGCGAGAATATTTAGCAATTCTAAAAATCTATCTATGTTTCTTCAATTCTAATCTCAGAGACAATTTGAAACCATTCAATCGGCAATTGTAGTCGCGCCATCGGTAATCTACCTCCAATAATCGTATAAGGTGATATACTGTCAACCGTAAAATCAATGCAATATCCACAAATCCTTTCTAACCACTTGCACTCGTGCCAGTCGAGCATACTTGACTCGTAACTCCTTCGCCATTATTCACCAGCAATTATTATTACTGTCCATGTACTAAATGGATTCGCCCACGCATCCCCTTACTGTCCTTATTCATTGACTCCACGATTGCAGCAGCAATACTCCTACTGCTCGGCTAGACCAGTCGCCTAGGAAGATCGGGGCCGACGTTGGCAGAGGCGCCTCAAAGGCCGGACATTCTTCAGCTTGACACGGTTTGCAGCCCAAGGGTGAATAAATAAATCGGCGCTAATTTCGCGGGGCCATGCCAAACAACATGTTTTTTCTCACGTAAACAAATCCCCAAGCTGAAGAACGACCGAGTTGGAAATTAAGACATGAAAAGCGACAGCGCGTTGGCCCCGGAGGATCCTTTTGAGAAGCGCCAACAATTTCTTATCGGATTTATTACCGTGCAGGCAAAAGGAGGGCACAACCTGTGCTGCGCGTTTCGATCGCGCGAAACGGGGCCCGGCCGGGCATTGCTCACCGAGGCATAAATTGCACGCGCAATTATCATAAATTATCGCACGATGTTCGAAGCGAAGAGCGCCAAAGGCTAGTTAGGACGCGGCAGGTCAACATGGTCCTGATCGCATCCATTTTATGCACTTATGGCGAAAATTTGACGTGAATTGACCAATAAACAGATTGCAATATCTTGATTGGGATCGGTCGCATGCGAGTTCGGTCAAGGCTGCAATCGAAAGTTCGCGCCAAGTGAAAGGATTCTTCCTCGAGAAGTGGGTTGTTGGGGATGAAGTTCACTGCAAGTCAATTTAGCTAACAACAAAAAGATCACCAAAATCCATGATAAATTACAATAAAATTATGGCAAAGGACGGGATTATCGATCTGCTTCACCAATGGATGATTCTAATCAGCAAGACACATGTATTATTATTAATGTGGGCCACAGGATTACATTTGCCACTTTGTTCCCAATAGCAGCATGAAACTCAATTTACATGTAATCTTCTTCTTCCCACAGCACTTACGCCCACTCACCTTTGCAGAACACCCAGAGCGATCTTCATCAAGAATTAACATAAAACGACTTTAAATCATTGTTCGCAATACTCATCAGTCAACCTAGCAGACATCTTAATCAAACAGAGCAAAAGGCCAATTCAGCTTGCAAAAACTGATCGTCCTCCCAGAGCAAAGATGACAGACGATGTCGCGCACCTTGAGCCAATCGATCACCACACCTTCATTCATTCCGACAGGATCATCAAAGTTCCTTTGCATCTATCTTGGCCCATAAATTGCCAGCGCAGCGAGTGATCTATTGCAATGATCTTGTCTCTCACCCTGACAAGATATCCTCTTGAAGATATTGGCGTGCCGCAGCAAGTCAGACTTGTAAATTAAGTCCACAGATACTGTATCCGAGAAGGATTCACTCGAGGAGCAAATGCTGGAAAGATCGATTTGCATGCAAAAAATCTGCAAACAACACTAGCAAAATTAACCCATCGATCACTGGCAGACAACACGGGTATCTTTGTCCCTTCGCACCTATCATGGAGAGCTTAGATGAGCGACGGATGTGTAAAGGTTGTTAAGACATGCGATCAGTCGATGAGATCGCGAACAAGATCAACGAAGATTTGGAAGTGTGATAGGCAAAGGAAGAGTCTCAATCGGTCGATGATATTGTACCTTGAATCAGTAAACATGTTTCCTTTCTTTTTATTTGTTTCAAAATATGAATGAATGAATGAATGAATTTTTCAATTTAACCTTTTCTCTCTCTCTCCCTCAGAATATATAATCGATAATAATTGTTAAATAATTTACAAGGATTTTTGATAGTTTCGTCAATCATAAATCATTAGACTTTCGATTCACATATTTTTCGTGATTTAATTTCGTTTTTTTTTTCGACGCTGTTCGAACTTTTGCGAACACCAACGAACGCATCATTTTTGTTTAAATCCTTCAGCAGTTTTCTCGAGCTATGGCGATAAACTCTCCAAAAAGCCTTGTGGAGGATTAGAGCCTTTGAAAAGTATGTATGAGATTGGTATTAAGTCTATTTAGTAAGCAGCAGCTGTAAGAGAAAATCGGAGACTTTTTCCTGGAATGTTTTTTCAGGGATTTCAAAATTAAGGCGGCATTTAGTCTTCAAATTTTATTACAGGTTTACCATTCATCTCGTAGTAAAATGCACCTGTGGAGAGAAAACTGGAGCTGGACTGACCAAGCGATGACCACGATTTTTTAGGGTAGCTTATGCATATTACTTGAACGTGGATCCTCTATTAATGTTTAACTACATGTATATTGTGTGTTTTAGGAGGACTTTATGAAATCATTCAAAACAAAAGATTTGAAAGCTCTCTGCTCCTAGACGACAAATTTTTGCTCTGCAAATCAGTTTGGAATCTGCGGCTTGTTATTGACGCATCTATGTTGAATCTTGTTTAAGGGGTTATACCTATGTGAAGGCTAAAAAACAAGCCTTTTTCAGGATTTTTTTCAAGGATTTTAAAAAAAAAGCTTTTATAAATAATATATCAGTATAAAGGGCGACTTTTCGGGAGTGCCAAAAAATTTATTTATTTAAAATTCAATACAAAATGGCGGCTGTAGTGCACGTCAAAGTCACTAGTATTTACAAAAGACGTTCCGCGGCCGGACAAGTTTCTCAGCCCCATCTGCATCTGGAACAATATTTTTTTTTTCATAAACTCTATGAGTTTTGCTAGTGAAGTACACACGATAATAGTTTAATATCGATTTTTCGCAAAATGGCGACCATTTAACAAAAAAAAATGCATTTTCGACCAAAAAAATGACTTCAATTGTTTATAACTTTTTTTAAACAAAACCAATCGCTAAAATCGTGTGTACTTCACTAGATAATCATATCAAGAAGCTACAGTTATAACGGCAAGTCATTCGGATGAAAACTGAAAGAGTTTCGTTTCTGGCAAATTTCAAAAATACACTTTCGAGATAAACGCGTTTGAAGTTTCAAAACCTTATAAAGTTGTGAATTTTCAAAATTTTACTATATAAATTTTTTTTAACCTTTACTCTGCTATCCGAGCACCATACAGTTGGCCTTCCAAGACCGTGGATTTCTCCTCCTCGTCCTTTCTTGATGCTAAAAGGCCCCGTCTCGTCTCTTTTACAACGTCGGAAATTGAGCGCTCAGCAGCCTTTATTCGCTCGGCGTCTGTTTCTAAGCAGAAATTGTAAAAATTAGGTCCTGCAGTCAATCCTAATGAGTCTCAAACGAATGGCGATTAGGCGGACGCCTGTTGCTGATCTTGCTGCGCTTCTGCGATGAACTACTTGCTTTACTGCCTTTACGGCCACTGTACAGTTTACTACTCATTTCTAACACTTTTTTATACAAAACAACAGTAAAAATATCAATTAAAACATAGTAATTTAACCTCAAATGCAGCGTCTAGTCGATCGAGTAAACAGAAGCTCTCCTAGCGTCGGTTACGAAGGAACGTGCCCTATACAGTGTATATTAATTACTATATAGTATAAAGCGAGCAAATTTTACGTTTTTCGAGCATTGGAGTTGCTTCAGAAAATTGATTCTCAAAATTTTTCTGAAGTATATTAGTATTAGGACCTTTTTGATTTCAATTCTAGGGATGTCTTAGCATACTTTTAGCCAATAAAAAAATAATTGAAAAAAAAATCACATAGGTATAACCCTTTAACTCCTTTTAGTTTTCCGCTTATTGCTGATCGTTCAACTGTTGCCCGTTTCATGAGTTCCCGATTATTCTCGCTTCCTTCCGATTTTCGATGATTGTCGTGTCATCGAAAATCGGATCAAGAATAAGGAGCACAAATGAGAGTACAAGAACTAACGGCCTTGGAAGGAAGTGAGAATATTCGGGCACTCATGAAACGGGCGGTAGTTGAACGATCAGCAATAAGCAGAAAACTAAAAAGGAGTTAAACGAAATTCAACATAGATGCGACAATTACAAGTCACAGATTCAAAACACAAACATTGCTAGGCACAACTAAAGATCCACGAACCTCGACGGAAAAAAGCGGTATATACGAGGTTGCTTGTGAGGATTGTGACAAGGTCTACATCGGACAGACTATTAGGCCGATCCAAAAAAGAATGCAGGAGCACATCAGAGAAGCTGAACTAGCCATCAAAAATGGAAGGACGGAGGATCATCGGTGGCAAAACATATAACTGAGGAGGGCCACACGATCACATTGTCAAACTCAAAACGTTTGAAAATGGTACACAAACGGTCTAAACTGGATGCGCATAAGAGTTTGATGATAGCAAGAATTCCAGAATCAAATGCTATGTAAAACGCTTGATTGAAAAGTATTTTCATATGCTATTCCTACATTTCGTAGAGTACACGATGATACCAAACAATTTGTATTATTTTGAATGTAGCTTTCTAAATACTATAATTCGTATTATGAAAGATGTAAAAACTTGTCTAAATGCTGTTTAATTGCAGAGCATTTAAAGAAGAATTGCGCCGAAAGACAGCTAAGTGACTAATACCACGTAAAAGTTAGATAAATTTCGATTTGGATGGTTGGAAGCAATGTCGGTTAGTCTGAAACCTTATAAGTCCAGCAATGGTGTCTAGTAAAGGTGTCGATAGTCACGTTAGCAGACAGGAAAACCACTGTCGTAACGAAGACATTACTTGCGTCAAATATACAAAGATGAGTAAGTGACCACGATAGGTGCATATTAAGTCAATTTAGGCATTCGAGCACCCCTTTAAAGGAAGCCATCAAAGAGCAGGATGTGAATCAACCATCATCACCTATTACTCTAATCAATAGACTACCGACCACAACTGGAAATTAAAGCCATTCAATTCAAATGTACTTAAGCCACTAGAAAAAAAACCAACGATGTTTCTAAACTCAACTCTTTTTCCGAGCTCTATTTATCGACAGATACGCAGATTTATTGCCGCATTAACACTACATTCGGTTGTTATTCTGAAAGCATCTTCATTTGCATATCTAAACTTTTTTATTTCTTCTTGGCTTCAAGTGAAAACATGAAAACGACATTGCAGACCACTCAGCATTTTGCATTGTTCGAATTAGAGGTCGGCTAATTGTCATAGGCAGGTGTTTAATTGCGTGCATGTTATAAAATTGCAATAAATCTAATTAATAGCGAAATCTAACAGAGAAAAGCTATTAATATGTGGCGCCTTTTCATCCAATTAAAATTGATTAATAGTATGTTTGACAAATTGCAATCGGCTATTGTGCAAATTCTGCATTTTTATGAAATAATAATAAAACTTGTCGCTATTCATGCATGCCTTCATTGGATTGCCTGTAAGTATCTATGAGATACATTTAGGTGAAAGATATTTGATATTTGGTAGATACTTTTTTGGACATAAAAACTCGGCAAACCGGTTGACGTTTCAATGATGAATATTTTGGAAATTATGTGATGATTTGGTTGGTTTGTTATTTTAATTGAATTAAACTAATTGCATTCATTTATCGTTATTTAATCGGCTCAATGGTCTAGGGGTATGATTCTCGCTTTGGGTGCGAGAGGTCCCGGGTTCAAATCCCGGTTGAGCCCACAGCATTTTACGGAAGCGCAGAATCACAATTTTTTTATGTGTATTCAATAGCCACTAAAAATATATTTCCAATCAATGAAATACTAAATAAATGTTGAAAAGGAAAAAAATGGATATAAAGCTTTGATTTTCAAAATTTACATTTTTATTTTCATACTCCAAAACATAAAGAAATACATATTTTTTATCAACTTTAGATCTTTAAGAGTAAAATTGCGAAAGATGTTTCAAGGGATTATAAGTTAGAACTGCGAAGTCTAACTAAATTAGTTCACATTCAGTGATCTTCGAGACATGCAGTCTATCATAAACTTGCAACTCTGAAATGAGTACCTACCATAAAATATGAAGAATAAAGCAAAGATTGGAATGGAGAAGTTAAGATCATACAAGTATTTCATATGATCTTGTAATGAAATAGATCACTGCCTATTTGCTTTGCTTTTTTCCACAAATCTTTCCCTGCATAAATTTTATAGCAGCCAGGTTCAGCTGTAATTGATCCACCATAAGTGCACGAAGTACTCACCATAATGTTTTTTAGGTGACTTAGCTTTTGATCTAGCTGCAAGGTTCGTCTTCACATCTGCACATAATGCATGATATGAGCATATTACTTTATACGATTCGCATAATGCACTTTCTACTCGGCCACACGATTCGTCGTTTTCACAACAAACATTTGGGTGTCTCGTGTCAGCACAACGAGACGAGACTTAAGGGCGCCAAGGATTTCCAGTTGTAGCCCAAGGTAGCACGGCACATTGCAAAAGGACGCATCAGATTCATAATAATTATTTTCAGTACTTGAATAGGTGAGCATTTGGCGCATTAATTAATCATCAATCGCGTTTTCAGGGGAAAACATTTATACACTGACAGCAACTGGTTAGGTACACACAAATATTTTGAGTTTCCTAGAAGAAAACGGCGCTGCGATCGATTTTGTCTACTATTTTCCTTCCGGAATATCCTTCCTGCTTTAAGGCTTTTTTCCCCATTTCTTTGAGGTTCAACTGATTTCTTTTTTCCATTTTTTTGTATGTTATGTTAACTTTATCAAAACAAAGTCTCACAGAAAAATAAAAGTACACTCACTGTAGGCAGTCCAAAATAGAATAACGTACCTAATCAGTTGCTCCGCTTTTATATGCACATACTTAAATGCATCCAGGTGAACGCTGGTTTGTGTGATTATTCTAGAAATTGCATTTTATGATTGGGATTTCCATAGGCAATAAAACCATTATTGATTTAGTTTGCTACACCTCCCTGACTTCTAGGAAACTCAAAATATTTGGGTGTACCTAACCAGTTGCTCGTCAGTGTATATTTAATTGGTTGTTGATTTGTGTGAAATTGGCAACAAAACTATTTGCTGACCACATTTAATCACATCCTGACAGGATCAAAATTCTTACCTGTTATATCGGTATTAGTCACGGCTTGATCAAGTTATATTTTCATAGAAAAACCTTCTGTTTCAATGTTTACATCTAGCTTAAAAAGCTCATGTTCGTAATCGCGAAAGCAAAAAATAATTTCTTTTTACTATTGCCTATATTTATTTTTAACAGGAGAATTTTTCGCAGGATAAAATAATTAAATACATCCATCCAAAATTTAGATTGGCATTGAGATCATAATCTGATGCACCTAGGTAAAGTGCGAACATAGCTTCGACCATTTTTTTGATTCTTCAATTCAAATTAAACTTCCAAATGTTTTCATTGTTACAAGCATTTCTACTTACAAATTCGAGGCTCTGCAAAAAATAAATTTAATTTCTCTTTTAGTTGCAACGTATTGTCTGTGTCACAAATATTTCCTGATGAATTTTCGGTCAATGGCCTGACAAAAACAGTGTCCAACAAAAAAAAAATCATCTACGCAAAAGCGTAACGAAAAAATGTGTTTGATTGTTTGCAGCAGAGACAAAACAATTATTTTAAATTGCGTTATTGATGTTTCCGCGAAAAATGTTCGCATGCCGTACAGATTTTAGAAGTGATTTAAAATCACTTGAGAACACATTGTCGAATTTATTTGTATTTTGTTGAAGATATTTGCGAAAAAAAAGAAACATTTTGACATTGAAAATTTTGTATTTATTGTTTTTGGCAGAGTGAGTTGTTTAGATAGAAGAATTTAGCTATGAAAAAGCTTATGTTGTTTCTATCAATGTCAGTGGAGATTTAGGTAGAATTAGTATTTTCAGTTAGCAAATTGATCACAGATAGTATTTGATTCAAATGTGAATCTGTGATAACTCCTGGAATCTTCTGCTCGCAAGGAATGCGTCTACTTGCAAGAAATTGTCTTGAATCGAAGCAGTAGTCTCTGGAAAATGTTTCCCTACAGAAAGAACCAACAGAGTAATCACCGGATACGAATCATTAATGAATTGGCCTCAGCGCAAATGCGGTGCTAATGATCAATGAAATTAACACACTAATACTCGCGACATGAAAAATCACTCAAAAACATTCTCATGGAGGGCAAAGAATCCAACCAAGGGCGTTCTGATTGCTTCCTCCCGCAATTCAGGACGCGGCAAAGTTACTTTGTTAACTTGTAAACATTCCTTTCGTTCATCATTAATCTCCTGATGTGGATGGTGTCCTATTGAAACATATGCCATCATATTGTATCCGCGGAGCACCGTGTAATGTCAAACAATATTTGACACAATGAGGGTCCTTTTTTACAAGTGGAATATCCTTGCATTTGTTTTCCAATTCCTGCAGTTAATTACCCTTTCCGTATTTGACTGTGAACTAGGACCCACCGCAGGCATATCACCATTGGCACCGCCAGACAGACCACAGACTAACTATGCATCCTGCGCTGTCACAATTCAAGGGAAACTATTGTTAATGAACATTTCGACACTAGCTGTCCTAACATTTGACTCGAGAACATCGAAAGTAAGCCAAGTCGTAAGACTGTAGGATCAATGATAAATGTTTTGCATGTGGGTTACGTATTAATAGATCGTTACACATTTCGTGGATTTCGATTTGTCTCGTCTGAAACGGACTCAGAAAAAAATAGAACATTTGTTGTCTGATCAATGTGTCTTTGGTACGAAGAACACAACAACTGGGAGGATTATATAAATGCTTTTTGTTTTTGACATAGTTTCAGCACAAGGCTGAGTTCCTCTGGCTTCTGGAATGCCACATGGTGTTGTGAAATAAATGTCCAGTCATTTGTAAGGAAGCTGTTAATCCGAATATGGATGTGACAAAGTCTCTGCGTCGACAGTGAATATCAATTATTGTATGTCACACATATTAATTGAAAATACTTATTAAACAACTAGTTAAAGATTTTAAGAGTTTCTTCATGATCTAGAGAACTCCGCAGATATAGCAGGATTGTGTAGAAAACACAAATTGTTTGAGGTGAAGATTGCAGCTAAGGCAGCAGACACAATTTATCAGACTTCAGGATTTGATTGCAATCAGATTAAGTACAATGGAAATTTGGACACTAGATCACCGAAAGAAAAACCTTCGACAACTGTTCATTACTAAAAAATTTCACATTTAAATTATATTCCGGTTGCATCCAAGACAGTTTTCCGGGTATTGAAATTACAATGTTTCAATAGATAAATTCTTGAATAGAAATTATAAGTGAAACATTTTAATTTTTTTTTTAACTTTTATTAAATTTTTATTAAGTATTATATCTACACTGCTTAGATCTCTAGCTTATGTTAATTCAACTCTTACTTCTAAACATAGTAATAACCTACTCTGACAGTACATTGTAGGCTTTGATAATACAACTCTTACAGCTAGGGGAGTTTACAATAGTTCACTATTGAATGTATGCTCTAATAATTATGTAATTATGTCGCTTAATGTCCAATGCTCATATTTTTTTCCATGTATAGTTGCACACTAGGGTCCAGATAGCTGTTTTGATGGATCGTCTATAATCCTTTTATACCTGGTATGCGAAAGGTACCGCCTCTACACAATGGTGGAGTTGAATGTACTACGGGCTTTATTGGCTACCTATTAGGGAGTTGTAGAGGATCGATGCGCTTCAGTCTTGAGTACGGTGCAGTTTGCAAAATTTCTCTTGCTTTAATATTTGGGTGTTTTTCCAGACGTTTCATATAGTTTCCACTGTATTTTTTAATTTCTTCCTCTACCGTGTTAATACCCATATCGCGTTGAATTATTTTGTTGTTTACATAATTGGGGGCAGCTAGAATTGTTCTTATTATTTTTGTTTGAATTCTTTTTATTAGGCTTAGGTTTGATTTTTTAGTGGTTCCCCATAATTGTATAGCGTATGACCATATTGGTTTCAGCAGAGATTTATACAATTGTATTTTGGTTGCCAGAGTCAGCTTCGATTTCTTGTGGATTAACCAGCGTATTTTATTATAATGTAGGCTAACTTGAGTTCTTTTTTTCGTTAAATGAGCTTTCCATGTTAGTCTTCTGTCTAGATGTACGCCGAGATATTTGACCATTTTAGTTTGTGGTACTTTTATGCCGTTAATTATAACTGATCTGCACGTACGTTTCCTAAGTGTAAATGTGATTTGCTGCGTTTTAGATGCATTTATGGTTATTCCCCTCTTATTGGCCCATTCCACAATCTTGTCCGTTTGGTACTGTAGCTCCCTGGTTGCTGTTAAGGGGTTAATATGGGAGAATGAAATAGCCGTGTCATCGGTAAAAGTTGTAGTTAGTATGTGGCTGCTAGTCGGTAAGTCCGCTGTGTACAGGAGGTATAGGATGGGTCCCAGGACACTTCCCTGGGGAACCCCTGCTCTGATTGGATGTATTTTGCTTAATTGGTCGTTACATCTTACCTTAAAGGTGCGACTATGTAGGTAACTTAGCAGAATGCCTTGGAATTCAGGCGGAAGGTAGCTCCTGATTAGTTGAGCAAGATAATCATGTCTTACTTTATCGAAGGCCTGTGATACATCAAGGAATAATCCAGTACAATATAGTTTTCCCTCCAGTGCGTTCTTTATATAGTTTACTAATCTATGGATTTGCTCAATGGTACAATGCTCGTGCCTGAATCCAAACTGGTGGGCAGGGATGAGATTTTCGGAGTGAAGTATGGGAAGCATTTTATCTAGAAGGAGTCTTTCAGACAGCTTTGATAGTATTGGGAGCAAGCTAATGGGTCTGTATGATTCTACGTTGGATTTGTCCTTTCCCGGTTTTGGTAGGCATATTATTCTAGAATGTTTCCATTGGTCCGGAAAGTGGTTGACACGAAGTATAGCATTGAATATATGAAGGATTGCCATTTTACCTCCAGGGGGTAATTCTTTGATCATCTTACCAGTGATTTGGTCGTGTCCTGGAGCTTTGTTGGGGTTTATATCATTGAGTTTTCTTAGGAATTCAATTTGTGAGAATCTGATGGGTTTGCTAAGTACCAGCTTAGATTCCTCGGTGAAGTCGTCTTGTACTTAATTGTTTGTTGTTGCGCTGAAGACGTTGGACAAGTGAGCTGCGAAGGCTTCCGCTTGCTCGGATTGGTTTTTGACCCAATTACCCGATCTGTCCTTGATGGGAGTTATTGACAGGGCTGGCTTCTGTATTCTTCTCACGGTCCTCCAGATTGAATAATTGGTGTCTGCTCCCACCGTTAAGCTACTTACAAATGTGTCAATTTTTAACTTCCCAGTTCCCTATGGGAAGTTATTGTAATGGGGTCGATTTTGCGAATCCCAAATTTTGACATATCTCCACGTTTAAAGGTCTCTAGAATCCAAATCCATCGTTTTTAGAGAGATGTCTGTGAGTGTGTATGTACGTATGTGCGGATGTGCGTTCGGAATAATTTTTCGTCTCGATTATCTCAAGAACCAAAGATTGGATTGACGTGGGACCGGTTTTAAACGACGCGTAATTACGTAACTTAGAACTGAATGACTTTTCAGCAAAATCGGTTGGGCCGTTTTTTAGTTAGGATGAAAAAACTGAAAAAATGACTAAAAATTGCTTATTTTTAAACTGTTAATACGCACTATTAATTCGTGCAGATACCAAATACCTTCATAGTAATGTTGTTATTATTGTGCGTTTTAGCAAAATTGTGATCAAATTTGTAAAAAATGTTATTTAAAAAAAGATTAATTTATAAAATTCCAAACTTATATTATCAGGTTTGGGTGAATGGGAGTAGAGACGCTAATGCAGTTAATAATTGGATATTGTTATAAATAATTTAATATTGTTAGTAACAATTAAATAATATTAGTTATAATCTGATATTGTATATATAAAGTCAATTATAATTATACAGTAACGGTCAAACATTCTTAATAACGAATGATTATTGTAAATATGTAATAAATAAATACCCTCAATCATAGTTGTGGATTCTGGAGAACGAAGTGAAGGACAAGAAGGATGACGAGGACGAAGAGGACGAGGTTGCCGAGGCTTTGGTAGAGGATGGCCAGGTGGTGGAGACGTCTTCCTCTACCAAAGCTTTTATGGTTAGATAAAATATTGATAAAAATAATAACAGTAATTATATTAATTTAGAATAATAATGCTTAATAATAGTAATTATTAATAACAGCAAATTATAGCTTTTTATTCACCCCACTGGGAAGTTAGTCGTGTGGGCCTCAAGGGTCGCACTTAGACCACATTTTTTGGTTTTTATCAATAGCTAGCACTTTTTTGAGTTCTTTAGCGGCTTTGTTTAGAGACGCCTTCGCCTTGGGGGAACGGGTCTTTTGCCATTCTGCTTTGGCTTGGCGTTTTATTTTGAGAAGATGAAGTATTCCAATATTAGATCTTGATTGAGTTCTGTCTTCGTGGTTATTGTTTTCAGGGGTGGCTATTATCGCACAATCTGTGATGGTTGCTGTTAGATCGAGTAGTGCGTGCTCTATATTTTCTGCCGATCTAAGTTTTACATGAGGACAGTAGCGCGTCTCGAACTTCATTCTAAACTTTTCCCAGTTCGTCGCTCGATTTGCAAGGACAGGTGAATTATGACAAGGAGTCGCATTGCCACATATGTTAACTATGGTTGGTGAGTGGTCCGATGAGAGGTCATGGGACGTTTTTATGGTGATGCGCCTGCAGTCGAAATTTTTAACTACGCCGGAATCAATTAGGTCTGGTGTTTTTTGTTGATCTGTTGGCCAGTATGTTGGACAGCCACCCGATATGCACTGCAGTTTATTGTGGAGTACTGATTCGAGGAGCTGTTTGCCCCTTGGTGAAGTCAATCGTGAGCCCCAGTGTGGAGATTTGAAGAATTCATCGAATTGCTTCTTTTTGATTTTAAATTTAGGAGGACAATAGGTGGCAGCGATACAAATTGACTTGTTGTTAACATATATATTAATAGCTGTATAGTGAATAAAATGTGTTTGGTTGCATGAGAGCGGGAAATGTTTAATTCTGTGCTTCAGAACGATAGCTGACATTTTAAATGATTGTTCAATTTTAGTATCAGCTTTGACAACAACAAAAAGATCAAAACCGTACGACTTTCAGAGCAGAATAACAAACAAAACAAAAATTGAAACCTTAAATATAATTTGGCATTATTGTATAAACAACGTAGTCGCAAAATATAAGACAATGGCAGGGATCAGGGTTGTTTGTTTTAAAACCAAGCAGTTACCTTAATTATTTGGGTAGGAAACTGCAGACGTTTTTAATTGCAGGATTTAATTGTATATTCAATATCTTTTATTATTTTTATAGCCAAAGCAAGCACACAAGACTTTCAATCAAAATCTCCGTAGAATGATATCGTGGATTTCATCAAGGCCAAAAGATTAGACGAGTAGTGCTGAATTGACTAAGCGACTAACTTTTTGGCGCGGTATTTGGCTCTAATTTTCGATCTGGCATAGCTGGATTTGTTAAGAATCCATTTGTGTCAGATCCTGAAGATAATTTCAAAAAAATCCTAGCTAGGCGACATTTTACAACTTTCCGAACTGCTCAAAATAAGGGAACTAACTAAACATGAAGTTGTCTCACTGACTGCGTGCGCAAGGATTACAAGACAATCGACAGCGCAGAATTCGCGATATTATTTTGGTAGAAATAAAACAACAGTATATCGACACTTTTAATTGTCTCAAGATTTGTCGAAATGGTTGAATTTTTTCAACGTTGACTTAATAATCTGACAACCCAACAGATTTATTTTATTTCAGTACATTTCCTCAGTTTTCTTTTATAGGAAAACACTGAATTTTTTTCTATTCGATATAAGAACATGTTTTTCCATGTTCCATGTTTTTCTTGAGGTCCATGTGAACATGTATGTATGTACAGAGTGTCTCAAAAGAAAGTTTACATTTGTTGTCAGAGCGTAATGTGAGAATATAAGACAATTTCTTGGTGCTAGAACTGCAAAACTTCTCTGGGTTTAACCAAAGAACATGGAACACGTCCAATACGGCATTGCCCAGAGTACGTGAAATTTTCCCTGGAAAATTAATCTCCAGGAGAGACGACATATACTGGTCTCCACGCAGTCCTGATTTGACTCCTATGGCCTTTTTTCTATGAGGTTGTCGCAAAGCAAAAGTTTATAACAGTAAACCGACTTCTATGGCGCATCTGAAAGAAAATATTCGCTACGAAATCGGAGCCATCATTGAGCTGCCGAGCCGCCATGAAAATTCTACCGTTCGACTAAATGAATGCGACGATTTTATTTTTAAGAAATAAATTCCCAAAAAATGAACTTTAATAATTAATAAAAAAAATTACAGACATTTTATTTTTATTTTATCGACGCAAAAAATTTAAACTTATTTTTGAGACACCATGTATATAAGATATAAAATAATCATGAGTAAATGTAGAAGAAATCTTTTAACTACAAGTGGCTACAAATCATTAGCTGCTCTCCCCTGTATTTTTTTGCAAATCCTGCGTACGTCCATTACTACTCTTAGTAGCAACAATAAGAACTCATAGAGAAGTGAAGTTGAATAACATTATTCGTGTCATCCATGAATTCATTGTAAATATTAATTGGTTATCGTTGTTGATAAATACTCTTAAAACATCTGTTCTTAAAGCATTAATTGTCAATAGTGCAAATCAAATCAACATATATTTTTTGATAAAATTGTTTAATTTCAACGGGGCATATAATTTAGCATAATTGTGCATTCTCTATCAGTAATATAATGCTCATTATAAATTTAAAAAAATGTGGTCTAAGTGCGACCCTTGACGCCCACACGACTAACTTCCCAATGGGGTGAATAAAATACTATAATTTTCTTTTATTATTAATAATTACTATTATTAAACATTATTATTCTAAATTAATATAATTACTTTTTTTTATCAATTTTTTATCCAACCATAAAAGATTTGGTAGAGGAAGACGTCTCCACCACCTGGTCATCCTCTACCAAAGCCTCGGCAACCTCGTCCTCTCCGTCCTCGTTATCCTTCTTGTCCTCCACTTCGTCCTCAACCTCGTTCTTCATTTCGGCTTCGGAATCCACAACTATTATTGAGGGTATTTAATTATTATTTACAATAATCATTCGTTAATAAACTGTTAAAAACAACAACGATAACTTCCTTTGAAGTGGATATTTTATTTTTATACAAACATATGTTTCGATAGCTACTTGCTACCTTCATCAGTGCTGTATCGTTACTAAATTTCAAAGTCTGTGATGCCTATATATACCTAACATAAGTGGATACAATTAAGGGATATAGGTAAGCCTAAGTTTAAATAATGATGAAAGGCAGTTGCCTGTATCGGTGTTTAATCTGTTCGCCACTGGTTCCTTGTTGATAAAAAGGCTTTCGTAAGGGTCCAATTTTGATGGCTTGGAGACTTCCTTGACCACTTCTATATGCTCCTTCGATATCTCGTGGTGGCTCTCAATGATGTGTTTCGCGATCGCTGACTTCAATCCTGTTGATTATTTCGGCCCTCTCGCACTAGTTCGGCCTCCCTTAGATGTTCCTAGAGTCGTACCCCCACTAGTCGCTTCGTTTGTCCTATGTACGTCTTAGAGCAATCAGGGCAGGTCACCTTATAAATACCGCTTTTCTCCCATAAACTTTTTGGATCTTTATGGCTACCTAGGACCGTTTTCAGCTGTGCATATCTACTAGAGCCCACGCTTTCTATATTCCATCTTTTCAATATTCGTTGAATATGTTTGAACACTGGGGTGTAGGTGACTGCTGCTCTGTGTATAGTGTTCGGTTGTATTGCTAGTTTTGTAAAGTTTTTGAATCGATCTTTCTTTTCTTTCTTGTTTACTATTTGCTGGATATCGTTTCCGGTGTAGCCGTTCAGTTCTGCTGTAGTTTTTATGTACGCAAGTTCCTTATTGAATCTATCGTTGCTTAAAGGAACGGTCAGCAATCTATGTACCATGGAATGGTAAGCATCCATTTTTTGCTGCATAACATGCCTTGATGACACCGGTATCGTTCGTTGTGTTGCTGTTGGCTTTCTATGGATATCGTATTCTAGTCTATTGTTCTCCCTAATGATCAGTATGTCTAGGAATGGGATTCGGCTGTCTGTTTCCACTTCCATACTGAATTGTTCCTATTTATTTTGTTGATCGCTCCTAAGATGTTTTCTAGGTCCTTCGTCTTCACTACCGCAATAATGTCGTCGACATATCTATGCCATATTCTGGGCATAATTCCTTTTTCTTGTATTTCATTTTCAATGGAAGTCATGAATATTTCGGCTATTAGTGGGGAGAGTGGATTACCCATCGCTGTGCCTCTTGTTGTTTTGTAAAATTTCCCTCGAAATGTGAAGTAATTTTCACTCATACAAAGAGTTGCAAGCTTGATGTATTTTTTCACATTTCTCCTTATTGCCGCTGATGAATCGTTTTTGAGTAACCACTTTTCGAACTCATACAATGCTTCTTTTACGGGTATACTCGGGAATAGCGCTTTTACATCGAACGAGACTAGGAATTCATCTTTATCGATGGTTCCGCAATCTTCAAACTTAGCTATCAATTCTTGGGAGTTCCTCACCGATCGCGGAACCTAGGCGCTACCTATTCTTTTGCACTCCTTAACAAGCCATTTCGCAATTTTGTAAGTCGGGGAATTTATGTCCGCTATTATTTCTCTCATTTCACTACCCGGCTTGTGGATTTTTGGTTGACCTCTGATTCTAGGGAGGACAGGGTTTGGTACTCTTAAAAGACCTGGATATTTGATAATTTCTTTGCACTCTTTCAGTGCCTTTTCCACTCTTTTAATAGAGTCAGGTAACGGATCGTTCCTTAATTGGAAAAATCGTCCACTCTCCAGCTTTTCTATTATTGCTGCGTTGTATTGTTCTTTTCCCATAATTACCACATTATTTCCCTTATCCCTTAGAAAGCGTGGGCTCTAGTAGATATGCACAGCTGAAAACGGTCCTGGGTAGCCCTAAAGATCCAAAAAGTTTATGGGAGAAAAGCGGTATTTATAAGGTGACCTGCCCTGATTGCTCTAAGACGTACATAGGACAAACGAAGCGACTAGTGGGGGTACGACTCTAGGAACATCTAAGGGAGGCCGAACTGGTGCGAGAGGGCCGAAAACAATCAACAGGATTGAAGTCAGCGATCGCGAAACACATCATTGAGAGCCACCACGAGATATCGAAGGAGCATATAGAAGTGGTCAAGGAAGTCTCCAAGCCATCAAAACTGGACCCTTACGAAAGCCTTTTTATCAACAAGGAACCAGTGGCGAACAGATTAAACACCGATACAGGCAACTGCCTTTCATCATTATTTAAACTTAGGCTTACCTATATCCCTTAATTGTATCCACCTATGTTAGGTATATATAGGCATCACAGACTTTGAAATTTAGTAACGATACAGCACTGATGAAGGTAGCAAGTAGCTATCGAAACATATGTTTGTATAAAAATAAAATATCCACTTCAAAGGAAGTTATCGTTGTTGTTTTTAACAGTTTATTAAAATAAAGTGGAAAATAGTCCGAGACATATAACTTTTTGATTAATCATACGTTATTAAGAATGTTTGACCATTACTGAATAATTATAATTGACTTTATATATATAATATCAAATTATAACTGATATTATTTGATTGTTATTAGCAATATTGAATTATTTATAACAATATCCAATTATTAACTGCATTAGCGTCTCTACTCCCATTCACTCAAACCTGATAATATAAGTTTCGAATTTCATAAATTAATCTTTATTTTTTTTTTGAAATCACATTTTTTACAAATTTGATCACAATTTTTCTAAAACACACAATAATAACAACATTACTATAAAGGTATTTGGTATCTGCACGAATTAATAGTGCGTATTAACAGTTTAAAAATAAGCAATTTTTGGTAGTTTTTTCACTTTTTTCATCCTAAATAAAAAACGGCTTAACCGATTTTGCTGAAAAGTCATTCAGTTCTAAGTTACGTAATTACGCGTCGTTTAAAACCGGTCCCACGTCAATACGATCTTTGGTTCTCGAAATAATCGAGACGAAAAATAATTCCGAACGCAAATACACACTCACAGACATCTCTCTAAAAACGATGGATTTGGATTCTAGAGACCTTAAAACGTGGAGATATGTCAAAATTTGGGATTCGCAAAATCGACCCCATTACAATAACTTCCCATGGGGAACTGGGAAGTTAGAAATATTTATTAATTAATATTGAATTCTATTTATATCTAAGAATATTTTAATAAGCAAAGCGATTTATTTCTTATATTATCAAGTGTACAATTATAAATATCAAACCATTCAGAGTTACTATTACAAATTTCAGACAATCTGATAGTTTGTTTTTGGCCAATTAGTAAAGTTGGATAATCAAAGAGAAAGCCGTTAGTTCTTAATACTCTCTAGGTGGACCATAAAATTCGAATTTATCTAGAAGCTCGATGCAGTCTATACGATTTGTAAAGATCTTAAAACAAAGAGCAAATCTGCTTTATCTCTAGCTGAATCCAAAGTTGAAATCGAGAATCTTAAATAAGTTCTGGAAAAATTATGATCATCAAAATTCAATGGGTTCCCAGTTTTAAAAGCAGCATATCTTAAATATAATATGTTAACTGCATCAAGTTTTTTTATCTGTTCATTCATAATTCATATTAAGTCAACCTCTTATACTGTGCACATTTTGGTACAGAATATTAAGATTTGTGGGGCTGACTGATTCCTATTCGGACGCAGTGTTCCCCGGAGAATGCAGATTGGATGCATTATTAGAATTTTTTGGCCCATCCATGTCAATAGTTGGCACACCATTTGCGTACTTGATATAAATGTCTTTCTCGCCTTTATCCTAACGAGCTTGAAGTTCACGCATAGCTTTAGTTCGGTATTCTCTCTGCTCGGGAGTTAAATCACCCGAAATGATCAACTGGTCGTTGCAATTTTTTTTATGATGGAAAACCCAAAGAACCAAGTCGTTGGATGGTAAAATAACTTTGAGTGGACGTATAGCACCTAACACGTATTTATTTCCTAAACGATAGACTTTAATGTCATTTGACGGAAATGGCACTTCTACGGCACCATTCTTAAATAAATCCATAAAAGCTTTAAGATCCGCGGACGCCGCTTTTTTAGAGTCTGGCATATTGTAAACAATGATATTATTTTCACGATATTTTCTGTTTTTTTTTCACCGATAATTTCTTCCAACATACACGCATTGTCTTTTTCGAGTAAATCGATTCTTGCTTCGATATCAAAGATCCTTTTATTGAACGCAACTGCAGGAGAATCCATCTTTTTCTCAACTATATCAATTTTATTCGAAATTAACTTGTATAAGATCTTCGAATTGTTATCCATTTCATTGAACTCGGCTTCCGTTACTTGATCACTAACAATACCCAATCCATCATTCATCACTTGCCGCAGCAATCAAAGTGCCACAGTAGGCCTTATAAATACCGTTGCTATCAGGTTTAGCGCTCTCTCCGCAAGAACGATGATAATGTGCATTACATTTAGAGCATTTATCAGCATCCTCGCTCAAAGTGGCTTTTTTTGTCGGACACAAAAAGCACTTGAGAAGCATAGTAATTCTGCACTACACTACATACACTTGCGAGCAAAGACAGAATTGTAGGGTAAACCAAATTGCAATTATTTCTAAGTTATTGATAAGAATAAAGATCAGTTTCATTTCGAATTGATAGGATCAATTCCACTTTATTTACTTAATCAAATTTGCACTTTGATAAATAATCTTTACGGCGCAAAAACTACAGAAACTGGGGAGCACACTTTATAACGTGTTACTGATAGGAACACACTTTACTATTCATAAATATAATTTAAATAATAAAGAAATTTATAAAAAAACAGCAGTGCTAAAATTAATAATTTTTTTTCAAATTATGTAAACGGTAATAAACGTCGTTTGACACACCAACAACGGCAATATAAGGTGTAATTCGCAAGATATAATGGGTGAGACAGAAGTGACTTCGGATGTTGCAAAATAAAAAAAAAAACACCGAACCGAAGTTAATCAAAATTTAAGCAGCGCGTTACATAGTTCATACGCTCCGATTGGCACCTCAACAAATTGAATACGACTTGCACTTTGTCAGATATCATCATGGAAACTCGTTGGTAACTATGCACAGGTGGGGCTTCCTTTTTGGATATATGTGTGTATATATGTGTGTAAAATCAACGAATCAAGATATTTACAATCGATATTTATTTTTCGGGATATTTATTGAAATTGTGGATTGATAAAGAATTTTAAATTTGACTTCAGAAACAAAATTCCAAAAACTGGGATATTCGTTTCAAATTTCCAACAGCGATTGTTTCCTGGATTTCTTTTTAATTTTCGTCGGATTTTTGATTTTATGGAATTTTATGAGAGAAAGAAGACAACGTGGGAAAACTTTGCAGACTTTTATTAACAGATTGAAGTCTGCTAATAGAGAATGTCTGATAACTGAAATCATTATGCGTAAAAAAAATGTTCTGCAATAAATTTCAATTCAGCTGCATTTAGAAGTTACAAAGCTGTTAAAAGCGAGACATTTTTTGCAATGTTGATAAACGAACGTAGTAATGTATGTGCAAGTAAGTAGTTTGTAATTTGCTGCAAATTAAGGGGTATGGCCACTGTAGCAGGTGCAAAATCATGTGTTTTATTAATATATTTTTTTATATGGAAACTTTATTTATTTATAAAAATAATTATGAGTACATAAAACGAGAATATCGGAAAATCGGAAAAAAATTTATAAACGCATTTTTCATACAAAATGGCTGATTTTTGGTAGCTCCATTCCGAGGTGTTTTTTTAAAGCGCTCCGCGGCCGGACAGCCACAATTTTGAACCTAGAACAAAACAAAAAAAAAATCCGTTGAACAACATCACAATACCTGAGGAAAATTAGAAATATTGATTTTCCGGCAAATGGGAAGCATTTGAAGTGAAAACTCTTTTTATTCGAAAAAATCGTCATATAATGCAAAGTTTTTGATCTATAAAAAATATCAGGTACTTCTTCGCGAAATGCAATTATAAATATGTGATTAAAATTTTTAGTCTATCGGATGAAAATTGTTCGAGTTCTTTTTCCGGCCGATTTGAAAAACACCTCGGAATGGAACTAAGAAAAGTCGGCCATTTGGTTTGAACAATGCGTTTATAAATTGTTTTCCGATATTCCGATATTGTAGTTTTATGTACTTATAATTATTTTTATATATAAATGAACCTTCCATATAAAAAATAATAATTAAAAAACACATGATTTTGCACCTGCTACAGTGGCCATACCCATTATTCAAAGCAGGGTTGCCAAGTTCGGGGTTTTCACCCCCATTTTGGAGTATTTTACATACCTTTGGGGAGAAATTGGGGGTCAGCTAATTATATTTTTATTTTGAGGGTGAAATGGGGTTTTTATCAAATTAATCAATTGTTTGCAAAATGTAATTGGAATCTGATTTACTTATTGCACACTAAAAATAATTTTTATTGTGCCATTCGAAACTTCATGTATTGGCATTTCCAGCAAATTATCATGGATACCATGGGATTCATGAATGTGAGGCAGAAATTCCTGGGATTCCCCTGATGGGCAAAATCAAACGACAAATGTATGTAGGCAAACAGCCTTCAGATTATAAAATTGAAGTCCTTTAAATTTTGAATAAATTTTTATAGATTTATTGTTTTAATTTAAGAATATCATTTAATTTTACATATTTCAATTCATTACACATGCAACTCCAAAAATATCATAAAAGTTTTTCTTTAATTTCATTATGCTGCTACTTGTGTTAGTTTTAAGTCTCGAAAGTATATTTGTTCTATTTTGACTTTAACTCACTATGAAATACAGATGAAAATTTTCTTGTTACAACATTTTTTTTTTGCTAATTATCAATGTTTTTTGTATGAACTTTGTAAAACAGATTGCTCTCAAATTATTTGGGTTTTTTTTAAAAGAATTTCGTCCGATTTGGAGTTTTTATCGAAGTTTTTGGGGGCGAAGAGTGAGAAAAACCTGATAACCCTGAATCAAAGTAACATTTCTTATTGTCACGAGAGGAAAATGACAGCAATACTCCGTGCTTATTATTTTCTATGCAATACATCCCGTAGTTTTTAATTATAACCTTCAATAATTAAGTCAACAACCCGAGCCTGTCTATAATGTCGCTAAAATCCCTGAACTCCAAAAGGAACTTTTCAAATCCAAAGAATTCTTCTAGAGAAAACAATCCGACATCCAGCATCCACCAGATCAGCTGACTGTCAAAGACCGCTTATCAACAACAATCTTCCCCTTCCGATTGTTTACATTTGCCAGCTCCCACGTGCGACCGAGACGACCGCATCGGCGACCATGCTCCATCCTCCTCTACGTACCTTCAACTTTTTCACGTTCAAGGCATGCAGCGGTTTCGATTTCACGTAATTTGCCGCCGTCACGGCCACCAAACTGCCCGCCACGAGCGCCAAGCACTTGCCGCCGTCCTTCGTTAAGAATCTGGTGCCGCGAAAGTAACTGTAACGGCGCTCGAACTGCCGAAAATTATGGAAAAGGACGCGACCACGATTTGACAGTCGACCGACGGACGCCATTCTTAGCGGGGAACTCGGCTCCAATCTATTTCGAGTAGAACCAGCGCGTGAATCAGGGGAGGGAGTTGAATTCCACTTTGTTTCCATTGGAATGTGTTGGTTTCAATGGTGAAAGAAGAAGAAAATTTTTTTCACATAAATGAGGGGAAGTTCGAAAGCGGCACGTGGTTGGATTAAATTTCGAAAATACATATTTCAGTTGGTGGAAGGTGGCTTGCGTCACGGAACAGCTGATAAAGGGGACGGAGAAGTCATTTCGGCACTGTTAGTTAATAAAGAATAGTTTAAACACGGAGGAAAATGTACGAATTAAATAAAAAACAAGCCGCGAAGTGCGACCCTTGAGGTCCACACAGTCAAATTCCCAGTAATATCTACATAAACATTAAAAATATTAAACACAATAATAATTTCGAAAATACTACTACTTTAAGTAATAATAATGAGAGGTATTCATAGCAGTAACAGGAATGAGTTCATATTAACCAAATCATCTACGGGAGTATCCATTAATTACGTAAGGCTTTTGGTGGATGCGGGTAGATTGATTTGATCAATCAATCGGTGGGGACCTTTTCTACCTTATTTGTTATTTTCACATGGATGCTTGAAGGACAAAAGTGCGCTAGCAAAAATGAATGCAGTTTTTGTTATAAACCCACTGTAGAGATTTTGTCGCATGGTGGCCATTTTGAATAGTTGCGTTCAAAATTGCCATGACTTGAGAATAATCACTAAATTGATATTTCTTCACGATCTTACATCAATGAGATTAATAATTACTTTATACATTCAATTGATAAATTTTGAATATGCAGTCAAAAATAGGTTCAATAGCATGTAAAAAGTAAAATGTTTTACAAATGATAATGGAGGAAGTAATTGAAATCTTACGATTACTAAAGAATGAATCTACTAAAAACTACAATTTTTTATTTGATGAGAGCTTTTTAAAGCATATGATCTTGCAAAGTATTGAGTATAAAACATTTTACCATTCAAAGCGTTGATTACCACAAATGCAAATTTGATTGAAATTTTGATGGTTTTCAAAATTTAAGCAGTTTTTTTAATTAAAAGACTGTAAAAACTATCAAAAATCTGCTCCAATTATGCAAATATTTTAAAACTTTGATTGAATTTACAACAATTTCTTAAGAATAAAAGATATAAAGTAATATCATTCGTCTGAACCCTCTTTACATGGTAACTGTGAATTACTTTTTATTTTTAATTTAGTTTTTTTCAGAATCATGGAAAAAAGTTTTGCTCGTTTCTCTTCAAAAACTGATAAGACTTTATAAATTTTATAAACATTTATTACTGTGTTGTGCAAATCAGGTTAAAAAAATATTTTTTATGAAAAAAAAACTTAATTTTTCGCATTTTCTTCTATTATATTCAAAAAAAAAAAACGCCTGAAACGAATTTGTATAATGTTAAAAAAATCAAAAAAACGTTAATACACGTCGGCTGACACCTTAATGCTGCAAATATTATATCTAGTTCGTGAGATCTAGTGAATGACAGAAATGACCTTGAAGGTCATGATGACTGTTAATGACTTTTTATTTTTTATTTAATTTTTTTTTGTAATCATAAGTAAAGATTTTCATGATGTTTTTACAAAAACTGTTTGGAGTATATAAATTATATAAACATTGATTACTTCGGATTGAAAATAAGGTTTAAAATTTATTGTTTTTGAAATTTTTTTTTAATTTTTTGCACTTTATTTTTAAAAATTAAAAAACGGCTCCAACAAGTTTTCTGAAAACTTGATAGAATCACATAAATGTCAATACGCGTTGATTGACATCTTAATCAAGGAAATCATACGTTTGGTTCGCGAGATATAACGCATGACAGAAATGATCTTCAAACGGGCAAAACAGCGAACCCCCCGACCGAAGTTTCCCAAAAACTAATCAGCTCTTAAGATTGCAAAGACGCTTCGATAGACACCTTAACAAAGTCGATACAACTTTGTTTACGTGAGTTTTGCTCGTAGAAAAAGAGTGTCCACGAACGTACAAACGTACGTACGTACGTACTCACACACACACACACACACACACACACACATACATCTCCCTTTTTAAAAACACTTTATATATACTCTATAGACCTCAAAACGTAAAGAAATGTTGAAAATTTCAATTTCGATTTTCGAGACGATTACAAGAACTTCCCATATACTGGGAAGTTAATAAATAAAATATTTAATGTGGATACATGTGCATTGCAAGTTAATTGAAGGGTGCCTGGAACATACGCGAAGCTTCCAAATAAAACATGAATTTTTGAGATGCGTCATGTGAGTGTAATTGTAGAAATTTCAACTTCAAATTTTACAACTGATAAATCTTAACTAAGATGGCAACGAACGTATAAAGCATTCCACCATGATGAAAATTGACTGCGTATTTAATTTAATTAGAAACTAAATATCTCAGACCCCGATTCACGGACATCCATGAATGCGAGTTTGTTTGAGGTGTTTTTATTTTTGAGAAGAAACTTTATGTAGAAAGACTATCATTACGAATTGTTAATTAATTCAATTTGTTGTCTGTGCTAATTTAAAAATTAACTGCATAGCCAGCTTCATACGAGAATCTTAAAGGTTCTTATCCTCCCGCAGCTAGGTTCCAGTGCCGTACCAATCTTCTGTGGTATCACAATGGGCTTGTCGTGGCCTAAGTGAGGCATGTGACTACAACCAATCAACCAGATTCCGGATTTAAATTTTAAAAAATGTCCACCTCATCATACTGAACATTATAATCTCTATGTAGTTTCCAATATGAAAAATTTTCAATGAAACTTTATGCCAGTCACTATACAATACAAAACCAAACAGACAATAAATTAAATTAATTAACAGGGCATCTGCTTCGCAATTTTCCGGTATATCGCTATGCGTCGGTATAGGATCACTTCGTAGTGAAGCGATATCTCGTTCAGTTGGTGTAAAAAAAATTCCCAATGCAGTCGGAGTTGAAGGATTCTAAACACTATCCACACTGATACTAAGGATTTGGGAAGTACTAAGCATTTTATATAAACAACAATTGATGCAAGATATGTGGACGGACAGAGGTAAGGCTAGGGTAGTTTTAGTCGATAAAAATCCTGAATGCTGAAGAACAGAGGCTGATCGGTGTCTTTAGATTTCTATCTTCTAAAGTCTTAACTGGGGTATATAGTATATGTATTTGCAAATTCAAAATGATTCAACCACACTAAAATGTGTTAATTGAAACTGGAATATGCACTTTTAAAATTGCTGGAGTGGTTTCATGATAATCAGGCTAATCGGTTACAACTGTTATACCCAAAAACATTACGGCATAGTACGGTGAGATGTTGGTACAAGGATTTCAAACACCCAAAACATGTTAAAAGCGTGGAACAAATTTTTTTTATCGAAGAATAGATTCGCCTTAGCATCTATACAAATCGCAGATGTAGCTGAACATGTATAAAAATTTGGTATAGACAAGGGTCAACAAATAAAATAACCGTAAGAGAAACTCCAGTCTCTTTTCATATCGAGGTATTTAACCTTTATCAGGTTTTCAAATAATAATAGTAATTGATAGCGCAACAGCCAAATTGGGCCAAGTGCTTGTGGTAATGTTAGAGCTACTTCATTATTTCACCAACGGATCTTCATCTCCTAGGGATCAAGCAGTTAGTGATTATTGCCCTGATTAGACTCAGGAGCTCATTTACAGCTGAGGGGCTAACCGGCATCAAATCCCATTTCCGAACACTACTTGTCGCCAATCAGTCTCGAATCTGGTACTCGCTACATAGGATGCAGATCCTAGGTCAAATATTATGTGCGTTAATTTCAATCCGCACAATAGTAGCTTCGGACAATATTTTTGGAAATTTATCACATTCATGAAGTCCTAATTTGCACAGATTTTCTTAAATCCCGGTAAAAAAATGTTCAAGCACTCGGAATTAATCTAGAAAACTAGCTGTAGTGATTTTCTTGTATAAAGTGTGCGCAACAATATTGATGAGCCTCTCATTTAATAGAACGAGAAGTGGCACTTTTGAATAGAATAAAGCGAAGAATTTTAAAAAATAAGGAAGGGATCAGGAATCATTTTATGTTTTTCGTCGATTTACCTGCAACGGAGCTTATGGCACTACTAATTTCTACTAAAATTCCTAAATGATGCAGAAATAACTAGTTTGCTTTAAACCAGAATCTGTAATTTTTTTTCGAATTGTTTCACGCGTCTTAGTACCGCAATTTTGCATATAAAAGAAAGAATATTACTGTTCTGAATAGCTGATTCTATTTCCAGAGGAAAAGGAAATCATCTAGATAACAAATCAGTTGATCTGAGACATGACATCATCTGTAATATTCATATAGGACCAACAGATTTGTTGCCACTTAGTGTATGTTCTCCAGGGAACACGTCAAATATTTTGAAATACGGGATGACATCATGTTGTCCTGCACAAGTTCTATTAGATCATACTTATTGCCTTGGACGGTGCTAAGTCCAACTGAAATACTTTACACCCATTTCAGATTCGAGCCAATAAATTATTCATAGAAATTCAAATTAAAGAGTTTGCATTCAATCGCCAATAAATATTTCAACATCACTTGTCCCACTTAATTCATCACAATTCGTGCGACCTGCAGGTTAATCCCCAACTAAATTATCCTTTCGCGGTGGTGCGCAGACACGGCCCAGACCGGCTTGGAGCTCCCAACAACCCATTCCCATTGATACTCTCGGACATGCATTACTCTGCACCTTATCGCGGCGAAGACACCTCGAACATGTTCATGCGTCAAAGGCTTATCCTTTTCCGCGCGCGATAGTCCCAAACCAGCCTCGTACAAGATCCCGTCCAGGTGGAATTCATAAATCGTGGTTGCAAGAGGTGCGCACAAATGGCGGGAGGGAGGACCTGGCAGTAGCGAATTGCAGGTGGGACTGGACTGCAAATCAAAAGCCGTATCTCATCGCGGGACGTGATAAGAGATACATGAAATCCCGGAGATAGTGTGGCAAATCCCATCCGCGGGAAGCAGCCGCGCATCCCCAGCAATGTCGAGAAACGCGAAAAGGAAAGAATCTGCAATGAATTACTGGCGTGGATTGCGTTCCGATGAAGACGTTTCCCAGCCCAACTGTTGGAAAATTAAATTGTATATCATCGATTGTGGCGGAGCTCATTGAAAAGAAATGGCCAGGGAAATTTGTCGGACGTGCGAATTGAACGCCTCAAGAATGGATGTGCTGGCAGTAACGGAGATGCGCTTTGAAAATATGGTCATGATACATGCCAGTCAGTGGATTTACACGTTTGTAACGGAATCCGAAATCGAATCCTGCATGGGTTCCAGCTCGTTTCGTTCGAATGGGGTGGCTTCGGGTCGAGATTAAATAAAGTGCCAATCCATGCCCATATCTGGGAATTAATTCATAGCGATAACCTCCGAGGTATGAAGCTATGATTTGAGACTGACAAACCGCCTTATCTTTTATCCAGGATTGCATGAATGAAGTTTGAAAACCTGCTCTTTCTGATTGATCTGAAACTATCTTCCGTTAAGCTCCGTGTGATGCGACAGATGGGGCAGATGAATGAAGTATTTTCCTGTTATCTCCTCTGTCCTCTTTACGTTTTTTAGTTGTATCCTGCATCTTCTCAAGTAAAATCCTGAAGCAAAATGAGAACCAACTGCCTATGGCTTTCATCGCACGAAATATTATCTATCTTAGCTGCATGTGAAATATCCACAGTATCTTTTTGCATCGACGCACAAATCTATAATTTCCAATTAGGCATTCGTACCTTGATTTAATTTTGCGCAGTGGTCTTAGAATATGTCGCCCCGTGGTAATTTATTGGTCAGCATTGACTCGGCAAGATATTCGAATGTCTTCAAACTGCTTTGGTTAGCGAAGCACATACGAATGTCCCTCCCTCCGTGCAAAAAGTACCTACACGCGAGGGACAAACACTCCTCAAGGCAATTTGCACTTGATTGGAATTCGCAAAAGTTCTTGTCACACAACATCAACAATTGCATCTTCCATGGTTGGATCTATCTTCTTTGGACTAGCAACTGTAGATAGGGTATGGTGGGGGTAGTTGGCCAAAATATCAGTTTATTTATCGTAGGAGTCAAACGGAACATCAAAATAACTATCATCTACACTGTTAGATTCAGTTAAGTGTAATACTGTTCCTATTTAGCAATGTTCAAAACTGATAGTCATGCATATGACAAAAGCCTGAAATTTTGTACCTGCTTAATGGCAAGGGGGAGTTGAGGATACACTTAAAAACTATGCCAAGGCAGCCAAAAAATGCAATTTTGTAAATTATTTAAGTGATTTATACAACAGATTTCAAAATAAATACAACCTGAATGTTGCAAACCAATTTAATTTATTGAAAAAGCTAGGCCAGCATATATTGTTCACTGGATTCATGTTTTTTTTTCAAATATATTTGCAGCCATTAAAAAAGTGACTGTAACACAAACTGGAACTATCAATACTCATGCAGAAAAAGCCGCGAGGTGCGACCCTTGAGGTCCACACGGTCAACTTCCTAGTAATATTTACATAAATATTAAAAATATTAAACACAAAAATATTTATGAAAATACTACTACTTTAAATAATAATAATGAGAAGTATTCATAAAAGTAATTCATTCAATTGATCTTGAAAATTATTAAATATGCAGTAATCAGTTTAATTGCTTGTAAAAAGTAAAATGTATTACAAAAGCTAATGGAGGAAGTAATTGAAATACTACGAACACTAAAGATTAAACCTTCTAAAAACTACATATTTTTGTTTGATGAAAGCTTTTTAAAGCATTTAATCTTGAAAAGTGTTGACTACAAAACATTTTACCCTTCAAAGGGTTGATTACCACAAATGCAAATGTGATTGAAATTTTGTTGGTTTTCAAAATTCAAGTAGTTTTCTTATTAAACTTAAAACACTGTGAAAACTATTTAAAATCTGCTCAAATTTTGCAAATATGATAAAACTTTGATTGAATTTACAAAGAAGTCTTCAAATCAGGTTAAATCTTTATTTATTATGAAAAAACCCTATTTCTCGCATTTTTTTAATATATTAAAAAATCGGCTGAAACGATTTTTTTTTACTAAATTAAAAACATCACAAAAATGATACTACACGTGGATTGATACTTTAAGGACGAAAAATCATAATTGGCTCGTGAGATATAGTGAATGATAAAATGACCTTCAAAATCATGATGACTTTTAATGATTTTTTTATTTTTAATTTAATTTTTTACGTAATCATAAGAAAAAGTTTTGATGACGGTTTTACAAACACTATTTGGAGTATATAAATTTTATAAACATTTATTATTGGGCTCCGCTAATAAGGTTAAAAACTTATTGTTTATGAAAGAAAACCTAATTTTTTGTACTTTTTTCTTTAAATTAAAAAACGGCTGCAACAATTTTTTTCAAAATTTGATAGATTCACAAAAATGTTAATACACGTCGATTAAGACCTAAACAGTGCAAATCGTATGTTTGGTTCGCGAGATATAACGCATGACAGAAATGACCTTCAAAGGAGTAAAACAACAAACCCCCTCGACCGAAGTGTCCCAAAAACTAATCAGCTCTTAAAATTGCAAAGACGCTTCGATTGACACCTTAACGAAGTCACTCGGACTTTGTTTACGTGAGTTATGCTCGCAGAAAAAACTGTCTACGAACGTACGTACGTACGTACACACACACATATTACCATATATATTACCTCCAATTTCAAACCTTTTCCACACATGTGAAGAATGTTTTGGCAACATTGTTGAGGGGTTTTCACTAAAACAAAATTCGACAAAAACATTATTTTTCTAGTAAAACTTAGAGGTAAGTTACTCTTCAACACGCTCAAGTGTACAAAAGGACTGTATGAATCATAATGGAATTTAATGAGAATTTTTTTTACTGAATGTCATTCGCCTAACAAGAACCCGCTCTACCCTAAAGATAGGTGACTGTTGTAACCAATTAACCCTTGCTCTGATGTACATAGCAAAGACTGAATGTAAGCCTAGACTTTTGCTGTTTATAAGAATGAATAGTACTTTGAGTCGATCTAATCACAGATGATGGATTGCAAAGTTGATTTAGTTTTAGTCATTTTTTTGCAGTTGACCCTTGTTTGGTGGTGCAACTGGAAAATGAATTTGTACTTTGAAGCGATAATACCTGGATTTTGAATTTACGGCTGTAAATTAAAATTTTGAATTTCGATAAGGCGGAAAAATCTTCTTCTCTTCCGTTTTTTTTTTAAAAATATCAAAGGGTAGCTGTGCAAGACAACTTCAACTCGTACCTTAAAAGCCTTAAAAATACTAAGCAAAAAATATGTTAAACAAAATTTATATGCTTTTATTTTTTAGAACGAAGTTTTCGATCGGAACTCACGATAAATAATTCGTTGGAAAATATCCGAAAATTCCAAAAAAAAATTGTAGTGGATATTTCTTTTAAATTTAATCTCAGCTGTTTGAGCTTGAGAAGCTATTGTGAGGGAAAATGGAATTGTTGAGCATAAAATGTTTAGGCATAAAACTTATTTTCGAAAAATCCCCAATTAAATTGATAATTTGTCATTGAATATCACGAATTTTTTTCGTCAAAAAAGGTGATAAACAAATCATTCCAAAGAATTACTGAAAATTTAATATGTTTTAAAAAGAACTTCATTATGTTGTTTTTTTGCTTAAATAAATTGAAAAGCACGTAGCATTTCTGTATATGATGAAAGGAAAAGTCGCGCTCTAAAACGGCATGATTCGTAAATGGAAAAATTTGTATCAAAAAAGATCGCTTATTGAGCGATTCCATGTAAAGTGGGACCACTTTTGATTTGGCTGAACATTTACACACTTGTTCTCTATGTAAAGCCATGAAGATTCCTTAAATTTCAGCTGAAAATATGTAAAACTGCGGCTAGGGTGAATTTTTTAAGTTTTTTTGATTTTCAAAGTATCTTTTACCAGTGGCGGCTCTACCTTTGGGGCTAGTGGGGCTCAGCCCCACCACTTATTGATGAGCCTATATTAGTGCAAATGTAATAAAATATCATTATAGATTTCAATATAGTTTTCATAATTTAATTTCATTTCAAAATATAAGGTAGCATTTTTTTCGCCCATGCTGTAGTTTACTTTCACATAGTCTTCTTGTCACGCACTGTAGAACAATTTGTTTTTCTCTTCGACTCGCTTCGTTGTATCTGCACCGAGTAAAAGCTGAGAATAAAATTCAAACTTATTTTCTCTTTAACAATTTTCCACCTTTACTATGAAGAAGGGGCTACATTGGATCAGCCCGGAAGAAGAGTATTTCGATTTGAATGTGTGCGTAATTTCTATGCTGAAGCGGCGGGAGTGTGCGTGTTTGAAATAACATGTGTATACGTCGCGGACGGGCTAATCATATGCAGCCGTTCAGTGCTTCGACAACGTTTAGTCTTGGCATGGTGTGGATAATATTTTTGAGCAGGCATGAGCAACATTTTTTTACGACGGGCCGAAGAGGGTGAAGGTGATGACTGTTAATGTAAAAGTAGTCTCATCAGTGTAGTGCATGGGAATAGTTGTGCCTTCGTAGTGTTTGGTATTTTTTATAGTTTTGTAGTGTTTAAAGTTTGTTTCAGAAAAGAGTTCTTCAGGTTATGGTATTTATGATTTTAATTAAATAAATAATTAACAAGATTTGCCTTGCATGTGTTAAAGCTTCCCACAAGTTTGAATTTCAATTTTAGTTAAATTTTTTCGGTATTTTCAAAATATTAATTCGGTAGAAAATTTAATTTCCAACCCGTTTTGCTCGCGTTCTTTTGAAGAAAAACTTGAAATTAAGCGCTTGGGATCTCATCAGCCTTCTAATTTTAAATTAAGCAGCAGCTGCGACAAAAGGCAACTTCGAAACTTTTCTACTGATTGGTTCAGTAAGAAACCTTGGCTTACCGCCTGTGAGGTTAGAAATTCCCTATTTTGTTTTTATTGCCTTTTGTTTGGAGGCAAAGTGACTTGGACAAGCAATGGCTTTCGCGACATGAAACATTTGTCCGAGAGAATTAAAAAACATGAAACAAGTTCACGCCATTCAGAGAATGTATTAAATTTCCAAACCGGGAAACCGATCACTTAAAATCGGTTAACGCTCCACATGTGGTACCTCTCGGGTGGAGTGGAAACTCACATAAGGACTTATATTGGTGATAGAAAAATTCGTACCAGTAGCCCCACCATACTTAACTCCCACGAGCCGCCATAATAAATTCATAGTAAAAATTACATAGGGGAAAAATAATTTAACACCCGTCAAAATTTGGAAAATACTTCTTCAAGATGCTTAATTTTACAAAATATTAATTCAATAGAGTTTTTTAACTCACACATTTTGTTTAATGTTCAAACAGGTGAGGAAAAATGTCATTTCCTATGTAAAATTGTGCGAGAAATCTGAATGCGTGCTCAGAATTGAGTTTCCAGTGGATATAGAGTCGGAAAACTAATGATTTTGCCGGAAAATCGACTTTTTGGAAAAAAATCGTACTTTACTACTCGATTTCGATTTTGAGCAGTGATTGATATTGAAGAAATGAAATTTTTCAGTGTAATGATCATTAAAAAAAAATAGTTTTGAAAAAACACCGAGGAAATTTCACGATTTTCGTTGATAATCAAGAATTGTTTTCAAAAAGTAGCGTATTCTAATCATTCCAAAATCTAATGATCAGCGTATTTTCTTTTCAAAACAAGTTTAAACTAACAATAGCACAAATTGTACATTTTTCAGGAACCCTCTGAATTTAAATAAAAAATTATAAGGAAATTAGCTGAAATATATTTAGCATTTAAATTTAAACGTAGAAAATTGTAAGAAAGCAAAGCCAACATATTTCATCGCAAATTGATGCTTTTTTACTTACAGAAGAAATAATTCAGTCATCAATCTTTAAATAAATTATCTCAAAATATTACGTCAACATAATTTTGAAAAAATGATTTATTTCAGAAATCAACGGAAATTGATGCGTTATAAAAAGTTCGCTGCGCTTTAAAACAGCCAAAAAATCAACATTTATTTTCGAAAAAAAATCGGCAATCATTTTAAACATATTCTGTGAAGAGTATTTTCAAAATACGTTTTATGTATTACTAACTTCCCAGTTCCCTATGAGAAGTTATTGTAATGGGGTCGATTTTGCGAGTCCCAAATTTTCACATATCTCCACGTTTTAAGGTCTCTAGAATCCAAATCCATCGTTTTTAGAGAGATGTCTGTGTGTGTGTATGTACGTATGTGCGGATGTGCGTATGTGCGTTCGGAATTATTTTTCGTCTCGATTATCTCAAGAACCAAAGATCGTATTGACGTGAGACCGGTTTCATTCGACGCGTAATTACGTAACTTAAAACTGAATGACTTTGCAGCAAAATCGGTTTAGCCATTTTTTATTTAGGACGAAAAAACTGAAAAAAACGAACAAAAATTGCTTATTTTTAAACTGTTGATACGCACTATTAATTCGAGCAAATACCAAATACCTTCACAACAATGTTGTTGTTATTGTGCATTTTAGCAAAATTGTGATCAAATTTGTAAAAAATGTTATTTCAAAAAAAAGATTAATTTATAAAATTCCAAACTTATATTATCAGCTTTGGGTGAATGGGAGTAGAGACGCTAATGCAGTTAATAATTGGATATTGTTATAAATAAGTTAATAATGTTAATAACAATCAAATAATATTAGTTATAATTTGATATTGTATATATAAAGTCAATTATAATAGTTCAGTAACGGTCAAACATTCTTAATAACGAATGATTATTGTAAATAATAATTAAATACCCTCAATAATAGTTGTGGATTCCGAGGCCGAGATGGAGAACGAAGTTGAGGACGAAGTGGAGGACAAGAAGGATGACGAAGACGAAGAGGACGACGTTTCCGAGGCGTTGGTAGAGGATGACCAGGTGGTGGAGACGTCTTCCTCTACCAAAGCTTTTATGGTTAGATAAAAAATTGATAAAAATAATAAAAGTAATTATATTAACTTAGAATGATAATGTTTAATAATAGTAATTATAAATAATAGTAATTAAAAATAAAAACAAATTATAGCTTTTTATTCACCCCACTGGGAAGTTAGTCGTGTAGGCCTTAAGGGTCGCACTTAGACCACATTTTTTTGATAAAATGTGGCACTAAAATATAAAAACTTCCTTTTAATTTTGTGTATCTTTATTTGGATTCGTAATCGATTTTCGACCGTAATCGTTCGGTAGCTGAGGAAGACCGAACGATTACGGTCGAAAATCGATTACGAATCCAAATAAAGAAACACAAAATTAAAAGGAAGTTTTTCTTTTTTAAAAAACAAACACACGAAGTATTTTGTGAATATGAAATCAATTACTAATACCAAAAAATACTTGAAAAAATTGTATGTGAAATAATTTTGGATGCAAATTCTATGAAAAATTAACGTGGAACAACTAGCTCTGCTAAGATTTTAAAAACCTCTCTAGAAATAACTATCAACAGAGTTTTCAAAACGAAGAAAATTTACAAAAATACTTTATGCTATTTATTTGCTTTGGATGCAGTTTTCAAGTTATTGTCAAAATATTTAAAAAATGGAAGCACGAAAATATTTTTAGCAAAAAAGTTGCCCTTACAAAAATGTTATGGAGAAATCATCATGCAAGTAAAAAACTGTACAGATATATTGTTTCTGAATTGAGAATTAAAATTTTTTATAAAGCCTAATAATTTTGTCCGATGTTTTTTTAAAAATATATTCTCTATACGATCAACTTAATTCAAAAACTTCAAATAAATTATTCGCAACTCACTTTGAGGGTTAAACCCATCTTTTCATATCAAACTGCACAATGATTCACTATTTGTACGCTTGAAAGACCTTACATCAATTGAACCATTCCTGTACCGGAAATGCTTTCTACAATGGGGAACCTACTATCCCAACAGGTATTTTATCAGGAATCAAATCAAAGGATGAATGCTTCAGCATGGGATGGCGTGGTTCGAGGAAGATTTGATTTTCTCGTCTTCATAACTCCATTCGACGTCTGGTCTGGGGCCAAAGAAAACTAACATGGAAAATTATCGTGTTTTCACGAGCATTGAGTGCTCTTGACTCGACTGAGTGGAGCTCTTTGCAATTCGTGTGCGAGACGGATTCCAGTTGAAATTGAAACTCTTGCCTATTTGCTCTAATTGATTAATTAGTATCGAGTTCCGTTGCAGCCATACCACACAGACAGCAGACGGTAGTAACTTTTACTGTGGAGCAAATTAACGCAAAACGGCAATACGACGGAGTTTCACGAGCTTCAGACTTTTGAACTTCATAAATGTCCTAAAAGTTACTCCGTTTTGCAGAAGGCATTTCGGTACTCCGAAATCCGGTCTAGTAACTCAATTTGGCACGAACACATATATCAACTGTCTAGCCCCTATTTTGGAGTGGTGCAGCACCACTGTCTACTCGAAGAGGTTAAAGCACCGCACGCTACCGGTGTCTGGTGTCATCTAGTGAAACCCTAAGAAGTCTTCGGACCTCATAAGCTGCGGTTAAAATCTAACAGCCGTCTAATACCATCGAGGAATGCTTAACACCAAGCGATAGATCAATCGTGTTGGACTGATGTGTGCCTGTCTAGATAGTCTGAGCTACGGATGCAATCTCAGCATAGTAGCCATGGTGGGTCTTACTTAAAGAGTGTAACTTAGGAAATATTCACGGATATGCAATAGAAATCAATATTTCGCATAAAACGGTAGCGTGTCTGATCTAATGGATCAATTGCCGCGATGAAATTTGAGAAAAATCTCAAAGTGATCCAAACATGATCAGCAACAAGTTCTTTGTGTTCACATACAAAAGTAAATGTTTAAAAGAAGTTGTAATCCATCTGACGCACGAGACGATATGTCAAGATACAAAAAAAGTTTCAACGGTGTGAAGTGGATTAATATTTAAAAAAAACATTATTTTCTAGATAAATCAACACTCAATCAAGGAACACATGATGCTGTACGAATCTTGAATTGAATTTTCCATTTTCCTGCGGTTTGGCATGGCGCTGTTTTTTTTCTGCGGTCGAAGGTGTTTCTTCGAGACGCCCCCAATATCTTCTCGTGTGGTTGGTAAATTTTATATTAGCACCACTTTTATCTCTTGATGGAAACTTAGCCTTGCTACGATCCGTTCGTTTTTATAGTCAGATCGCTTTTCATTTGCCTCTCAGTGGACTATGAACTGAACGTTATCCGAATCCTTTGGTTTGTTAAAAAAATCATCGATGCGAAGAATTTAGTTCATCCACTTAAAAGCTACTCTGGTGTAATCTCCGTAATGTGTTGAAGATTTCATAATAATCTGTCTTCGGAATATATTGCGTTTCATCGCTCATTATATGACATTTGATTGAGTTTATATTTATATTTCGGTTAGACTGTGTTGTGTGTGGACATTGAATGCATGGATGTTTTTAAAGATAAAGAGGAGAGCCTCCAAAAGATTGTCTATGATTTCATGGGAACAAACAATGAACAAATTTACACATATGTATGCATCATTTCTAAGCAATGTTCATTAGCTCGTTTACTTTCAATGAGCAACAATCTGACACTAAACGTTGTATTTTCAATAGAACAAATAATTTCTGGGGAAACGATTTTTTTCACATTTATTTAAGGTACTAGTCTTTCAAAGATGGGATTTTTTTTTACATTTTTCGACTCCTTAGAACTTCGAAAATGACCTCCAGAAAAATCTTTTCGAAATACGAAACCTTAATATATAAATGGTGACTTTGAGTGTGTGCGCGTTTTCGGCTCTTTTTAGGTGATCGATCAGCTGTCGACCGCGTAGCGTCTCTTTCATTCCCCTTCTCTAAAATAACGGTTTCTCCTATATACATTTTATTTGCCACTTTGTTGCATTTGTTCAGTGTTTGTTTAGATTTCTACATATCAATTGCATATTTTTGAAAAATGTCTAATTATTCATTTTTCACAAAATGTTTGTCAGCGAAATGGAACAAAAACTTTAAACAGGTTTTACGCAAAATAACGTTTTACTTCGCAGATGCAAATATTAAAATAGTTGAAATATAACGAGCTTAACCCACCAACAAGCCTAACCCGTGGTCGTGTTGTCTGATAACGAATGGCATATGACAGCACCTGAAGAGGAAGCCATTCGTTATCCCGAAACCACGCTCCCTATCTAATTATGGCACCAACCATTAATCTGGAACAAAAGAACCTCCATTAATGTGCAAAAATAGTGTTAGCAAGTGGCTAACCAACAAAAGCACACTAGTGGGCGATTTGTCTCGACTAGAAACGGAGGTTCAAATCCAAAAATAAGAATCATTTCAAATTGCAACGTATGCACAATATACGAACGAAAAAATATAGACAGTCGTTATACTTCGCAGATGCAAATATTAAAATAGTTGAAATATAACGAGCTTAACCCACCAACAAGCCTAACCCGTGGTCGTGTTGTCTGATAACGAATGGCATATGACAGCACCTGAAGAGGAAGCCATTCGTTATCCCGAAACCACGCTCCCTATCTAACGTTTTTTAACATGGCAAACAGATAATCTCCGGATCTACTGAACCGATTTTCAAAAGCTTTGGTGTGTTTCATTTATTAGAGATTATTACACCGTAATCTACCAAAATATTAGCATGAATTTGAAAAAAAAACAATTTTGGCGTTAAAAAACTACGAAAAAACAGTCAATTTTTGGCATTTTTTTGAACCAATTTTTAAAAAACGGTGGTAGACTACGCTATAAGAGACCTTGCTTTTTGAAGTGTCGTTAATTTTTTTTGTTTCAGATCTACCAATCCATAGATTATTGATCCGCCGTGGAGTAGCGATTTTTTCATAGCTTAAGGGGTATGACCACTGTAGCAGGTGCAAAATCATGCGTTTTTTAAATAATTTTTTTTATATGTAAATTTTATTTATTTAAAAAAAAAATTATAAGTACATAAAACTACAATATCGGAGAATCGGAAAAAATTTTTATAAACGCATTTTTTGTTTTTCAAATCGGCCGGACAAATAACTCGAACAATTTTCAATCGATCGACTTAAAATTTTAACCACATATTTATAATTGCATTTGGCGAAGAAGTACCTTAGTTTTCTTACAGATCAAAAACTTTCCATTTATGACTATTTTTTAACGATTTTTTTGAAAAAAAGAGTTTTCACTTCAAATGCTTCCCATTTTCCGGAAAATCAATTTTTCTAAATTTCCTCAGGTACTTCTCTAGGTATTGTGATGTAGTTTAACGGATTTTTTTAACTTCCCAGTATATGGGAAGTTCTTGTAATCGCCTCGAAAATCGAAATTGAAATTTTCAACATTTCTTTACGTTTTGAGGTCTATAGAGTATATATAAAGTGTTTTAAGAAAGGGAGATGTATGTGTGTGTGTGTACGTACGTTCGTGGACACTTTTTTCTACGAGCATAACTCACGTAAACAAAGTCCTATCGACTTCGTTGAGGTGTCAATCGAAGCGTCTTTGCAATCTTAAGAGCTGATTAGTTTTTGGGATACTTCGGTTGGGGGGGGGTTTGCTGTTTCGCCTCTTTGAAGGTCATTTCTGTCATGCGTTATATCTCGCGAACCAAACATACGATTTGCATGATTAAGGTGTCAATCGACGCGTATTAGCATTTGTGTGAACCTTTCAAATTTTGAAAAAAATCCTTCGAGTCATTTTTTAATTTAAGAAAAAAAAGTGCAAAAAATTAGGGTTTTTTTTATAAACAATAAATTTTTAACCTGATTTACGAAAGACAGTATTCAATTTTTATAAAATTTATATATTTCAAGCAGTGCTTGTAAAACCAACATCAAAACTTTTTCTCATGATGACGTAAAAAATTAAATAACAAATAAAAAATCATTAACAGGTATCATGATATTCAAGGTCATTTCTGTCATGCGCTATATATCGCGAACCAAACATACGATTTGTATCGTTGAGGTGTCGATCGACGCGTATTAATATTTTTGTAAATCTGTCAAATTTTAAAAAACAACTTTGTTGCCGTTTTTTAATTTAAGGAAAAAAGTGCAAAAAATTAGGTTTTTTTTCATAAACAATCAATTTTTAACCTGATTCGCTAAATTTTGTAATCGATGTTTATAAAATTTATATACTCCAAGCAATGTTTCTAAAAACATCATCAAAACTTTTTGTCATGATTACGAAAAACATTAAATAAAAAATAAAAAAATCATTAACAGTCATCATGACCTTCAAGGCCATTTCTGTTATTCACTATATCTCACGAACCAGATATAATATTTGCATCATTAAGGTGTCAATCGACGTGTTTTAAAATATCTTTGATTATTTTAACATTATCAAGGTCCGTTTCAGCGGTTTTTTTAATTTAATAGAAAAAATGAGAAAACTTAGGGCTTTTTTCATAAAAAATATTTTTTTAGCCTGATTTGCACAACACAGTAATAAATGTTTATAAAATTTATACATTCCTATCAGTTTTTGATGAGAAACCACTACAAATTTTTTCATGATGCTGAAAAAAATTCAATTAAAAATAAAAAATCATTCAAAGTTACCATATGAAAAGGTTTCTTCCGATTGATATTACCTTATATCTTTTATTCTAAAGACTTTGTTGTAAAGTCAATCAAAGTTTTAAAATGTTTGGATAATTTGAGCAGATTTTTAATAGTTTTTGCAGTCTTTTAATTTAAAAAAGCGGCTTAAATTTTGTAAACCATCAATATTTGCATTTGTGGTAATCAATCATCATCACCCATCCACCAAAAGCTTTACGTAATCAGTGGATGCTCCCGTAGATGATATGATTAATATTAACTCATTCCTGTTACTGCTTTGAATACCCTTCATTATTATTATTTAAAGTAGTATTATTTTCAAAATTATTATTGTGTTTAATATTTTTAATGTTTATCTAGATATTACTCGGAAGTTGACCGTGTGGACCTCAAGGGTCGCACTTCGAGGCTTGTTTTGTTTTGATCTAGGTTCAAAATTGAGGCTGCTAGCTGTCCGGTCGCGGAGCACTTAAAAAAACACCTCGGATTGGAGCTACGAAAAGTCGGCCATTTTGTTTGAAAAATGCGTTAATAAAATTTTTTCCGATTCTCCGATATTGTACATTTATGTACTTATAATTATTTTTATAAATAGATAAAATTTCCATATAAAAAAAATATTTAAAAAACACATGATTTTGCACCTGCTACATTGGACATACCCCTGAATATTAGCGCCCTCTATAAAAGAGAATAATAAATAAAAAATTTAAATTATATGTTTTTGTATTATTCAAATATGAAATAATACTATAAAAAAAGATTCATGCTAATATATAGTAAAGTTTCTGAGAAACAAATGCTTGAAAAATGGTTTTTTTCGCCTTCTGAAGTGTACTGATACCTTAACAGATTTAATAAATAAACAATGGGTTGAAACAACAAGGAATTTCTCGCCGAGTTCACATAATCATTACTTGAAATGCACGCTCAACAAACATTGTACAGATTTTAATAAAAAAATATCCAATTTTTAGCGTTGACCGAATTTTTGGAATAAAATAGGTGGCAACCAGCATATCGGTGTTTACACATGTTATGTAGTTGCAATAACGCAAACTTCAGGAAATTTTTACAACAAATAATCAGAGGAAGCATCTGAGTTTATTTGGGTGGCAATATGAGCTGCTTCCCTGTCGCTTAGACATGACTTGACCGAAATCACCTTCGTGTCTACACTTAAGCCCAATTACATCCTGGCTAACATTGATGTGAACGTGTGGATCTGTCGCATCAATCAGACGAATCCGCAGGATCTGCTGCGACCATTAATTGACCGCAACATTTCGCGACATGCAGTCATGTAACATGTTGCTTGCATGTTTGTTTGGTCGTGTTGCTATTAACCGCGAGTGGTTTGACCACTTGTTAGGCGATTTCACGGTCCGTGGCCAAGCATGAGGTCTGACTTCGACTAGGGAACCTTGTGGTTTGCTGGGCCGCACCGTGCTTGTTCTACAACGCTCAAAGGAATCAGCCAACTATTCATCCATCGACTTCATTAGAAGTCGCGCATTTTCTTATGCACCATTTGGTGCACATCAAGTTCGCGCAAATTCGCCCCTCAAATGGGTCTCTTCATGTCCCGGCTGGAGGGCGAGCACCTTGGCCGCGGGTGTCATATATCGTCTGCCCGCGAATTCCTTGCGGATTCTTAGGAGCGCAAATTTTCACACATGCCTCCGGGACGCCGAAGCTGGATTAGATGCAGGACCGGTAAACGAGGCACGAAACCGCGAATGGAAGATGTTGGTTTCTTCGTCGGATGGTTCCGCATGGCTTCCATGTTAGCGCTGTTTAATATTCGAAACATGACACGTGTAATAGACGTAATTGGTAAAATGTTTTGACGCACTCGCAACGTCCTGGCTTGTTGGTACAGATGCAGAGCTATTAGTTCCGGAGGAATTCAGATCATAGAAGAAGCTGCACTAGCACGCATAGTCCTAGCGAAGCAGTTCAAGGTTCGACCGGATAAACATGTGAGAATGTTGTTGGTTGTAGGTAGGAAAACATCCGGTGATTTGAAGTGGTATCAACTAATTAAGCAGGATCGAGGCCGAAAAAGGAATGGACAACTCGTCGACTTTGCTTTTATTATTTTGAGAGGATGATGCAATCGCAACACCTAAGAACAATACAGACCTCAAAACATTGAAACATTAAAACGATGATACCTATTAGACGTCAACATTAGTGCTCCTCCAATAGCTTGTTGATTTCGGACAATGAAAGTTTCTCACCAATATTCTTATTTCAAGATTCATCTAGGATGTTTGCACACCATTTTAGTCGCGTCAATGAAGCCTTAAAACAGGCAATCTTTGAAAGTCCTCAGAAACAGCTCCGATTTGGATCATTTTTTCTTCTTCAAATTTTTATTATTTCATATTATTTAAAATCAGAAATAATTCAGAGGGGGGAAATAATTATTTGTATTGTTTAAAGAATATGTAATTTATTTATATAAAGATAAAAATTGCTGTGTGGGTCAAAAAATATATATGCGTTGCGTGTATACTTTATATATATTGATTTTTGCTATCCATACACGTATATACATATGTATTTATATGTATCTGAAATTGAATTTTACAGTTATGCTAGTATACGCACAATATAATTTGACCTTTTCTTGTTTGGGTATTCTTTACCTGGTAAAAGAATGCAAGGGCAGGTCTGCCGTGCAATGGCCAAACCGTCTAACTGCAGTTTCCTCGATATCGAGATAAATGGCTTCAAATATTTCGCGTGAAAACGCTTCCGCATTTCCCCTGTCTTGCCTACATTACCAATGCTTCCACGGGAAAGTTGTGTATGACAAACTTGCGTAGAATATAATTTTTAGTAAGTCGTCCATACATAAGTTTTGCGTGGTGTCAATAATAAAAAAGATACGATCCAAAAACCGTACCCAAAAAGGGGGGAATAACTTTCGGGCGCCACAACTTTTTTAATTTCACGTTTAACGCGAAACACGTTGGAGTACTATTCTAAGGTAATTTTGTCACAAATCGTTTGCGGTATTGATTTTTCCAATCACTGCATATTAACGGGAGTTATTCCATCCCAAATGGGAGAAACTCGCGCGAAAAAACCCGTTTTTAGGCCAAATAATCGGCTTTTGGTGGCCCCCCGTTGCGAAACTCGCGGAGCATTTTGGAAGGCAGCCGAATTTTTGGCGTAATGAGTAGTATGCCTTTATGTGAGCTTAAATCCAAGTTTCTGGGGTGGCAGCTCCAATCCTCTTGGCGCCATCTTGAGAACAAAAAAAAGTGGGACGGCCCCATATCTTGGAAAGCACCACTTCCACAAAAAAGTTTAATATGACAAACTTGTGTGAAACTCAATTTGCAGTAAGTTTTGGATACATCATTTTCACGTGCTGTCAATTTTAAAAGAGTTGCACGCCAAAAACGACGTTGAAAAGGGGGGAACATTTTAAGCGCGCCACAACTTCTTTGTTTCCCCTATTACCACGAAATTCGTCCGAAAATAACTTTTAGGCAGTTTTATCACCAAACGTTTGCGGTATTGCTTGTTTCGATCACTGTACCATGTCGAGAGTTATTGCGTCTCGAAGGGGGACAAGTCATAGGAAAAAAGCATTTTAACACCTGTTCATCTGGTCCTAAAATGCGTTTGTCACGTGTGTTTTCCCCCTTTGGTATGCAATAGCTCCCGCCAGTGTACAGCGATCAAAACGATCAATACCGCAAACAACTTGCGACAAAATTGCCTTAAAGTTTTTTTCAATTTGTTTTGGGGTTGAAGTCAAAACAATGAAGCTGTGGCGCTCGAAAGATGTTCCCCCCTTTTTGGATGTCGTTTTGAGCTTGTAACTCTTTTATTGTTAAAACCACGTGAAAGTTATGTAGGCATGACACGCTGCGAATCAAATTCTTTGCAAGTTTGCCATATTAAACTTTCTTGTGGGAGCCGTGGTTTCGGAGATATGGGTGTGTCCCACTTTCTTTTGTTTTCAAGATGGAGCCCAAACGCCATCATCGGGGATCCCAGAAAATTGAACTTAAGCTTATTATACTATTTCCCACGCATTGCAATAAAAAAAATCTGCCTTTTGAAACTGCACGGTCAAACTCCCAATTGACTGGACTAGATATGCAACGGAAAATGGAACTAAACGCTTACAGACGTTTATTTTCCTTCTGATTTGTATAGCTGTACAACGGACAAACCGTCTAAAGTACTTTAGATGGTTTGCCACTTGTTTTTTATGTGAAATTGACAGCAAGATGTATTATAGATGGAATGGCCAGGGTCATAACTCTTGAAGGGGGGGGGGGAATGAAACAAAATGTTAAGCTCATATGAAAGAAGGGAAGGTATAATGTCCCGAAACGCATATATCTCAAAATCTTGAAAAATGTCGTTTAGACGGTTTGGCCATTGCACGGCAGAGGTGTTCGGAACGTCCCTGTTTATACCGCTCGCGTCGCTCAGTATTCATCTGAATTTTGGAGTAAACGCAAGTTTCATACAGTTTGCATTTATTTATTAAGTGAAAGTGTATTTATTAACATTAATTATTTATAAAAACATCAATTTGTAATTGAAGGAAACAGTGCACAATAATACCATGGAGAAGGTATTCATATATCATTCATTACTAAAGTATTTTAATAATACTTAAACTTTGCAATGTTTAATGTCATGTCAGATACAGGAATTTTTTTCTCTAATCATTACAACTTTACAAATGGATAAGAGCAACGTTATTTAGAACAGACGTAGTGAATGGAATGGAAAGATTTTGTGGAGTTTCTTTTAAATCATCATATCAGCATATTGACGCTAGTGATAGCAGAATATATGAAGATTCATCAGCAGTAAATAAAATTGTAGAATTTTTTCAAATTCACAACCCCTTTCCAGACGTACAGGAAGTCATGGCGATTTCCACAGGAATTGTAGGTAACGACAGTATTGATTGTTATAAGGGATTTGATACAGGAATTCATTTAAGAAGAAAAATGGAAGGTTTAAACTTTAGGGATATAAAATTGACAACAAAAGATATAGCTAAATCTTTATTGAGCATGAGCAGTAACATTAAAGTTAATAATACTTGTGGATTCAAATCTAATCTTTCAACGCTTATGCTTTTTGAGGAAGAGTAATGATGAACTTCGTCAATATTTTAACTATGAGCTGGCTCCTTACCCTCTTTCGCTTTTTGATAACAGTGGAATGAGGAAAACTACGAAATCAACGCTATACGAGATTTTTCAGCAATGTCAAACGGATGTTAATGTTGTTACAATTTTTTTTACATTATTGATGGTGGCATGTTACTTCATAGATTAAAATGAAAAAAAAAAAATAAAAAGTTTGTCGATATTTTTCAACAGTACATCAGATATTTACGTAATAACTAAGGTACCAACGCTAAAGTTGTTTTTGATGGATACAATAATAATGGAACCAAAGCGTCTGAGAGAAATCGTAGATATAAAAGTAATACTTCAATCGTTTATTTTTTTGAAGAAGACATGCCTCTTACTACAACAAAAGAGCAATTTTTAGGAAACAGCAAAAATAAAAATAGGTTTTTCAATCTTCACTGCAAAAAATTGGCCGAAAAAAATATTGAGTGGAGTCAAGCAGAAAGTGATGCAGATCGTTTAATTGTACAATCAGCTTTTGAAAGTTCCTTCCATGATGTAGTTGTTGTAGCAGAGGACATTGATGTGTAAGTGATATTGATGGCTTTAGCACCTGATCATAAAGAAATATTTTTCTTGAAACCGGTCAAAAACAATGTCTTACAACGAGTTTATTCGACAAAAACCATGTTAATAAAATATCCAAATATTACCAAAAATCATCTTTTCTTCATTCATGCATTCACTGGATGTGACACTACATATGCATTTTATAATAGAGGAAAAAATAATTTCATTACAAATTTTCATAGTGATCAGAAATTACGTGCAGTAGCTGAAACTTTCAGATATTTTTTAACCCACACAGCAAATTTTAAAGATGTAAAAATTCAATTATTACTAACAAATGTACTTTTAACAACTATTCTTAACACCAAAGTTAATACACGAATAATTTTTTTCAACGAAAACCATGCAAAAACCTGTTTCCTTTTATAAATAAATTACATATTGTTTAAACAATACAAATAATTATTTCCCCCCTCTGAATTATTTCTGATTTTAAATAATATAAAATAACAAAAATTTAAAAAAAAATGATCCAAATCCGAGCTGTTTCTGAGGGCTTTCCACCAAAAAGCTTTATTGACGCGACCATTTGTACGATCAGGACAAAAATGTTGATCGCGTTGCATTTGCAGAACCGAACGGAAAGTGTCTTTGCTAAAGTTGAACTGAGAAACATAGCTGCGTTGATGTTTTTTTAGTAGAATTGTTCATAGGAGCAACTACTTGCTTTGCGAATTGGTTGATGAAGATTTAAAACACGTGGTGCAAATTCAACAGGATGAATTTTATAAGCTATCCTGCGTAACGGATAGACTGGTAAAAATGATTTTGGCAGACTAACAGACAACTTTCGTCCAAATAAAGAACATTGAAGTAAAGTCAACAGAAATTGACGAAGTGTTTAGTAATTTCCCAGGAGTTACAAGGCTTTCCCAGTGGATGGGATAGGCCAGAACAAACGGAACGGCCAGCAGGCACATGGAGGCTGGCAAATTTTATGTGACATTCGAAAAAGCATTGAAGAGCTCGGTGTTGAAGCCATCGTCATCTCTTGAAAAACGATGTCAAAGTATACAGAGTCCGTCTTTTTCACGATATTTCTTCAACAAAATATGGATGAAGCCAAGAGGTAGATATCTCTAAGGCTGCTGATATTAGGGCAAGTTAAAAACAGGACAATTTAGAAGGAGTCTCTAAAACTCAAGACAATTAAGCAGTAGATAGTAAAATGACAGTCAGGCGATGGGTATTATTTATTTCGATAAACTTTGCCAGAACTTCTAAAGCCTTATTCTTAAATGAAAAGCCGCGAGGTGCGACCCTTGAGGTCCACACGGTCAACTTCCCAGTAATATCTACATAAACATCAACAACATTAAACACAATAATAATTTTGAAAATAATACTACTTTAAGTAATAACAATGAGAGGTTTTCATAGCAATAACAGGAATGCGTTAATATGAATCAAAGCGTCTACGGGAGGGTCCATTGATTACGTAAGGTTTTTGGTCGATGAGGACAGATTGAATATTCACGCGGATCAATCGGTGGGGGCCTTTTCTAAGTTATTTGTTATTTTCATATCGATGCTTGAAGGACAAAACAGCGCTAGCAAAAATGAATGCAGTTTTTGTTATTACGCCCACTGAAGGGATTTTGTCACGTGATGGCCATTTTGATTTTTTGCGTTCAAAATTGCCATGACTGCATAATCACTGAATTTAAAAAATTTCACAATTTTACATTAATCAAATTAATGATTACTATATATTTCCTATTGGTCTTGAACAAATTTGTATATCCAGTCAAAAATAGGTTCAATTGCATGTAAAAAGTAAAATGTATTACAAATGATGATGGTTATTGAAATCCTACGATTACTAAAGAATGAATCTACTAAACAATACAATTTTTTATTCGATGAAAGCTTTTTAAAGCATATGATCTTGCAAAGTATTGACTACAAAACATTTTACCATTCAAAGCGTTGATACATATTTAAGCATATTTTTTAATTAAAAGACTAAATCTGCTCAAATTGTGCAAATATTTTAAAACTTTGATTGAATTTCCAACAATTTTTCAGAATAAAAGATATAAAGTAATATCATTCGTATGAACCCTCTTTACATGGTAACTTTGAATGATTTTTTATTTTTGATTTAGTTTTTTTCAAAATCATGGATGAAAATTTTGACGGTTTCTCTTCAAAAGCTGATAAGAATGTATTAATTTTAGAAACATTTATTACTGTGTTGTGCAGATCAGGGTAAAAATATATTTTTTATGAAAAAACCCCTAATTTTTCGCATTTTCTTCTATTAAATTAAAAAAACGGCTGAAACGAATTTTTATAATGTTAAAAAAATCACAAAGACGTTAATACACGTCTATTCATACCTTAATGATGCAAATATTATATCTAGTTCGTGAGCTATAGTGAATGACAGAAATGACCTTGAAGATCATGATGACTGTTAATGATTTTTTATTTTCAATTTAAGGTTTTTTGTAATTATGAGAAAAAGGTTGGATGATGTTTTTACAAGCACTGATTGCAGTATATAAATTTTATAAACATTGATTACTGTCATCCATAAATCAGGTTAAAAATTTATTGTTTATGAAAAAAACCTATTTTTGTGCAATATTTTTCTTCTAAAATTAAAAAATGGCTAGAACGATTTTTTTCAAAATTTGACAGATTCACAAAAATGTTAAAACGCTTCGATTGACATCTTAATGATGCAAATCGTATGTTTGGTTTGGGATATATAACGTATGACAAATACGACCTTGAAGAGCATGATGACTGTTAATGATTTTTTATTTTTTATTTAATTTTTTTTTGTAATCATGAGAAAAACTTTTGATGAAAATTTTTTTTGGAGTATATAAATTATATAAATATTGATTACTTCGACTTGAAAATAAGGTTAAAAATTTATTGTTTTTGAAAAAAACTCTAATTTTTAACTTCCCAGTATATGGGAAGTTCTTGTAATCGCCTCGAAAATCGAAATTGAAATTTTCAACATTTCTTTACGTTTTGAGGTCTATAGAGTATATATAAAGTGTTTTTAGAAAGGGAGATGTATGTGTGTGTGTGTGTGTGTACGTACGTACGTTCGTGGACACTATTTGCTACGAGCATAACTCACGTAAACAAAGTTGCATCGACTTCGTTGAGGTGTCAATCGAAGCGTCTTTGCAATCTTAAGAGCTGATTAGTTTTTGGGACACTTCGGTCGGGGGGTTTGCTGTTTCGTCCCTTTGAAGGTCATTTTTGTCATGCATTATATCTCGCGAACCAAACAGACGATTTGCATGGTTAAGGTGTCAATCGACGCGTATTAGCAATTGTGTGAATCTATCAAATTTTAGGAAAAAATAGTTGAAGCCGTTTTTTAATTTAAGAAAAAAAAGTGCAAAAAATTAGGGTTTTTTTTATAAACAATAAATTTTTAACCTGATTTACGGAAGACAGTATTCGATTTTTATAAAATTTATATATTTCAAGCAGTTTTTGTGAAAATAACATCAAAACTTTTTCTCATGATTACGTAAAAAATTGAATAAAAAATAAAAAATTAATAACAGGCATCATGATTTTCAAGGTCATTTCTTTCATGCGTTATACATATCTCGTGAACCACACATACGATTTGCTTGATTAACGTGTCAATCGACGCGTATTAGCATTTTTTGTGAATCTATCAAATTTAAAAAAAACTGGTTTCAGCCGTTTTTTATTTTAAGAAAAAAAAGTGCTAAAAATTAAGGTTTTTTTATAAACAATAAATTTTTAACCTGATTTACGAAAGACAGTATTCAATTTTTATAAAATTTATACATTTCAAGCAGTGTTTGTAAAAACAACATCAAAAGCTTTTCTCATGAATACGTAAAAAATTAAATAAAAAATAAAAAATCATTAACAGTAATCGTGATCTTCAAGGTCATTTTTATCATTCACTATATCTCACAAACCAGATATAACAATTGCATCATTATGGTGTCAATTGACGTGTATTAATATCTTTGTGAAATTTTTAATATTTTAAAAATTCGTTCCAGCCGTTTTTTGAATTTAATAGAAGAAAATGCGAAAAATTATGGTTTTTTTCATAAAAAATATTTTTTTAACTTGATTTGCACAGAACAGTGATACCAGTTTATAAAATTTATACAATCTTATCAATTTTTGAAGAGAAACCAGCAAAAAGTTTTTCCATGATTATGAAACAACTAAATAAAAAACAAAAAATCATTCAAAGTTACCATGTAAAGAGGGTTCATACGAATGATATTACTTTATATCTTTTATTATAAGGAAATTGTAGTAAATTCAATCCAAGTTTTATAATATTTGCATAATTTGAGCAGATTTTTAAGAGTTTTTAGAGTCTTTTAATTAAAAAAACTGCTTAAATTTTGAAAACCAACAAAATTTCAATCAAATTTGCATTTGCGGTATCAACGCTTTGAATGGTAAAATGTTTTGTAGTCAATACTTTGCAAGATCATATGCTTTGAAAAGCTTTCATCGAATAAAAAATTGTAGTTTTTAGTAGATTCATTCTTTGGTAATCGTAAGATTTCAATAACCATCATCTTTGTAATACATTTTACGTTTTACATGCAATTGAACCTATTTTTGACTGCTCGTACAAAATTTTTCAAGACCAAAAAGACCCCCAACGATTGATGCGCGTGAATAATCAATCTGTCCTCATCGACCAAAAACCTTACTTAATCAATGGACCCTCCCGTAGACGATTTGATTCATATTAACTCATTCCTGTTACTGCTATGAATACCTCTCATTGTTATTACTTAAAGTAGTATTATTTTCAAAATTATTATTGTGTTTAATGTTGTTGATGTTTATGTAGATATTACTGGGAAGTTGACCGTGTGGACCTCAAGGGTCGCACCTCGCGGCTTGTTTGCACTTTTTTTTGAAAAATTAAAAAACCGCTCCAAGGATTTTTTTAAAAACTTGAAAGAATCACATAAATTACAATACGCGTCGATTGACACCTTGTTGAAGGAAATCATACGTTTGGTTCGCGAGATATAACGCATGACAGAAATGCCCTTCAAAGGGGCAAAACAACAAACCCCCAAGACCGAAGTGTCCCAAAAGCGAATCAGCTCTTAAGATTGCAAAGACGCTTCGATTGACACCTTAACGAAGTCGATGCAACTTTGTTTACGTGAGTTATGCTCGTAGAAAAACTTTCCACGAATGCACATACGTACGTACGTACGTACACACACACATATACATCTCCCTTTCTAAAAACACTTTATATATACTCTAAAGACCTCAAAACGTAAAGAAACGTTGAAAATTTGAATTTCGATTTTCGAAGCGATTACAAGAACTTCCCATATACTGGGAAGTTAAAAAGAGGTATTTTTGCGGATACTTCCAGGATGTGAATGCTAGCGGCGAGGCGGACTAGAACTACGAGAATTTCTGGTAGGCTAGCTTAGTAGCACAGGGAATGCGGTTACGATGCATTTCCATTAGTTTTCGCTATTGTTCATTACTAGACTTGGGAATGTCGACCCCACACACCTGAAACACTCGTGGAAAAAAGTCCGTGCTTACAGGAGCTAAACCATAGCAGCCCTTCAGACTGTGTCCCTAACCTTGGGTTTGTAAAGATACCACGGGGTCGAGGAGCCCATGATAGGTTACTATCATCCTCGACACGGTGAGGACTCCTTGTGGGAGCAACGTGGTGGATATAGTAAGGTACGCGCTTGGTTGACCAGTACCGCCATCACCGGCTCTGTAAGTTGGCGGCAATTCTGGGACCCCCCTTTTGGAGACCTGCCGCATAGCCATGAGGGGTGATTATTGACACTTATTTCAATAAGTCCTCCTCCAGGACCGTGTTTTAATGATTAATTTCGGAGAAAGCACGTTAAAACACTCACTTATTCTGTTCATTACTTGAATGTACAGTCAATCACCGTCAAACATTCCAGTTTCTTCTACTTTAACTTAACTTAACTACCCACAGCAAAATTGTCTTGAGCCTGTTTTGCTGGAAAATGGAAAAGTAGACATTATTCATTTGTTACGATGCTTCTTTTTGCCATTCTTTTCACGAGTACTTATCTTTTTGTGGTGCACAGATAAGATTTTATTTTATTAAAGCAGGTTACTGGAAATGTGACGAGGTCTAAGGGAATAATTGTGGCCTGGCTTGTTATATTTTACACATCAACAAATGTATTTTAGATGCCTTCATATACAATATAAATGAATTATTAGAATTTCGGTTCAATTGACGGTTGGTTTAATAAATTTTAGCAGAGAACTTTAAAGAAAATCGAATTTGGTCAAAATTGACCCAAAAATCTTAATCTAAAATTTATGGACAATATCTTGGTACCGCCAACGAAACTCATTTCATGTTCTGCTAAAAGTAACTCGGCAAGGTCGTGCTTTACCAGTCAAGTACATAGATGTCTGATATAGGTGTTATGAAAAGCTGGATTGGAAAGCTTTCACGAACTGCGAGTTTTCGCGGGAACGACCTCGGCGGAGAATCTCGTGACGCAGTATTCGCAAAACTTAGGTCGGGAGTCTGAAAATCGGTGCAACGACCATCGTGGGTGATGGGGTGGATGGGTGGGTGGCAAGGTGGAAGGAATGCCGCTCATATGTTTCGACAACCACGTGAGCTGGGCAAGCTTTCAACGGATTCGCGGAGCCAATTTCAAGTTGGTCCCGAGTTGAAGCACATGAGCAATTCTGCAACTGACCAACAAGCTCCGAGTGGCGAATATCTGCGTCATCAGCACTTTATTGCTGAATGTGTGGATAAAGATACAATTAGAAATTATGTAAAGGTCGCGTGCTGAACTATTTCGCGAAGCAATATTTTTTTGCGTGAGGCGCAATCAAGCTTTGCTTGCCTGAAATTGAGCTATTCACATGTCCATGCGTTCAAAGCTACTTACGTATCTAAAATGTAGTTGCTTTTGGTAGTCGTAATGTGGCCTACGTGCCGTTAGCCATGTAATACGTTATGATTCGCCAAACTCGCGCGAATTTTGAATTTTATGTGCTGAAACAGAATTTTGAAGCCTATGGCTTATTTTTTTCGCGCTTCAATTTTTAACCATTGAATGATGACTTGGAAAACATTTTCATTGTATTTAGAGAAATTACTAGGGTTGGTGTCAAGAAAAATGTGAATACTACTACAAACTACAAAAACGTTCGATATTGTTGAGGTGGAACCATTCTACGATTTTATAAGGCTTTCAACCGAATTCAGCGGAAAAAGCACAGTTTATTACAAAAGATCCTTATGTTCTTAAATCCAGATTATCCTGCTTTGTATTCTATTAAGAGATTTCAACGGTCAGTTCTTGAAAAACTTGAATTCTATACAAAATCAAGCTTTCAAGCCAGCTGAAAATTTTTCGAACCATTTTCAAATAAATTTCATTGTCATTTGGCTTCTTATAGATATTTTTTAACTTCCCAGTATATGGGAAGTTCTTGTAATCGCCTCGAAAATCGAAATTGAAATTTTCAACATTTCTTTACGTTTTGAGGTCTATAGAGTATATATAAAGTGTTTTTAGAAAGGGAGATGTATGTGTGTGTGTGTGTGTGTACGTACGTACGTACGTACGTTCGTGGACACTTTTTTCCACGAGCATAACTCACGTAAACGAAGTCGCATCGACTTCGTTGAGGTGTCAATCGAAGCGTCTTTGCAATCTTAAGAGCTGATTAGTTTTTGGGATACTTCGGTCGGGGGGGGGGGGTTTGTTGTTTTGCCCTTTGAAGGTCATTTCTGTCATGCGTTATACATATCTTGCGAACCAAACATACGATTTGCATGGTTAAGGTGTCAATCGACGCGTAATAACATTTTTGTGAATCTATCAAATTTTGAAAAAACTCGTTGGAGCCGTTTTTTTATTTAAGAAAAAAAGTGCAAAAATTAGGTTTTTTTTAATAAACAATAAATTTTTAACCTGATTCACGGAAGACAGTATTCGATTTTTATAAAATTTAGATACTTCAAGCAGTGTTTGTAAAAACAACATCAAAACTTTTTCTCACGATTAAGTAAAAAATTAAATAAAAAATAAAAAATCATTAACAGGCATCATGATCTTCAAAGTCATTTCTGTCATGCGTTATATCTTGCGAACCAAACATACGATTTACATTGTCAAGGTGTCAAGCAACGCGTCTTAAAATTTTCGTGAATCTGCCGAATTTTGAAAAAAAATCGTTGTAGTAATTTTTTAATTTAAGAAAAAAAAGTGCAAAAAATTAGGTTTTTTTAATAAACAATAAATTTTTAACCTGATTTACGGAAGACAGTATTCAATTTTTATAAAATTTATATACTACAAGCAATGCTTGAAAAAACTTCATCAAAACTTTTTCTCATGATAACAAGAAACATTAAATAAAAAATAAAAAATCATTAACAGTCACCATGATCTTCAAGGGCATTTCTTCCATTGTCTATATTTTACGCACCAGATATAATATTTGCATCATTAAGGTGTCAATCGACGTGTTTTGAAATCTCTTTGATTATTTTAACATTATAAAAAACCGTTTCAGTGGTTTTTTAATTTAATAGAAGAACATGCGAAAACTTAGGGTTTTTTTCATAAAAAATATTTTTTTAACCTGATTTGCACAACACAGTAATAAATGTTTATAAAATTTATACATTTTATAAAATAAAAAATCATTCAAAGCTACCACATGAAAAGGGTTCTTCTGAACCTTATATCTTTTATTCTAAAGACATTGTTGTGAAGTCAATCAAAGTTTTAAAATGTTTGGATAAGTTGAGCAAATTTTTAATAGTTTTTGCAGTCTTTTAATTAAAATAAGCGGCTTTAATTTTGAAAACCATCAAAATTTCAATCAAATTTGCATTTGTGGTAATCGATCATCATCACCCATCCACCAAAAGCCTTGCGTAATCAATAGATGCTCCCGTAGATGATATGATTAATATTAACTCATTCCTGTTACTGCTATGAATACCTCTCATTATTATTATTTAAAGTAGTACTATTTTCAAAATTATTATTGTGTTTAATATTTTTAATGTTTATGTAGATATTACTGGGAAGTTGACCGTGTTGACTTCAAGGGTCGCACTTCGCGGTTTGTTTCTCAGACGGTCTTATTAATCTAGTTCTTCCCTAAAGGAACATAGAAGCGCTCATTTGTCGGCCATAAAAAATTACTACCATCAATCGAAATTCAAAATAACCTAAGAGATATTTATTGATAAAAAAATTTGGACGAGCCAAATGCTAAATGCTGACCATCAAATTGATTGCTACTTGGCACAAAGTAACTGGATTATCTCGGGGATGGGGTGGAATTTAAATATAAATTTGACATTGAGGTGAATATGAGTCGTTTTTTTTGCAAGATAAAAAAATAGCCACGTGATGAAAGTGCAATGCTCTTCGATTAACTTATTTTATTCATGGAAAACTTATAGCCAAGCATTTGGATTGGTTCGATTAAAAACTGTTCGTTGTACGAAATTGATTAGATATTTATTTGTACAAGGAATGTGTGGATTAAATAATGAATTTTTTTAATGAATTTCTCATACAAGTTTTAAATGTTTACTTCGAACTAGATTCAGATAAATGTGTTTTTTTAATGATTAAAGTCGTTTTTCTATCAGAATATTTTTTTTGTAGTTTGGGGAGGAATATAAAGCCAGAGTTCAATGAAATATCGAACAGGAACAAGAGGAGGTATTTATTATTGTATAAAAGATTTGAGCGATCAATCGCTAGTTAGTGGAAACGCTTAATCGATGAATACATACTTGCTGCGAATCAGTGGTCTCACCAGGCCAAATGAAACTTTGTGAATTTTATTCAGAATGTTCACAAGTACAAAAATACAACCAGGATTAGAATTTAAATACCAAATAATAGATATATGTTTATTGATATTATCTGCGCTGTTAGAGCTATCTGAAAACATAGGAAAAATTTCTTCATGTTAAACCGCAGGAGTGTTATTGCATTTTTTGAAGACGCTTACTACTGATTTTATTAGAAAATCAATAGTCATCAAAATTTACAAATCATCTAGTGCTTTTTGCTTTGAATTTAAAGTAAAATTATTAAAACGTTTGAATAATTGCTTCCATAAAATAAATCTTTTGTCTACTAATGTAGAAAATTGTAAGCATTAAAAGTAGGTAGTGGCCACACCTGGGAAATTGAATTGTGCAAGATACAAAATAAATTAATATAACATTGCTGAAAAAACTCTATTCCATAAAAAAGACACAAATTTTCTTTGTAAAAGTATAGAAATTTATTACCAGTAAATAAATTATTTCATATATATATATATTAATTTTTAAATACGATGCTAGATTCTAGAATATTATATTTTATTTGTGATATAGGAGTACATACTAATAGTGATAATGATATCTAAATTATGAATTGATTCTATTAATTACAGTTAAAACCTAGCGTATACATAATTATGCAATTTAAGAATCTTTTTTCAAGATACTTTGGGTATCCAACAGTTTAGATTATGAGAACATTCTAGAATGATTGTCTTGATGAATTTGTACTATTCGTGTATTACATTATAACAATTTTGTTGATGATAATGTTTTAAAGATGTTATTAATTTGTAGTAGTCAGTGGGAATATGTAAAATAATTATAAATTTTTGATTGTTTATTTGTATGCTATGTTTAATTTTTGTTATAATTACTTCCACAAGACATTTTGAGTATTTCCAAAAAATGGAAGACATGAATTGAATTTCTTTCTGCCAACAGAAACTATTGCTTTTATCATATTTTGACTACTGATCGATATAATTTAGCCATTTTTACGTAGGAATAGGTCTTCAAAATCAACAATTCAATGGATACCTCCATTTATGGAAGTTGAATGCTTTGTGGGCTGCGACAAGCCACTACGGATCATAATGAGTAGTTTATCGTATGCATACATGCCTTTTTTATATCAAATCAACATCAATTTTTACAGGTTTCGTTTATCGAAAAATTACCTTCAATTCATTCGTTTCGGTATACAGCTTTTCTCTCTATGAAAATGAATTCGATCAATAGTTACAATATCAACAAATTTGCATTTGAGTAGGTGTTTGTTTGATGCCGCAAGGGACTCAACAAAAACTAAAATTTGAATTCAGTCTTTTGTATTATTACTTTTTTAACACTGCATCATTCAACAGCCCCACCAGGCCAACGCCAAAAACCATAAGGCTTTTGCATACGAAATTGAGCTGTTGAAAATCTCTCTTCACTTTATTGCTTTTCTGGTATTTTTGAATTTCAATAAAATCTTCCGACAAATGATTTGCATCCAGGAAAACTGTCTCCGAAAAATGATCATTTATACAAATTGAATGTTGTGATGTGGAAAAATTGTAAATTATTGATTTACAAATCTTTATTGAGTGTTTGTGAAGAGGTCAATAGTTTATTGTTGATTGCAGTCATAAATGTTTTACAATGTTTTTTTATGTGGCTAAGATAATGATTTGACACTCAGTCAGCATTGCTTTCAAGGCAATTTTTCTTAACAATTAAATTTATTCAGTTTTCTTTGTGAACATTTCATATTTTATTGAAATGTTAAATATTTGAAGAACTCCTTTCTGCTTTACCAGACGTTATTTTTAATTATTGTTGGATGTTTTTTTCTTTAAATTTTAATAACGAATATTTATTTTGCACAATTTTCGAACGAAACAAACAGTTCAAAAAATTCTTTGAACATTTTTGGCGAATACTAACAAATTAAATAAGACGTTTTTTCCAATGTAGGTTTTAACTACTTCTTAAATTTTAATTTTTCAAGTAAAATGATTTTAGAAAATAGGAATTTCAAATTTTGTTTGTAACCAAAACGTCCAAACGACTTCGGACTGTTTTCAAAATGTGTTTATGCAAAATGATTTACGAGCTTTACTCTCATGGACGGTGCTATTTTGAATGTATCCTTTAAAGGGGATAGCCACTGTGATGGGTCAAAAAAAAATTTTTTTTATATGTTCAAAAATATGTGTACAAAATTGCAAGTCAAAATTTCAAAAATTGACTAAGTTAAAATGATTGTACAGAGAGCAGGTAGGCCAATCAGCTGCTCAGTATCGCATCGAAAAAGTTAATAAAAAAATTAAGAAAGTCAACAAGACCCCTGGAGATGAAGAGAAAGAACCGTCATATGGTCCAGGTCTCGATAGTTTAATAAAGGTATGAAAATATTAAATTTTTTTTATACATGATTTCATTACGAGAGAAATGGACTAAAATCTTTAAACGCATTTTTCTCGTAACGACTTTTTTTTTGAACTGGTCGCATCAATAACTCGAACAATTATTAACTGTCTATTTTTTTTGTTTTTGTTTTGTTCGTCTTAGTAGTGGTTAAGGTTAAGCGTAGCCAATGTGATTTTTTTTTGTTTTTTTTACTATTTTTTAAACTATTTGAAAACCAAAAAACAACAGTCGAAAAAATTAAAATATTGTCAATCGGTCACCATTTTGTGAAAAATCAAAATCAAAAATAACGGCTATGTACAACGATAACTACATTCATACAGATTACAAAAAAAAAATTTATTTGTTTTATTAGAGTACCGGCTTTTAAAAAATCGATGCGACCATGGAGGAGGAATTTTTTTTCAGGCGCTACGGCATCGTTTATATTGTTAAAACTATTTAATATTTTTCAATAAAAATTTGTGGAAAAATTATTAGATGTGTACTTAATAAAATAAAAAAACCCGATCCAAAAACTCCTCTACTTACTCGGTAAAAAAATTAATTTAAAAATCACTAATTTTTCGGCCGTCACAGTGGCTATCCCCCTTAAAAGCAATCCTTTGCAAGATCAATGCATTGATAACTTCATATATGAAATTGTCATCAACTAAGATTTAAAAGTCTTATTATTGAACATTGGGTGAGAGAAAAGAAGAATCTGCAGAAGCTAAGTCAAGTCCAGGAGCATTAGAAATAAAAATGTATCAATATTTTTTAGAAAGTAGAATTTTTGCTAATATTTTTCCTATTTTTCTAAATTTCTTTCCTAAAGAGGAACATTCCACTTTATTCTTTCTGTCGTAAGAGCGATTACATGTCAAGTGGGACAACTTCGGAACTTGACCCCTTTCGAGCCATGAAGGTTGCCCAAGTTTCAGCTGAAAATGTACAAAACTGCGGCCAGGGTGATTTTTTTAAGTTTTGACTGTTTTTTTGATTTTTAAAGTATCTTTGGTATTTTTTTTAGGAAAAGGTCTAATTTGCTCAAAAATATATCTAAAATATGCTTTCTGACGTAAAATGACTTCTTAAACACGATTCCGAGGTCAGCAAAATTCCAAAAAAATCGTGGAAAGCCGGAAAAGCCATTATACACGTAAAATTTTGATGAATTCATAGTAAAAATTACATCGGGGCAAAAATAGTTTAACACTCATCAAAAGTTGCAGAATACATTTTACTTTGAGATGCCGAAATTTGTTGTTGGTTATTTTAACATCAACAATTTTCAGCCAAATCGAAAGGAAGTTGTCCCACTTGACATGGAATCGCTCGTAAGATATCTGGTTGAAAAGAAAGGAGCGTTTTCTCAAATCATAATTCGTTTTTTGAACATATTTGAAATAAACAATAATTATATTACGGGTGATACTAAGGTAGTAACGTGTATCTATGCACTTAACTTGTTCAAAGCAATGCCTTTACATGTATTTACAATCCACTGATATTTTTTTTTAACTTCTGATTGATTATTGATTCTCGCGATTTACCTCGTTATCTGTTTTAAGCCTGCATTCGCTTCATATTTATTTCCAGTTGATTAGCGCTCCTCGGTCGGCGTAATGCAATTTCATTTTCTGTAAATATTTTTAATGCAATTAAATTATTCATAGATTTTTCATATCGAATCAAACCAATCACATTTCGAAGGTTGCATACATTTATATGCACGTACGCAAATATTACCAAATGCATATTTACAAATCGAAATTTACCATTCTTTTTAAGTTTCAAATCCAACAAATTCTATAGAAATCTTTATAGTCAGATATGTTGTTGCTGCTGCAATAGAACACCCACACTTAATACATTTCAGAATCTACATAGTACTACCAGTCGTATTAGCTTACTCCATACTAATGAAAAATAAAATGAAAGGAGATGCAATGCGGCCACATTTGTATATTTACATGGAAAATATGAAAGGAAAAGTAAAATTTAAATATTTTCATGGCATTCCAGCTTCAAATAATATCAAACTTTGGTACTTTGAAAATCCATTCTTTGGCACGTTTAGCCATTTTGTCGTCGTTGTGCGCCCGAAAATTTAAAGTCAGTTTTAACATTTGAGTTACCTTCAGATTGTGAAAAGGCAAACTTATTTCGTTGATGATGACTGATCAGATCAGTGTATCGCAGGATCTCTCAAGTTTATAGACTATTCAATTTTTTTATTTTTAAATGTATTTTTTTTAAATTGATAAAGAATCATATAATTTCGTTTCATATTTTCGTGTGTCCACCGGTGATGCACGACTGTTTTTCTTGATTGTATTTATTTCCTTAAGCTTTTTGATGTTGTCCTGTTGAAAGTACTTGTGACAGTGTAAATCGTCAACACCTTATTTGAATTTGGATGGTTTTAGCAGGCTTCCACCACTACCGTACTTGTTCAGTGGTTCACCAAATTATGTGTAACTATTGTGTACAAAGGTAGAGATCGTGTGGCATTTCTAAACTATTGTATAAGAGTGGAATTGCGAAAGTGGACCAGAACCAATTTGTTCCATAGTTACAAGTGTTGCCCTTAGTGTCTACAGTTTTTTTTTTTAAATCATAAAAATAACAACAAAACAAATGAGACAATTTCTTTTGATGCCAAACATCAAATCATGCAACAAGCAGCTCACCATGCAGTTCGTGTGTAGTTTATCTTTGTCATTCTTATTTATAGGAAAATCGACATTTAGTAAAATCGAACAATGCCATCAAAACCACATGAGCAGAATAAAGGAAAATCGTGTTTATACCTATGATACGCTCTCGACCAGTTGATCGCTCGTCGGAAAGAAAACACACAAAATCATCTTGATCGCAATAAGGACCCTAAGGCATTGACTGTGTCCTTATGTTTTGTTTTCAATATTTTCACGGTTGCCAAGATCAAATCCAAGCATTTTTAATGGTTCTGAACATGATGATGATATGTTCAACACAAACGTAGGATTCTACAAAAGCGCTGGATGTACTCAAATGTTCTACTTTTATAGAGATATTTGTGATGGTGATGATGCATGCTTGCAGGACGCAATTCAATTAAAAAGCTCAGGACAATACACGCAAGGACCACACACTTATCCATAATAAAGTGACTAATCGCCATAATCGCATATTGAAGCTGCAACGAGAAAAAGATAATATTGGCGTTTCAGAGTTATTCGGAAATTTGTCTCCAATTCAGGTTTTCATTGTTTTCAAGGGATTTTGCAATACTACAATATAAAACTGATTTTTTAATAAAATAGTCAAAAACACAAACACAAATGGTTTGATTTAAATTTAAAATCATTGAATTTATACATATCTTCCTAGAAGGAAGTGTGATCTGATTTAATTTGTTTAAAATTTTAATTTAGATAGTTTGAGTCCAAATTTTCATAATTTGCGAATATATAGACGTTAGTTGCTTAAATTCAAACCAGTCTTAAATGTCTACTCAAGAAGATTTGATCAGTCTAAATCTACACAAAATTCAAATTAAAAGTCATTTAGTTGTCCGTTATTTAATTATTTTGTTTTATTTTCAATGACGTGAGAGACTACAAAAGATGCTTTTATCATGTTTAAATGAATTGAACTCCCATATTTTTTTTGCAACTATTCGATCCTATTTTTATACTCTATTTCAAAGCGTTTCAAACATGATTCATTGTTACTTGTAGGTTTTTTCTCTTTAAATAGTTTTGTTTCTTAGTCTAGAATACAATACAATTACATATCCATTAAACGTGATTATTTTCTGGAAATATTTTACAAAAAAAAAAAATTAAAATTGATCTGAAATATGGCGTTTTGATGAAGCAATGTATTAGTGTTGTGTGCAAAAGGCAGATGTCCTTTGTTGCGGTTTGAATTTGATCGGCCGTAGTTAAAATATTTCGGCTTTTTCTGAATTTGCATTGAACAGTTTTTCAACCTCATTGTGTCTTGTTATCTCTCGTTTTGTGTCTTAAGTTTTTGACTTTTATCTAAGTAATTCGTTTACTGAGTTGTAGCGAGGCTTTTAAATTTCTTTAAAATCATACGTTCATTTTATTATTTTTAGTTTTAGTTTGCTTAACGTGTCCGTAACAAGGGTGCGGACATATAACAAAAGACACTTTAAAACTGTAAGTTGTCTCTTAACCTTTATTCATATGATGCAGTTTTAGTAGCCACGAAGTTTCAATTTTTATTTGCTGCTCTTCTTTTCATCGAAAATCTTTCAATTCAACTTACGATAAATCAAAAAAGCTACCCTTTTGTCACCTACTGTATAAAATATTTTTGCTAAATATATGGTAAATGAATTCCGTAAAATTTGAATCAGAAATTTCATACAGTTCAATATTACAATTAATTCTTTGCAAATACAAAAATTTCGAGTCAGAATAATTATTTTGAATTGATTAAGACATTATTCAATACATAACAAATTATTTATTATCTTTTGAAAATGCTAAATTAAAAACTGCATTTTCATATAATTTCCGCAGTTCTAATAATTTTCATTTTTCAGTACATGTATGGCATATTTGATGTGATATTTATGCATTTAAATAATTTTATTAAGTTTAAACCAACCTACAATAATTTTTGTATGAAAGTGTTTAACAATAATTTCATAGCGTTTTTTTTTTACAATTTGTATAATGAGAAACAGCATAAATGTAATCTCTAAGTGCGTTACAATACTTTTTGGTCTTACGCAGACATTTTGACGGTTGGTATTCATTGTTTAAGGATGTGTGAAAATTAGTAGGGATCACCTCTTGAAGGAAAACCAAAGAAACAGTTATGAAATTTTTGAAATTTGTGGAATTGTTTCTTCATGCGTTGCTCTTGATTTGAAAGGCGTCATTTGACTGATGTTAAACGGTAAAATATTCAGTTCCTGCTTTTGACTTAATTAATTGCTCATCATGTTCAACGCGAAAATGGATCAAAAACAGGTTCAATTAATTAATGATTTAGTCTGAATTTGATGCTTTGAGTAAAAAAACCAGAGTATTTTGCGACAATTTGCGTATATCCAAAAATATTTTTTTCCGCGAACTTTTTATTGAATTTTAGTTTTTGGTAAAATCGATACAATGAATCAATATGTCAAAAATTAAACCTGATATTGCCAAATTTCCTGAATTGCTTCATCAAAGAAACAGGTTTGGCTACGTTATTTTGGTTTTGATTTTCTGGGGACAGAAAATCAATTTATTCTCTGGCTAATGCCAGAACCTCAAAAAGCACATTTTTTTGTCAAAATTGAGGACATACAGAACATATTTCAATAGATTTCGAATCAATTTGACTTCAAAAGAGGACTTCTACAATATTTGAATGTTGGTCGGAAACTCAGCAACGAAATTAAATAAGAAAAAATACAAAATTAAAATTTTTGAATCGAAAAAATGCTATCCGCACTTGTCACACACACATCATTTGGAGAATTGTTTTGAAACAGAAAAAAATAATGATTTAAAAAAAATTCATGTCAATTGACTCATGAGGGACACTCACACATCGAAATCGTCATCGTACAGGAAATCGTCACCATTCACCAGCTGCGCATGTCCTCCGAGCGCAGACATGCTAGCGTCCTCGTCCTCCAAGTCGTGCAACTCACCCTCATGCACCTCGCTCGAGCCCGGCAAGTTCTGCTGCTGACTATCCTCCGTGCTCATGTTCTCCTCCTCCTGACTGAGGGCCATGACCAGTTGCTGGCGAATGTCTCGTAGCGAGGGGGATGTTGTTGACGTAGTTGCAAGTGCTTCTAGATCATACCCTCCCGCGGTCCTGGGAGTGTTTGACAGGGAGGTGGACAAAGTGGCTGGTGTTGCTTTTGAGGTTGATCCCGCTGGATTTTTCGCTTTGCGATTGTTTCCCGCCGCACCGTTGGAACTCTTGCGTTTCTTCTGGCTTGCACCCTTCTGCTTTTTGCTGCCCTTCTTGCGTGCTTGCGCACACTCCTCGGCTGCTTGGGTGGGCGGGCATTTGCGGTTTTGCGCCCGCTTCCGTAGGGCCTGCGGACCAGACCGTTGGCAGTTGTGCTCCTGCTCGTTCTCGTTGGGTCGGCATCGTCGCTTCTTTTTCTTCTTCCGTGAGTTACCGTTAGTATTGCTATGACTACCGTTACTACTAGTGCTAGAACTATTGCTACTGCCTATCCTAATTAGTTTCTCGCTGAACACCGAGGACGCAGCGGGTGACGCCGTCTGGCCGTTGACATTATTGAGTAAATTGCACTTGGGCCGCGTCTTCAGGACCTTCGTGGTCAGCTCGACAATCGGCTTGCCAGCATCACAGAGCTGACGTAGGCCGTGCTTGACACGATTGGGCCCAAAGGTGTGGGCGATCAGGCTCTCTACACGGCCCTCATCGACGGTTGACGTCATGGATTTCGTGTAGGTCGCGAGCTTGCCCAACGGCCGCGAGGGCGGGATTTGCAGTTTGCGCGGTTCGCCGTGGCGGTTTAATGCTAAGTAGAGAGTACGGCGGGAATTCGAATTGTATGTAGATGAGTATGTGTTGTAGTGGTGCTGCTCCATCGATTCGTTGAAGACACAGTCGTCGGTGAACGTCTTCTGCAACAGAAAAACTAGAATGAGTTATTTCCTTCATCTTCAAGGAGAAGCGATGATAGCGACATACACTCATCGAAATAATTATATAGGCAATGTTTGTTTCGGTTTTAAAATTTTGATAACGAAATTTACTTCGAAACAGGTTTTCATTGTTGAATACTATGACAATGTTTAGTTTATTTTGTTATGAAATAAGCTTAAAATCCACGCTCTCACACAAAGAAAGAAGAATTCTCAATTTCTCTTTTATTTGCTGCGTAATATCTATATAGGCAGATTAACAGTTGTGTTTGTTGTGTGAGCATTTCGTCACCCAAGACAAAAAAACACGTAAACTTAAGTCAGTTGAAGGTATTATATCACAAATTACTACATTAAAAAATCAATCTTCACTTTTTAATTAGTATGCCCCGTGGAAAGGTATTATCTGAAGAGGAGAAGGGAAAAATCATTGCCTATAAAGATCTGGGGTTTTCAAATCGGCTAATCGCGAGGAAATTGCAGCGATCTGCTGGCTTGGTCAATGATTTCTGCAAAATGGGCAAAAAATATGGCACAATGAAACGTAAAGGACGAACATCGACAATCACAGAACGTGATATAAGAGAAATAAAACGACTTGCTACTGGAGAACATTTTTCGGCGAAAGCAATTTGTGCGGCAACTAAGGCAGGCGCTGGTGTTCGTCGAATGCAACAGATTTTAAAAGTGAATTTAAAGTTAACATATGACAATAAGTGTGGCAAACCTGCCCTAACTCAAAAGCATAAAAATGCAAGATTGCGATTTGCGGAAAAACATCGTTTTTGGGTCGATGAATGGAAAACGGTGATTTTTTCCGATGAAAAAAAATTCAATTTGAATGGCCCAAATGGTGTACACAAATATTGGCGTTCGAGGAAGACTACACCAGAAGTTCGAAAACGACGAAATTTTGGAGGTGGTTCGCTAATAGTTTGGGCTGGCATAAGCTATATGAAAACTACGCCAATTTGTTCTGTAACGATAAGAATGGATTCTGATTATTATGTACAGTTGCTTGATAATGTTCTTGTGACATTTTTGGAAGAAATGTCCACATCAAAATTCATTTTTCAGCAGGATAATGCGGCAATTCATGCTTCGCGCAAAACAAACTCGTTTTTAGAATCGCGTAGCATTCCCACTCTTGATTGGCCAGCAGTAAGTCCCGATCTAAACCCGATAGAGAACCTTTGGGCTAGACTTTCATCAAACGTTTATAACCACGGACGGCAATTTAATAGTGTAAAGGAGCTTAAATTGGCTATTCAAGAAGAGTGGAACAAAATAGAGCCATCCTACATCCAAACGCTTATAGACTCTATGCCAAACCGTTTAAAAGAGGTGGTCAAGAATAGAGGGGGTCACACTTCATCTTAGTTTTATAATGTTTTCTTTTTTCTTCATGTCAGCAAAAGTGCCTTTATATATATTTCGTACTAAGTTTTTTTTTTTCATAATTACTTTCAAAGTGCTAACTCAGGAACTAGTTATTTATCATTAACTTTAATTGTTTCTTCTTTTCAAATAAAATCCAATATATTTAAAGTGGAATGCTCTTAAGTTTTTGTTAAAATTGCAAAAAAATGTACTGCCTATATAATTATTTCGCAGAGTGTATATAAATGCCTAACTCTACATTTGAACTGAAAAGCTATGATGATGTCACATGCAAATTATAAAAAATATAGTACCCATGCCTGGTTTGCCCAGTTTGTAATACAAGAGTCGCCAATCTTTAGGAGAAAACAATATCAGGTCAATTGGACAAGACGATGGAACTAGACAGCACTTTGCATAATTAAATTGTATCATTGCCGACTTGTAACATTCAATTCCGTCCCATTATCGACTTTTAAATTCAACCTGTACTCTTCGACCAGATCCTGTTTACTTATCATCATTTGTTCAGTTCGAAATTAAAAAGATTTTTGCGTGTAAATTCATTTAACCCTAGATCACTAACCTTATTTTTCAACGCTTATTACGAACCATCGTCGTTTTGACTAATTTTTTTAAAAAAGGAGTTTCAAAGGTTCCAGGAACCATAATATTTATATTTTTGTATAATATCTTTCAAACACAATCATTTACTAGTATTTTTATTATTTTTTACTAAAACAATAAATTTATTACAGCCTTTTGAATGAGATCATAGATTTTAATCAAAATCAACATTGTTGACATTTTCGAATTCGCGTCGTCGATTCGACGAAGATTCGTAATCTAGGGTTAAATAAAAACAAATAAACCGCTCCAGTATCTAGATAATGCAAGAATGTCTTGATCGCTTTGGTTGTGGACTACACTACAGTCTTGTAGTCTAGGACTATTTTCAATGACATTCAATCTGAGAAGATATCTATAATTGATATGCTTTACAAATTGATTTATGCTAATTATATGGCAATACGAAAATATTGTTAGCATAGAAATTGACTATTGTTAATTGTTGAGTTTATTTAAAAAATATGGAAATTCATGCAAGCTGTTTGTGTGTTCCAAGCGTTCTACTATTAGCAGATGATATAAATTCGATAAAATTGAATCGTCAACGTGGGGAGTCTACTCAGGCTATTCTTTAATTTTTTGAACTGCTTGCTTTAAAATTGATGCTTATTTAGAGGAATTTATGGAATGTACTTGTTTGACCAGTACAATCTTCAATGTATTTATATTTGAAACTAAAGATTACAGCTCAAGATGTGAAAATTGATATGGGATGCAGAAAAATCTAAATTTTATATGTAAGTAATTTACAAGAAACAAGATTTTCTGGTAAATTCTGGTTGTATGATGGTTGAAATACAAAAAAAATGAAAAAAGGCACTACTAAATTGACGACAATATACTTGTGGATTTATAAATCATAAAATAATATCAATAATAAATGTAACATTAGTTTTTATTACTACAAGACACCTGTTAATGCCTCTGGAGCCATTAAATAATAATTGAAGCGTGCTTTGGACTCGTAAATCCAAGAGACCTCAATGTGAAACCAATTATGAGTGATCCTTTTTTAATTAAATGCTGTTTCCCAAGCATGCTGAACGCATACTGCACAACAACTGCTTTTGCTTCCCAATCAAATGTATTCTTAGTCCCATATTTTTTTTAATGCTTCATTGAAAATTTTCAGGCCATTCAAAACTCATCCAGCAAATAAATCAAATCCTGTCAGGCCACACGCTGTCATCGACCAGAGGCGGATGACCCAATCTCTGAAGCAGTTTTTTTTGTGTTCCCGACACGATGTCCTTTTTCGAGCGTAACTCCGAAAGTCATTAAGATGTCATAACATGGTGTAATATGCCTAAATCTCAAGTGGTTTAGAGTTTGTGTGTCATAATTTACACTATCTGATCCGTGAAATTGTTGGGTTCGCTCAGCAAGATCGTGTTCCTATCGGCACTCATCGAAAAGGGTTTCAAACCGATAGTTTTTTTTGTGTGCTGATGCATCGTCAGAGAAAGCAATTAATATTGGATTCAATCGATTTTCTCGGAATTATGTATCGAGACAGCGAAAGAGTTTGAACTCAATTCGCAGGATATGTGTACATATTCAAATGCGGCATGGTGAACATATTGGGAAAGTCACTTTGGGAAGATTCACTAGTGCCACCCTGGCGCCAACAGATAAGGACGTCATGTATATTAGAATTTTATTGGGAATTGGTCGGAGCCGATGTTGGCGAGCCTTTTGTTTTATCACAATGTGCTTTATCGAATCGTTGTCTAGGAATTAATGTGAGCATTATATGGAGCGATCTAGTTCCCGAAAATGAGGGCGTCTTCGATCATGCTACCAAGCTTGTCTGGTCATCGTATGGGACATATGATTTGAACATGATACAAAATCAAATTAAAATGACCGACACTTAAATACCAATAAAAATATTTCAGATATGTGCTTCAGAGATTTCCAGCCGGAACAAGTGGTAGGTCGTTGTTGAAAGTTGTCTTTTCGGTGCTGACGTGTTGTTTTGAAATCATCTTAAATATTCATAAGTGGAGCATATCTCGTTGATGGCCATCACCTACAAGTAATGTTAGCATGGAGCAGTAGCGTACGCCGGATTTTGATAAGGGGGGGTCATATTTTTGAAGTCTTGACTAGGTACGTTTGCTAGTGCTTCGGTGTAGATATGAAGATATAATTATGTAGTCATACTTAATCATACTTTTTCACTTTTTTGAGCCTAGGTTTCGCTCGCACGATTTGAATTACCCTCTGTTTCTAATCAAAACTTAATTTAAACAAGCCGTGAGGTGCGACCCTTGAGGTCCACACGGACAACTTCCCAGTAATATTTACATAAATATTAAAAATATTAAACACAATAATAATTATGGAAATAATAATACTTGTAATAATAAAAATGTACTTCTCATAAAAGTTATTGTAATGACTTAATATTAATCGTAACATCTACGCGAGCTTCAATTGATTACGTAAAGATTTTCGTAGATTGGTTTGATTCAATATTCACGTGGATCTATCGGAGGGGGGACAAGTTACAAAGCCTTTTCTATGTTATTTGTTATTTTCATATCGATGCTTGAAGGACAAATCAGCGCTAGCAAAAATGAATGCAGTTTTTGTTATTACGACAACTGAAGAGATTTTGTCGCGCGATGGCCATTTTGAATAGTTGCGGTCAAAACTGCTAGCACTTCGGCATTATTACTGAATTTGTATTTTTTCACGATTTTACATCAATGAAACTCATAATTATTTCTTATTTTCTGTTGATTTTGAGAAACATTGATTATGCAGTCAAAAATAGGTTCAACTGCATGATAAAAGTAAAATACAATATATGTATTACAAATGATGAAGGAAGTAATTGAAATCTTACGAATACTAAAGAACAAAACTCCTAAAAACTACAATTTTTTATTTGATGAAAGATTTTCAAAGCATATGATCTTAAAAAGTGTTGACTACAAAACATTTTACCATTTAAAACGTTGATTATCACAATTGTAAATTTGATTTGATTTGTATTGATTTTCAAAATTTAAGCAGTTTTTTTATTAAAGTTAAAACACAGTTCTGTGAAGACTATTAAAAATCTCCGCAAATTATGCAAATAATAATAAACTTTGATTGAATTTACAACAATGTCTTTAGAATAAGAGATTTAAGGTATACAAATTCGAGTGAACCCATATACTAAATGATGACTTTCAATGATTTTTTTTATTTTAAATTCAACTTGTTTTGAAATCATGTTAAAATATTTTGCTGGTCTCTCTACAGAAATTGATAAAAGGTTATAAATTTTATAAACATTTATTATTATGATGTTAATTTTATTAATTATTAATTAATTTTTTTATGAAAATACACTAATTTTCAATATTTTTTCATTAAATTAAAAAAATGGCTGTAAAGATTCTTTTTTAAATTTAAAAACATCATAAAAATGTCAATACGTGTCGATTGACTTTTTAATGATGCAAAGATTATATTTGGTTCTCGAGATATAATGAATGACATAAATGACCATGAAGGTCATGATGACTTTTAATGATTTTTTATTTTTAATTTAATTTTTTTTGTAGTCATGAAAAAAAATTTTGGTGGTTTTTTTACAAAAACTGTTTGGAGTATATAAATTATACAAACATTGATTACTGAGTCTTGAAAATTAGTTAAAAATTTGATGTTTTTGAAAAAAAACCCAATTTTTTGCACTTTTTTTCAAAAAATTACAAAACAGCTCCAATTATTTTTTTAAAAATTTGAGATAATCATTTAAATGTCAATACGCGTCGATTGACACCTCATTGATGAAAATCGCATGTTTGGTTCGTGAGATATAGCGCATAACATGATTGACCTTCAAGGGGTGAAAACAGCAAACCCCCCCCCCCCCGACCGAAGTGTCCCAAAAACTAATCAGCTCTTAAGATTGCAAAGACGCTTCGATTGAAAACTTAACAAAGTCTATACGACGTTGTTTACGTGAGTTATGCTCGTAGAAAAACTGCCCGCGAACGCACGCACGTACGTACGTACGTACGTACATACACACACACACATACATACTTCTTTCTAAAAACACTTTATATATACTCTATAGACCTCAAAACGTAAAGAAAAGTTGAAAATTTCAATTTCGATTTTCGAAGCGATTACAAGAACTTCCCATGTATACTGGGAAGTTAAAAAAAGGTGTTTCTTCTGTCGTAAAAAATTTTTAAGGCAGCAATCTACATTTAAAGCCATATTAAAATTTAAAAAAATCACCCACAAGAAAATCTGCAATAAGTTGAGATCAAGTGGAACGATTGTGCATGTTTACAGTGATGCATGCAAGTAAATAAGCACTTCATTCCCTTATAGAACTGAAGTGTTAGACATTTTTCGAACATGTTTGGAAAGGGAAGCCGATGGGAATAGGCTTATATAAACGCCTTGCCACTGGTGGGGAAGTGTAACTGTCACTAAGCACAGACAGAGTATTATCGTAATCAGGGCTGGCTAAGCTTGTTTGCAGCCCATGCAGGGAAGCAACTCTGCGTCATTTCTATGTAGCCCATGAGGTAGACTTTTTGTACGCGTTTTTTTTAATGAAGTGTCCCCAATAGGCCTAATGTTCAGATTACAAATCATATGACAATATAAAACAATCCATTTTTTGAGGGTTCTGATCAAAGATAGAAAGAAACATTCAAAAATATAACTGTTGCTTCTAAGATATGAGTGAGAATTAAATAAATTACACTTTTCTGGAATTTTACTTCGAAAACTTTCAATCAGGTGACCATATTCTAATGTTTCTACCAACTCTTATCTATATATAAAATTGCTAGGCTTCATACAATAAGTAAAAGATAACGGCACACACAGATCCAATTTGTGGAAATTATGCCCGTATCACCCCTAGGTGAGATCTCTAAAGCACCATAGGCCATAAATCAGGCCCATATGGGTTTTACTGTGAAATAGATGAAAGATCTAATTGCGTAGGGATACTGAATCTCACTCAACTCCCACGTTTCAGAGTGTTTCGGCGAATAATTATTAAAGTGGGTGACTTAATGGTTAATGCTAGTTCAAGGCTCCTTGTCGACAGTAGTTCGGGAATAAGATTTGATGCCGCACTATCATTTCACTCAGCTGTGAATGAGAACCTGAATCAAATCAGGGTAATAATCACGGGTGAGTGTGTTCCTGACCACTTCAAGGGGGGGGGGTTGAACCCGTAGCCCTCCCCCCTTGGGTACGCCACTGGCGTGGAGGTTCCATTATCCAAGGAACCATTAAAATGTCAATTATAGTCTGAAAGATATTCTGTTGTATGTTGTTTTGAGATGGGTTGGTGCATGTGTCTCAGAATGATAATGATCCTGCGTATGAACATGTACATAGTTGTCGATCAAACCACTCATAAAATCGCGACCTGCAAAAAAATACTAACGTGTGGTCTTGAGAAGACCTCTGACCGTAAGCGATTGGATTCAAAAAACATGCCGAGAAGACAGGACGATAATACAGGCAAGCATAACATTTCATTTTGAGATATTAGACCAGGGCTTATTTAGGGTTTTCATGCAAGTATAGATGATGGACGTGCTGGAGAACCTTTCCAGACTCACAACTATTCTTGTATTAAGATAACCCTTAAGGATTGCATCTGGGTTTAAGAAAGTGCAATGCGGTGCATGAGTAGAGGCTCTATATAGTACAACTCATCGTCTATATTAAGAAAACAAAAATATTGCATTCAAGGCTTATGATTGGAATTAAAACGCCATAAATTTACTGAAGTTTATTTTGAAATCAGATTTTGATTTGGGCATAGTGTTTTAGCAAGCTGTCAATGTGTAAAAATTAAATCAAATTTCAATGAAATCGTCATGTGATGACTGTGCTATAAGAAAGTTATTTTGGAAGTGCTTCCTCAAATTCATTCGGAATAATTCAGATTGTTCCACACGACAACTGCCAGCTCAGCCGCTAAACATCCGATCTATGTCCGAATGCGCGATGTTAACAAGATTTCCGACAAGATCAGACTAACAGACAGACAGACAGAAACTAGAATTAGATGCTAGGGAATTAGTGGTACTGCGGACCAATTGTGGGCACAGCCATGCAAGAAAGTGCATTGATTTCTTCAAGTTCTTGGATTCGGAGGTGCACTGGCCTATTCTTGTCGCATCAGCTTGACGGCGTGGTGACCTAGAGGCGACGCAAAACCCACTTGTTGACAGACTACTTACAAGAGTCAGCTCAGCGAATTAACGAATCCGTGCATCGATGAAAGCTTTTCCCAATCAATCGCTCCCACGTAGTCGATCAGAGAATACTGGTTCCCACAAACATGTTGAGAATGATTTGAAAAATCGGAGGGAATTAGAGACATTTCTGGGTCATCAGGAATCTTATTCTAAGCAAGATGTGATCAAGACTGATCTACTGTATTCGCCTAATGATCTCTCGAAATCGAAATAGCATCGACCGTTTCGAAAGGTTTGCGCTAATTGGCATTCGATCAGGGACATCATTAGAAGAATTGAATTCACTACAAGACGAATCCCTTTTATAGTAAACTCTCTACAACTATCGATTACCTTGTAAGTTTTAAGCCGAACAAAAAATAGTCCCATCCAAAGGATCAACCTCTGTCACAACGAATCTGATCACTCAATAAAGTAGGACACTTTATTAGGGTCGAGGTCGCGCTAACCAACGTGTTTTTTCGGGTTCGTTTCACGCCAGTTGTTGCAATCACTTAGGATTCTAGGACCCTGTTGGAGAGCCTGTGGTGTTCTGCAGGCGCTTATCACTTTTTGTAAGTCGACCATTGGTTTTATGGAAAATACTTGTCCTGAACCGTCTTATCTATTTTTAATGACAGGTTGATTGTTCATTTTCGGTGGAAAGATGAAAGGGACCAAATGGAGAAAATTAATTGCAGTTAAAATGAGGTCCTTTTAATGAGTTTTTGAGCTCAAGATGTTGTTTGTTTGTTTTTAGACGCCGAATGTGTGAAACGATTTGCAGACGAGCAATTTTTCATAAGAAACTAGATTGAAATATTTATGTTGGTGGTATTTTTTTGAGGGTAAGAGTCATGGTTTAGGTTATAGTCGATGTTTCGATTAAAATAATGGTAGCATACATTTCGATGATTATTTAACACCGACGATAGTTTCATTTGAAATGAACAAATACTAAATGAACGATGTTTTACTTTGGGTTAAATCATTCTGAAATATTGCATTAAAAGGCTGTTGGTATTTTGAACAATCATGTTCAATGACGAATTTAGCCGTTATTGTTGATTTCATTTAACTTTAAATCTATTCCATTTAATTAGCAATTGCAAAAACATACGATAAGGAACAAAAGTTTGGCATTCCTTCCATTGCTTTCCATTAAGGTAAATGCTAGACTGTCCAACGACTACTATTTAAATGCTATCAATGGATTAAATTTTTAACGGAAGAAGCACATCATCAAAATACCATGGAATTCTATGATTACGATAACTATTCGCCAGTAATATTACTGTCGTAATGCGATCTGTGCCAGTTGATCTCATAATAAAATTGTGCTCAAAGCGATCATATCATGAAATTGAAAGTGTTTAATTTTACGATCAATTAGCCCGTTCCCATATAACAAGCATCTCGGCAACCACAATTCTCACACACTTTGGACTAAAATTGCAGTATAAATACATGATCGTTGTTTTTTTTTGAATTCCCAGATCAATAAAGCGGCGATGTTGAAGAAGAAGAAGGAGTAAACAACGATCCTCATATGTAAATGAATAATAATCGTGACATGAATCGTTCTATAAAACCATCCAAGCACTCCATAATTTTAATAGATTAACAGTTTATAGATCCGATTACCGATCGTGATAAGATCCCAAGAAATGCATCTGTACATATTATGGAGAGATCAGTGGTGGAAACTCATTATTTCGAGATTTTCTCCGGATGATTGTATCCGTCTATTTCACGCCTTACGGAATCGTTCACGTGACGAACAAAGGGGAATGACAAAATGATCGTATAAGTGTCTTTGACAGGATCGGCATGATCGCATCTAGGAATGCACAGAAACAGGCGATGCGACGCTTTCCAGGAATACCTTTCATAAGTATCCGACTAATGCGATATCATTAGAGAGCTGACATCATCTAATTAGAAATTAAGCCCACCTTTATGATCTCGATTTCATGTGGAACGTGTGAAGATGTACACCGAGATTGGATCCTTTTTTGTCGTTAGAACTTGATTTGGATTTGTAGTCAAGGTTTCTTGCGGGTCGCTGAATATGCGAGCTGATTCCTTAAGCTGAGCATGATATCGTTTAAATTAAACACTATCTTTCACATATCCTCTAACAATTGGATTACAATATCATTTGCGGGATACATGTTATATATGTGGAAAGATTCTCACCAGTTCCTCAGTTATTGTAGCTGCATAAGAGCTTCCCATTTAACTTTTCGGGCGTATTTTGAAACTGTCGCAACATTCTCAGTTATGATAATCATAAAAAAACCTAATGACTAGAAATCAAGATATAAAATATCTAATCCAGAAATGATGACAGCCACCCATCATTTGTATCTTTTGGGACGTAACCTTTTAAGCGTGTATAATCGCTTGCATCCACATTTAAAGATGTGTATACATACTCGTATATGAGCATGATTCTAAAGATTCTTAGAAATGGACAGAATGAGTGGGGCGTGATAGAGGGTGATTGTGGCGCTAATGTAAAAAGATTGACTCAAAATATTATGGCATTAAGCTGATTTAATGCGGTCGACGCTAATGATGCGTTTTTGATGGAATAACCATTGATGAGAATGAAAATATTTAAAGATATTTGTTTAGATTTAATTTGATTGGTACAACTTTGAGAAATTCTCGAATAGGACACAATAATTGGTTGCCAATGTGACGAAAACTTGTTTATCTTGGTCAGCTTTGTAGAGGATTTCAGTTAGAAAGCCGTTGAAAGAATGAATCTTAGAGTTGGAGGCGGAATACTTGTTATATAATATTGAAAGCATCTTTTTTCGAATTCCTAAGCCACAGTTCGATTTGAGTTTGTGCTCTGTTGAGCGTTTAACTTTTTATTTGGTATCGGAAAAATTTCAATGTGAATAATAACACCAAAATAGTCAAAAAGTGTGCCGAAGAAAGAAAAATCTAAGGTCTTATCCTGCTCTCTTTTATTATATCATACTTTTCAGAAATAAATGTAAATAATAAATTTTATTGTAGCAAGTTGAAAAAATTCCATTTAACCACATTTGAGCTGAATATAATCAAATCATTCATTCAGTTTCAGCATGGACAATTTGTTACTTTCAAACTACTGAAAATATTGAAAGGATGCTCAGGAAGTTTGGCACGCTAAATATTGCATGCAATTCAGAAGCTCTTCTTCTATGGAAGCGACCTTGGCTGGCTTGCTTTTAACTTCCCAGTATATTGGAAGTTCTTGTAATCGTCTCGAAAATCGAAATTGAAATTTTCAACATTTCTTTACGTTTTGAGGTCTATAGAGTATATATAAAGTGTTTTTAGAAAGGGAGATGTATGTGTGTGTGTGTGTTCGTACGTACGTACGTATGTACGTTCGTGGACACTTTTTTCTACGAGCATAACTCACGTAAACAAAGTCGTATCGACTTCGTTGAGGTGTCAATCGAAGCGTCTTTGCAATTTTAAGAGCTGATTAGTTTTTGGGATACTTCGGTCGGGGGGTTTGTTGTTTTGCCCCCTTGAAGGTCATTTCTGTCATGCGTTATATCTCGCGAACCAAACATATGATTTGCATGATTAAGGTGTCAATCGACGCGTATTAGCATTAGAATCTACCAAGTTTTGAAAAAAATCGTTGGCGCCGTTTTTTAATTTAAGAAAAAAAAAATGCAAAAAATTAGGTTTTTTTAATAAACAATAAATTTTTAACCTGATTTAAGGAAGACAGTATTCAATTTTTATAAAATTTATACACTGCAATGTTTGAAAAAAGTTATCAAAACTTTTTCTAATGATAACAAGAAACATTAAATGAAAAATAAAAAAATCATTAACAGTCATCATGATCTTCAAGGGCATTTCTTACATTCACTATATCTCACGAACCAGATATAATATTTGCATCATTAGGGGTCAATCGACGTGTTTTAACGTCTTTTTGATTATTTTAACATTATAAAAATCCGTTTCAGCGGTTTTTTGAATTTAATAGAAGAAAATGCAAAAACTTAGGGTTTTTTCATAAAAAATATTATTTTAACCTGATTTGCACAGCACAGTAATAAATGTTTATAAAATTTATACATTCCTATCAGTTTTTGAAGAGAGATGATATGATTAATATTAACTCAATCCTGTTACTGCTATGAATACCTCTCATTGTTATTATTTAAAGTAGTACTATTTTCAAAATTATTATTGTGTTTAATATTTTAATGTTTATCTAGATATTACTGGGAAGTTGACCGTGTGGACCTCAAGGGTCGCACTTCGCGGCTTGTTATGTGTACTTTTTGTAGGTGGCTAAGGAGTCTAAGAAGCCTTGGTTATATGGTATAGTCTGAATTTCCTAATCGTACTGTTACCTGAACTTGTTCATGCTGTAAGCTTGACGATTTTGGGTAATTTATGTTATTTATGAGATAGAGGCTGTTTTATGGGTGGTTGTGCAAAACTTTTTCTTGGTTAAAATGAAGCACGTCAGTGAAAGAATCAACAAAATAAGTAGACAGTCTTCTCAAAGCTATTTATAGAGAAAAAATAACTAAACGAATGCTTCGATCAAACATCTGTGATTTCCATGGAAAACATAATTGAAACCAGCATTTTCAAGCATCAACTACTGAGCGAACTAATTGATCGGCACCATCAAACATGCGGTCTTGTATTGTAAGGATCGCTCTATCGCATCTCCCCAAAAACATACCAAAATAACATCCAACAGCTGGTCTACAATCTGCATCATTTCTAACTAATTTATAGGATTGTCCAGACGAATTAGCATCATTGCCACTCCTATCATCCCTCGCGTCAGATGGCATTTTCGATACCCTCCTGATTCCGTGGCGCATCCAAGAAGCAGACAACCAGCGACACAAAATCTATCAATCGTCGGCGCTTGGCGTCAATGTCGTCAGTTTTCAAAACACCTTTTTCAACTGGGACCGTCCAAGATGGATTTCCCTTGGGAAATTACTAGCGCCAGTTGAAGACTGTCGTCGTTTTCGTCGCCAGTTTTGAGGGTCAAGGCGCAGCATTTGACACAATCTTGGCTAGTTGACTCTGTGGCCCGCGGGGGTCTTTTCTGTGGTACCCTCACAATGCCAATTGAATTGGTCGATTGATCAACATCTGGGCCGACTTTATTGATGATTGTTTAGATTGCTTAATAGATACGCTTGCATGATTGACACATGTTTTAATTTCAGCTGTCGTAACTTTATTCGGGGGCTAATGAACCGTTTTGTTAGATCGTTTAGCACATTGAGGGGTTAAACTAGTTGATCTTTAGCATGGAAGGAGTGATTGGCATTGGGGAGCCTTTGAAGATGCTTGTCGTTGAATAATGAATGGTTACATTGCTTGTTGTGTGGTAAAGTCTGTATTTTTGCAGAACAGCAACCTTGATTTTTTTCTGCAAAAAGATAGATTGTTTGCACATAATTTTCAATGCATTCGAATATTGTTTGGTTACAATTACCTACTATGAGCACCAAAAGTGAGTGCCCACCTTTGAAATTTGTTTTTGGGCTTCAATTTAAAAAAATGAGGATACTGAAAAATATTTTCAATGAAATATTTTTAAACCTTAATTTGTCAAGAACATTATACAAAAAAATCAGTTCCCAATATTAACTCGCAAAAAAATTACAGAGCAGCAAAAACAATAACTCATAGAAATATAAATCAAAAGTAAGTGTAACCAAAATAACGGAACAGTTGAATGCAACTTCAATGTTATTCTCAGAAAATAGCGATCACAAAAATTCTTAGTAAAGTAATTTGTCTGGAAATTAGTTTGGTTTTAAACGTGCTAGAAACAGTTGGCCCAAAATGAGAAAAGAAACTGAGCCAGAAACAAGAAAAATTATAGTGAATTTGCATTGTGAAGGAAAATGCATACGGGAAATTGGAAAAATTGTGAAAAGACCACACAGCACAGTGAAAAAAATTATTGATAAATATAAAAAATGCAAAACATTAGAAAATTTGAAAAGATCCGGACGACCTAGAAAATTAAATAAACATGATATAAGAAATATAGTGAAAGAAGTTAGGTGTAATCCACGCTCAAGTGCAGTTAAAATAGCAGAAAATTACTCCGCGACAAACAATCAATCTGTTTCAGCTACCACAGTTCGAAGAATATTAAATGAACACGGGTTACATGGCAGAGCGCAACGAAAGAAGCCGTTTATTTCTAAGGTGAACAAAAGAAAACGCTCAACATATGCAAAAAAGTATATAACGTTTGATTTCAACTTTTGGAAAAACATTTTATTCTCCGATGAGAGCAAGTTCGAAATATTTGGTGGCCATAAAAATGGAAAAAAATTGGAGAACCAAAAGTACAGAGTTCCACGAAAAAATGTTTCCGGCACAGTCAAGTATGGGGGAGGATCTGTTATGGTTTGGGGGTGTATGGCAGCAACGGGAGTTGGATATCTTGCATTTATTGATGGGACAATGAATAAGCAAGGCTACCTCAAAATTTAACAAGAAAATATGGAGGAAAGTGTTTCAAAATTGGAACTGCCTAGGACGTGGATCTTCCAGCAAGATAACGATCCAAAGCACACATCCTATTTAGTCAAGGAGTGGTTGCTTTATAGAACTCCTAAAGTATTAGATCATCCTCCCCAATCCCCAGACCTCAATCCCATTGAGCATTTATGGGATTATTTAGACAGGAAAATTCGGCAACGTCTGATTACAAGCAAAGAAAGCTTGAAAACTGCACTTAAGGAAGAATGGGAAAATATACAGACAAACATTACCAAAAAAAACTAGTCGAATCCATGCCTAGGAGATTGGAAGCTGTTTTGAAGGCAAAAGGGGGTCAAACCAAATACTAATTTTCCTTAAATTTATTAGTAGAATTTTTATTATATTGACTGTATACTTACTTTTGGTTCATATTTTATTGAGTTTTTAGCTTCCCAGTATATGGGAAGTTCTTGTAATCGCCTCGAAAATCGAAATTGAAATTTTCAACATTTCTTTACGTTTTGAGGTCTATAGAGTATAAATAAAGTGTTTTTAGAAAGGGAGATGTATGTGTGTGCGTACGTACGTCCGTACGTACGTACGTCTGTACGTTCGTGGACAGTTTTTTCCACGAGCATAACTCACGTAAAGAAAGTCCGATCGATTTCATTAAGGTGTCAATCGAAGCGTCTTTGCAATCTTAAGAGCTGATTAATTTTTGGGACACTTCGGTCGGGGGGTTTGTTGTTTTGCTTCTTTGAAGGTCATTTCTGTCATGCCTTATATCTCGCGAACTAATCATACGATTTGCATCATTAAGGTGTCAATCGACGCATATCAACATTTTCTCAAATCTGTTAAATTTTGAAAAAAATTGTTGGAGCCGTTTTTTAATTTAAGAAAAAAAAGTGCAAAAAATAGGTGTTTTTCATAAATACTAAATTTTTAACCTGATTTGCGAAATAAAGTAATCAATGTTTATAAAATTTATATTTCGCGAACAATGCTTGTAAAACACCATCAAAACTTTTTCTCATGATTACGTAAAAATGTCAATTAAAAATAAAAAATCAATAAAAGTCATCATGATTTTCAAGGTCATTTTTATCATTAACTATATCTCACGAACCAGCTATAATATTTGCATCATTAAGGTGTCAATAGACGTGTATTAACATTTTTGCGATGTTTTTGACATTATAGAAAAATTGTTTCAGCCGCTTATTAATTCAATAAAAGAAAATGCAAAAAATTAGGCTTTTAGGGTTTTAGGGTTTTTTCATAAAAAATAATGTTTTAACCTGATTTGCACAGCACAGTAATAAATGTTTATAAAATTTATACACTCTTATCAGTGTTTGAAGATAAACCAGCAAAACCATATACTATGATTATAAAAAAACTAAATTAAAAATAAAAAATCATTCAAAGTTATCATGTATAGAGGGTTCATACGATTGATATTACTTTATATCTTTTATTCTAAGGAAATTGTTGTAAATTCAATCCAAGTTTTATAATATTTGCATAAGTTGAGCGAATTTTTAATAGTTTTTATAGTGTTTTAGTGTTAATAAAAAAACTGCTTAAATGTTAGAAATCCAAAAAAACCTTCCGTAGACGATATGATTCATATTAACTCATTCCTGTTACTGCTATCAATACCTCTCATTGTTGTAATGTTGTTGATGTTTATGTAGATATTACTGGGAAGTTGACCGTGTGGACCTGAAGGGTCGCACCTCGCGGCTTGTTGTTTTTGATGTTATGTAAGATTTTTGTTAGTGAATATATGGAACCAGTTTTTTTTACATTGTTTTTTACAAATAAAGGAATAATAATATTAAATTAAAAATATTTTTGAATCAGTGTTTTTTTTCAAAATTGAAGCCTGAAATCAAATTTGATAGGTGTGCACTCACTTTTGACGCTCATAGTATAATCCGGACATTACAGCCAAGAAAAACTAATAACATCTACATTTTAAAACCAAATTTATGTTGCAGCTTCCAGTTTTTTAGTTTATTACCAAACTACAAACTGAAGTGGCATCGTTTGTTAAAAAGATTTTTTTTACAATTTCCGTGATAATTCAAATGTCAAAAATTTTGACGCCAGGCAAACATGTCGACGAAAATTCATTCCCACCTACTTTTATGCAGCAGACTTTCAAATATTCGCCTTGCAAAACAAATCAACAACGGAATCTTATCTTCCTGGTGCTCCCAGGAGGAATCAGGAGACACCGATGCATGGTCCGAATAGAAATACCAGTTTCTGCATTGAATTCCTAAAATTTTTAATACCAATGATGATGCTCTGCAGATTGTTGGCATTTCAAGCGAAATTCCTCGGTTGCAGTTCTGCTTTCTAGGATGCAAGTTCAATGGCTTCACCATTGACTTCGATGCCACTTTGTTGCATGGTTCAGATGTTGTTTGATGGAAGGCCAGAAATTAAAATAACTTTTCACTCAAACTTTCGGAAGAAATGCTCGACGTTCTTCTGCTGTTTGAAATTTATTTTTGGCAATTCAATGATGCGAAAATTAATTGTGTGATGTTAGATTGCAGACTAGATACATATCGTTCTTTGGCATTCATTTGAAATCGTCTATTTACCAATCAAGACAGTACGAAGACAACAATAGTTTATCTGAATCTGACTACACTTCATCCCGATTTTTTTCCAGCTGTTAATGAGAAATCTTGATGATCATTTAAGACGTGTTTGGACCATTTTCGCTAGATTTTTTATGTAATGTATCGATAGATCTACTTATGATCTGGTAAGGATGCTGAGGTACAGGTATGACGAATAATAGGGTGGCATACAGATAAATGATGATAAGCCCTAAAATCAAGGGCGGATACAAAGGGGTGGTCATGGGGGTCATGACCCCCCCCCCCCTGAGCCGAGGCAAACTAGTGATTTTTACGATTTTTTCGCAATATTGTCTTCTTTTATTGTGATTTTCGAGGCAGTGACCCCCCTGAGTCAAATGCTGGATCCAATCTCGCCTAATTACGCCGATCAATCCGGAGCTTAGCAATGGGGCTCAATTGAAGAGGTTGTGTCTGTGCTTCCTCGAAACCTCACCAGGGGTATGCTGGTACCAAGGGATCCGGGGCCCCAGGGACTTGTCACTGCCGGTGTCGGTGAGGAACCTGTGGAGGTTGAAACTTGGGGGCTGTCGTTGTACATCCATTAGCGGGTACTTTTATTGTTAATACAGTTTGAGACCCAATTAATTCGACAACCCTTCTGTATTGTGGTGCATTGGCGTGCAGTTACGTTTGCGACAAGGATGCCGTTACCCAAAAAATAGCAAGGATGCTGATAGGTTATAATTCTCACCAAGGATTATGAAGAAGTCCAGGCAAGCTTTGGATAAGATCTGCAACCTGTACTCAGCAGTACTTATACTTAGTTATGGGCTACTGACTAGTGCGTTTATGGCGGTTTTGGCTTAAAAGGTCCGTATTTCAATAATTCATTTCGGGAAAAGCACGTTAAATCAGGACTTAATCTATAATTTGATGTCTCGCAATTTAGATGGCAGAGTTCACAGGTCACTAAATGTCTATTTATTTATTCAAATTTCATCTTATAGACTAGCATTTTCTTATTAAAAGCTGGAAATATCATCCAAGAAAACAAATCATGTTACACAAAATCATCACCTATCATTCTTTTGAACTATTTATTTAAGGAGCAAAGGAGAAGGCTGGCAAAACTGCATTCATAAGGTCCAGAATTTTTCCTAGCTGAAATAGAAATGGAACTTGGAAATAAGACTATAAAACTACTGACTCCCTTGGTTGTAGTGGCAGCCAAGATAGGCCCATTTACTGACTCCCTTAACTTATAGAGTTTCATCTTTTCTGGTGGTTAATGGACTGATATGCATGCGAAATCCATTAGCAGGAATAATCATAGAATTTTGAAAGTTTTTCCGATCCGAACATTTTAAGTTAAAGAAATTATCCTTCATGCGACGAATTTAAATGAAACAGAATTCCTTTAAAAAAATTGCACCAATAGAGAATTTTTTTTCTCAAAATTTTTTCGCATCGGTCTGAAGTTTTTCACAATTTCGATTGGAAATGAGTTTGATTCAAAAATATCCAGCATTGATTCGAATTGCTCCTCAAATCATTTTAAATAAATATAAAGCTGATAAGCTTCGATGATGTTTACTTTCACCGATTAATTAATAATCAATTTACTCAATTCAAGGTCAATCGAATCTAAGTACTTATTGTTAATTAGGCGCATCGTGATTGTATGAGCTGTGAAAACATTGTGACGTAAAATATTTACCAACAAATCTGTTGACCTCATAACCCGGAAAAATTTTCAATACCAATTTCAAGTGAAGCGTGTTGTCATCATGATGGCGCTTGTGATGATTTTTCCGAGAAACGGAATTGATAAGTTTTCCAGTCGTCTACCAGACATTGTATAAAAAACATTTCAATCATCGTTTGGAGATTTTATTTCCTCAAACGCAATTTCATCAGAAATAATTAAAAGCCGATTTTTTTTATGGCAATGGTGTTTGCAGCATGCGATATTATTGGATAGCTGGTAGAGGTTTTATTGAAGCAAAGCAAAATTACAATCGAAGATAGTCTTGGAACGTGAGAAAAAATTTCAAAGCTCTTAAAAGTGTTTTTGTTTTTAAAATTGAGACAGGATACTCTTTAAAAACGTTTCAGATGTTTAGAAGCTTCATTCAAATTGCAAAAAACATACCATTGTGCAATAAAAGTTTTATTAGGTTCCTACTAAGCATATTTTCTCGAGAATCTATGATTAAACTAGTCAGAAATCTAGTAAAATTCAATGCTTACAACAAAAGTAGTTTTCAATCTTTTTATTCGTTTAAAGTGCTAACATTTGCTTAGCAATTATAGTTTATTTGCTTTGCACTTGGCCAATATAAACAATGCTCTTATCTTTGAATGCATATCTTTTTCATATAATATCTTATGATACTGATTTACGAGTATTTACCATTTACTACTATTTACCATTAAATTTTGCGTGATTTTTTAAAGACAGATTTCTAACGATTTTTAGAGGATGGTACAATAAAAACATATTTCAGAAAGTATTTAAAATTATTTGAAGAAGATTCACCTCAGGGCAATTAAAATTTAAAGATTGTATGCTACGGTTCGCCTCGCATATAGTTGTTCGGTTGGCAATTAAGGAGATAGTTGGCCTCAATTTTTCGTATAAAGGATCTAATTTTATGTAAAATGAAATCAATATTTTTAATGATAGCGTGGGCTAAAACTTGAGATCATATTAAGGTGAAAAATGCGTGATGACGGCATATTTTAAAAAAAATATCGTATGAAAATCCAACTTACTCACCGAACCATAGACAGCACCACATTGATCCATGCACAGAAATAAGCATGTGGCGACACCCTGAATTTTAATTTGACCAACATCGACCGTGGTACGTTGAAGAATTGCTGAAATGAAGAAGAAAATCACACAAAATTAGCTGTAATTCGCATCAAGATCTAAATTTTCAAAGGCTATGAAAGCTAATTTTCTGATAATATTTGATAATTTTTAAGATTAAATTGTCATCATTCTCATTAAATCAAAGAGAACATTGCACTAAAATCATTCTTATAATACTATCATTAAAAAATCAGATGGTCATCTCTAAACCTACTCTGGTTGTCTTCTATTTTCCACACGAAAAAAACAATCAAAATGTCCTGCTAATAAATAAAAAATTGATCAAAGCTTTCTCGGATTAGTTGTTTCGATTGCTAGAGAGCTAGAATAGACCTAGTTTACCTTATTTTGTTTGTTTATTTATTTCTTATCGCAAAAGAAAAGCTGCCAAATTTATGAAGATGTAAAGCTTGAAAACATTTCCTCCTTAAAAGGCAACTCCTTATGTTGCTTTCTTCCTACTGAAAAAGCCTTTTACTCTAATATGGATGCTTCATTGCTAATGTGCTAGTTGTGTTTTAATGTTTGTCCTGAAACTCGAACATGGCTTAACATGAAAAAGTCAAGCAGAACCCGTAAATGCTTAGCGTGTCTAATCAAAGTTCACTCAATACTACACTTACAATTCACATAAAGCGTACTTTCACAATCCTAAACTGTTGATAGCAATATATTTATAATAATTTTTGTTACTAATTATTACTGATTTTTTTTTATAGAAAACTACGTTGGTATGAGAAATCCTTCCCAAATAAAACTTCTCCAGTAAAAGACATAGAACGCAAAATATATCGAGAATAGATTTTAAAAAACCTTTCAGACGAAATTTTCGGAAAAATAGCTTTTAGAAAAAAAAGGTGATTATGCAGAACACCATATCACGAGAAAAAATCAAGAATCATTTCTGTCTCTCTTGCATGTGTTGTTACAGCATAAATTAATAGGTAGAATAAAATTTATGTGGGAAATCAAGTAAAAAAAAGATCAACCAAAAAGACTTAACATTTGACGACTAACCCCACTTATTACAGGTTACACCCAAATATTTTACGTATTTTCGATTAACTCACACTTCGACAATATAAATATTTTTCATCTTTTAAAATCAGTTTTAAGTTGGCTTGGAAGAAATTAGAATAGTTTAATCTTGTTGAAAAGCTGATATTTTTTCTCATCTTTTCTATAAAAAAATTAACAAAGATAAATTTTGGTTTTGCGACGTTGCAATGTAAAGTTTATGCAATTTTTACCTTCCCAGTATGTGGGAAGTTCTTGTAATCGCCTCGAAAATCGAAATTGAAATTTTTAACATTTTTTTACGTTTTGAGGTCTATAGAGTATATATAAAGTGTTTTTACTGTGTGTGTACATACGTACGTACGTCTGTACGTTCGTTGACACTTTTTTCTACGAGCATAACTCACGTAAACTAAGTTGTATCAACTTCGTTGAGGTGTCAATCGTAGCAACTTTGCAATTTTAAGAGCTGATTAGTTTTTGGGAAATTTCGGTTCGGGGGGTTTGCTGTTTTGCCCGTTTGAAGGTCATTTCTGTCATGCGTTATATCTCGCGAACCCAACGTACGATTTCCTTGAGCAAGGTGTCAATCGACGCATATTGACATATGTGTAATTCTTTCAAGTTTCTAAAAAAATTCTTTGAGCGGTTTATTAATTTTTTCAAAAAAAGTGCAAAAAATTGGTTTTTTTAAACAATAAATTTTTAACCTTATGTTCAAGTCCAAGTAATCAATGTTTATATAATTTATATATTCCAAACAGTTCTTTTGAAAATGCTATCAAATTTCTTTTATCATGATTACAAAAAACAAATCAAATAAAGAATCATTAACAGTCATCATGATCTTCAAGGTCATTTCTGTCATGCGTTATATCTCCCGAACCAAACACACGATTTGCATCGTTTTGGTGCCAATGTACGCGTATTAAGATTTCAATGAATCTGTCGAATTTTTAAAAAAATCGTTTGAGCCGTTTTTTAATTTAAGAAAAAAAAGTGCAAAAAATTAGGTTTCATAAACAATAAATTTTTAACATGATTTGCGAAATATAGTAATCAATGTTTATAAAATTTATATACTTCAAACACTGTTTGTAGAAACACCATAAAAACTCTTTCTCATGATTACGTAAAAAATTAAATAAAAAATAAAAAATCATTAAAAGTCATCATGATCTCACGAACCATATATGATAATTGTATCATTATGGTGTCAGTTGACGTGTATTAACATTTTCGTGAAGTTTTTAACATTATAAAACTTAGTTTCAGCCGTTTTTTTAATTTAATAGAAAAAAATTCAAAAAATTATGGGTTTTTTTTCATAAAAAATATTTTTTTAACTTGATTTGCACAGCACAGTGATACCAGTTTATAAAATTTAGACATTCTTATCAGTTTTGGAAGAGAAACCAGCAAAATTTTCTTCCATGATTATGAAAAAAAAAAAAAATCATTCAAAGTTACCATGTAAAGAGGTTTGATACGAATGATAACACTTTATATCTTTTATTCTAAAAAATTGTTGTAAATTCAATCAAAGTTTTAAAATATTTGCATAATTTGAGAGTCTTTTAATTTAAAAAACTGCTCAAATTTTGAAAACTAATAAAATTTCAATCAAATTTGCTTTTGCGGTATCAACGCTTTGAATGGTAAAATTTTTTGTAGTCAATACTTTGCAAGATCATATGCTTTGAAAAGCTTTCATCGAATAAAAAATTGTAGTTGTTAGTAGATTTATTCTTTAGTTATCGTAAGAGTAAAATGTATTACAAATGATGGTGGTTATTGAAATCGTAGAATAAATCTACTAAAAACTACAACTTTTTATTTGATGAAAGCTTTTTAAAGCATATGATCTTGCAAAGTATTGACAACAAAACATTTTACCATTCAAAGCGTTGATTACCACAAATGCAAATTTGATTGACATTTTGTTGGTTTTCAAAATTTAAGCAGTTTTTTTATTAAAATTAAAACACTCCTAAAACTATTAAAAATCTGCTCAAATTATGCAAATACTATAACACTTTGCTTGAATTTTCAACAACAATTTTAGAATAAAAGATATTGAGTAATATCATTAGTATGACCCCTCATTAAATGGTAACTTTGAGTGATTTTTTGTTTTTAATTTAGTTTTTTTTTCATAATCATGTAAAAATTTTTGCTGGCTTCTCTTCACAAACTGATAAGAATGTATAAATTTTATAAACTGGTATTACTGTGCTGTGCAAATTGGGTTGAACAACAATAAAAAATATTTTTTTATGAAAAATTCTGAAACAATTTTTTTAAAAATTCGAACAAAAATGTTAATACGCGTCGATTGATTCCTAAACGATGCAAATCGTATGTTTTGTTCGCCAGATATAGCGCATGACAGAAATGACCTTCAAAGGGGCAAAATAACAAACCCCCCCCGACCGAAATGTTCCAAAAACTAATCAGCTCTTAAGATTGCAAAGACGCTTTGATTGACACCTCAACGAAGTCAATACGACCTCGTTGAGTTATGCTCGTAGAAAAAAGTGTCCACGAACGTACAGACGTACGTACGTACACACACACACACACACACATACGTCTCCCTTTCTAAAAACACTTTATATATACTCTATAGACCTCAAAACGTAAAGAAATGTTGAAAATTTTAATTTCGATTTTCGAGGCGATTACAAGAACTTCCCATTATACTGGGAAGTTAAAAACTCAAATTTCGAAAAATTATTTTTAACTGTCCCACATTTTATTATTATTGTACATAACTTGATAATTTTGGTTCATTGATTGTTCAAATAAAACCTTCTTTGATTTGATTTGTTTCACACCATTTCTCGCTTCAATTCAATTTCGGATAAATTTTATTGCTAATGAGTTCCATCTATTGTTTTATCAGATGGTGTTGTGTATCATCTATTATTCATGGTCTTCTAATGCTGGTTTCTAGGTTCTACGTGATAAGGGTTTAAGTTGATCATCAATTTCCATCTTCAATTAGGATTGCTCAAATGTTAAGGCAATTACCATACTGATATGAATGTTGAAAAGTCTAGTATTATGGAAGGGTACGTGAAAATCGAGACATCAAGGCAAACATTGTATTCCTCGGATTCGAAATAGAGTATGGACGAAAAGTTTATACAAAAGTCTGTGCTAATCAGGCATAGTGTGAGTTCTAGGACTATTTCATCCGATGAAATACATTGTGCCAAATGTAGATGCAGTCCTTGTTTCAATCGGACTGTAGTAAGCATGTTGCCAATGTAGCTGTCGGGGCTTCCCACAATGAACATCCAACATACAAATTCATTTCGTCCGCATCGAAAGTAAAATTGAAATCGAAACCGCCCCAGTCGCCTTGAAATATCGATGGCATTCAATCGAATCGCTTCGTGTGACAAACCCACAATTCTTGCAAGCAACAAGTGCCCCGCAAAAACATCTTGTTCGTGGTCGTTTTGATCGTGAACTTGATCGGTCCCCACATGATGGGCTCGATGGGCCGCATGTGAACAACGAACTGAAGAGGCCCTCGCATATGTGGTCCCGGGCGGCTAGCTGGTGCAGACCACGTATGTGCAGTGCGTATGCGACAAAGGCACCTTAAACCCAAACAAGGAGGCCGAACGACCTACCTACCTACTGACTGACAGAGGCACCTTACATGCAACCTGCGTGACTCCAGTCCATACACAGTTGCGCGGTGAACGCACGTAGAAAAGTAGTTAATTTCGTGCCGGCGGCATACATAATGTTGTGACATGTGAGCACATCCGAGCGCAGCACTAGCATCCTGTGTGGGTGGGTGACAGACAACCCGGCCGTCCGCCGGTCATAAACCGACTTAAATGAATTATCACCTGACGCTAATTGTTCGCGGATCGAATGTATCTGAATGATTCATGCGTGGACGAAGTTGAGATACTTATCGGCCGGACAGATTGTCCATTCGCACGAATAGGAGTGGCGCAGGTCGCGCTGGCGTGCAACAATGCCGTGAGGCGTGAGGAATGTCCCATGCTCGATGAGTTGCTAGACAAGAAGCATTTGTAAGAAATGCTCAAGGAAACGTGACACGCAACTTAAGATAGTCGAGAAGAATGGAACAATGTCACACATCGCCCATTCACCACCTGACCACACTTTCATAGCCACTTCTGTTCGTTCGTCGAGGAACAAACATGAGTTATCTAGATTCACCAATTATTGTAGACATTAAAATTTATTTGATGATTTTAATGATTTTAATTTAACAATTCACATTAAAAGACCTCATTCCTCCTCAGTATCCCGAGTCCTACAATTCAAACAGCGCTGAATGCGCTTCACATCAAAGATTATGCAAATCATCGAAATTGAAATTGTAAATGTCGAAAATTGTGGACAGCTTTCAGTAGACATGACCACCGCGGATTGAATTTCATTTTCAGCTGCAAATATATATTGGACCCATGCACAAATGGCTATACTCAATACAGCACAGATACTGATAAACGGGGTCATAAAGGACTCAAAAAATCAACAACATCGGTTGGTGCATGAAACGTAGAGATTCTCACTGAAAAGGTGCTAGGAAAGGCAATTATTGTTGCAAGAATTTTAAGAAATCATTACTGATATATTTATTATTTATACAATCTAAAATACTAAACAAAAACTGAATCTGTGTACTTACTTTTTTAAGGGAGGGGGGCTCACATTAGAAGGTTCAAAATATCGACTTTTCTATTGTAGAAATCAAAAGTTTAGCTGTTCAAGAGTATGCTCAAAAAGTTTGAGACCGATATTCGAAGTCCTTATTATATTTTCGGGCCAAAAAGAAAGGCCCATTGATTGGAGTGATCGCAGACAAACTGGGCGGGATCACCCAGCTGTCCTATAAATTTATCTTACATTGTTTGTATTTGGGCAGGTATTACAAACAAAAAGAGACATTTTTCTTGGTATTGCTGTATATATATATACGAGTAATACGCAAGTCACGTCAATACTCAGTTTTTGGTAATTTGTTTTTAACTTGCCAGTTCCCTACTGTAAATAATAATTAAATACCCTCAATAATAGTTGTGGATTCCGAAGCCGAAATGAAGAACGAGGTTGAGGACGAAGTGGTGGACAATAAGGATGACGAGGACGAGGTTGCCGAGGCTTTGGTAGAGGATGACCAGGTGGTGGAGACGTCTTTCTACCAAAGCTTTTATGGTTAGATAAAAAATTGATAAAAATAATAAAAGTAATTATATTAATTTAGAATAATAATGTTTAATAATAGTAATTCTTAATAATAGTAATTAATAATAAAAGCAAATTATAGCATTTTATTCACCCCACTGGGAAGTTAGTCGTGTGGGCCTCAAGCGTCGCACTTAGACCACATTTTTGATTGTGTTTTCCGGCTTGCATACATTGTATCTCAGCGAATTTTTGACCGATTTTCAAAAACCAAAAAAAATTTGAATTCTTATTAAATTTGCGTCTAACTGAACTTAAAATAGGGATAAAATTTTCGATTCAGAGTTTTTTTTATGACAAAAGCACGAACAAATTTTCAATTTTTTTTAAAACGCGTCACAAATTTTCAATTTTCAAAAGTTTCACTCAAAACTGTTTCATAGAAGAATAATACATAAAGATAATATGAAAAATTAGCTTGGATTGCTTTCTCTTTAAAATTGTAGGGTCCAGCATGCACTAAAATGAGAGACTCGGACGACGGACCTCCATAAAGAACAGCTTCTAACTTTGCGAATTTTGATAATCACTTAAAAACATTATGACGTGTAGTTGAAAATATCGGTAAAATAGCCTATTAATTTCAATTAGTTCTAATCGTTTCTTCTCCTTCAAAAACAATCACGCAGCCTCCTAATGTGATTTCCCCTCTTAAGAAATGATTTTTCTAAAAAAAATCGAATCCTAGAAAATTATCAACAGCATTTATTCGAAAAAAGACAAACAGATAAAGTATTCAACAACAGAAAAATTATATTATATAATCCGAATTAATTTTCGATCAATTATCCTGTTGAGATTGTCAGGTCAGTTTAAATGAATTCCAAAATGCCCGTCACTCAACTATTCCGTACAAACTTTCCATGGATTTATAGCCTCCCATCGTGGAATCAAATTAAAATGAAATTCGACATTGAAGAATTGTTCTCAATTGTGGTTGACTTTCGATTTCAATTGAATTTTCGTTTTCGGCATTTGTTTAGGTAACTGCAGACGACTTGTGATTTTAATGGTTATTATTCGTAATGGAATAAACAAAAACAAAGAAGTAGTAGTTGAAAAATTGTGAATACATTTATTTCAGTATGTCTGACGATTGTATTTGAGTAGAATGTTTTGTATAAAAATCGGTAAACTGTAATGATAATTGAAAACTAAATGAAAATAATAAAGAATTATTGAGTGGGTGTAATTTTCATTGAGTGGGTTTAACTTTCTGGTCTTACAACTAAAATGGTGTCCTGTAGTATAAAATCGTGTCTATTTGATTTTGACTGTATTATCTACAAAAAACACATTATGTCCTGTGATTCCAATATAAATACATTATATCTTGTTAACTTCCCAGAATATGGAAAATTTTGTAATCGCCTCAAAAATCGAAATCGATATCGAAATTTTCAACATATCTTTACGTTTTGAATTCTTAAGAGTATATTTATAGTGTTTTTGCAAAGAAATCTGTATGTATGTGTATGTTTGTACGTACGAACGTTTTAGGACAGTTTTTTCTACGTTTGTTGAGGTGTCAATCGAAGCGTCTTTGCAATCTGAAGATATGATTAGTTTCTGGAAAACTTCAGAAGGAGCGGTTTTTTGTTTTGACCCCTACAAGGTCATTTCTGTCATGCACTATATCTCGCAAACCAAACATAGGATTTGCATTATTGACGTGTCAATCAACGCGAATTAAAACTTTTATGATTCTGCCAAATTTTGGGGAAAAATTATGGTGCTGTTTTTAAATTTTCTAAAAAAAAAATGCAAAAAATTAGGGGTTTTTTATTGAATGTTTTTTGAAACATGAATCAGTAATCAATTGTTCTAAAATATACACACTCTAAAGAATTTTTATAATTTATGTACCATTAAATTTTTCCATGATTACAAAAAAATGTGGTCTAAGTGCGACCCATGAGGTTCACACGACTAAATTCTTGGTAGGGTGAATAAAAAAGCTTTAATTTGTTTTTATTATTAATTACTATAATTAATAATTGCTATAATTAATAATTATTATTCTAAATTATTATAATTATTAACTTCCCAGTATACGGGAAGTTCTTGTAATCGCCTCGAAAATCTAAATTGAAATTTTCAACATTTCTTTACGTTTTGAGGTCTATAGAGTATATATAAAGCGTTTTTAGAAAGGGAGATGTATGTGTGTATGTACGTACGTACGTACGTTTGTGGACACTTTTTTCTACGAGCATAACTCACGTAAACAAAGTCTTATCGACTTAGTTGAGGTGTCAATCGAAGCGTCTTTGCAATCTTAAGAGCTGATTAGTATTTGGGACACTTCGGTCGGGGGGGTTTGCTGTTTCGCCCCTTTGGAGGTCATTTCTGTCATGCGTTATATCTTGCGAACCAAACATACGATTTGCATGGTTAAGGTGTCAATCGACGCGTTTTAACATTTTTGTGAATTTATCAAATTTTGGATAAAATCGTTGGAGCCGTTTTTTAATTTAAGGAAAAAAAGTGCAAAAGATTAGGTTTTTTATAAACAATAAATTTTTAACCTGATTCACGGAAGACAGTATCCAATTTTTATAAAATTTATATACTTCAAGCAGTGCTTGTAAAAGCATCATCAAAACTTTTTCTCATGATAACAAAAAACATTAAATAAAAAATAAAAAATTATTAACAGTCATCATGATCTTCAAGGTCATTTCTGTCATTCACTATATCTCACGAACCAGATTTAATATTTGAATCATTAAGGTGTCAATCGACGTGTTTTAAAATCTCTTTGATTATTTTAACATTATAAAGATCCGTTTCAGTGGTTTTTTTAATTTAATAGAAAAAAATGAGAAAACTTAGGGTTTTTTCATAAAAAATATTTTTTTAGTCTGATTTGCACAACATTTATAAAATTTATACATTCCTATCAGTTTTTAAAGAGATACCAGCAAAACTATTTTCATGATTCTGAAAAAAATCAATTAAAAATAAAAAATCATTCAAAGTTACCTTGTTCTTCCGATTGATATTACCTTATATCTTTTATTCTAAAGACTTTGTTGTAAAGTTAATAAAAGTTTACAAATGTTTGGATAATTTGAGCAGCGTTTTAATAGTTTTTTCAGTCTTTTAATTAAAAATAGCGGCTTAAATTTTGAAAACCATCAAAATTTCAATCAAATTTGCATTTGTGGTCATCAATCATCATCACCCATTCACCAACAGCCTTACGTAATCAGTGGATGCTCCCGTAGATGATATGTTTAATATTAACTCATTCCTGTTACTGCTATGAATACCTCTCATTATTATAATTTAAAGTAGTACTATTTTCCAAATTATTATTGTGTTTAACATTTTTAATGTTTATCTAGATATTCCTGGGAAGTTGACCGTGTGGACCTCAAGGGTCGCACTTCGCGGCTTGTTTTTATTATTTTATTATCTAACCGCAAAAGTTCTTTTAGAGGAAAACACCTACACCACCTGGTTGTCCTCTACCAAAGCTTCAACATTCTCGTCATTTTCTCTGTTTTTGTCCACCATCTCGGCCCCGGAGTTCACAACCATTATTGAGGGTATTTAATTATTATTAATAATAATCATTTGTTATTAAAAATGTTTGATCGTTACTGAATAAATATGATTGACTTTATATTTACTAGATTAAAATATAGCTAATAATATTTGATTATTATTAATAGTATAAAACTATGTATAACAATATCCAATTATTAACTGCATTAGCGGAAGAGTGGGAGTACTCTTCCAAATCTGACAATAAAAATTTGGAATTTTATAAATTAATCTTGATTTTTTTTAAATAACGTTTTTCTTATCATTGATCAAAATTTTGCTAAAACACACAATAATAATAATATTACTATGAAGGTATTTGTGATTTGCCTGAATTTATAGTGCGTTTCAACAGATTTAAAATTAAGTATTTTTTGTCTTTTTTCAGTTTTTTCATTTTCAATAAAAAACGGCTTAACCGATTTTGATAAAAACCCATTCAGTTTTAAGTTACGTAATTATATAATCTTTAGTCCTTGAAACAATAGAGACGAACGCACATCCGCACATCCGCACATACGTACATACATACCACACAGATCTCTCTAAAAACGATGGGTTTAGATTCTTGAGACCTTAAAACGTGGAGATATGTCAAAATTTGGGATTTGGCAAATCAACCTCATTACAATTCATTCCCACTGGGAACTGCGAAGTTAAAAATTTAATTAAAAAAAACTAAAATTCACTATGTAAAAAGAATCCATACCAATAATATTACCTGATGTCTTTTATTCTAAAGAATTTGTTGTTATTTCAATGAAGGTTATTAATATGTGCATAATTTGAGTAATTTTCACAATGCCGTTTTTTATTTTAATGAAAAACTGCTTAAAATTGGGAAAAAATATTTTTTTTCAATCAAATTTGCAATTGTGTTAATCAACGCTTTGAGTTGTAAAATGTTTTGAAGATAAAGATATCTTTTTAAAGAAAAAACATTTTTCATAATTGCAAAACATATACTGCAGAAGGAATATACCATTCATATTTATGATGAGAAATGGTTGATAAAAATAATATTACCTAATTTCACTTACTCTAATGACATGATTTGAAAAAAGTCTTCTCTGTCTAATTTAAGTTTCTGCTAATCATTGCTTTTCGAATTAAGATGTTTAAAGTTCTCATCAAATGAGACTTCTTAGTTTTCGCGGCTTGTTTTGGTTTTAAAATTCGACTGATTTATAATCAAATTTTTAGGCTTTTTCGGTTTCATTTTTAAAAAATTACACTGAAATATGACTGGCAAAGCTTAACTAAAACAATAAAACGCTTAAGTTGATTAGCATCTCATAGGGAAATTTATTTTACCATTGCTTAATTTTAGTTCGGTTTCGAAATTGTAAAATAAACTAAAGCCTTTTAATGTTATAATTTCAAAATTGCTTGCAAATAAAGTTGTGAGAAAAGTTTGGTTTTTGATAATCAATAAAACTTGTCTGACACTATTGGTCTCCCATATTTTTGGAAAATGATTCAATAATTTTTTTGTTTTGAAATTTCGCAGTACAGTTTTGATCTTTAATCCTAACCACTACCGGTTTTTTAGTAACTTAAGAGTCTTTATGGGGGGGACTTTTCCAATGTTGGAAAGTGAATTTGTTTAAGAGATACCGATTAGCTGCTGCAAAGTCATTGATGATATTCGTCCAAGTGAACTTTCTTGACTTTACTATCCCTTAAAAAATAAAGGATAATTTACAATCCTTTTTAAACCAAAAAAGATGACGAATAGTTCCTTGTATGGTCCGCTGCGTCATGGCAAGATCGCATTGAATGAGTTCAACTTTTTTAACCTCAAAAAGTTAAGTCAAGAATGAAATATTGCCAATATGTTGCGGTATTAACGAAACCCACGATCATCCAAATTAACATCAATTTTTACATATTTTCATAAAACATGAGAATATAACTCGTTTCTGCGAGTATATGCTGCGGTAAATAGCATAGACAGGTGGATGCTGATCTGTAAGCATTTACAAAAATTGAGACGACCTGAATAATACATACACGGCACAAAAGAGCTTCCATATTTGATTCTTTAAATTTTTCCTACGAAAAGCAACATTTTCAAATTTAATCTTTAAGTTTATATTTTGCTGGAAAAGTTATGATAATTTCAAACAAATCCGGCGGCGCCGTTATGTTCCACCTTATTTGGAGTCATCAATGCTGAATTTTATTTTTGTCACATAAAATTTGGCATTAATGCTTCATTCATGTTATCTTCACCGAAATTAGCCTTTCACTTTGGATTACAAACGCCCAACGAACAAATAAGGATGTAGGCTTACTAATATGTAAATTTGCATGAAATTAAACCTTGAATCGATTGGATCTATTTCTCGTCTAGTCTGGTGATTGGTATTGAGGTACGATGTATAATTTTCATAAACCGTTTTGAATGTTTTACTAACATAGCTAAAACACGTCATTTTCGCTAGGCGAAATTCTGGAAAATATCTTCCAAGATCTTATCAAGACTGACATGTTTTCACCATTTCGATATCCGTATAAGAAGATTAGATGTGCTGTTACGAAATATTTCTTAATCGAGTTCTGAACGTGTTCTTAAGTTATTTTGAATTTGACTTCAGCTGACCGAGATTGACATGGCTAGGTATTGGTGTATTTCATTTAAGATATGTTTCACATATGATGAAAGATGCATAGATATTAGCATAAAACGAGAGATAACGATCGATAAATAATTAATCAACAAATGGAAGTGAAGATTGTGAAGAAATGAGCAGTTGATGTGAAAAACTGTTTACTGAAAAATTCAAATTTTGATATTTGTAAAAACATATTGCTGAAGTATTGTTTTTTGTGGTCAGTACTTTGATAGGTATAAGTTAAGCTCTACTGAGTTTTATCAATTCAATAACAATTCAATTCGGTTTCTGCCATCACATTATCCATAATTATTCTCTCATAAACAATTTCTGATTTCCGATTAGCTAATTTACCGGGCACATCCCCATCGCGTTTCTATCTTCGGTTCATTTTAATTAAGAATCACTTGTCGACACGACGCTCACATAATTTCCCATTTGCCAGCGAGCAACATCAAATCAAAGTGAAAACGCTCGAGAATTTCTAAATAAACTTGAACATTTTACAACGCCCATTCCTACTTCATTCACAAGTGCATCGCAGTAATTGCGTGCTTCATTAATTAGCGATAAATTGAATCAAAATCGAAATTAATGGCAAGAAGCTCGGCATCATGACTCAACGACTGAAATGTGTTGGCATGCTGTCGGCCGATTTAGCATTCAACAGAATATCCTGGACCAAATGAATCAATGGCGTGCCAGAAGGTTCCGATGCCGGGCCACTACTGTTTGCCAAACACAATAATGCATTGGCTCCTTTACGTGCCTTCCCAGCTTCAATCGTTTGCATATTGGTGACTTTCGTTCAATTAATCCAGTCTGTCCGCGGATCGGATTAACTAGCAGTCGTCGCGGGACAGGTTTACTATAAAGGCTGAACGCAATGAGCCTAATTGAGAATTCGATTCACATAACAAAGCGGTTGGAAAACCTGCGACAAGATTTTTCTTATGTTGAAATCTTTTTGATTTACGATCAAAATGAAAGTAAGTATGTAACGATTGAGCTGATGGGAAATCGATTTTGAAACAGCGTGGAACAAGTCAATTAGTGGCAATGATCAACTTTGCGGTGAGTTTTTTCCTTCCACAATAATGTTTTAAGGATTCCTCGGGGAGAGTTGAATGGCATGTCCACGCATTATAAATGTGCTGATGTTTGATAAATTTTCGCCTAGATCTACAAGAGATGTGTTGTGCGTAAAGTGAAAGGCAATTTCAGAGATAGTTTCAAACTCCAAACTGAAAGCGCAAGCGAGAACGCATGATACAGCTGTAATTATTTAAAAATCAGTCATAATATCGAAGAAAATTTGGCGAAGAAACCTACAAAATGTCTGAAAATATTTTGTCACTTTTAGCCTTTTCTCTGTGTTATGTTGAATCGTTGCCTCCAGGAATTTAATTAAAATATTTCTAGTATTACCAAATAATTGGTGTGCTGTGAAAAGCTTGACAAATTTCAAGCAATTTGAATCGTATTTGGCACTATTACGTACGTTCAAATCATTAATATGACGTCGTACGTCACTGAAAACATTTACAACGAATCCACCATCCTTTGACGATGCTTCAATCACATGCTTATTACTGGAATCATTTGTGAATTGCTGCGCTCCTGAAACAGAAGCCACGAAATCTGACCGACAATTCACCCTTGCGCCAGCATTTACCGCGATCGGCAACCGTTCTCCATGGCGGCTCACAACACAGGAGATGCTGTTACTACATTCTAGTGAGAACGATGATTGCATGTTCTAGCACTCATCAGGATGATTATAAATGGATAGTAAAATGAAAGTGTTGAATGTGAGCGATTGCTAATGATACTAATAATAATCGCTTCGTAAAATGTGATAAATGGTTGAATTTTCAGGAATCAGACAGTTTGATGAATAAAGTTGATTTGAAATGAAAAAATAAATGTTTTACGAAAAAATCGAGAGTGAACATCAGATTGAAGTTAAAACTGGAAGAGTGAACCAGGATTTAAAATGGGGAATCAAAGGCATAAAAGCCCCAGCAAAAAGTTTTCAACTCTTTCCTTTGATGGTAGTAAAGACATAATCTCACACGCACAAAAAATGTCTCTTTATCATTTATGGATCTAATGATGACGTTATTTTCAATTTTACATGGTTTGGTTACACAAGACTTTTCAATTTGCTTCGTTACATACTTCCCAGCTATTCCTCATCTTTTTCCCGGTTTCTTAACACCGGTCTGGGGCTGAGATCTTGCCCCGGGGCCAAGTGTTGAGGTCGTATTTTATTGTATTATGCCCGGGTGACATCTTAAGCTGCTGACCACTTCTACCTTTCTTGGGCCAGAAAATACGCAACGCAACGAGCAAACCAGCCAAGCCACGCCGCGTGATCAATGATTTATTGCAACAGCAGGGAGTATCAGTTAATAAGTCATTTTCTGCCCGATAAATTCTTGTGAACATCATTGTTTAACCACTTGAAAGGCACGCCACGATATTCGATCCGAGACGGGAAAGTTATTGAAAATTATTCGGGGATTCCACAATTGTGAGAGATTTTTTCAATAAAGTGCACTTCGCCGAAAATAAATGGATCCAAAGTTGGAATCTGAGTATCACATTTCGATGACCGCAATTAAATGGAAATACTTCTACAGCTTCTCAGCAATAAATCAGTAATTGAGAAACATATTTTCCCAGTTCGCTTCGGGGCAATGTAGCAGGGAACAAGTTATGATGTCCTGGTGAGTTTTCATTTCGCGAAAAACCAAAGCGACATTTTCCAACAAAAATAAATGCAGTCAACAAACGGTTAATGCACTTGACGCTATCGCTATCTGTGGATTGGACGACACAGTGGACACAAGGAGTCATGTAAACATTCATAAATTACCTGTTAGATGGCCGTGTTGATTTCAGAAAGCGCACTCGCCAAATCCTGATCCTAGTCGGAGTAATGAGTGGATTAATTGCCGATGGAAGCCCGTTTCAGGCGAATTTGCATGTTTGCATAAATTATGCTGCGAAAAGTAACAAGATCATCGATCGCGATCCACATATGCTCATATGTTGCTTCCATTTCCTGAATATCGTCTAACATACAACGAAATTCCGTTGCGGGAAAACGTGTCTGATTCACATCGTGCCAACCTGTAATTTGTGGCCACTAAAGCGCAAGAACTTATTACTGATTAGACCGTCCGTTAATTATTACCCGATCTTTGATGATCACTATGACCCAATTCATTGTACTGTCGCCAGAATTATTCACGGAATCCCTGAAAATGCTGCCTCATCAGAAGCTGGGAGCTATCAGCCAACATGCATAGTGGCTGATAGTGCAGCGAATTAAAATGGTCCCGAAATTGAGGCGATAATTTGGACTTTGTGTCACGGGTGAACATAATATCGTGGCCATTCATTCTATTTACATGTAAATTCGATGGACCCATCCTACCAATACCAATCGAGTGATTAGGGACACCAAAATCGAAGCGAAGCACTTAAGAATCTCCCATAATTTTCTTGCTTGAGTTCGTTTGAACGATGCGCAAACAACGGTGATTACTAAAGAAGACATTGTTGCACGTTGTGGCTGCTGTTCTCATCATCATCTTTAGCAATACAAAAGGGAAGCGATATTTCAAAAAATCGCTTCGGCTGGGTTACCATGGACTTTTTAATAACTTTTGAATGCCGGACGGATCTTTCATAAAAAATCGAAAATTTGACAAACAAAAATGAAAATATTCTGTACATATCAATTTTGTCCCGTATTATCACGTATTTTTTTTAGCCCTATTGCATCTTTAATGTACATTACTAAGGAATTCCAATGGCAGATCTGAGAAGGCTGGAGGTGCCCAAGCGCTTCTAAGCAAAGTGTCTAGACTGTCTCCTTGCAAACTCCAACCATCAGGAGGTTACTTGCCAACGATATTGTTGCATTTCAGTTTTTCAGGAACTGGAGTCCTACCATTGTTGATTTATGATTTTGGGCGTTGCGATCATGCTTGGCATGCAGAGTTCCTCATGTTGTATGCATTGCGCGAACGCCTTGCGAGCGATGGTGGTTACACGGTTCAAGTGTAAATTAATCCATTTACAAAATTTTCCGAAAAGTCGATTAAGTTGCTCCAGCTGGGTCAGATGGCGGGCTTCGACACCCTACCCTCAATCCCGATCCTAGTTGCTGCTCGCCTCGCGTAATTAAAGGGCTCCTGCCAACCGGCAATTATTTAACCTCATCTCGGGTAAATGATCAACTCCAGAAAACTCACGACCATTTCGAAAACGATATGAGTTTATTAGCAAAGACGGTTAGGGGCCAAGCAAGATGGTAACTGAGCCGGGCCGAAGGCGCGAATGGGGAGAGTTGTGAAAGGCTTGGCGCGCGAGTCTTCGTGGTGCCTGGTGCGATGGTCAAGGACCTATGATTGATCACGCCAATTTTGAATGTGGCACGCCTTTCGGTGTTTCGGCCGATTTATGGGACATCTGAAAATTGGAAATAAATTTTCCAAGCAATTATTCTGTTCAATTTGCAACACAAAGTACAGGCTAATTGGGATAATTGATGGGTTGGTCAAATTGTAGAGTGCGCGAAAGACAATAGAGTAATTGGACAGGCAAATTAAGGTCTCCATTTGGAGAATTCCAGATGAATGCGTTCCCAAATATATTGTTTGAAGCCTTAATGCTTTTAATGTTTGTGGAAATAGTTTGATTGAATATGAAGCTGTTGGTTTGTTGTTAATTTTGTAAATCAGTTGTTTCGATAATAAAGAAAATCATTGAAATTTTTTTTAATAAGTTTCATCAGTGGCGGTTCTAACTTTGGGGCTAGTGGGGCTCAGCCCCACCACTTATTGATGAGCCTATATTAGTGCAAATGTAATAAAATATCATTATAGATTTCAATATAGTTTTCATAATTTCATTTCATTTCAAAATATAATGAAGCATTTTTTTCGCCCATGCTGTAGTTTACTTTCACATAATCTTCTTGTCACGCACTGTAGAACTATTTTTTTTCTCTTCGACTCGCTTCGTTTTGCCTGCACCAAGTAAAAGCTGAGAGTAAAATTCAAACTTATTTTCTCTTTGACAATTTTCCACCTTTACTACGAGGAAGGGGCTACATGGATTCTGCCCCGAAAAAGAGTATTTCGATTTGAATGGCTACGTGAATACTATGCTGAAGCGACGGGGGTGTGCGTGTTTGAAATAACATGTGTATACATTGTGGACGAGCTAATCATATGCAGCCCGTTCAGTGCTTTGACAACGTTTAGTCTTGGCATGGTCTGGATAATACTTTTGAGCAGGCATGTGCAACATTTTTTACGACGGGTCGAAGGGGGTAAAGGTGATGACTGATAATACAAAAGTAGTCTCATCAGTGTAGTGCATGGTATTAGTACTTAGTGTACCTTTGTAGTGTTTGTAGTGTTTGGTATTTTTTAAAGTTTTTTAGTGCTCTAAGTTTGTTTCAGAAAAGGGTTCTTCAGGTTATGGTATTTATGATTTTGATTAAATAAACAATTAAGAAGATTATCCTTGCATGTGTTAAAACTTGATAGAAGTTTGAATTTCAATTTTAGTAAAAAAAATTCGGTATTTTCAAAATATGAATTCGGTAGAAAATTTAATTAATATTAATATTACGCTATTCGAACGAAATGTTTCAAAATATGTCTTCCATTGTTCAGATTTACAGTTTTTTTAAAGATAATAACCTTTGTTCATCTTGCCAAGAAACAAGTAAGCTAATAGGAATAGTTTTAACAATGCCGCTTACTACTGCAGAGTCGGAAAGATGCTTCAATAGCCTAAAAAATATCAAAAGTTACAAATCGAGCACCATGGACCAAAGTCGTCTCAATTCGCTTGCAGTACTCTCTGTTTGTAATAAATTCATTAAAGAAATACCCAAAATGAATGGAAGGGTGATTGACTTGTTTGCTCAACAACAAAAATCGACGTGCTGAATATTTATACAAATAAAACGTCTAGATAAAAAAAATTGCTTTTGTTGTTGATGTTGATTGAAGAACTATGTATATACAATGTAAAACTGTTTTTGTGAATTTATTTATTGATGGTTTTTGCTCTTGTTATTGTTGTTTTTGTTGAATTTATTCTAATAGAGAAATTATTTATTTTGAAAAGTGCGATAGGCCTAAAAGTTGTATCGTTGAAAGAATTCAAATGTTTTTAAACATTTTTTTTTATTCAGAGTGCACTGAACTTTTATTAAAGCTTCAAATGTTATTCAAAACACGATAATAGGAATATATCTTTGATTGCCAGCGAGTCTACTTTTGGTGAAACCGATCACTTAAAATCGCTTAACGCTCCGCATGTGGTACCTCTTGGGTGGAGTAGAAACTCACATAAGAACATATATTGGTGATAGAAAAATTCGTACCAGTAGCCCCACCATACTTAACTACCACGAGCTGCCACTGAGTTTCATACATGGTATCCCATTTTGTTTGTATTCCTCAAATACCTGGATGCTTGCCTGAAATTTAACCATATTAACAGCTGTAACCTCATCTTGAATAACTTGCATATGGTAAGCATACCACGGTAATCATCATTTTTTGAAAATCATTTTCGAAGGAAGACAATTGTTAAGAAAGCGACACAAAAACTAACTTTGTAATGGATTTGTAATTGGGGAAGCTATAATTTATTTGTTTTCGCTGATCTGTTATGATTATCATAATTTTGAAGTGATTAAAAATTCTATTTAAAACAGAAAGCATAGGATGGACGATATGAACAGATGAAAAAATATCTTTAAAGTCGAAATTTTGACGAGAATAAGCCTGCCAACTCGTAGGTTGAGAGATATAGCATCTTCCTCTCAAGTTCCTAAATTTATGAATCAAATAAAGAAATTTTCCGATGAAATTAATAAATTTCCGAATCAAATTAACCAATTTTAAAATGAAGCAAATAAATTTCTACTTCCAATTGGATGAAATCAGTGAACTTTGGAAAGAAGTACAAAATTAGTATCGTAGGAAGTGTTTTTATTCTGGACCAAGTTTGGACGGAGTTTTTAAAGGAATCCACAACCGTACCTAACTCAACAAAGCAGTACTGATGAACAAAAAAAAACAGTTTGTTCGCAATAATGTTGGGAAATCCGATGGTCTTCTTGACGCTAAGTCCATCGGATATACACTGGAGCGAGTTTCTGAGACGTTATACAATTTCTGAAAAGAAGTCGTCGAAAATATTATATGCGGCTTATCTAAAAACGACATTTAGAGCTTTCCCATCTCTATGGTTTGAAATTTTATCATGGTCAGAGGTATTAACCACAAAATGTTAATTTAACTGAAATCATTGATGTTAGGTGAAAGTTGACGCATCTAAGTATGATAAATGTTTTTCTGGCGATTATAATTAATTAGCTGGTACATCACATAAGGTGAAAACGCACGTGCATGTCAAAAGAAATCAATCGAAGAAATCAAACTTCCAAATAACAGCTTACGGAAAAGACAATTAACACTAATGTATCTTAAGACATAATTTAACCAGGTAAATTGAAAGAATCACTTGTCTTACAGATGTCTTCGAGTGTGCAAACACTTTACGCATTTCAGCTGGACCGAGAAATAAAAGCTGTAAACAATTTGTATCAAATTAAGTCGACATTAACTGGTAAGCACCCTAATATGGGGATCGCGTGCTAACCCTATTTGTTCGACTACCACGCTTGCTTGATTGCGTCAAAATCAGTCACGCATCTCGCAGCGATCGGTCATATAAGGCTTAAATTAACTTCTCATGTGAAATCTATTAAAGTTTTTAGAAACTTACAGTTTTGAGGTCAGATTTGTGCGTCGACGCAAGATAATACAATGTTGGAGCAATGATTGATGTGAAAAGTTGTTGGGAAAATTATTGGAGATGTCGGACAAGTGTGAAAGGATGCCTATTTATGATTCATATAAAGTTTTACTGGTTTCGAATAAATTTATCCAGAAATAAAGTTTTTAGAATCATTGAGGCCTGAAACGATCAAAAACGACTACAAATATTTGGGAGCAATGTAGACAAGGGTGGATCTGTTTTCAGTTGGTCGTTGAGGGGGCACACTGATTTTTGCTGGAAAAGTTGTGGAATAGCTCGAATAACAATAATTGACTTATACTTCCTTTCAAAAAAGTCGGGAACATTAAAAAAATCGAAATATTTAAAAATTTAAAAAAAAATCGGTTTTTCCTACTTTTCTCACACGCAAATTTTAAACGGTTCATTTTAGAGCAAAGTTGTTTGAGAATAAAAGCTACGTAATAAAATTTTCTACAAGATAAGATTAGTTAAAAAATTTAAAATAATTAACTCTTGTCGCAAAATAGCAATAAATATAAAAAAGAGGAAAGCATTTTGTTATTTAATTTTTTAAAAATTAAGAATGCACCTAAGATTTTTATAGTTTGCCTAAAAAATTTTTAAAATAAAATAAAACAGCACACAAATTTTCATCAAAATCAATTTAGTAGATTGCTCAGAATAATTGTGCAATTTAAATTTATTTGAAAAAATTCAATTTTTTTGAAAGCTTGCAAGTCAGAAACTTAAGTTTATCGAAGTTTGAAATTTTTTTCACATACAAAAAACCACTTCACCTATCAAATGCACTTTACAAAATTAAAATCGGAATATTAGCGCACCCGCATAAATTTTTCCTAAATTGCTAATGAACTATAAAACAGTGCCAGGTGTCTGCGGATTCAGTAGTAGGAGCCATATTTCTATCAACTGAACCCGCAGCCCCACAGCACTGTTTTAGAGTTTATTAACAAGTTTAGCAAAAATATCTGAGGCCGCCCTAATAATCCGATTTTAATTTTTGATAGGTGAAGTGCTTTTTTATATGTGAAAAAAAATTCAAACTTCGATAAGCTTAAGTTTCTGACTTGCAAGATTTTAAAATTTTCGAATTTTTTTAAGTAAATTTAGATAGCAAAACTATTATGCGAAATCTACTGAAATTGTTTTGATGAAAATTTGTGTGCTATTTTATTATATTGTAAAAAATTTCTGGGCGAATTATGAAGGTCTTAAGTGCATTTTAAGTGGTGAAAAAATTAAATAAGAAAAGGCCTCCCCCCTTCAATCTTTATTGATATTTTACGGCAAGGGTTTTCAACCAATCCTATTTCGTAGAAATCTTTATTACACAACTTTCGTTCCCACACAACTTTGCTCTAAAATAAACCGTTTTAAAGTTAGGTGTGAGAAAAGTATGAAAAACTAGCGTTTTTTTTTTAAATTTATTTTAAACATTTCGATTTTTCCCCCTAATGTTCCCGACTTTTTTGAGAGGGAGGATAATTCAATTATAATTTTATGAGTTATTTCACAAATTCATCAGCAAAAATCAATGTTAACCCCCCTCCCCCCTCAACGACCAAATGTAGTCGTTTCTTTACAGATCCGCCCTTGTCTATTAGTGAACGGTAGGGATTTGCGAAGCTTAAGTGGATTAGATATATAAAAAATTGTAGTGTTTATGATTACTACATTTAGGACCATCTTGAAGTTACAGTGCGTGCGTTTTCCAGAAGAAAAAAACCAAAGTAACGGAACAAATTTCATTAGAAGAAAAAAATGGTTTTATTTCATTTTGGGTAAACGATAGTCGACATTGAAAGGAAGATTTCTTGAAACCTCTTGCAAATATCTTCATTTAGACGTGATGGGCATCACCCAACAATTTGGAAAAAGTCCGATCATATCATATGATATGGGCGAAAACAAGTACTATATTTTAATTCAAAAAATATCACTCTACTTAATAAATGATGTAGGAAACAATTTATATTAATTTTTTATTTGTTTGAAATACGAAAAAACTATCGCTATGGTCTTTGATGTAAATTTCGACAAATTTCCAAATTTCCAAATTTCCACAGATCATAGGAAAATGGAATAACTTCTTTCGGATCTTACTTAGCTTGTTTTGCAGCTTACGTGTACTGCAATACTGAAAGAATTATTTACACCATGAAACAGAACTAGCTTTATTTTCTCCGATATTTATATATAATTGTCCAAAAACACAAAACCAATTTTCAAACGAGGTCACTCATCAATCTAATGCAATTAATTTTTTTCTTCGGCTGCCACACCGACCCTTTGAAGTGTCAATCAAAAAATGTGGCCACCAAAATACCTCCTCGCTATCAAAGAGTAATTGAAATCCAATCCAATCTTTCAATGTGAAGCTTCACACAATTATGCTCACCGATAATTGCACGTCATGTTAAGCTTAGCCACGGCCATCATCGACGCAAACCCCAGATTCCACTTAGAGTTCTTCTGATTGCCCGTTCGCTCCGATTTTCCGGAACGCAAAAAGATACAGCTTGAGGCCCACAAGGGAATGCTCTAGGGCCTATCTTTTATCTACCATTTTGCTTCAGGTTGAAAATCTACGTCTCTCTATTATTCACAGCGATCTTTGGTGGGTTGGCGGCATCATGCGGTGTTTTGGATACTGGGCGCTTTTAACAAGCCCTTTCACCTTTGGTAATGCATCTCTCGGTGAACGAGACTCACAATCGGCGATCTTACCTATAATTGATTCCGGTGTACTCGCATGAGCGTAGATACAAGATTGAGTGGAGATAAGGGCACGACCAATTTGGCGCACTTGTAGCTATTTATTCGATTGAGGGCAAGTGTTGAAGCGTGTTGTAATTTATTTGGCTGCAAGGTAAGGCAAGAGTGGTATCTGGTTGTAATTTGTCCGGACAACAATAACCGTTCGTCTGGGAGGCATTCAGCGGTTTTCCATGTACAAACAAATGGGCGGGTGTATCGAAGTTCTACCTTGAATGGTGGAGCACGATGACTTTCTGATGACATGGCGTGTAAAAGCACCAATGTCACAGTCTTGTACGGAAACACTTAGGAAGCTTAGCGGCTACAAGATCAAGGTTCCATGTCTTCTACAGTCGTACCCATGTTTGTTTCTGATAAGCCAGTGTTTACACGACAAATACAGTTCCTTCACCTGCTCGCCGTTAAACTATCAACAAAAATAGACTGCGCTCACACCATTCAGAAGCGTCGAAACAGTTTTTCGACCACATCAATATCATCAGAATTGACATCTTGGCTACAAACCTACATGAATTCGAGTGTCGTTTTTTATCACCCCATTATTTCGACCTCATCTGCGTGTTGTCGTTGTACAATTTACAATCCCAAACTGTTTTACAACTTTTTTATATCTAATTACATGCAAATCTGGCTCTTGCCAGGCTTTTGTCGCTGGAACCGTATCCGTCCCGGGCACTTCAGTTGAGAGTTTATAGAGCGTTTATGGTTTTGCTTTTGATATTAACATTCTTTGTAATTGGAGCTGTGTTTGCTTGTGTAACGTCTGCAGTTGTAAAGCAGAGTCGCTAGACTAATTTAGATGTTACTTGCATGCAATGAGCACAAATATGGATACCTCGGGACACGCGTTCACGCCAACTCATAAACGTTGGGTGGATGAGGTGACTGTAAAGCAATTCGGCCTTAAAACTCACCGGGCCGGAACAGAACATGAACATATAGTATGTACTAGGCGCCAAAATGCCTGAGCATTCCGACATTCTTCCAAGTTGGACCATTATCCACTTTGGTTATCTGAAATTTATTTAGCTACTGTCGAAAGATGAGCCTTTGATAACGTTTGAGAAAGCCCTGCCTTTCCATCGTGGCTACCTCTCTCGGTTTGGATTCCGGGAATGGTAATGGGTATCACTTAGTAAACGACACACTTCCATGTGAAATTTGTTGATTGACAAGGTTTGTGCGTACCGACCAAGCGCAAGCGTTTTCCAAACTGATATATCCATCTAAACTGGGTTACTTCAACTCCGTATTCATCAGTCGCCTCAGCTTCAAAAACGCATCAGGTCGCAACTAATTTACTTGCTTATCATCGCGATATCATATTGGACTACCTGTTAAAAGCCTTTCGATGTCACCACGCATAGCAGTCACTCCAGTTACTGGTGCTCCTCATGTTACGTGTCACAATCATTTCCGCATTTTTTTTCGCTTCATGCAAATGGAAAAGTGCTCACTATGTGCAGTATTATTTTTTTCTTATTCTTCGCTAATCTTTCAATACGGTTCGTTCTCCCGTTTTTTCCCCATTGGAACATTCAAAATACTATATAGCCACTCGTTTAAACATTACCATGACACCAAGGAATATGAAGATGCTTGGATGTCTTCTCGATTGGTTTTTCACTCCTTTAAGACGGCGTTGCGTGCGCCTTGTCTTGAGTGAGAGTGAGTGAACAAAAAGGAAAATTAAAACCATAATTCTTTTCCCTGAATGTAGTGTTGGAAAAATGTCGCATTCAAGACGAATGAGCTGATAATTAAATGAACAATGAAAATTGATATCCACAGCATGTGCTGTTAAAAAGTTCAGTCGAGCCTGGTTATTCAAAAGATAAATGATAAGATGCAGATTGGCGCCTTTATTAGATATAAGCAACTGAACAAATGCACCAGTTGCTGCATCGTAAATTTAGATGTTTTCTAGACGCTGGTGAATCTGATAGTGTTCCCTTGAGGGCACGTGTATTCCTTAGACATTCTTCATGATGTTCAAAACACTAAACAACTAGTTTACAGACATTGAACACCTTACCCATTATAAAGGAGGATATAAGACTCATAACGGGCGTTCTAACAGTGTTAATTATAGTATAACCTATGCTCTGTAGAGTCTGCCGAAATGATTCATTCAGGACAAACTTCAATTCCATCTGAGACACCAAAACGAACGTTTCATCATTGGTATCTTCATTGTTGACAGTGCTAGGCAAAAATATTTTATTCAGGGACGAGTGCTGATTAAACTTACTGCTCAAATCGAATAAACGCAACAGACAAGTAAGAGCTTACAATCCTTCGATATTGAACTTTAAGGCGGAGAAACACTTGATAGAGAATAATATTGGGTGGGACTAAACTTTTCCAGCATTACAGCAGATCTTACAAATTGTCACCTATTTTCAGACTACGAGGTAGTCATTATTAATTTCCCAGTATACGGAAAGTTCTGGTAATCGCCTAGAAAATCGAAATTGAAATTTTCAACATTTCTTTACGTTTTAAGGTCTATAGAGTATATATAAAGTGTTTTTAGAAAGAAGTATGTATGTGTGTGTGTGTGTGTGTACGTACGTACGTACGTGCGTTCGTGGACAGTTTTTTCTACGAGCATAACTCACGTAAAAAAAGTCGTATCGACTTTGTTGAGGTGTCAATCGAAGCGTCTTTGCAATCTTAAGAGCTGATAAGTTTTTGGGACACTTCGATCGAGGGGGTTTGCTGTTTTGCCCGTTTGAAGGTCATTTCTGTCATGCGTTATATCTCCGGAACGACACATACGATTTGCAAAGTTAAGGTGTCAATCGACGTGTATTAATATTTGTGTGATTCTATCAAATTTTTAAAAAAATCGTAGGACCCGTTTTTAATTTATTAAAAAAAAGTGCTAAAATTTAGGTTTTTTCCATAAACAATAAGTTTTTAACCTGATTTGCAGCACCCAGTAACTAATTAATAAAAAATTTATATACTTCAAACCGTTTTTGTAAGAAAATCAGCAAATTTTTTTTTCATGATTAAGTTAAAAAATGAAATTAAAAATAAAAAATCATTAAAAGTCATCATGATTTTCAAGGTCGTTTTTATCATCACGAACCATATATGATGTTTGCATCATTGAGGTGTCATTCGACGTGTATTGATTTTTTTTTATGTTTTTAACTTTATAAAAAGTCCTTTCCGCCGTTTTTTCCATTTAATAAAAGAAAATGGGAAAATTAGAGCTTTTTTCATAAAAAATAATTTTTTAACCTGATTTGCACAGCTCAGTAAGAAATGTTTATATCATTTATACAATCCTAATAGTTTTCGAAGAGAAACTGGCCAAATTATTTTGTATGATCCAAAAAAACCTAAAAAAAACGGCTCGTGACAAAACACAAATTCAATGATTATGCCGAAGTCATGGCAATTTTGAATAAAATTATTTAAAATGGACACCTCGCAAGAAAACCTCTTCAGTGGGCGTAATAACAAAAATGCATTTGCTAGCGCTCTTTTGTCCTTCAAGCATCGATGTAAAAATAACAAATAACTTAAAAAAGGCTTTATAGCCCGCTCCCCTCCGATTTATCAATCAAACCAATCCACCCCGCATCCAACAAAAGCATTACGTAATCAATGAACGCTACAGTAGATGATATGATTGATATTAGCTCATTTAAATTACGATTATGAGTACCTCTCATTATTATTATTTAAAGTAGTATTATTTTCATAAATATTTTTGTGTTTAATATTTTTAATATTCATGTAGATATTACTGGGAAGTTGACCGTGTGGACCTCAAGGGTCGCACCTCGCGGCTTGTTTTCAAATTGGAGCCGTTTTTTAATTTATTAAAACAAAGTGCAAGTAATTATTTTTTTCTTCCCAGAAACTATAAATTTTTAACCTGATTTGCAAAACACAGTAATCAATGTTTATAAAATTTATATACTCGAAACAGTTTTTGTAAAAAAAAACAGTTAAACTTTTTCTAATGATTACATAAAACATTAAATTAAAAATAAAAAATCATTAAAAGTTATCATGATTTTCAAGGTCAGTTTTATCATTCATAAGTACAGGAACTCAATATGATATTTGCATCATTAAGGTGTCAATCGACGTGTATTTAAATTTTTGTGATGTTTTAATTTTATTAAAAAAAATTTTCAGCCGATTTTTTAATTTAATAAAAGAAAATGCGAAAATTAGGGTTTTTTCCTAAAAAGAAATGTTTCACCTGATTTTTACAGCTCAGTAATAAATGGTTTCAAAATTTATACTTTCCTTTTAGTTTTTGAAGAGAAACGAGCAAACCCCTTTTCCATGATTCTGAAAAAACCAATTTAAAAATAAAAATCCTTCAAAGTTACCATGTAAAAAGGGCTCAAACGAATGATATTACCATATTTTATTCTTAAGACTTTGTTGCAAAGTCAATAAAATTTTATAATATTTGCATAATTTAAGTAGACACTTTTTAACAGTGTTTTAATTTTAATAAAAAAACTGCTTAAATTTTGAAAACCAACAAAATTTCAATCAAATTTGCATTTGTGGTAATGAACGCTTTGAATGGTGAAATGTTTTGTAGTCAATACTTTGCAAAACGATATGCTTTAAAAAGCTTTCATTAACCCTAGAATACTAATGTTAGTCGATTCGACTAACAACCATCAGTTTTTTTTCTGTCTCTTTGTAACGAATTCACCGATTGAGTTCATATTTTCTATCAACTCAGTTGCTAATGAGACGCCCACAAGAGTGATCGCGGCGTACCGATAAGTTCCGCAATATTCGAAATTTTTCCTACTTGTTAGCCCGATCGACTAATCATTAATATTAACAAAATTTTTTTGATGGTGACATATTCCATAATTTCTGAATTTTCGTTGGGTTTATTTTGTGTTTTAGTGTTAAAATGGCTACTTCTCGAACACGCCGTGCTCAAAAATTGTTGGTACCTTGCGCTCTAATAAAAGAGAAATACCTCATGAGCTGGCAAACTCACGAAACAGAGAAGTAAATACGTCCATATTTTGTTACGATGGGCCTTTGACATTGCTCTCATACAAAACTAAGCCTACTAAAGTTGTATACTTGCTTTCATCGTGTTCAGAAGAGGGAACTGTGAATACAGAGACAAAGAAGCCACACATGGTTGAATTCTATAACCAAACGAAAGGCGGAGTTGACACTTTCGATCAAATGTGCTGTATGTATGGCTTGTAGTCGGAAAACTTTTAGATGGCCAATGTGTCTCTTTTATGGCTGTCATAAATAGCTACGTGAGAATAAAGTAAATGACAAAGAAAATCCATTTTGTAGGAAAAAATTTATGAAATAATTGCACATGGGTCTTGTGAACCTCTACATGGAGAAACGCCTTTCTGTAAATACATTGCATAAGAGACTTAGGCCTAACTTAGAAGAATTGATGCCTGGGAAGTTCCCGAAAAAGTAGCGATCTATCCACTTCTGAACCTGAACCAAAAAAAAAAAAAATTTGCGCCTACTGCCCATACAAAATACATCGAATGACTAAGGCGACGTGTTCTAGATGCTTGAAAAGTGTATGCGGTGAACACAAACTGGACGTGTGTGTTAATTGCACCAAGTAATTTAAAAAATTATTTATTTACAAAGTTTATGTATCCATAAGGCAGGTTTAAATTGAAAACAAGATTTTTTTATATTTTTGTTAAACTTTTTATTACTACTTGAAAGATTGTTGATTTTGATCCCAAAAAAGTACTGAAAATGTGAAACATGTTTTATTTTCAAATAATAAAAAAATACTAGTTTTTCTTTTCTTTTATTCTTAAGAGATGTTAACAAAGCTACTTCTTAAAAGTCTAATATACCAATTTTATCAAAGAATTTGTCTTTACATGCATTTTAAAAAGAGCTAGTCGAAACGACCAATGATTAGTATTTGCGTTCGAAAAATATGATTAGTATACTAGGGTTAAAGACAAAATTGTAGTTTTTGGTAGATTTATTCCTTAGTGTAAGATTTCAATTACTTTTTCCATCATTGTGTGTAGAACATTTTACTTTTTACATGCAATTAAACTGATTATTGACTGCATATTCAATGTTTTTCCAGATCAACTGAAAATATAAAATAATTATTGTAAGATTGATGTAAAATCGTAAAAAAATGCAAATTCATGGAAATTTTGAACAAAATTATTTAATATGGGCACCTCGCGAGAAAATGTCTTCAGTGGGCGTAATAACAAAAACTGCATTCATTTTTGCTAGCGCTCTTTTGTCCTCCAAGCATCGATATGAAAATAACAAATAACTTAGAAAAGGCCACCTGCCACCCTCCTCCGACTGATCCGCGTGAATATTCAATCACACCAATCCACTCACCATCCACAGAAAACCTTACGTAATCAATGGATGCTCCAGTGGATGATATGATTGATATTAACTCATTTCAACTACTGTTATGAGTACCTCTCATTATTATTACTGAACACAAAAAAAAATTGTTTGTAATATCTTTAATATTTATATAGGTATTACTGGGAAGTTGACCATGTTGACCTCAAGGGTCGCGCCTCGCGGCTTGTTATAAAAATTCGCATAAGATTGTTTTAGAGACACAGAAACTATTCAATTGGCTTTTACTAATCTATTTTCCGCTTTTGAACATTTGTTATTTCGATGAATTCAATAATTAATACGTACGCTTGACAAATAAATGGGATTTGAACAATTCACAAAAAAAGGTTTTGTAAAAGATTTCCTAGTTTATTCGAAGCGGTAGAGAGAAGTCATGGTATCCGTAAGTTTTATGCCCCTTTTGCATTAGGTAGGAAAAATAAGAGAATATATGAGGAAGGAAAAACGGAGATAAAACCCTTTCGCAAAAAGCCGTTAAGGACAAAAATGGATGTTTCAAGAGTAATTGTGCCACTATTTTCGCTTCCAAATAGCCTTGAATTTTTCCATAACGGTATTCTGCTTTCAAAAAGCAAACCAATCTTTCCAAGGAATACAAGTCCGATATTCAAGAATTCCTTCCATTGAATGAAGTGTAGTCATCATCTAACTATCGAATTTAATACTCCATGAACGATTGAGGAGAAAAATTCTACAAACACAAGCAATGATTGTCGACAAATGCTGCATGCACTATCTTTGATTATAGCTCCTTCTTATGGCTTAGCAAATTCTGAACTTCAGTAAGATTTTAGAAGTAGCAAACTTATTGCCCAAACAAATGTTGCACAAGATTTACAGTCAATAGTTCTCATGCACATCTTCGTCACACACTGTATCCACGAACCGCGGCATAATGAGTGTTAAACTGGAAAAGATGCGCGTCCAAGGTGTCGTTGTCGTCTTCGTGTTTGTCGTCGAGGGATTTAAGGAAGTTATCTGAAGTGCGAAAAATATATTATGACATGTGCGAGGCAATGAACTTGTCATGTGTTAAAAAAAGCGGAGCAATAAAACATCCCACCGTAGGGGTAATATGTGAAAATCCAGATGATACGCTAAGTAGCTACTTACCGCAATTTTTTTTTGGCCAAAGACAAGTATTAAGAAGCAAATAACTTGAATTTGATGTGAAACTGAGAAGCGTCCAATGAGGTCAAGATACTTTCGAATTCGGTGATTTAATGGTCAGCTTGATGTTCGTGACAAAGCCAATCGTTGTAACATTTCAAAGGATTAAGATTTGATCGTGTACTTTATTTTTCCACCATAGGACTTTTTTTTGTATTTTATTATATCATGCAAAATGCACTTGTGTGGATGAGGACACGAATACTTTCTTGGAGTGTTCAAATAATTCAGAGTTGTCTTATTAAAAGAAATCATGAAATCCTCAGATTTATTGCATATATCATCTTATTATAGAAATTATCGCGGTTTTTTTATACGCAAAAATCTTATCAAATATCATCCTCATCGAAAAAATTAGGGGGAACTGGAGCAAAATCACTTGCTGCGATCCAATGTATGATGTATCTTATTGTTAACTAGAATACTTTGATGCAAAAAATCAATTAACTAGCCAAGTTGGTTACTCTCGGCTACCTTTAATAATGAAATTATGGCATGATTTTTCTTATTTATCCTATTTTATAAAATCTCTTTTTGGGAGAGTACGAGGCCATTAAAAATTTGACGCAGGATGTATAAAATGCTAATATATATATATCCACAACAACAACAAAAAACGTATATCTCGAAATATGTAAATGAAGTTTCTGAAGAGTGATGAAAGCTAGAATGGACGTATCCCTGTTCCCATTCAAAGAGATTAAAGCATCCCTACAGAGTGGTATTTACTAAAAGGAAATGCGTTATTTAGGTTCAGGACACAGCAATAAATCGGGATTATAAAGAGGTTTCCATTCGATTTTGCTGCACCTCTAGCGTACAGAAAATTTACGTTCGGTTGTCAATTATAAAAAATGTACGAAATTAAATTAAACAAGCCGCGAGGTGCGACCCTTGAGGTCCACACGGTCAACTTCCCAGTAATATCTACATAAACATCAACAACATTAAACACAATAATAATTTTGAAAATAATACTACTTTAAGTAATAACAATGAGAGGTATTCATAGCAGTAACAGGAATGAGTTAATATCAATCAAATCGTCTACGGGAGGGTCCATTGATTACGTAAGGTTTTTGGTCGTTGAGGACAGATTGAATATTCACGCGGATCAATAGGTGGGGGCCTTTTTGGTGTTGAAAAATTTTGTTGGTTTTCAAAATTTAAGCAATTTTTTTTAATTAAAAGACTATAAAAACTATTAAAAATCTGCTCAAATTATGCAAATATTTTAAAACTATGATTGAATTTACAACAATTTTGTTAAAATAAAGATATAAAGTAACATCATTCGTATGAACCCTTTTTACATGGTAACTTTGAATGATGTTTTATCTTTAATTTAGTTTTTTTCATAATCATGGAAGAGAATTTTGCAGGTTTCTCTTCAAAAACTGATAAGAATGTATAAATTTTATAAACTGGTATCACTGTGCTGTGCAAATCAAGTAAAAAAATATTTTTTATGAAAAAAAACATAATTTTTCGCGTTTTCTTCTATTAAATTAAAAAAACGGCTGAAACGAATTTTGATAATGTTAAAAACTTCACAAAGATGTTAATATACATCAACTGACACCATAATGATGCAAATATTATATCTGGTTCGTGAGATCTAGTGAATGATAAAAATGACCTTGAAAATCATGATGACTTTTAATGATTTTTAATTTTTAATTTATTTTTTTACAAAATCATGAGAAAAAGTTTTGATGTTGTTTTTACAAACATTGTTTGGAGTATATAAATTTTACAAACATTGATTACTTGGACTTGAAAATAAGGTTAAAAATTTATTGTTTTTTAAAAAAAACCAATTTTTTGCACATTTTTTAAAAAAAATAAAAAACGGCTCCAAGAATTTTTTTAGAAACTTGATAGAATCACATTAATGTCAATACGCGTCGATTGACACCTCATTCATGCAAATCTTACGTTGGGTTCGCGAGATATAACGCATGACAGAAATGACCTTCAAACGGGCAAAACAGCAAACCCCCAAAACCGAAGTATACCAAAAACTAATCAGCTCTTAAGATTGCAAAGACGCTTCGATTGACACCTCAACGAAGTCAATACGACTTTGTTTACGTGAGTTATGCTCGTAGAAAAAAGGGTCCACGAACGTACGTACGTACGTACGTACACACACACACACACACATCTCCCTTTCTAAAAACACTTTATATATACTCTATAGACCTCAAAACGTAAAGAAATGTTGAAAATTTCAATTTCGATTTTCGAGGCGATTACAAGAACTTCCCATATACTGGGAAGTTAACAAGCCGCGAGGTGCGACCCTTGAGGTCCACACGGTCAACTTCCCAGTAATATCTACATAAACATCAACAACATTAAACACAATAATAATTTTGAAAATAATAGTACTTTAAGTAATAACAATGAGAGGTATTCATAGCAGTAACAGGAATGAGTTAATATCAATCAAATCGTCTACGGGAGGGTCCATTGATTACGTAAGGTTTTTGGTCGTTGAGGACAGATTGAATATTCACGCGGATCAATCGGTGGGGGCCTTTTTGGTCTTGAAAATTTTGCATATGCAGTCAAAAATAGGTTCAATTGCATGTAAAAAGTGAAATGTATTACAAATGATGATGGTTTTTGAAATCTTACGATTACTAAAGAATGAATCTACTAAAAACTACACTTTTTTATTCGATGAAAGCTTTTCAAAGCATATGATCTTGCAAAGTATTGACTACAAACATTTTACCATTCAAAGCGTTGATACAAATTTAAGCATATTTTTCAATTAAAAAACTAAATCTGCTCAAATCATGCAAATATTTTAAAACTTTGCATGAATTTACAACAATTTTGCTAGAATAAAAGATATAAAGTAATATCATTCGTATGAACCCTTTTTACAAGGTAACTGAATGATTTTTTATTTTTAATTTAGTTTTTCTTCATTATCATGGAAAAAAGTTTTGCCAGTTTCTCTTCGAAAACTGATAAGAATGTATAAATTTTATAAACTGGTATCACTGTGCTGTGCAAATCAAGTTAAAAAAATATTTTTATGAAAAAAACATAATTTTTCGCATTTTCTTCCATTAAATTAAAAAAACGGCTGAAACAAATTTTTATCATGTTAAAAACTTCACAAAGATATTAATATACGTCAACTGACACCATAATGATGCAAATATTATATCTGGTTCGTAAGATATAGTAAATGATAAAAATGACCTTGAAAATCATGATGACTTTTAATGATTTTTTATTTAATTTTTTACGTAATCACGAGAAAAAAATTTGATGTTGTTTCTATAAACATTGTTTGGAGTATATAAATTTTATAAACATCGATTACTCTGACTTGAAAATAAGGTTAAAAATTTAGTGTTCTTGAGAAAAAACCCAAATTTTGGCACTTTTTTTATGAAAATTAAAAAACGGCTTCAAGAATTTTTTTAAAAGCTTGATAGAATCACACAAATGTTAATACGCGTCGATTGACACATTGATAAAGGAAATCGTATGTTTGGTTCGCGAGATATAACGCATGACAGAAATGACCTTCAAACGGGCAAAACAGCAAACCCCCCCGACCGAAGTTTCCCAAAAACTAATCAGCTCTCAAGATTGCAAAGACGCTTCGATTGACACCTTAACGAAGTCGATACAACTTTGTTTACGTGAGTTATGCTCGTAGAAAAAAGTGTCTGCGAACGTACAGACGTACGTACGTGCACAATAACACACACATACATCTCCCTTTCTAAAAACACTTTATATATACTCTATAGGACTCAAAACGTAAAGAAATGTTGAAAATTTCAATTTCGATTTTCGAGGCGATTACAAGAACTTCCCATATACTGGGAAGTTAAAAAGGTGCATCGCGCTCAAAGCCAATAAAAAAGATACATTATCATTAAATTTGACTTCACTGTTTCTGTTCTTCGATTCCATAAACGTTACAAAACAAAGTAGGAAAAACTAAAGAGTCAATACTGGTACAACTCATAGTTCTTTTATTCTTCAATACTATAACTGTATTAAATCCTCGCGTTCCTGTACGGAACCCCAACTTCTCTTAAATATTTTGTCTATCTACGAACAGCAGCACTACACCACATAGCGTTTAGATATCAATTTCATCAGTCTATTGATTAACTTTCACATCGATGACATTGAAACCGTATCAATATCCTGACCTGGACATTGTCAAACACATGAACTTCCATTGCGTGCTCTTCCAGTTGAAAAGCTGTGATTGACAGGTTTGCTCAACGTTTAAGGCTGAGAAATCCTTAAACATTGATTCATTGCGACGATTATACCCCTCCGCCCAGAAGCCTATGTATCTATTAACATTTGTTACGGATTAATGATATCTGGTACGATCTACGTAAATATGGCCTGGCTGACTCGAAATTTTTTCATCAACCCAGTTTCAGAAGCTATGATCCCCAGGGATTAGAGGAAGACACCCTTCTCCTGCTGCGTGCTCGATATGCACGTATATTGGCCCATCGCACTTTAGGGAAATAACCGTCGAGTCGACTGCACAATCCGATTATTACCCACGAAAAAGGAAAACTAATAAATTTTCAGAACAGGGAGTTACAACTCTATTAAAAAAATATGATGAACTGTGAAACTCTTGCTCCGATTATTTAATTATGGTTTACGGGGATTAGCAATCGAATCGTAGACCCACAAATGGGTACCCTTCCCATCATGAGCGTTGTACATTTTTTCCGGCTCCCGAGCTAGTTCTTGTAATGATAAGAAGCAAACACACCCTTTGTACTTTAATTGGCTTTTAACCGCTGCTGTTCATTTGCATTTTGTAACATTTCATTGGGGGTTAATTTGAGATTCACAAGCGACGCTAAGCGATTTCTATGGTTTTTAAATGTGAAGTTTGTGGTCGGAAATCCGAAACGCACGTTAGAAACGCTACATAAATCTTGGAGGTACAAAAGGTAATGACGGAATAAGTGAGATGTAAAATTTTTGTGAGTTGTACGATGGGCGTTGAAAATCGTGGAAATATTTTCCTTAGAATTTATTGTGTAATAAAAAACATGGTTCCTTAACTTTGTTGTGATATAACCCTTTAAATACGAAGAGTGGACGTTAATAATTCCTTTTTTGGACTTATTGATTTCAAGATAGATTTTCTTTCATGTATTTTATAAATACAAAAATTGTCATAAGAAGTTTTTATAAAATTGTTCAAGAAGATTTCTTTCCAATGTTTTTGATTCATATTGAATTTTAGAAATTCCGCAAACTCAGCTGTCGGAAACTCTCTTCAATGCTGGTTGACCTGCACGCCACAAACAATAATTTACTATAATATTCGCAGTGCTTATAACCAATTTTTTTTCATATATTCTTCCCTTAATTGTCGTTAAATTTTCTCCAAAAATGATTTTCTGGCATATTCGATGAGAATTTATTTCGGGGTGACTACATTCATGGTATTTATAATCTATTTTTCAGAGATTTGACGAAGAATTGTCTTGTGGATTCGTTCCAGAAATTGACTGGACAAGTTTCTGATGATATCCATTATATTCCTTTTGGAGAAATAATTATGGATTTCATAAAGATTTGAATACTTCTTTATTAAATTCCCAGTATATGGGAAGTTCTTGTAATCGCCTCGAAAATCGAAATTAAAATTTTCAACATTTCTTTACGTTTTGAGGTCTATAGAGTATATATTAGGTAAGTGTTTTTAGAAGGGGAGATGTATGTGTGTGTGTATGTACGTACGTACGTACGTATGTACGTTCGTGGACACTTTTTTCGACGAGCATAACTCACGTAAACAAACTTGTATCGACTTTGTTGAGGTGTCAATCGAAGAGTCTTTGCAATCTTAAGAGTTGATTAGTTTTTGGAAAACTTCGGTCGCGGGGGTTTGCTGTTTTGCTCGTTTGAAAGTCATTTCTGTCATGCGTTCTATCTCGCGAACCAAACATACGATTTCCTTGATCAAGGTGTCAATCGACGCGTATTAACATTTGTGCGATTCTATGAAGTTTTTAAAAAATTTCTAGGAGCCATTTTTTTAATTTCTTTTAAAAAGTGCAAAAAATTGTTTTTTTTTCAAAAACAGTAAATTTTCAACCTTATTGTCAAATCCAAGTAATCAAAGTTTATATAATTTACATACTGCAAACAGTTTTTATAAAAATGTCATCAAAAATTTTTACTCATTATTACAAAAAAAGTCAAATAAAAAATAAAAAACCATTAACAGTCATCATGATCTTCAAGGTCATTTTTATCATGCGTTATATCTCGCGAACCAAACATACGATTTGCATCGTTTAGGTGTCAATGGACGCGTTGTGACATTTTTTGTGAATCTGCCGAATTTTGAAAAAAATCGTTGGAGCCGTTTTTGTAATTTAAGAAAGTGCAAAAAATTAGGTTTTTTCAGAAACAATAAATTTTTAACCTGATTTGCGAAGTATAGAAATCAATGTTTATAAAATTTATGTACTCCAAACAATGTTTGTAGAAACATCATCAAAACTTTTTCTCATGAGAGTGTAAAAAATTAAATTAAAAATAAAAAATCATTAAAAATCATCATGATTTTCAAGGTCATTTTTATCATTCCTATATTTCACGAACCAGATATAATATTTGCATCATTAAGGTGTCAGTTGACGTGTATTAACATCTTTGTGAAGTTTTTAACATTATAAAAATTCGTTTCAGCCGTTTTTTTAATTTAATAGTAGAAAATGCGAAACATTATGGTTTTTTTCATAAAAAATATTTTTTAACCTGATTTGCACAGCAAAGTGATACCAGTTTATAAAATTTATACATTCTTATCAGTTTTCGAAGAGAAACCAGCATAATTTTCTTCCATGAATATGAAAACAACTAAATTAAAAATAAAAAATCATTCAAAGCTACCATGTAAAGAGGGTTTATACGAATGATAACACTTTTTATCTTTTATTCTAAAATTGTTGTAAATTCAATCAAAGTTTTAAAATATTTGCATAATGTGAGCATATTTTTAATAGTTTTTATAGTCTTTTAATTAAAAAAACTGCTTAAATTTTGAAAACCGTCAAAATTTCAATCAAATTTGCATTTGCGGTATCAACGCTTTGAATGGTAAAATGTTTTGTAGTCAATACTTTGCAAGATCATATGCTTTGAAAAGCTTTCATCGAATAAAAAATTGTAGTTTTTAGTAGATTCATTCTTTAGTAATCGTAAGATTTCAATAACCATCATCATGTGTGATACATTTTACTTTTTATATGCAATTGAACCTATTTTTGACTGCATATAAAAAAAATTTCAAGACCAAAAAGGCCCCCACCGATTTATCCGCGTGAATATTCAATCTGTCCTCATCGACCAAAAACCTTACGTAATCAATGGACCCTCCCGTAGACGATATGATTCATATTAACTCATTCCTGTTACTGCTATGAATACCTTTCATTGTTATTACTTAAAATAGTATTATTTCCAAAATTATTATTGTTTTTAATGTTGTTGATGTTTATGTACTGTTTATGTACTGGGAAGTTGACCGTGTGGACCTCAAGGGTCACACCTCGCGGCTTGTTTTCTTCTGGAGTCGATGAATCAAAACGACAATAAACAATAATGGTTACTGTTACGTTTCTCTTTTCATCCAAAATTATTTATCAGTTTTCCTATGATTATTTATTTTTAACGTCACGCGTGATCTACGGAACTAGTAGGAAAACATTCCATTTACTCATAAACGGAATTTTTGTATCAAAATAAGAACTCATAACCTCTAAAAAACAGCAAAAATGCACGACGTTTAATCTTTTTGGTGTTTTTTTTTTAAATTAAAAGTGCAGTAAGTATCTCAAACTGGTATGATTTAGTTTCAAATTAACGTTTAAAATAGGCGAAACAGCCCGGGAAGCATGTGAACTTATCTAATAGATAAGAGTTTTCGTTGCACATATCCATGGTATGCCGAAATTTTCGAGTGTGTAATCAATTTAACAACGGTGTCTAGAATATATTTACATCTAACTTTTAGTTTCTCATCTTCCCAATTTGCATTTCACATCATCTTTTCACTTTTCTGATTACAAAATCATTTCGTAATATACTTCCCACTATTTACCAAAAGCTTTCTTTCTGTTTAAATCTCATCACCTTTGTGCTCTGTGTTTATTATTTAATTTAGAATGTCGAGATAGTGTATCTTTTGACAGTGTTTATTTGTATGCTAGTTTGAAAGTGAGTTTATCGCACGAATGAAAGAAAATGGTTCCTGAAGTGGATAGAGCAAGACTGTTTGTTAGATGCTTCAGTAGGAAACAGACTTAACGTATTCTAGGAAAAGGGCCCAGCCTCCTGTGGACTATCTATTGAAATCTTCATTTGGTGGTAAATTGTTGAGTCTTTTTTGACATCGAAGAGCAACGACGCGGACAAAGTTCACGCACGTAGTCACACTTTAAGCATGTTAATAACTATTTCAATGACAAAGACTACCGGCCCTAGACTGGCATTCTGGGATCTTTCGAATATTTACTGTCAACCTGTCGTCAAGACAAATACCAAAGCCATTCCCTTCACCCGGCGAGGCAACTTCTTCCTAAGATTCCACGAAATCTTCGAAGAGACTAGAACTGCTTAATAAACGACTACAGCCATTATTTACTGTGAATTGATGTGTTTCAAGTATTTTGCTCGATTTTAGTGTCCCGTGTTGGATATGCTGAAATGTTAATTACTTCAGCATCTACTTCGACTATTCTAAATACTGCCGATTGCCAAAAATAAGGAAACCGCCGGTTTTGGAGGCTTTGGCAAAAGTTTAAAATTAAAGTTCTCGGGTCAAATCATGCTAGTGTTTTGGTACTTGGAAAGTCGAGCATATTATTGATGACACTTTTATGATTTCGTTATGAAAAATATGGCAAAGAAATCACAGAGAAGGCGCACTGCTATTCCTAAAAATATATTGTACTGTAATGGTGAGCTCCAGTTTAAATAACACAATAAGTTGAGGATCGCTGACTATGGAGTGTGATTCCTGCAACATTATTTACTTTCCTGCGAAATCCCTGAATAGCCACTCATTCCGACTGCAATGCATTTCAGTATCAGCCTGGCATCATGAACCACTAATTAGTTCGGCGAAATGATGATGATGTCTTGCATTGAAATGTTGCAAGTTTGAAGGGTTTTGCTAGAACTAGAATGCTAGAGGATTAGATCATTGGTGATAGTCAGCTCAGTACTTCAGTGAATCTAAGGAACCACAGATTGATCGACCGTCGGATATCCATGTGTTGCGATTTTAATTGATCGTGAATGATGAATGTCGCATGTTGCATTGCTTCAGTTTGGCTCCTGTTGGGAATTCGATTTTGTTGCCGATAGAATTGTTGCTATTTGTTTTTCGAAGAGCATTTTAAGTATCCAAATGGGCATTAATCTTAATTTAAATTTTTGGCATTTACGCTAACAACTTGCGGCGCCACTTATTTTTAACTGAAAACCGGAGAAAATTTCCTGGGCCAATTTTATTTTGCAATAGCTTAAACTCTAGCACAAAATGAGATTAAAATGTCGAGTTTGAGTGTGTGAAAAACATTTTAAACAAGCCGCGAGGTGCGACCCTTCAGGTCAACACGGTCAACTTCCCAGTAATATCTACATAAACATCAAAAACATTAAACACAATAATAATTTTGAAAATAATACTACTTTAAATAATAAAAATGAGAGGTATTCAAAGCAGTGTTAGGAATGATACGTTAAGTTTTGGTCGATGGGGACAGGTTAATTTGATTGAATATTCACGCGAATCAATCGGTGGGAGCCTTTTCTACGTTATTTGTTATTTTCATATCGATGCTTGAAGGACATACGAGCACATTTTGTTATAACGCCCACTGAAGGGATTTTGTCGCGTGATGACCATTTTTAATAGTTGTGTTCAAAATTGCCAGGACTTCAGCATAATCACTGAATTTAAAAAATTTCACGATTTTACATCAATCAAATTAATAATTACTTCATATTTCCTATTGGTCTTGAAAAATTCTGAATATGCAGTCAAAAATAGATTCAATTGCATGTAAAATGTATTACAAATGATGATCGAGGAATTAATTGAAATCTTACGATTACTAAAGATCAAGTCTTCTAAAAACTACAAATTTGATTGAAATTTTGTTGGTTTTCAGAATTTAAGCAGTTTTTTTTAATTAAAAAACTGTAGAAACACTGCAAATATTTTTAAACTTTGATTGAATTTACAACAATCTCTTTAGAATAAAAGATATAAAGTAATATCATTCATATGGTTTACATGGTAACTTTTAATGGTTTTTTAATTTAGTTTTTTTATAATCATGGAAAAAAGTTTTGTCAGTTTCTCTTCAAAAACTGATAAGAATGTCTAAATTTTATAAATATTTATTACTATGTTGTGCAAATCAGGTTAAAAAAATATCTTTTTATGAAAAAATCCTAATTTTTTGTATTTTCTTCTATTAAATTAAAAAAATGCTGGAACGAATTTTTATAATATTGAAAACATCGCAAAAATGTTAATACACGTCTATTGACACCTTAATGATGCAAATATTATAGCTGGTTCGTGAGATATAGTGAATGATAAAAATGACCTTGAAAATCATGATGACTTTTAATGATTTTTTATTTTTAATTGATTTTTTTACGTAATCATGACGAAATGTTTTGATGGTGTTTCTACAAAAATTGTTTGCGGTATATAAATTTTATAAACATTGATTACTATGTTTGGCAAATCAGGTTAAAAATTTAGTGTTTATGAAAAAAAAACCTATTTTTTTGCACTTTTTTCTCTTAAATAAAAAAAACGGCTCCAACAATTTTTGTAAAAATTTAATACATTTGAGCAAATGTTAATACGCGTCCATTGACACCTAAACGATGCAAATCGTATGTTTGGTTCGCGAGATATAAGGCATGACAGAAATGACCTTCAAAGAGGCACAACAACAACCCCCCCCCCCCGAGCGAAGTGTCGCAAAACTAATCAGCCCTTAAGATTGCAAAGACGCTTCGATTGACACCTCCATGACTTTGTTTACGTGAGTTATGCTCGTAGAAAAAAGTGTCCCCGAACGTGCAGTCGTACGTACGTACACACACACATATACATACATACATCTCCCTTTCTAAAAACACTTTATTTATACTCTATAGACCTCAAAACGTAAAGAAATGTTGAAAATTTCAATTTCGATTTTCGAGGCGATTACAAGAACTTCCCATATACTGGGAAGTTAATAACTCCAAGCCAATTTACAAATTTACTCACACATTCTTTTCGGGCACATCGTGGAATAATTTCTTTTTTCGTGGACCTCATGAAAGCCTTCGACACAGTTACACATGAAACTTTAATCACCAGGCTCGGTGAATATGGAATTGTTGGAATTGTTTTGACGGAGAGATTTCAAAATACACTAATTGGAGGTGTCAAAAGTAAAACTGCTGAATTTAGCATAGGTGTTCCGCAAGGCTCGATCCTAGGACCAACGCTATTTCCACTTTATATCAACTCCATAAAAAAAGCAGACCTTGTTGCGAAAGTGGTTATGTATGCAGATGACACTGTGCTAGTATACTCAGGTAAAACTAGTCTCGAAATTGAACAAAAAGTAAATACTGACCTGGAAAAGTATTGGTATTGGCTTTTACGAAAAAGATTGGCAATAAACGTGGGAAAACAAAGAGTAGAGTAGAACAAATAAAAAATGTGGTCTTAGTGCGACCCTTTAGGCCCACACGACTAACTTCCCAGTGGGATGATTAACAAAACTATAATTTTATTTTATTATTAATTGTTATTATTAATAATTACTATTATCAATAATTAATATTATTAACAATTATTATTCTAAATTATTATAATTACTATTATTATTTTTTTACTTAGCCATAAAATCTTTGGTACCAAAGCCTCGACATCCTCGTCGTCCTCCTTACCCACCTCCTCGTTATCCTCCTTGTTCTCCTCGTCCTCCATCTAGGCCCCGGAATCCACAGCCATTATTGAGGGTATTTAATTATTATTTACAATAATCATTCGTTATTAAGAATACTGAATTATTATAATTGACTTTATATTCACAATATCAAATTATATATAATAATATTTGATTGTCTTTAACAATATTAAATTACTTATAACAATATCCAATGTTAACTGCATTAGCGTCTCTCCTCTCATTCTCTCAATAAGTTTGGAATTTAAAAAATAATCTTGATGTTTTTAATAATTTGATCACAATTTTGCTGCAACACACAATAATAATATTATTATTATGAAGGTATTTGGGATCTGCACGAATGAATAACGCGGTTCAACAGTTTAAAAATTAAGCAAATTTTTGTCTTGTTTTCAGCTTTTTCATCCTCAATAAAAAACGGTCTTACCGATTTTGCTGAAAAGTCATACAGTTTTAAGTTACGTAATTACGCGTCCAATGAAACCACGTCCCACGTCAATACGATATTTGAATCTCGAGATAATCGAGACGAAAAATAATTCCGAACGCACATACGTACATACGCACATCCGCGCATCCGCACATACGTACATACACACTCATAGACATCTCTCTAAAAACGATAGATTTAGATTCTAGAGACCTTAAAACGTGGAGGTATGTCAAAATTTGGGATTCACAAAATCGACCCCATTACAATAACTTCCCATAGGAAACTGGGAAGTTAAATATTTAGAACTTCTAATAGACGAGAAACTAACATTGACTCCACACATAAATGATCTAAGGAAATAACTGGCTGTCTTCATTGGTATTCTACGGCGCTTCTACTTCTCTCCAAAGAAAAAAAATCCAATTTATGTATGCGCATTCGTTTCCAAAATTTCTTACGGCATCTTAAATTGGAGTCAAACTTCTAAAGGTAACCTCTTGATCATCTCCAGACTAGTAACGAAGGCGTATGAATCCATTTACAATCTCACTATGCCAACTTCAACGAGTGAAGTTTCCAAAACAGCCCAAGAATTGAATTTACAAGCCATGATTTCCATGGAAAGAGCTAAATTCATACATAAGAATTTACACCATAATGAGTACATCACTATGAAATTAGATAAAATTGAGGGTAAAAACACTTACAGAATGAGAAACATGAATAATATAGCTATCGCAGTTGCCAGAACTGATCGGCTAAAAGAAGACCCCTTCAACAAAGCAGCTAACTTTTACAATACACTACCGGACAAAATTGAAAACATAGCGAACCCAACTTCCTTTAAAACGACACTTAAAAAATACCTCCTTCAGGAGCAACAGTTGAAGTAAATTACAAGTTCAATCAGCTCCACTAAAGTCAAAGCCAAACGTGTAATCAACAGTAAATATTGCATAAACATATAGCCTGAACTATTAATCTAACTAAAAGGACACTAAAACTTACAGATTTGGTACTATCCCTTATACCGGTTCTTATCGTCTGGGATGTACTATGTTCTAAAATTTTAAATACGGAGAATTACTTAATTTTGATGGAGAGAGTGATTGAAGGAAACAGAGGTGGTTTTAGTCGGTAGAAATCCGGCATGCCGAGAGGCAGGAGCTGATCGGTATTTTTTGAAGATTTCCACCTCCCAACGTTGAAAAAAAAATATTGAATTGACAAAAAGTAAATGTTCAAAACGATACTCGGAACTCCTATTCAAAAATTAACAAGTGCCACATATATTGAATTCTAACTAGGTAAGTCAAAGCATCATTTAATCGAAACAATGCTCCCATAAATCACCACCGAACAAATTTCCTATCATTACAGACACTCTTCTTTAGCTTTTTTCATTGCATTCAAAAATTCCTCGGCAATCAGCAGAAAACAATATGCTTGTTCACAACAGTATGCTAATTTGTGCAAAAATCTCCACCGCTAACAATAATGTCTGAACGAACGTTGATAAATGCAAATAGGCATCCCAACCTCAGCTCCCGTCCAGACACACAATAGAAGCTTCTTCAGAAATACGCACGACATTTTTTGGGGGATGTTTCTCGAACAATAGTCTGTTCTAACCACTTCTATTTAACTTGCCAGCAGACATTTTCATAAGTCACCGCATTTCCACGGAATTCTCTGTAAATATATCTTTCATGGTGTATTGGAACTCTCACGCAATATTGCAAGAAAGCATTTATGTATTTTTACAGATAGAAAAGGAGGAGTTCTCACAGGAGTCCAAGTGACGGAGCTCATTCCGAATAATGGACTCTTAATTAGGCATAAATGAATTCTTTCGATTATTATGAAGTCATACGGCAAGGAGTTCGCGAACAGGCCAAATTCAATTGACCACAATTGATCGTATCTCGAGGGACAGGTTGAGTTGCATTTCGGCTTCTTGAAATTCGCAGATCGATCCATTGTTTGCAAATTTATTGCGGGCATTGAATTGTGGATTGTCGCATGATGTGAACAGATGCCAATGTATCTTGAGCCGATTTGATTGAAATTCCTGAGTAATATGACGTTATCATTTCCCAATAAATCAAATAGTGATAGATCAAGCAGTTCATTAGTAAAAGGATAGTGACTCTAAAACTGAATCTGAACTGCTGTGCCCTTATTGTTTAGATGGACATAAATCTGGTCCATAAAATCGAGTATAGCATCGATTCTGCCAGCTGCATTTCAAGCAGAGGCTCACTTCTTTAATTGCATCTTGAAGACTGTGATCTTAAATCGACAGCTTAGATACGTATACCAGGTTGGTCGGATGCCCGGATACCTTTGATCTTTGGTCCTATCTGCGGCGCTCGCTGCATAAACCACTTTACCTTATCCACTTGGAATCGAATCACTAAACACTCCAGCGAGAAATACGTTGAATGATCTACACTACGCTCGTATTTTTTCTATACCGAAAAGTTGTTCCTGGTCCAACATAAAAGCCATTTTGACGTCAAAGTTTATTTAGATTCTTCGGCGAATGGATCGTTTTGTAAGGGAAAGTCTTAAAGCTTCAAACAATCTATCAGTACGTCAATTATGGGCTCCGATTGTGATGAATGGGTTCTAAAGGTTGTACGTGAAGCACTGTTGGATTTAGACATCAATGCTGAATGAAAGTGCCGAATAACGCGGTATAGATTCTTTCGATACGAAACGACGCGGCGTGAACTTCATTCAAGAACTTTTTCTTGATAGCCCGAGATTTGTTTAGTACAGGTCCGTTAATCACGAAATCGTGAACGCATATCAACGGAAAATTGATTATATAAGACACTCGTCGAGTGGTGGATACTTAAGATTTAGTTGGAACAATCACAGCGACATTCTTAGATGATGGTCGGGTTAGTGCCTTGATTATTTAAAAATCAATGAGTATTTGCTTTTTCAACGCATGTTTTGTCTTCTTGGTGGCATACGAGAAGAAAATTCAAGTTCTTATGAAATACACTTGGTTTGGAGTATCTGCTTCGAAGAATCAGTAATTTGTTTTGGAAATGAAAGTGTCACATAATATTTACACTCATTTTTAACTTCCCAGTATATGGGAAGTTCTTGTAATCGCCTCGAAAATCGAAATTGAAATTTTCAACTTTTCTTTACGTTTTGAGGTCAATAGAGTATATCTTAAGTGTTTTTAGAAAGAAGTATGTATGTGTGTGTGTATGTACGTACGTGCGTTCGCAGGCAGTTTTCCTACGAGCATAACTCACGTAAACAAAGTCGTATCGACTTCGTTGAGATGCCAATCGAAGCGTCTTTGCAATTTTAAGAGCTGATTAGTTTTTGGGACACTTCGGTCGTGGGAGTTTGCTGTTTTAACCCCTTGAAGGTCAACCATGTTATGCGCTATATCTCACGAACCAAACATGCGATTTTCATTATTAAGGTGTCAATCGACGGGTATTAAGATTTTTATGAATCTATCAAATTTTTAAAAAAATCGTTGGATCCGTTTTTTAATTTTTTTAAAAAAAGTGCAAAAAATTAGGTTTTTTTTCAAAAACACAAAATTTTCAACCTGATTTTCAAACCTAAGTAATCAATGTTTATATTATTTATATACTCCAAATAGTTCTTGTGAAAAAATCAGCAAAATTTTTTCTCATGTTTACAAAAAAAATTAAATAAAAAATAAAAAATCATTAAACGTTCAAGGTCATTTACGTCATTCATTATATCTCGAGAACCAAATATAATCTTTCCATCATTAAGGTGTCAATCGACGCGTATCAACTTCTTTATGATGTTTTTATATTTTAAAAAAATTGTTAAAGCGTTTTTTACGATTTATTAAATATTTTTTTAGAAAAGTAGTGTTTTTTTCATAAAAAATTCCATTTTTAACCTGATTTGCACATCGTAATAATCAATGTTTATAGAATTTATAAACTTTTATAAATTTTTGTAGAGAAACCAGCAAAAACTTTTCTCATGATTACAGCCAAATTAAATTAAAAATAAAAAATCATTCAAAGTCACCATGTAAAAAGGGTTTATTCGAATCATTATACCTAAAATCTCTTATTCTAAAGACATTGTTGTATAGTCAATCAAAGTTTATTAATATTTGCAAAATTTGAGCAGATTTTCAATAGTCTTCACAGCACCATGTTTAACTTTAATGAAAAAACTGCTTTGTAACCTGTCCCCACTCCGATTGATCCGCGTGAATAATCAATCAAACCAATGCACCAAAATCCTTACGTAATCAATTGACGCTCGCGTAGATGTTACGATTAATATTAAATCATTCCAATAACTTTTATGAGAGGTATATTTTTATTATTTGAAGTAGTATTATTTTCATAACTTTTATTGTGTTTAATATTTTTAATATCTTTTTAGATATTACTGGGAAGTTGACCGTGTGGACCTCATGGGTCGCACCTCACGGCTTGTTATTCAAGTTTTCCGTAACAAACATTTAGAATTATCCAAAAAAATTCCATGGCATAAGCAGGACACAATGAAAAAGTCCTTACAGTTATATGGTTGATGTTTGAAATATGTCCACTGGACGTGAACATCATCACAGTTGTTGTAGAACGATTTTAGGTATCAAAAGCCGGTCGCACTAGACTTGTTCACAGTTCAGACACTTTACGACTAGTAAAATCTTTTCTTTGTAGATTGTACCATTCTTAACATTGTACCTATCCCAGATACATGCATTCAACATCCGTACAGTTTCATATGCGGGAAATGTGTTCTAAATTCATTGTATTCTAAAATTCATGGTTACTATTTGTTAGCCTAAATGCAGATGTACTAAACAAATGGAAAAAACATTTTACGAGGTGTAAAATCTCTACTGAATAATGAAATTTTTTAATTTGGGTGGTTTGAGCGTATTTTGGTAGTATTTTAAAATTATTATACCTTCCACAGGTTGCAAGTAGCAACCGAAATACGTATTTAACCTTCAAGCGGGCACGCGTAGTCGAATCGACCGCGCTTAGTACATTTTCGTTCATATTATTATTATTACCCATCACATTTATTTCTCATTTCTTGTAGCCTGTCGCCAGGTCATTGGGAGTAAAATAGAGAATAAAACGTCACTCGGGGCGCTCCCCCACCTCCACAGATCGCAATTGTTTTAGTCCCGGCGCAGTCGTCGAAAAGACTACACGCGCCTGTCGTCGAAAAGGTTACGCGCGACGCTCAACGTGACATACCCTCGTTCACGCTCGTAGTAGTTCTTCGGCATTCATTCAATATTATCGAATTGTGCTTGGATTTTTTTTATATAAAATGATTTGTGGGCGGTTACCACAAATTGCAATACTCGAAGAATTACTAAAAGAAGACGAAGAAGAGAGTGAATCAGAGCTCAGCGACCAAGGCTCTGAAACTTCCGACCACATCGTTGCAAATGAACCTCCATCTGCTGAGAAATCAAACTGCTCGGGCTCAGAAGAGGATGATGTGCCACTTTCAGAAATAAGTAGCTGTTTTACAGGGCGCGATAAAGTAACGAAGAGGCAAAAATCTAACAATAACAGAGTGAGGCGTCAAGTTCAAAATATTCTCACGGAAGATGCGGGCACTCTTAGGAATGGTGTGGGGATGACAACATTTACGCAAGCCTGGAGTATATGCATTTCAGAGAATATTATTGAAAAAGTTGTTAGATATACCAACGAATTTATTCAAAAAAAAAGCGCCATCGTATAATAGAATACGTGACTGCAAACCGACAGATACGGTGGCAATTCGAGCACTTTTCGGATTTTTTCATATAGCGGGATCCTTGAAGACATCACACGCCAATTTAGAAGATTCATATGCAAGTGATGGGACATGTATATGACTACCTACTATTTCTTACTACTATGTCAGTGAAAAGAGTAAAATTTTTACTGAATTCATTGCGGTTTGATGATGCTACTACGCGACAAGCTCGTCGTACTCTAGACAAAGCTACGCCAATAAGAAAAGTTTTAGATATATTTATACAAAACTGTCTTTTGCCATATTCAGTGGAAGAGAACATTGTAATCGATGAGATGATGGTTGGCTTTCAAGGAAAATGTCCTTTCCGTCAGTACATGAAATCAAAGCCCGACGAATACGGAATCAAACTTTATCCACTAGTAGATGCTGCTACGTTTTATGTCCTAAATATTGAACTTTATGCTGGCAAGCAGCCTGAAGGCCCATATCAGTTGAGTAATTCTCCGGCAGACGTCGTGAAGAGGCTAATTGCACCAATTCCTGGCACTGGAAGAAACCTTACCATCGACAATTGGTATACCATTGTGCCGCTGATGAACGATTTGGCCAAGGATTATAAGATTTCTGTTGTGGGTACCAGGCGTAAAAACAAGAAAGAAATACCTCCTTGCTTTATAGATAAAAACCGACCTGAATATTCAAGTCAATTTGGATTTTCAGATACAGCTACACTCGTATCTTACGTGCCTAAAAAGAAAAGATCTGTAGTTCTTATATCATCACTTCATTGTGCTGCAGAAATTGATGAAAGTACAAATGTAAAGCGCAAACCCAGCATCATCTCTTTTTACAATAAAACAAAGGGGGGTGTCGATGAAGTCGATAAAAAAGCAAAAATGTATTTGGTTTCAAGGAAGAATAATAGATGGCCATTGACACTTTTCTTTCGTCTTCTGGATACTGCAAGAATAAATAGTATGGTGATATTGAGGGCAAATAATGTGACTCTACGGGCATTAGGCACTCAATTGACAAAAGAGTACATCCAAAGAAGATCAACGATGTTAGGCCTTCCAAGAAAACTAAAAAGTAACATAAGGGTGCATTTGAATATGAAGGATAGTGCTGATACAGAAGTAGGTAGTTCTGGCACATGCAGAGGAACCTGTAAAATATGTCCAGCCAAAAAAGAAGGAATCCAAAACGCAATATAAGTTATGTATGAAAAATATTTGCAGAAGTCATACAACAGTTATTTGCAATCAATGTTATATGGGCGAAGAAACGGATTCTGATGAAAACTAACCCAAAGTTAATCAATTTTTATTCTTATTTTGTAATTTTTATTATTAGACTAGGTATATAAACTAGTCTGAGATATGTAAAAGGGTTTTGTGTTCCTAATTTTTGTTTTGATTCAAATAATATTTGAGTTATGTTAATTAATTTAATAATTGTTTCTTTTTCATAATTTTAATTCCTTTTTTTGACAAATCAGACTTTAAAGACAATGATAATATATCTGAGTACAAATAAATAAATAAATATTGAATAACTAGTGCTTTATTTTTCTTATTCATCTCATAGGTCTTTTCGGTTACGCGCGACCGCTTCCGTTTCAAATGACCGCGCGCCCGCTTGAAGGTTAAGGAAATACACAATATTTTTGGTAAAAAGCAACAACACGACTTTTTCAATTATTTTAAATTTTTAATGTTTTTCAGCTTTTCTGAAAAAACTAGGTAATGTTTTAAAAACTTTAGCTCACTTTGTTGTCAAGCTAACAATATTGGCATTTTAAGATAAACACGGTTGGTAAGGGCACAAGTCTTTTCGCTATAATGATACTCATACTTCGAAAAGAAAATTCAACTCCTTTTTTCCATGGCTTGATTCAGTTGATTTGATGCTTCCAAGTTTAACATTTAGCTGACCATCAAAGGCAGTAACTAAAATGTTATTTTCAAGTTTTCCAATTTTTGTTTCGACTCAGTAATTCTTCTTTAGAAAAACGTTGCCAGATTTTAAATAAACTTGGAAAGTATCAATTGTGCAATAAAATATGGGCAAATTCATTTATAACGGTCAGTGGGATCTTACACTAAATGCTTAATTCAACCAAGACCAAATATTTTGCTTCGGTTAGAATATATCCTATATCACGTTTTAGACTATTTTCGAGTAGCATAAGAATGCTACATGTGAATCAAAAAATTGATTTTAATGCTAATTTTAACGATTTGCCAAAAATGGATACTTCACAGTTTCTATGATGTATTATTAAATTTTCAGCATCTGCTCATCATTTGAATAGTCTAACATTAAAATCATCAAGAAATATCTCTCCTTGTAGAACGAATCAAAATTACTCACTTATCCGTACAAAAGGGAATCCCCTTACCGTAACGACACCATGCAGGATGGTTGACATTTGTCGGCTGCAGCTGTCACCACTTAATTTATGAAGGAAACTACATCGATGGCCAAAAGATAAAACTGCAATCTCAATTAACACTTGCACTCGTTGTATTTTAGATACAAATTTTCGCTTCGGTGCGCAAACGGCATGAAATCATTGTAGAAGGGGCTACAAAACTTCATATACACATATGTGCATGCCTTATATTAATATTCAATTAAGAGACAATAATTCAAATTTAAATTCTTTCCCAACACTTGAGAGATCGTTTTGGTTTGAAAAGACATTAAAAAGTGAGCAATAAATCAATTTCGATGCAATCAAACGACAAATGTGTGACAGGGAATGTACGGAGTTGAAGACGGAACCTTTTGAGGATATGAATTTGAGCTCTATCTTTGTTTGCGGGTTGTTGGGTGCATTTTTCATAAATCAATTTAGTGAAGCAGTTGAAATTTATAGTTTAAAAAAGAAGAGTTAGCACTTGATTGTAAATGTATGGAAGAAAGAAATATTTATTGCTCTATTCCGAAGCTTTGGGAATTTCCGAAATTCTACAAATATGCGAAAAATCACCAGCAAAATTATATGGCTAGAATCAGGAAATTACATTTTGGTTGTATATACAGAGTTTGTTATCCTCGCTTCCGAGAAATTCAACATCACCAATCATTTGTTGAGGAAAGCAATTTCATTTTCACGTTCCTGAAACTGTGGCTCATATGTAGCCTGCTTTATACGTAGGTACTATCAAATTCGATATACCGCTATCCCAGGAACACAGTCAAAGATACATACTACATGCAATGTTAATTATGAACTTCTCGATCATGATCTTGCTCAAAGCCGCAACATGATCAAACACACTTTTTCGACCAGCTCTCGCTTCTTCATCGTGGTTTCATCTTCAAGTTTCTTGGATAGAACGTGCATCTTGTACTGATAGTGATAGTGTAAGACATTTCCGCGGTTGGTGAAGATCGTGTCGGGAATCATGAGTGTGTGAAATTTCACGTTAATGTAACATATACATATACTAAACTTGTTCGCCCTATAAAGGGCTAAGCGGGCAAGTGTTAGATGTTAACCTTGTAAAGCGAATTGATATGAAGATGGGCATTCCATCATATTATAGCCTCCCCACGGTTGTGAAAATATCTATTAGCGCACACTATATTTTTCTGTTTGAATCAATTTAATTAATTTATTTCAAACTTATACAATCTTCAATCAGAAATTATTAAAAAATAAAATTTTAATTTCTTGCCTTTCTCAGTGCGCTAGAGTTTGAAACAAGCCGCGGAATGTGACCCTTGGGGTCCACACGGTCAACTTCCCAGTAATATCTAGATAAACATTAAAAATATTAAACACAATAATAATTTTGAAAATAATACTACTTTAAATAATAATAATGAGAGTTATTCATAACCGCAACAGGAATGAGTTAATATTAATCACATAATCTACGGGAGTATCCATTGATTACGTAAGGCTTTTGTTGGATGCGGGTAGATTGATTTGATCAATCAATCGGTGGGGACCTTTTCTACGTTATTTGTTATTTTCACATCGATGATTGAAGGACAAAAGAACGCTAGCAAAAATGAATGCAGTTTTTGTTATTACTCTCATTGAAGAGATTTTGTTGCGCGATGATCATTTTGAATAGTTGCGTTCAAAATTGTCATGAGTTCAACATAATCGCTGAATTTATACTTTTTCACGATTTTACATCAATGAGATTAATAATTACTATATACATTCTATTGATAAATTTTGAATATGCAGTCAAAAAAAAGGTTCAATTGCATGTAAAAAGTAAAATGTTTTACAAATGATGATGGGGGAAGTAATTGAAATCTTACGAACACTAAAGAATAAATCTACTAAAAACTACAATATTTTTTTTGATGAAAGCTTTTCAATGCATATGATCTCAAAAAGTATTGACTACAAAACATTTTACCATTCAAAGCGTTGATACCGCAAATGCAAATTTGATTAAAATTTTGATGGTTTTCAAAATTTAAGCAGTTTTTTTTAATTAAAAGACTATAAAAACTATTGAAAATCTGCTCAAATTATGCAAATATTTTAAAACTATGATTGAATTTACAACAATTTTGTTAAAATAAAGATATAAAGTAACATCATTCGTATGAACCCTTTTTACATGGTAACTTTGAATGATTTTTTATTTTTAATTTAGTTTTTTTTCATTATCATGGAAAAAAGTTTTGCCGGTTTTTCTTCAAAAACTGATAAGAATGTATAAGTTTTATAAACATTTATTACTGAGTTGTGCAAATCAGGTTAAAAAAATATTTTTTATGAAAATAACCCTAATTTTTCGCATTTTCTTCTATTAAATTGAAAAAATAGCCGGTGAAACGAATTTTTATAATGTTAAAAAAATCACAAAAATGTTAATACACGTCGATTGACACCTTAATGACGCAAATATTATATCTAGTTTGTGAGATATAGTGAATGACAGGAATGACCTTGAAGATCATGATGACTGTTAGTGATTTTTTATTTTTTATTTAATGTTTTTGTAATCATGAGAAAAAGGTTTGATGATGTTTTTGCAAGCACTGCTTGGAGTATAGAAATTTTATAAAAATTGATTACTGTTTTCCGTAAATCAGGTTAAAAATTTATTGTTTATGAAAAAAACCTATTTTTTGCACTTTTTTTTTCTTAAATTAAAAAATGGCACCAACGATTTTTTTTCAAAATTTGACCGATTCACAGAAATGTCAAAACGCTTCGATTGACATCTTAATGATGCAAATCGTATGTTTTATTCGCGAGATATAACGCATAACAAATATGACCTTGAAGATCATGATGACTGTTAATGATTTTTTATTTTTTATTTAATTTTTTTTGTAATCATGAGAAATAATTTTGATGGTGTTTTTACAAAAAATGTTTGGAGTATATAAATTATAAAACATTGATTACCTCGACTTGAAAATAAGGTTAAAAATTCATTATTTTTGAAGAAAAAAACTCTAATTTTTTGCACTTTTTTTCTAAAAATTAAAAAACGGCTCCAACGTTTTTTAAAAAACTTGACAAAATTACTTAAATGTTAGTACGCGTCGATTGACACTTTGATTGAGGAAATCGTATCTTTGGTTCGAGAGATATAATGCATGACAGAAATGACCTTCAAACGGGTAAAACAGCAAACCCCCAAGCCCGAAGTTTCCCAAAAACTAGTCACCTCTTAAGATTGCAAAGACGCTTCGATTGACACTTAACGAAGTCGATACGACTCTGTTTACGTGAGTTATGCTCGTAGAAAAACTGTCCACGAACGCACATACGTACGTACGGACATACGTAAGTACATACACACACACACTTACATACTTCTTTCTAAAAACACTTAAAATATACTCTATAGACTTCAAAACGTAATGAAATGTTGAAAATTTCAATTTCGATTTTCGAGGCGATTACAAGAACTTCCCATATACTCGGAAGTTAAAAATGAGAGAGTGTAACTCCATTGCATGGGAAAAAAATCAATTTGTACGACTACAACTTACGTTCTTAGTAGATTATGATCTATAGCGCAAACAATATTCATCCAAACACACTTACCTGAAAGTAAAAAAAAGTAAAGAAAAATACATATTAAAATAGATTATCAAATAATTTGCTGATTTATTTGAAATTATGAAAGTTCACACCTCAACTATGTATAAGTACACCTTAGTACGAGAAAAGTTAGCAACAAAACCCTGCTTTTGATAAATGATATGATTTGAGGAGCTAGTAAATTCGACGATTAGTCGAACGAAAAATTTGAAGACTTCATTAATTCAGAAATTTTGTTTGGCGCGAGTTCTACAAAAAGAAAAAAACATATGCCGTATGTTCATGTTAATGTAAAATTTTGAAGAGGTCGAGTGCTAAAAACGTTTCGTTGAAAATTTCTCAAGGAGCTAGCGAGGCAATTAAATGCAGTAATTTTCAAAAGCAGTATTTTCATACTCCACCTTCCAAGTTGGAACTTTATCGCTAGCGACTGGATGAAAGCCTGTATTGATAGTAGAGAAAACGATGGTTGCCATAAATTTCTTTTGTGCAACAGGGCGGTAATGTGCTGGATAAAATTTGTAACCAAGTACCTCAGGTAAGTCAAAGCTTGAACAGGGATGAATAAATCATCAGTGGACACTTTATGGTCGTGGTAGGGAGGGAAAATAGCTATTATCATGGAAGATAGTCAACATGATTCGATCCGTCTCAGTGGTATGTTCTCTTGTTGATTTTTTTCTGAATTTTCATAACTGGTCATCTAGGGTCCATCTACCATCCACATGGAGTTACGAGGGTTGTTTGAAAAGTTTCCGACCCAACAAATAATAAAGGGATTTTTTCTTAAAATTTATTTTTATTTTTAAACAAAGTCTCCTTTCAAATCAACACATTTTTTCCAGCGATGCTCTAACTTTTTTTTAATCCTTCCAAATAATAGTTTTCGTCTTTTTCTACAAAAAAGACGTTTAAGTATGCTATCACTTCCTCGTTCGATGAAAATCTCTGTTCTTCAAGCCAAATTTTTGAGATAGCAAACAGGAAAAAGTCACTGCGGGCAGATCTGGAGAATTAAAAGTGCATTTCGTGAATTTTAGCCATGGCTCAAGTGTAAGCAGGCGCGTTGTCATGATGGAAAAGCACCTTTTCTTTTCAAATGCGGTCGTTTTTTGCAATTTTTGTGATTAGATTATCAATTAATGAAGTGTAATAACCTCCCGTTATTGTTTAACCTTGCTCAAGATAATCGATGAGCAAAGTTCTGCGGCTATCCCAAAAAATAGCCGCCATCATCTTTCCGGCCGACTGAACTGTCTTCGATTTTTTCGGAACAGGTTCACGCTTTGCAACCCACTGTTCTTTCGTTTCAGGAGTTTAGTTATGGATCCAAGTTTTATCTACAGTTATAAATTGACGCAAAAAATCGGACTCGTTTTGCATAAACCGATCCAAAAGAGGTTTCGAAATGTTCACTCGAATGCGTTTTGATCCAAAATGAGCAAACGCGGCACCCAACACCCGGATAGCTTTCGCATGCCTAATTCTTTAGTCAATATATGACAAACGCGTACTTTCTATCTCTCTTTCTATCTCTCTAACCTCAATTTGACGGTCATCCAGTACCATTTTATGAGCTTTTCGTTATCGCAGTTTTTGGCATTCCTGAACGCTCATCATAGTCCAGCTGGTATGACCACGTTTCAATTCCGCTAACCAAAATTTAACGATCGAAAATGATGGTACAGAGTCTCTACATGCAGCGTCCAACTCATCTGTGATTTGCGTAGGTGTGTTGCCTTTCAAAACAAATATTTAATGACAGCTCACCCGCATAACACATCGGTACTCCTACGGAATTAAATCGGAATTCCCTATGTATGGGGCAGTACTGATACATGCAGAACTGTAGCGGAACATTTTGGATACTAGATGAGTTTCTAATATCGGCACAGATACAGTTTTGCATTAGGAACTGGGTTCTATACTGCGTCAGTACTACATCACTGGTACTGGTGAATTTTGTGAAAGTTCTGAATCAATTCAGTTTGCGGATTCTGTTACAGTATTCGTCTCATAAAAAAATAAATCAAAACATTAAGTCAAAACGTATTAATTTTTTCTTTTTAGCTATTTACTTAGCCTTTTCTGTATCATATGTTTGTACAACTTATCAAATCTATGTAGTTCGGTATGGACATATGTTAAATTTCAATTACCTTTTTATATGAATTCAGCTGGGATTGAACACGTTGCCTACGTTCCTTATTGTCAAGAAGTGAGCGCGCATCGATCTGAGCCACTGGCACTTACAATTATCTTATTAGTGAAAGATATATTTTAAAAATGCCTAGAAAAATCAATTTTGATACAAAAGTCAAAGTGAACCCACGTGAGAATTGCTCCGAACATATGTATCACAAAATATCGACTACAGATTCAGAAGGAAGCCACCCTCACGGTAATTTAACAACATTTTAAGGCAGTTGTAAAATTAAAGTACCCCAATTTAGCTGATTATATAAACGGGAGTGGCATTCTAAGTAATGAGCACGAAAAAGAAGTGGTGGATGTCGCAGAAGCAAAGACGCAATTGAACGGAGTCCTGTATCATTCGTAGATAGGATCAGAAGCTGGGCATGTCTCGTGTCACTTAGTCATAGTGACATCAATAAGCTGCTGAAAATTCTCTCAGAAGAGTGTAATTTTCCTTTTATGGATGTCAGATCTATGCTAGAGACTCCAAAAAATACTGGAAAGCATTACATTGAAAACATAGACAATGGTTCATATCCTCACTGTGAGATGAAGGACTCGTTGAACTCATGCATTGAAGCCAACATGCGCACAATTATAAAGAACGATATCACGCATTTTGAAATTTTATCCAACATTGATGGAACACCTTCAAAAAGTAGTGGTCACAGTTTTTGGATAATTGCCGGATGCGTCAACAATCTACGTAATTCAGTTTTTCCGATAGGAATATTCAAGGTCTCTGGTAAACCGAAGAATTTTAATGTGGTGCTGTAAAGGTTCGTTGCTGATGTATTATAGCTCCTTAAAGTTGGAATTCACGTGCAATCAAAGTCGTACACTATTAAAATTCATTCATTAATTTGTGATGCTCCGGTGACGGCAGCTGTGAAGCAAGTAAAAACACATGGTGGTGACTTTTGTTGTCAAAAATGCTTCACGAAAGGTCAAAGATTCATCACAGCTAGTGGAGGTAGCAAAATAGTGTATTCCGAACAGCACTCTTGCGAAATGATGAAAATTTCAGAAGCAGGTCAACTTTTGACGGAGATTCCGATGTTAGCCGTTATGAAGATTTCAGTTCTATTTTGGAAACGCTACCGGTTGATATGATCAAACAATTTTCAATAGATGAAATGCATTTAGTTGATGAGGGTGTTTGCAAAAAGATTATTTCCATATTACTGGCAAAACCCCATAAGCAAAAATTAGCAAGTAGCCAAGTTCTGAAAATCAACACCCATTTCAAAGAAAAATAAGACCCACCGATTTCAGTACCGCTTGAGTTCAGATGAATCTACGAATTTCAGTATTGCATTTGCCTTCAATTTTGAGTAGTGCTTAAGTTCCGATGAAGTCCAGAATTTTAGTATCGCATTGCCTTGAATTTTGAGTACTGCTGAGGTTCCGGTGAAATCCAGAATTCCAGTATTTCAGTGATGCAGACATTCAATACCGCTTCAGTTTTGATTAAGTTATGAATATCGGTAACAAATTATTTTGAGTTTTCAGTATCACCTAAGCTCTAGTTTTATAATGAATATCAGTATCGTATTGAGTAACTTAGCCGGGATTTATAATGGATTCACAGTACGTAATAAAATCCGATTTTCAGTACTGATCGTTCAGTACTTTAAAATTCTACACGGGCAGTTCTCAAGTTTGTCATTTTTGTGAAAACCCTCACAACGACTTACTCAAGTGATTGTTAAACAACAACTGACCATGCAAAATGGCTGAAATTTCAATGAGTATTTTCAACACATGCGCCAACACATTCCTCAACTTCACTTGAAAAGTTCTACCATCTTCATGTTCAGGCCGGAAACTTTTCAGACAACCTTCGTATTTTGGTCGTTTGTATAGGATACGCGTTATTTCGGGGAACTTATCTGTGAGTGACTAAGGAAAGAATTACGCATACGGAGCCGTGTATGTTAACTGGCAAAAGGATTAAACCATAAAGCATTCGACGGACTATAGACCGTCATTCGAAAAATCCTTTTTGACGCGCAGAACTGATTGCCTAAGCCATGCTTCGCACCATGATGGTCATATGCCACACAATGCAGCAATTTCACAACATTAGCGACCAACTTGAGGCCGAATTAGATGACAAATAAGACCTAGCCTTACTTTGGAAGGTGAAGTGTTAATTTGTGGACGACTCAGTGGAAAGTTCCTTAATATCTTCTTAGGAATTATGTCATGTCAATTAATAACAATGAGAGGTATTCATAGCAGAAACAGGAATGAGTTAATATAAATCATATCGTCTACGGGAGGGTCCATTGATTACGTAAGGTTTTTGGTCGATGAGGACAGATTGGATATTCACGCGGATCAATCGGTGGGGGCCTTTTTGGTCTGAAAAATTTTGTATATGCAGTCAAAAATAGGTTCAATTGCATGTAAAAAGTAAAATGTATTACAAATGATGATGATTATTGAAATCGTACGATTACTGAAAAATGAATCTACTAAAAGCTACATTTTTTTATTCGATGAAAGCTTTTTAAAGCATATGATCTTGCAAAGTATTGACTACAAAACATTTTACCATTCAAAGCGTTGATACCGCAAATGCAAATTTGATTAAAATTTTGATGGTTTTCAAAATTTAAGCAGTTTTTTTAATTAAAAGACTATAAAAACTATTGAAAATCTGCTGAAGATATAAAGTAACATCATTCGTATGAACCCTTTTTACATGGTAACTTTGAATGATGTTTTATCTTTAATTTAGTTTTTTTCATAATCATGGAAGAGAATTTTGCAGGTTTCTCTTCAAAAACTGATAAGAATGTATAAATTTTATAAACTGGTATCACTGTGCTGTGCAAATCAAGTAAAAAAATATTTTTTATGAAAAAAACCATAATTTTTCGCGTTTTCTTCTATTAAATTAAAAAAACGGCTGAAACGAATTTTTATAATGTTAAAAACTTCACAAAGATGTTAATATACATCAACTGACACCATAATGATGCAAATGTTATATCTGGTTCGTGAGATATAGTAAATGATAAAAATGACCTTGAAAATCATGATGACTTTTAATGATTTTTTATTTTTAATTTAATTTTTTACCTGGTCATGAGAAAAAGATTTGATGGTGTTTCTATAAACATTGTTTGGAGTATATAAATTTTATAAACATCGATTACTCTGACTTGAAAATAAGGTTAAAAATTTAGTGTTCTTGAGAAAAAACCCAAATTTTGGCACTTTTTTTATGAAAATTAAAAAACGGCTTCAAGAAATTTTTTAAAAGCTTGATAGAATTACACAAATGTTAATACGCGATCGCCACCTTGATCAAGGAAATCGTACGTTGGGTTCGCGAGAAATAACGCATGACAGAAATGACCTTCAAAGGGGCGAAACAAACCCCCCCCCCCCACCGAAGTGTCCCAAAAACTAAACAGCTCTTAAGATTGCAAAGACGCTTCGATTGACACCATAACGAAGTCGATACGACTTTGTTTACGGGAGTTATGCTCGTAGAAAAAAAGTGTCCACGAACGTACGTACATACGTACACACACACACACAAACATACATCTCCCTTTCTAAAAACACTTTATATATACTCTATAGACCTCAAAACGTAAAGAAATGTTGAAAATTTCAATTTCGATTTTCGAGGCGATTACAAGAACTTCCCATATACTAGGAAGTTAAAAATTCAAAGATCTCCATTGTCAACTATTTTAGATGATCATACGAAGAAAATATATGACAAACAGGGTCCGATCTAGCTATTTAGCCGCCCCTGGCAAAAATAATTTTTGCCGCCCTTTATAATGAAATATTGTAAGTCATAAGCATGTTTTGTGTATGAAAAATTCATACCTATATATATCAGTCTATTATTTTGCCGCTCTGGGCATTTGCCCGGCTGGCCCCCCCTTAGATCGGGCCCTGATGACAAACATAGCAAAACCAAGCATCTTCAAAAATGCAGTACCAAAAGTAGATCCTAATCAACCAGACTCGTTTCTTAAGCATCTCAAATCAATTCGTATGTATGCCTTCTTTGACTTGCACCACAATTCCCATACAGTTGATCCATCACTTCATCTCAAAAATCACGCATCGATTCTATCATCAATAAATATGTTTTGGAATCGCAAAACTACGAATCAACTCTTCACTTAATTGCGTGTACTTTCGCTCAAAGTTGGTGTAAATTTCGTGCTGAATTGTGCCAACAAGTCGGCCAAACAAATCGACTAAACCACCACACATGATGCATCGTCTGGCAAACACCGAAACATTTGGACTTGATGCTGTTCGCGATTCCGCTGAGAACTCCGGGTGTGCTCCTTGATGTGCATTGTTGATAGCGGAACTATCCCATAGCAGACCATTCCGTAGCATGCCATCTGATCCTATTTAAAGAACATTTACATGGAATTCCAACGAGCAGAAGTTGTATAAACATGTCATGTGATTTTGCAACATTTTAAGAGATTTGATAATTGTTATTGACAAGATGTTGTGGTGTGGTGGAGTCTACCATGCATCCATGGTCCATATGAGGCTGCAGATACACGCATGGGCAGGGCATTAATGCATTTTGATGCTGGCGTCGTGTCGGTGGTAGGTTCGTGCGTGGGTTAAAGATCAATCAAATAATGATGAATGTGGAACATTTAAACAAATTTAAATTGAGTGAATGAGGACTGTGGGCTGCAAGCTGATGTTTACATGAGAAAAGATAATGAAAATGCTGTGCTCACTACTTTTCGGACACGAAGGCGTCAAGTTCTGTGCATTTGTTGCACTTTGATTTCATGTTGCAACCCAATTTCTAAAAAGAAGTTGATGAACTTGACAGCATCGCTAGTAAATTCAAATAATCGGCACTGCAGCATTGTCTGTAGGATTATTCTGATGAAAACCCCAAAAAATAGTATGTATTGCAAAAATTTCGTTATTTTTTTTGGATAATTTAAGCGTCCTGCCAGGCATTCGTATAGCATGGTCATTCAGAACGTTTTTCAACCTTGCGATCAGCTCTTGCGCTACTATGGTGGTAACTGGAAACTTATCAAACCCATTGTTTCACAATTATAGTCCTTTAAAACAGATATTAATAACTTTAAAGTAAAACTAATGTACATTCATCCGTCTTCTACTCCCATGAATCAATATGTTCCACTTAAAAGCAACTGTGCCAGTAAAAGAAACCACAGTCATCTCATCAACGTCTTCGTTTTGGTGTTTCCTGCAAGTCAAAACGAACTCGCCGTCAAAATGTCAGTTGTAATTTCACATCTACTTTGAATTCAACCTGAAACGCAAAAGTAGGCAAAATTATGATCTCTAGTTTTAGTTACTACTATTGGCAGCGACAGTAGTATGAATGTTTCTAATAATTCAGGATGAAAGTTACTAAAGCGTATTCGTCGACGAAGAACGCCAACCTTAATAGATTAACACGTTTATTTTGTGTTTTCTCACATTCAGTCTTTCTCACTTGAATGTGTTTGAAAAAATTCTCGTTTGCCAAATATAATAAACATATTAGCTTGTGTGAATCTACGAACTTTAAAGCAATCTCTGATGTTTCCGCCTACGGATTTCAACGAAGCATATGTAATCCACTTTGGAAAGTCTTTTATAAAAAGTCACTAAAAAACCACGAGACTCTCTGTAAAAAGCAATATGAACTTATTAACTTCCCAGTATATGGGAAGTTCTTGTAATCGCCTCGAAAATCGAAATTGAAATTTTCAACATTTCTTTGCGTTTTAAGGTCTATAGAGTATATATAAAGTGTTTTTAGAAAGAAGTATGTATGTGTGTGTGTGTGTACGTACGTACGTGCGTTCGTGGACAGTTTTTTCTACGAGCATAACTCACGTAAATAAGGTCGTATCGACTTGGTTGAGGAGTCAATCGAAGCGTCTTTGCAATCTTAAGAGCTGATTAGTTTTTGGGACACTTAGGTCGGGGGGGGGGGGGTCTGTTGTTTTGACCTTTTGAAGGTCATTTCTGTCATGCGTTATATCTCCAGAACCAATCATACGATTTGCATAGTTAAGGTGTCATTCGACGCGTATTAGCATTTGTGTGATTCTATCAAGTTTTTGAAAAAATCGTTGGAACCGTTTTTTGATTTATTAGGTTTTTTTACATAAACAGTAAGTTTTTAACCTAATTTGCAGCACCCAGTAACTTATGTATATAAAATTTATGTAGTACAAATAGTGTTTGTAAGAAAACCAGCAAAACTTTTTTTCATGATTACACAAAAAATGAAATTAAAAATTAAAAATCATTAAAAGTCATCATGATTTTCAAGGTCATTTTTATCATTCACTATATCTCACGAACCATATATGATATTTGCATCATTGAGATGTCATTCAACGTGTGTTAGCTTTTGTGTTATGTTTTTAACTTTATGAAAAATCCGTTCTGGTGCTTTTTCCATTTAACTTCTATTAAATGGAAAAAACGGCAGATGGGAAAAATTAGAATTTTTTTCATAAAAAATAAATTTTTAACCTGATTTGCACAGCTCAGTAATAAATGTTTATATAATTTATACATTCCTAATAGTTTTCGAAGAGAAACTGGGCAAATTTTTTTGCATGATCCAAAAAAACCTAAAAAACGGCTCGTGAAAAAACACAAATTCAATGATTATGCCGAAGTCATGGCAATTTTGAACAAAATTATTTAAAATGGACACCTCGCGAGAAAATCTTTTCAGTGGGCGTAATAACAAGAATGCATTCGTTTTTACTAGCGCTCTTTTGTTCTTCAAGCATCGATATACAAATAACAAATAACGTAAAAAAGGCTTTTAGCCCGCCCCCTCCGATTTATCCGCGTGAATAGTCAATCAAACCAATCCACCCCTCACCCAACAAAAACCTTACGTAATCAATGAACGCTACAGTCGATGATATGGTTGATATTAGTTCATTTCAGTTACGGTTATGAGTACCTCTCATTATTATTATTTAAAGTAGTAGTATTTTCATAATTTCTTTTGTGTTTAATATTTTTAATATTCATGTAGATATTACTGGGAAGTTGACCGTGTGGACCTCAAGGGTCGCACCTCGCGGCTTGTTTAAAGGGCGATTCATATATTACAATACGTATTTTTTTTTGATATTTGAACTCCCCCCTCCCCCATGTAACACTTAGTAACATTTTCAAAGACCCCCACTCCCTTTATTACGTAACAAATTCATCTTACCCCCTTAGACTTTTAAATTTTTTTTTTCAACGTTGGGCGGTGGATATCTTCAAAAGATACCGATCACCTCCTGCCTGTCGGCATGCCATATTTCTACCGACTAAAACCACCTCCGTTTCCTTCAATAACTCTTTCCATCAAAATTAAGTAATTCTCCGTATTTAAGATTTTACGACATAGTACTCACCAGACGATAAGAATCGGTATAAGGGATAGTACCAAATATGTGAGATTTAGTGTCCTTTTAGTTAGATTAATAGTTCAGACCATATGTTCATGAATTATTTCCTGTTGATTACATGTTTGGTTTTGAGTTTAGTGGAGCTGATTGTACTTGTACCTTACTCCGAAAGTTGGTCCCAATGGAGATATTTTTTAGTGTCGTTTTAAAGGAAGTTGGGTTCGCTGTGTTTTCAATTTTGTCCGGTAGTGTATTGTAAAAGTTAGCTGCTTTGTTGAAGGGGTCTTCTTTTAGCCGATCAGTTCTGGCAACTGCGATAGCTATATTATTCATGTTTCTCATTCTGTAAGTGTTTTTTCCCTCAATTTTATCTAATTTCACAGTGGTGTATTCATTACGGTGTAAATTCTTATGTGTGAATTTAGTTTTTTTTTCATGGAAATCATGCCTTGCAAATTCAATTCTTGGGCTGTTTTGTAAACGCCGCTCGTTGGAGTTGGCAAAGGGAGATTGTAAATGGTTTTATACGCCTTCGTTACTAGTCTGGAGATGATTAAGAGGTTACCTTTAGAAGTTTGGCTCCAATTCAAGATGCCGTATGAAATTTTGGAAAGGAGATGCGCATGCATTGGATTTTTTTTTCTTTGGAAAAAAGTAGAAGCGACGTAGAAGATCAATGAAGACAGCCAGTTTTTTCTTTAGATCATTTATGTGTGGCGTCCATGTTTCTTGTCTATTAGAAGTCCTATATATTTTATTTGTTCTACGCTCTGGAGGCCTTTGTCATTGATTTTTACGTGTGGTTGTATGTCAGTCTTGTTCTTTTGTTTGAAAATAATATATTATGTTTTCTCCGCGTTTATTGCCAATCGACTTTGTAGAAGCCAATACCAATACTTGTCCAGGTCAGTATTTCCTTTTTGTTCAATTTAGAGATTAGTTTTACCTGAGTATACGAGCACAGTGTCATCTGCGTAGATAACCACTTTCGCAACAGGGTCTGCTTTTTTTTATGGAGTTGATATAAAGTAGAAATAGCGTTGGTCCTAGGATCGAGCCTTGCGGAACACCTATGCTAAATTCAGCAGTTTTACTTTTGACACCTCCAATTAGTGTTTTTTGAAATCTATCCGTCAAGTAACTGCGTATAAATTTATTTGCTTTTCCAACAATTCCATATTCACCGAGCTTGGTGATTAAAGTTTCATGTGTAACTGTGTCGAAGGCTTTCTTTAGGTCAATGCTGCAACGTAGTGGCTCTTATCCAAGTATTCATTTACAAATCTAATTACATCAGGAATGGCATCTGGTGTAATCACAAACTATTAACAATGTATCTAAATTTTGGCGATCGCGCCTAGACCCCTCGTGGCGCGAACCATAAATTCAAAATGTGACCTTTTGATTTAGTATTATAAAAAAATCACTTTAAGTAACTTTGTGACGTAACAATTTGCTAGATCACCCCTCCCTTCGTGTAACATTTTCAAATACATACCCCCCCCCCCACACAAAGTGTTACGTAATATATGGATGACCCCTAAACTACCATTGGATTTTTAATTATGCTTTATTTACAACAAAATGCAAAATGTTTACCATGTTGTGGTATCAAAGCATTTTTATGAAATCATCGTCATTGAAAATATGTTCCATCGATAAATATTTGCATATTATTTTGGTGGAATATTGATGTCCAGCCATTAATTGACGATCACAAGGTCAATGCACTTCTTGGGAGAGTAAACTTTGGATTGGTTTATGGTTTCTACCTCACAAAGAAGTTATATTAAAGATAGTCACCCACTTAATTTTGTTATTTTGATTTCATTAATTTGGATTCTATAATTCGTGCTACCCAGAGCATTCATCACCTGTTTTTATAATTCGTAATGAATAGCTTAACCCGGAGTTTTTTTTTAGCTTTTTATGAATCATTTTGTTAAGACGAATCATATACTTATCGGAAAGTTGCAGCACTACTTGATACATCATAAGGAAGGTTTTTTATGGTTATTAGTTGCCGAAAAACCACTGGAAATGCTTCCAGATTGAAATTCCGAATATGACAAATTTGTGATGCAGATCACGTCGTCAACACAGGCTGCCAGTGAAGATGTTTAACATCAACCAAACAAATCGATGATCCATTTCTTAATAGCATTATTAAATTTATTTTCCAACAAAATTAAAACTTATTAAAAAGACTTAACACGAAAAACGAAGAGAAGAATACTTGAATCAATGAAATTCTCGCACCAGCCATACAAATATTTAGGACCAACAGAATCCATTCTGCCAAAACATCAAGCTTATTCTTTAAAATAATTTTCTGGTCTTAGGATGGAATCATTTTGCTCATGAGGAACTTTAAAGTACTTGTTGAATAGCGAAAGCTAAGACAAAGCGAACTTTAAAAATTCCTGCCAAAAGTTTGCAGATATTTCGTCCGTAAATGAGCAATAAACTCAGGACTTGAAGTCCTGAAGCTTCATGGATGAGCACATTCAGCGCCAAAGTACGATGTAATGTCGGTTAGTCAGACATCAATTAAAGTTCTGATCCCTTTTCCACACAAGAGCCTTTTTCGTCCTGGAATTTCTTTAGAAAACAATCGACGGAAAAAATAATAAAACTTTGATAAAATGTGGTCTAAGTGCGACCCTTGAGGCCCACACGACTAACTTCCCAGTGGGGTGAATGAAAAGCTATAATTTGCTTTTATTAATAATTACTATTATTAAACATTATTATTCTAAATTAATATAATTATTTTTAATATTTTTATCAATTTTTTATCTAACCATAAATGCTTTGGTAGAGGAAGACGTCTCCACCATCTGGTCATCCTCTACCAAAGCCTCGGCAACCTCGTCCTGTTCGTCCTCGTCATCCTTCTTGTCCTCCAGTTCGTCCTCAACCTCGTTCTCCATCTCGGCCTCGGAATCCACAACTATTATTGAGGGTATATAATTATTATTTACAATAATCATTCGTTATTAAGAATGTTTGACCGTTACTGAATAATTATAATTGACTTTGTATATACAATATCAGATTATAACTAATATTATTTGATTGCCATTAACAATATTAAATTATTCATAACAATATCCAATTATTAACTGCATTAGCGTCTCTACTCCCATTCACCCAAACCTGATAATATAAGTTTGGCATTTTATAAATTAATCTTTTTTTTAAATAACATTTTTTATAAATTTGATCACAATTTTGCTAAAACGCACAATAATAACAACATTATTATGATGGTATTTGGTATCTTCACGAATTATTAGTGCGTATCAACAGTTTAAAAATAAGCACTTTTTAGTCGTTTTTTCCGTTTTTTCATCCTAAATAAAAAACCGCCTAACCGATTTTGCTGAAAAGTCATTCAGTTCTAAGTTACGTAATTACGCGTCGAATGAAACCGGTCCCACGTCAATCCGATCTTTGGTTCTTGAGATAATCGAGACGAAAAATTATTCCGAACGCACATACGTACATACGTACATACGTACATACGTACATACGCACATACGCACATCCGCACATACGTACATACACACTCACAGACATCTCTCTAAAAACGATGGATTTGGATTCTAGAGACCTTAAAACGTGGAGATATGTCAAAATTTGGGATTCGCAAAATCGACCCCATTACAATAACTTCCCATAGGGAACTGGGAAGTTAATAATGTGAATCCAATGTGTATACGACCATAAATGAAATATGTAGAACATGAAGCGGCTGAGCTGCTCGCAAAAATTGATATAGAAATTTTGTTTGTTGGTTCCAAAACATTTTTGGGTGGCAGAAAGCATATTCTTTCACAGGTCGGTGTAATTGGTTTCTATCTACTTTGAAAGACTTAGTTCAAGAAAAACTTCGAACTCTTCGGTGTACCACGTATGCATACCTATGGTTGTCCTATACGGTACAATCCCAAAAATGCGAGATGATGGGCTTCTTTATAATTTGCAATCATTTTTTTTTAACAAGCCGCGAGGTGCGACCCTTGAGGTCCACACGGTCAACTTTCCAGTAATATCTACATAAACATCAACAAAATTACAACAATGAAAGGTATTCATAGCAGTAACAGGAATGAGTTAATATGAATCATATCGTCTACGGGAGGGTCCATTGATTACGTAAGGTTTTCGGTGGGGGCCTTTTTGGTCTTGAAAAATGTTGTTGGTTTTCAAAATTTAAGCAGTTTTTTTTTCATTAAAAGACTATTAAAACTATTAAAAATCTGTTCAAATTATGCAAATATTTTAAAACTTTGATTGAATTTACAACAATTTTTTTAGAATAAAAGATATAAAGTAATAGCACTCGAATGAACCCTCTTTACATGGTAACTTCGAATGATTTTTTATTTTTAATTTAGTTGTTTTCATAATCCTGGAAGAAAATTTTGCTGGTTTCTCTTCAAAAACTGATAAGAATGTATAAATTTTATAAACTCGTATCACTTTTCTGTGCAAATCAGGTTAAAAAATATTTTTTATGAAAAAAAACATAATGTTTCGCATTTTCTACTATTAAATTAAAAAAAAACGGCTGAAATGAATTTTTATAATGTTAAAAACTTCACAAATATGTTAATACACGTCAACTGACACCTTAATCATGCAAATATTATTATCGTGAGATATAGTGAATGATAAAAATGACCTTGAAAATCATGATGACTTTTAATGATTTTTTTATTTTTAATTTAATTTTTTACTTAATCATCAGAAAAAGTTTTGATGACGTTTCTACAAACATTGTTTGTAGTATATAAATTTTTGAAACATTGATTACTGCATTTCGCAAATCAGGTTAAAAATTTATTGTTTATGAGAAAAATCTAATTTTTTGCAGTTTTTTCCCTTAAATTAAAAAAACAGCTCCAACGATTTTTTTCAAAATGCGACAGATTTACAAAAATATCAATACGCGTTTATTGCCACCTAGACAATGCAAATCATATGTTTGGTTCGCGAGATATAACGCATGACAGAAATGACCTTGAAGATCATGATGACTGTTAATGATTTTTTATTTTTTATTTGATTTTTTTTTGTGATCATGAGAAAAAATTTTGATAACGTTTTTATAAAAACTGTTTGAAGTATATAAATTATATAAACATTGATTACTTGGACTTGATAATAAGGGTAAAAATTTATTGTTTTCGAAAAAAACCACAATTTTTTGCACTTTTTTTAAAAAATTAAAAACGGCTCGAAGAATTTGTTTTTAAAAACTACAGAAACTTCATAAATGTAAATACGCGTCGATTGACTTCTTGTGCAAATAAATCGTATGTTTGGTTTGCGAGATATAACGGAAGACAGAAATGACCTCAAAGGGGTAAAACAACATATCCCCCCCCCCCCCCCGACCAAAGTTTCCCAAAATTTAATCAGCTCTTAAAATTGCAAAGACGCTTCGATTGACACCTCAACGAAGTCGATACAACTTTGTTTACGTGAGTTATGCTCGTAGAAAAAAGTGTCCACGAACGTACGTACGTACGTACACACACACACAAACATACATTTCCCTTTCTAAAAACACTTTATATATACTCTATAGACCTCAAAACGTAAAGAAATGTTGAAAATTTCAATTTCGATTTTCGAGGCGATTACAAGAACTTCCCATATACTGGGAAGTTAAAAAAGACCAAGAAAGGCGAATAACTCTTCTCGTTCATTGCGATCATTTTCAATCAAATTTATTTTTGCAAAACAATTGCTGTTTCCTCAGAGATCTTCCTTTGCAAAGATTTGAATGGCAATAAAACGGAATTCGCCAATTTTCCCGCAATCTTGCCACCCATTTCGTAGATTATGTGCTGACGAAGTGTGCGCATCCACAAATAAGTGATAACAAATTTAATGGAGATTTACTATAGCTGTGGCGTTTTTCTAATCCGACAAACATCACTAGGAATATTGTTAGATGAAGACAACACACCAGTATCTGAGCAACTGTCTCACCAGTATCTGAAGGGGGTGTTGGGCTGCAAGATCGCAATATAAGGTGTCAGACACTTCTGTCTCAACACTTGCGCTTACATTCGAACTCGGGAATGATTTCATGCACGCATCATTGAATGGCCGTCATAAATTCAAATCAAGTGCCTAATAGTCCATTTTAGTCGATTTAATTTCGGAAAATAGATAAAACCATAGTTTCACCGCGTGCACCTACTTAGGCCCAATTGAAACACCAACACGCATCCCAAGAAGCAAACGACGAAGACGTTGGAAACCCAGGAACAGACTTGAAGAAAAACAAAAGCTCGAATGGAAAGGGCTCGCGATCGGAAAGTAAAAGTGGAAAGAAATGCTGCATTTGGATCATAACAGCACATTAATGTGTGCACATATGCGTGGAATAATACGAAACGTAGCAATATTATGAATAGATACACTAAATGGAGCGCTAATGACAGGCACTGTATCTCATTTGGAAGTGCACACATCAAGCGAAGGTGTTGGGAAGAGTTTATTCAACTTTTAACGCACACGTCCCAAAGACTTCATAAACAAATCAACTGTTCGGGAGAGTGTTATCGCGCGATATTGAATTGCGCGGACGAGTACACATGCGTCGCTTTTAGATACACATCACAACACACGGCGAGCGTACTGGGCCATTGTCTAAGTAATTTGAGATTTGAAAGATAAACCGGGGAGTATTTGCCAAGCTGACTTCTGTACGGAAATTATGCATTAACATTCTTCAAGGAGCAAATATGTTCGGAAGCTGTCGAATTGTTTGCATAGAACTTGGAAAGCATGCAGTTTAGATGCGGTAACTCTTGCAAGTAGAAGGAACAGACAGGTGAAAGCACCAACGATAATAAATAATAGCAAGTGGCTTGGAATACAATTTTTAGGTCAGCAATATATGAAACAAGCTTCGAGGTGCGACCCTTGAGGTCCACACGGTCAACTTCCCAGTAATATCTACATAAACATCAACAACATTAAACACAAAAATAATTGTGAAAATAATACTACTTTAAGTAATAACAATGAGAGGTATTCATAGCAGTAACAGGAATGAGTTAATATGAATCATATCGTCTACGGGAGGGTCCATTGATTACGTAAGGTATTTGGTCGTTGAGGACAGATTGAATATTCACGCGGATGAATCGGTGGGGGCCTTTTTGGTCTTGAAAATTTTTGTTGGTTTTCAAAATTTAAGCATTTTTTTAATTAAAAGACTATAAAAACTACTAAAAATCTGCTCAAATTATACAAATATTTTAAAACTTTGGTTGAATTTACAACAATTTTTTAGAATAAAAGATATAAAGTAAAAGCATTCGTATGAACCCTCTTTAAATGGTAACTTTGAATGATTTTTTATTTTTCATTTAGTTGTTTTTTCATAATCACGGAAGAAAATTTTGCCGATTTCTCTTCAAAACCTGATAAGAATGTATAAATTTTATAAACTGGTGTTACTGTGCTGTGCAAATCAGGTAAAAAAATATTTTTTATAAAAACAACTATAATTTTTTGCATTTTCTTCTATTAAATTGAAAAAAGGCTGAAACGAATTTTTATAATGTTAAAAACTTCACATAGATGTCAATACACGTCAACTGACACCTTCATAATGCAAATATTATATCTGGTTCGTGAGATATAGTGAATGATAAAAATGACCTTAAAAATCATGATGACTTTCATTGATTTTTTATGTTTAATTTAATTTTTTACGTAATCATGAGAAAAAGTTTTGATGGTGTGCATACAAACATTGTTTGAAGTATGTAAATTTTATAAACATTGTCTACTACATTTCGCAAATCAGGTTAAAAATTTATTATTTATGAAAAAACCTAATTTTTTGCACTTTTTTCCCTTAAATTAAAAAACGGCTGCAACGATATTTTTAAAAATGCGACAGATTTACAAAAATTGTTGTACGCGTTCATTGACACCTAAATAATGCAAATCGTATGTTTGGTTCGCGAGATATGTATAACGCACGACAGAAATGACCTTGAAAATCATGATGACCGTTAATGATTTTTTATTTAATTTTTTACGTAATCATAGGAAAAAGTTTTGATGTTGTTTTTACAAGCATTGGTTGAAATGTATAAATTTTAGAAAAATTGAATACTGTCTTTCGTAAATCAGATTAAAAATTGATAGTTTATAAAAAACCTAATTTTTTGCACTTTTTTTAAATTAAAAAACGGCTCCCACTATTTTTTGAAAATTTGATAGATTCACACAAATGTTGATACGCGTCGATTGACACCTTAACCATGCAAATCGTATGTTTGGTTCGCGAGATATAACGCATGACAGAAATGACCTTCGATTGAAATTTTGATGGTTTTCAAAATTTAAGCAGTTTTTTTAAATTAAAAGACTGTAAAAACTATTTAAAATCTGCTCAAATTATGCAAATATTTTCGAACTTTGAATGAATTTACAACAATTTATTTAGAAAGAGATATAAGATAGAAGGTAATATCATTCGTATGAACCATCCTTACATGGTAACTTTGAATGATGTTTTATTTTTAATTTAGTTTTATTTTATAATCATGGAATATGGTTTTGCTGGTTTCTCTTCAAAAACTGATAAGAATGTATAAATTTTATAAACATTTATTACTGTGTTGTGCAAATCAGGTTAAAAAAATATTTTTTATGAAAAAAACCCTAATTTTTCGCATTTTCTTCTATTAAATTTGAAGAAAAAACGGCTGAAACGAATTTTTATGATGTTAAAAAAATCATAAAAAATGTTAATACACGCCTATTGACACCTGGAAATATTATATCTGGTTCGTGAGATATAATGAATGACAGAAATGACCTTGACGATCATGATGACTGTTAATGATTTTTTATTTTTTATTTAATTGTTTTTTGTTATCACGAGAAAAAATTTTATGATGTTTTTACCAGAACTTTTTGGAGTATACAAATTATATAAATATTGATTATTTCGGTTTGAAAATAAGGTTAAAAATTTATTGTTTTTAAAAATAACCTTAATTTTTTGCACTTTTTTGAAAAAATTAAAAAATGGCTCCAAAAATTTTTTTAAAAGTAAATAGAATCACAATAATGTTAATACTCGTCGATTGACACTTGATCAAGGAAATCGTATGTTTGCTTCGCGAGATATAATGCATGACAGAATTGACCTTCAAACGGGCAAAACAGCAATCCCCCCCGACCCAAGTTTCCCAAAAACTTAACATGTCTTAAGATTGCAAAGACGCTTCGATTGACACCTTAACGAAGTCGATACGACTTTGTTTACGTGAGTTATGCTCGTAGAAAAAACTGTCCACGAACGTACAGACGTACGTACGTACGTACACACACATACATCTCCCTTTCTAAAATCACTTTATATACACTCTATAGACTTCAAAACGTAAAGAAATGTTGAAAATTTCAATTTCGATTTACGAGGCGATAACAAGAACTTCCCATATACTGGGAAGTTAAAAAAACACTTGTTTAATACAAGCATTTGAAGTTTTTTAAACAAATAAAAACTTGGAGTTCTCTTTGATTTGAAATCGATAAAATTTAAATGTTTTCAAGGTCCTGGGTGTTTTTTCAGTACTATTATTTTGAATCATAAGATCATCTGTGTCGGGTTTGGAATAGTCGAACACTTCACTCTGCCTTTATCATGATATTCGCAAGTCTTTTGCAGCATTGACTTTGAAGGGTTGAAGGGTCTGGGTCTCATGCATGAAATTTCAAGAATTATTTTAATAGAAGTATTTATTAAAAATATTATAAAACTTTTGTATATTAAAGAATAAACGTTGAGTTTTATGACTGAAGCTTTTTTATTCTTTTTTAACGACAAAATGGCAGCTACAGCGGAGACACAAAAAATTGGCTGACATGATATCTCAGAACTAGAACTTTTGAGTCAAAAAATCCGAATGGCATGTTGAAATATATCTGATTGACTATAGCTCGTATCAGAAGTAAACATTTTGATTGAAAAAAAAAATGGCGGGCTCTTCAATATTTTGACCTAATTTTTGCAACAAAATTGTTTAATAAAATAGTTAGGAATTTATAAAAAATTCTGAATCTGGTAAGATCTGAAGCTATACATGTGCTGAATACTCAGTAACAATTTCGGCCCGATCGGTAATATAAATTTTTCAAAATCATGTCAGCTAGGTTGAAAACGTTGTTTTCAGAAAAACGGGTTTAAAGCTAAAACACCTGCAAAGCGCGTTCACACACGCTCTTTTTATCGCTGTATATATATATTTCAAAGCGACTTCCGATTATTTTCAGTAGCTTATGTAGATCAAATTAAGATCATTTGTATACTGAAGTCAGACCCTTTTTTATTGAGCACACAACGTAAGTAGAAGCCTCTTTGCATTTGTATGCATTATAATAAATACCCTAAAAGATGGTAAACTACTAATACGACTTTTGCATTGCTCGTTCTTAAACTGTAAAAAACCGCCTCAGATTTTTGTACTTTTCGTCATTCTTACGCCCCAAATTTCATTTAAATTTTTTTGTCTTAAACACAATCGGCGCAGAAGAACAATTGCTGATTAAGTTTTCATAAAAAGCACTCGAAACCTAACATTAATTCATCTAGCTGATTAGAACGACACTTATCTTCCATTAAATATTTAATTAAAACTGAAATAAATAAACGATACCTATTTCTTCTAATTGAAGTAGAAGACATACGCAAATGTTCTTATCTTGAGAAACACAGCCACCACGCGTTCGCCAACCTTTATACAGGTATCATAGATACAGCTGTACAATTTCATTGCGAATTTTCATATGTGTGTATATTTTCGTAAAAATATGGTGCTTATAGGGAAGTTCTAATTAATCGCGGATAATTTCGCTCTTATGTTGGAGCTAGTGTGTGAGTTTTCAATTCATGGCATACCGACAATGAACAGCGGCTCTATGAAGCTATTTTTCAGGCAATCACTATGTTAGTTAGGTTCTGCAGTAGATAGTTTGCAAGTGTCTAGATACTCTGAACTCCATACTATACAGCAGTTAGTGCAAAATCCAACTCTAAGTCCTGTGGATCTTTCAGGTTCTTCACTCGAGTTAATGAATAGTCGAGAAGTGGGCGACTGAGCGATCTTTGTTAGGAGGCTCGAACAATGTTACCCACTTGTTCCGACCTTGATTACTCTTACCTACCTGACTGTGGCCTTGGCCACTGTTAATGCCAACCAAGTGCACGGCTAAGTGCTTCCCACCCAGCCATTCGATAGTCGACTGCCTCCAGGTGATGATGAAGGAGGCAGCCGCTGCCTCAACCGGCAAGGACCTTAGATCACCGGCCGATGTCCTGAATAATTGGTAATTGGAATTGTCCCTAATGGGTGGGTCATTATCATAATTGCCAATACAGACGACAATGAAGGCCCGACGCGAGTCCGCAGGCGCCATCAATTCTCACAACATGTTTGGTTATCGAATGACATGTTGCTGATAAATTCCTTTCCGCACGACCACGATCACTGGATGTAGTCAAAAGCTTGATTAGTATTTATGAAATGCAAGCACGAGACATGGTATCTCATTACGCTTGCAAAGATAATGAGTCGCCCACTCTCTTGCTTCTGGGACTGCAGATAACTGGACATAGGTGGTTCGCTGATACTCAATCCCGCAAATTATCAGTCGCACTTAACGTTTTTATCTATTCCGAACTTTATCGCTCCCGTTTTGTTGGAATACATTAAAGTTCTCTAATTTGCTGCTAGAAAAATTCAACACCTCGTCGATGCTCCATTAAATTTACACTCTCGATTTATTTATAGGAAATAAAATAGCACAATTAACAACATCTATTTTCCATGGAGTATCAGATTGATCGTCGAGATAGCTTGTTAATGAGAAATTGAGCATTAGTGCTAATAAAATTTAACGACTGGCTACCAAATAAATTTGTTTGATCCTGACAATGAGGTAGAACAGATATTGCAAAGTGTTATGATGGTGTCTGTTCATTCTATATGAAAATATTTTGTCTCTATATGGGAGTTGAATACGCAAAACAAATTAAATAAAACCAAGACCGCTTTGAAAACACCATTAAGTTTAACATTCGACTTATATGGTGCGATCTGCAATAAGCAGGTTGAGAGGTTTATTATAAAAATAAGAAAAGCTGACAGTCATGGTAACATTTCAATTAGTAGCAATACACTCAGAAATTTAAATTGAGAAAATTTTAAACGAATATTCAAAGCATATATGTATGTAAAAATTGAAGAATATGAAATAACCAGGAATTTTTCAACGATCTACAATAAGGTGCCATCCATATATTAAGTAACACTTCAAGGAGGAGGAGCATATTTCAAAATATTATTTCGTGTTACATGGAGGGGGTCTACCATGCACTCAACCTAGCAACAGGCAAAGGATTGAGCCCACAAAAACAGGCGAACAAGGCGAAAATCACACACGTGCGGGAGCCAAAAAGCCCAGTGGAATAACATGAATCACATTTATGACACATGCGAAAATCTAAAGCGAGAAACACACTATCATTCCAATAAAAAGGGGAAACAGACCAGGAAAGTGTGAAAATATGCAGAAAATTCAAATTCAAACATGAACACGGAAAGAGCCAGATTAACCGGGCTCGGTGGCACCGGCGGCGGGACGACATCCATTTTAGGAAAGAAATCTTTTCTCCCCATTTAGCAAAGTAATCTTTTCTCCCCATCTAGCACCTGGGAAATGAAAACCAAAAACTGCACTAGTGAAGCCAAAAGGTGTAAATTCCCCAAAGAACAGCAAACATAGAAATTATTCCAAAAGGAAAAAGCGAGAAAACAGAACATCACCTTAGAACATTCTGCATAGAAATTATCTACTAAAAAGCAGATCACCCTAGAATAGTTAACACATAAAGGATTTAGCAAGGAAATTCCCCAAAGACAATAATGCAAGCAGAATACCACCTGAGACGATCCAGCTCAGACACTATCCAGAGAGAAAACCCAAACAAGCAGAACCAAAACCTCCCAAAGCTAGCCTACAAACAGGTCCAGAGGACAGAGTCACAATTTAGTAGAAGTCATACTTTAGTAAAAAGGAGTCACAAATTAGTAAAAGGGCAGAGTCACAATTTAGTAGAGAGACAACCCGAACCCATCATTATGACAAACAAACACTCACTCCCATGTGGGAGGACAGCAGGGGCTCGGGAGAAGCCTCCCCTGGCAGAGACTGCCGGCAGTGCAGGCTTGGCTATCATGCTTGTACCAATAAGGACCATGAATAAGGCTGGGACGGGTGCCATACGGGACCCACCTCACTGTCGTGGGGGAAACCAGTGGTGAGACAATCCTGGAGCCAAGACCCTTTGAGATTATTAGCTGGGAGACTGCCTTGCACGTCCTGATATCTTGTACTGTAAGAGACTGGGCCGCGGAACAACCGTTACCCTCTCCGCTACAAGACAGAAACAACGTGAAAGACATCTCCCGGATGAGCCAACCTCTTTCCCGGAAAAGAAAACTACTCTCAAAATCCTCGCCGTAGATTCTGGCTGAAGCAAAACGAACCTAATCGGCCTCAAGCCGACCTGGGGTCCCACCCAAAAACTTGTCATTCAGAATCTGATGCCGTTAATTTCGTCCTTAAAATGATGAAAAATAACTAACAATGAATAGATATAAAAATTATTATTGTGATATAACAAGTAAATTTATAATTATTACTATTTAATTTAATTATTTATTTTCTGTATTATTTATTTTATTTTATTTATTAACTTCCCAGTATATGGGAAGTTCTTGTAATCGCCTCGAAAATCGAAATTGAAATTTTCAACATTTCTTTACGTTTTGAGGTCTATAGAGTATATATAAAGTGTTTTTAGAAAGGGAGATGTATGTGTGTGTGTGTGTGTGTGTACGTACGTACGTACGTACGTTCGTGGACACTTTTTTCTACGAGCATAACTCACGTAAACAAAGTCGTATCAACTTCGTTAAGGTGTCAATCGAAGCGTCTTTGCAATCTTAAGAGCTGATTAGTTTTTGGGATACTTCGGTAGGGGGGGTTTGCTGTTTTGACCCTTTGAAGGTCATTTCTGTCATGCGTTATATCTCGCCAACCAAACATACGATTTGCATCATAGAGGTGTCAATCGACGCATATCAACATTTGTGTGAATCTATCAAATTTTTAAAAAAATCGTTGCAACCGTTTTTTAATTTAAGAAAAAAAAGTGCAAAAAATTAGGGTTTTTTTCATAAACAATAAATTTTTAACCTGATTTGCGTAAATAAGTAGACAATGTTTATAAAATTTATATACTCCAAACAATGCTTGTAAAAATAACATCAAAACATTTTGTCATGATTACGTAAAAAATTTAATTAAAAATAAAAAACTATTAAAAGTCATCATGATTTTCAAGGTCATTTTTATCATTCTCTATATCCCACGAACCAGATATAATATTTGCATCATTAAGGTGTTAGTTGACGTGTATTAATATCTTTGTGAAGTTTATACATTATAAAAACTCGTTTCAGCTTTTTTTTAATTTAATAGAAGAAAATGCAAAAAATTATAGTTTTTTTCATAAAAAATATTTTTTTACCTGATTTGCACAGCACAGTAATAAATGTTTATAAAATGTATACATTCTTATCAGGTTTTGAAGAGAAACCGGCAAAATTTTCTTCCTTGATTTTAAAAAAAAAATGAAAAATAAAAAATCATTCAAAGTTACCATTTAAAGAGGGTTCATACGAATGCTTTTACTTTATTTTTTTTATTCTAAAAAATTGTTGTAAATTCAATCAAAGTTTTAAAATATTTGCATAATTTGAGCAGATTTTACATAGTTTTTATAGTCTTTTATTTAAAAAAAATACTTAAATTATTAAAACCAACAAAAATTTTCAAGACCAAAAAGGCCCCCACCGATTGATCCGCGTGAATATTCAATCTGTCCTCATCGACCAAAAACCTTACGTAATCAATGGACCCTCCCGTAGACGATATGATTCTTATTAACTCATTCCTGTTACTGCTATGAATACCTCTCATTGTTGTAATGTTGTTGATGTTTATGTAGATATTACTGGGAAGTTGACCGTGTGGACCTCAAGGGTCGCACCTCGCGGCTTGTTTACTGTATTATTTTATTTTTTATAATAAATGGAAAATAAAACAGTACTATCAAGTTCATTGTTAAAAATTTTTGATTAAAATATTCAAAAGTCTGAGGGAGTACGATGAATTTGTTACATAATAAAAGGGAGGTGTCGTTGAAAATGTTACTAAATGTTACATGGGGGAGGGGAGGAGTTATAATATTCTGAAAATTGCGTTACGCAATATATGGATGGCCTCTAAGGTATACATAACTTTTACCTGCTTTAAGGACTAATATTACAAATAAGCTTTTCGTGTAGTGAACCGAATCTAGTTTCAAGTTGGACGAATTGGAATTTTGAATATTTAAAAATAGTGGCCGTACGACAATTTCATCAGGAACGATTGCTGCTGGATTTAATCCACGGCGTACAGCTTAGAGTCTGCTGGATTTATTTAAATAGCATTGAAACCTGTTTTATTTATTTAAGCCCACATCTCTAAATTCTCATCTATCTAAATTTACAGAAACTAAAGAAAATTGAAACTTCGAGAAACGGTACGTGTTTGTAAGCGAATGTTAAATTTTTCACGAAATATTCACTATGTACTACAAATATGGTAACGAAGAAAGTTGGTGTTTTTCGCAAACAATTTAAAATTCACATAGAAAGCCACTATGGTTTCTAAAAGTGTGTCAAATTTGAAAACGGAAGATTCAACAGAAGATGAAAACGCGAATAGCCTGCCATCGTCCAAACATCAAAGGGAAGGAATGACTTATGATAGTATGAAAGATGAGAATGAAAATTTGATCGTTTGCAATACCTACTGGTTGCTTGGAATATGATGAAGTAGTTCACAGCATTAACCCGTAATGGCGATTAGAGGTCAATTTGACCCCACTCTAAGTTTACGGTTATATTTCTGCCCCATCTAAACTCTTAGAAAAAATCTTTTATAATTTCCTGTTCACGTCTTTCTATCAGTTAATTAGTCCTTGTCAACATGGGTTTCACAAAGGTAGATCAACTGTTACTAACTTAGTTGAGTTCACCAACTTTGTTGCTAGTGCAGCTAATGATAGATGTGATGTTCATGTTGTGTACACAGATTTTGCCAAAGCTTTTGACTCTGTTAGCTTCAATATCCTCCTTTCTAAAATGAGGCTACTTAATCTTCCTGATAATCTAATTCTGTGGCTCAGTACGTATCTCAAGAATCGTTCATGTTGTATTGTTCTTAATGATTCCCGTTCCCTTCCGTTTTCTCCACAGTCCGGAGTTCCACAAGGCTCTATTTTGGGTCCCTTGCTGTTTTCCTTCTTTATTAATGACCTTCCTTCTTTGTTTCGTTCGCGTTGTCTTCTTTATGCCGATGACTGTAAAATATTCACCAGAGTGTCTTCCATAAATGATTGTCACATGCAGCAAAATGATCTCAATCAACTGTTTGCCTGGTGCTCTGCTAATGGCCTCATGCTTAATGTGAGCAAATGTGTTTATATGGTTTACTCCTTAAAGAATTCTCCTACCAACTATGACTACATTCTTTCTAATGAGTCCCTGAAATGTGTAGATGTGATTAAAGATTTGGGTGTTACCTTCGACACTTGTCTTCGCTTTCATCATCACTTTGCTGATATAATTAATCGTGCCTCTCGACTTACTGGATTTGTCCTTCGTAGAGCTTCTGACTTTTCTTGTCCTTCCCCATTTGTTAAATTATATTGCTCTCTTGTCAGAAGTATTCTGGAATATGCTTCAGTAGTTTGGTCACCGTACCAAACTGTACACTCTGCATCTATTGAAGCTGTACAAAAAAAATTCACCCAATTACTATTCTTCAAATCTGGTCTTTCCTACAGCTCTTATTCTGCACGTCTTTGTTTCCTTAATCTTCTTCCTCTGAATCAACGTAGAATCAAACTTGATCAGTGTTTTCTTTTTAAAATTTGTCGTGGTCTTTAAGATACACCTTTGATTGAAGTCATTAAATTTCGTCCGGTAACTCGAAGCTCAAGACTAAATATCGTCTTTGATCCTTCTGTGGCCGATCTCTGTATTTATTTTCATTCGCCTATTGTGCGATTAATGCGCGATTTTGATGCTATGCAGCTTGATCCTCTGTCCCTTTCTTTTAGTCTCTTTAAGCGAAATTTACTTTTAAAAGTTGCTAACTATGCAATCCCTGAATAATTTTTGTTTTTTTATTCTTCTTCTTCGCTTTTTTATATTAAGTTACTTTTCTCTTATTTCTTTTTTTGCTTTTAATTAGTTTATTTTCCTTGTTACAATAGATTGTTGGATTCATCTGTATATTGTAGTCTTGTTGAAATAAATAAATAAATACAGTCTACTCAAAATCGATCTAGTTGCTCCATCTGTCTTTGTTTCGAGTTACTTTAATATGTTGAAGACTTTCCGCAACTTGGCGCATCGTCAGATAGTTGACATACTTCGTTTTGTGTGTACTTTCTTTTTTTGGGGTCAATTTGACCCAATATGACCATTGAGTTCCGAAATTAAAAAAGTTTTGCGGGTTTTGATTCTTTTTGTGTGTGTTAACTTTCAAGTAGAAACGTAAGTATAAGTGAACATGCTCAAATAATTTTTTGTGTCATAAATTAATAGTTATAACGTGCAAACAGATGGCTTACGACCTCATAATATCAGCACTGCTCTCATTGAAGAGGAATAAGGTTATGCAGCCTTCGATGGGGACGTTACAGAAACTGAAGACCATGTCTCTGTAGAATCCGAGAGTTTGGAAAATTCTACAGATGAAGCATCTGACAATGAAATGGCGGGAAACTTGGAGAATCCGTCACTACAGGAGCGTTTGCTTGAATTACGTGCTCAAGGTTGTACTGAATCTAAGCTGAGGGGAAATAACGGATTTGTTTGGGATTTGAATGTTCTAAACACAAATGAAGGTGTCAACAAGAAGGTTACTGAAGAAGAATCTTTGGATAAAATTTCTATACACCTTGTCGAGCTTTTCTTCAAACGGCGCTTGATGCAAGAATCACTTCGATCATACTTACGTACTGGTATAACTTCAATTTTGGGCTTGAACACTGAACTAATAGAAAACACAATTTGTAAACGATCAGGGAATGAAAAGACTAAAATGGAGTGTCCTTCATGTGAACGGCCAATGTGCGATGATCATCGGGTCTACACATACAATGAATGTGGTAGTCAAGGTTAAATATCCGTTTTTTCATAAAATAATGTATTTTCTTCATTTTAATGTATAAAACATAAAAAGCGTATATTTTTTCTTTTTTCTTTAGCTTGTGTAACCCTCCTAATTGATTTTTCTATTTTTTTCGAAAAACGGTAACTTCACAGTTCAAAATATACTTTTTGAAAAGTGCAGTAAAACTTGAAGTTTTTTATGATAGCATACTATTTCAATAATAGAATTTCACAGTTTTTTTAGCTATATTGCAAAAATTAAGATTTTTATGAAATGTTTTTCATTTATTTTTAACTTCCCAGTATATGGGAAGTTCTTGTAATCGCCTCGAAAATCGAAATTGAAATTTTCAACATTTCTTTACGTTTTGAGGTCTATAGAGTATATATAAAGTGTTTTTAGAAAGAAAGATGTATATGTGTGTACGTACGTTCGTGGAAACTTTTTTCTACGAGCATAACTCACGTAAACAAAGTCGTATCGACTTTATTAAGGTGTCAATCGAAGTGTCTTTGCAATCTTAAGAGCTGATTAGTTTTTGGAACATTTCGGTCGGGGGGGGGGGGTTGCTGTTTTGCCCTTTTGAAGGTCATTTCTGTCATGCGCTATATCTGACGAACCAAACATTCGGTTTGCATTGTTAAAGTGTCAATCGACGCGTATTAACATTTGCGCAAATCTATCAAATTTTTATAAAAATTGTTGGAGCCGTTTTTTAATTTAAGAGAAAAAGAGCAAAAAATTTGGGGTCTTTTTCATAAACAATAAGTTTTTAACCTGATTTGCAAAATATAGTAATCAATGTTTATAAAATTTATATACTCCAAACAATGTTTGTAAAACTACTATCAAAACTTTTTCTCATGAATACGTAAAAAATTAGATTAAAAATAAAAAATCTTTAAAAGTCATCATGATTTTCAAGGTCATTTTTATCATTCACTATATCTCACGAACCAGATATAATATTTGCATCATTAAAGTGTCAATAGACGTGTATTAACATTTTTGCGATTTTTTATTATTAAATAAAAGTTCTTTCAGCCGCTTTTTAATTTAATAAAAGAAAACGCAAAAAATTAGGCTTTAAGGGTTTTAATGTTTTTTCATAAAAAATAATTTTTTAACCTGATTTGCACAGCACAGTAGTGAATGTTTATAAAATTTATACATTCTTATCAGTTTTTGAAGAGAAACCAGCAAAACCATATTCCATGATTATATAAAAAACTAAATTAAAAATAAAAAATCATTCAAAGTTGACATTACTTTATATTTAAGGAAATTGTTGTAAATTCAATCCAAGTTTTATAATATTTGCATAATTTGAGCAGATTTTAAATAGTTTTTACAGTGTTTTAGTGTTAATAAAAAAACTGCTTAAATGTTGGACATCCAAAAAAAACCTTCCGTAGACGATATGATTAATATTAACTCATTCCTGTTGCTGCTTTGAATACCTCTCATTATTATTATTTAAAGTAGTATTATTTTCAAAATTATTATTGTGTTTAGTGTTGTTAATGTTTATGTAGATATTACTGGGCAGCTGACCGTGTGAACCTCAAGGGTTGCACCTCGCGGCTTGTTCCTTTTCATGTTATCACCATTTTAAAAATGCTTATAAAAATAGTTGGATTAAAAAAAATAAACACTAAATTAAAGTTTCTTGCGATATATATGCCCATAAATGGTATAAAATGCAATTGGCATCTATTTATTTTTCACGGGGTCAGTGTGACCCCATATAACCAATACCTTATTATTTGGAGGTATGACCATTACGGGTTACAGTTTCCGAGACTATTTGGAGAGCTGCACTAGCAAGGATAAATAGAGTCAAAATAGAGTTCGTCCCCTGTCAAAAAGGAACGGTATAAGGTTGCACCCAAGTTTTTGGTGGCATCACATATTTTGAACCCAAGGGTGGCTATACTGCTACATCAGTCTATATTTTAAAACTTTTCAGTTCTCTATACTTTGTCGAAGTTCAATTAACACGACGCATGGAATGGATTAATAAAATTTCGTCTTGATTTTTCTAGATTCATGTCGCATCATAATTCACAATTCATTCACAAGTAAAATTGATAATCAATAATCAATCAACGGCTAATAGCAATAATAACCTCACTTTGAATATTTACCAGAATTATTTTATTGCTCGGTAAGCGCATGTTCGACGTGTCTTGTATAGTTAAATTTCAAAGAGCTGATTGATTTGAAACAACTCATTGAAATAGTGTTTACATACATGTATCAATTATAGTTGTCGTAGATTTGTCAAGCTCAAAATGATGAAGTCAAATCGCGAAATAAATATCCAGTTTAACATATCAGGAACATCTTAACTATTTGCACTCTTAGGCATGCGTAGAATTTTATTTTAATGTTCGGACAGCGTCGTCTTTCATTTATTTGGGTTTCTGTATTTTCAATCAACTATGCGAGTCTGCATCAAACCCGCCACTATACACTATTTGCCCAGCTTGTTAGACTATCTTTAACATTTCCATTTTTCCTAGCAATCGATTTTCTGTCTATGCAGAACTAACGGGGATCAAGCCATAATGTTTTTCATTGTTCCTACCTTTTGGAATCCGCTTGCACAGCAAATAGCCATACGTGCTTAAATGCCTGAAATTAAAATTTACGACGGCGCCACAACCGCCACATCATTCATGTTTCCGACACTACTGGGTCATAGCAGCGTGAAACTTTCACAGATACTACGCGAAAAGATACAATTGCGTTTACCTTGCCCATGAACATGGGAATCTCCAGCTACGTTTAACATGGTTTGGGAAAAAAATGGGAACTAAACACAGCAACATGGAACTCCTCCTCACCTCCGCATCTTACCAGCGATCATTAATTCGTGCCTCTTGCATTTTTCTGATCACGCTTCCAGGATTTTTACTATTTTTGATCATTTCGGCTGCAATACATATTTATGATAATTTACGATCGATCAAAAGCTTTTGTTTGGAAAAAATGTTGCGATTAAATGAGTACGTGGCTTTAATTCTTCCAAGGACAAATTGAAGGTGTATTTTACTCGGAATCGAGCCTGTGAACTTGTAACAAACAATGATCACGAATGTCCGTTCGACCATGTTTGGCATTCTGCACTTGTCGCGTTTTAATGATCAGAAAAAAATATGGAAATCATTTTAATTTGGCTATTGTCTGTCGCAAGACTATCTGATCGACATTATCAATCATCATGTCCTCATTATTGAAAACGAATTGTTGGAAATGCTCACGATCTGTTAATTTTTCCATGGAAAAATATTCGGAGAACAATAGAACAGTAAGATTGAATATTTTGATTGGTGTGATGACATACCCATAAAAGATATGATTGACTAAAGGTTGTTGACGAGAAGATCCTGACTACCTAATGCCTTCCAGAAAATTTAACTCACCGGTAACTTTTCGAATAATTTTCTTCTGTTGATTTTAATAGGATGCTCACTATGGGTCTTTCGAAATGCAAGAGAACTATTGCATATAAAGATATACATTCCGTCCACTATGTTTCGAGCAATTCAATGTGAAGACATTTCAGAAAGCGTTTTCACTTGCCTGAATTTAGATTACGCTTAAGAGTATCTTTCGGGGTGACTCCATGACCCGCAACAGAATATAAGCACGGATGGATCAATTTCATACCCATAGATTCCTCCAATATTTTCTTTCAAATCTCAAAAATTGTGTAGACTGAATGATGGCCTACGTTGTAAAAATGTCAAGGATGGTGGTGTTGAGGCGTTCCTCATTTGATCGGTGAAGTCTAATGATGGCGCGTACGTACAAGTTTCAAAGAAATGGAAAGCAAAAATTATAAGGTGCGAACGTGTTGGCAACTAGAAATGAAGTTCGAGTTGAAAGAAGTGCTCAATTAACTTGGTGTGTTATCAGCAAATAAGTCTCGATGATGGCGCAAAGTGATAGATTGATGGGCTCAAGCACGTGTAAATTGATTGTATTGATGAAGAAGGAAGCTTGATTTGCTGGTAAGATGCAATTCAACTGAAATTGATACTTGAATGCAGTCAAACGGGTCTTTGATCTTGTGTGCATGGCGGATAAGTTTATTTTCTGAATGGTGATAATAGTGGCTGACTTAGATACTATACTTAATTTGTCTGGTGGTGCAATTTTCTTACAAATTACTAAAACAGTTGACTTCAAAGGGTCCTATTTTCTTTGAACAATATCAGATTTCGAAATTGTAACCGAATGGCCAGTAAAAAAAGGTTACGAGTATAATGTGATTTTTAACTTCCCAGTATATGGGAAGTTCTTGTAATCGCCTGGAAAATTGAAACTGAAATTTTCAACACATCTTTGCGTTTTGAGGTCTTTAGAGTATATTTTAAGTGTTTTAAGAAAGAAGTATGTATGTGTGTGAGTGTACGTTCGTACGTACGTGCGTTCTCGGACAGTTTTTCTAAGAGCATAACTCACGTAAACAAGTTCGTATCAACTTCGTTAAGTTGTCACTCGAAGCGCCTTTCCAATCTTAAGAGCTGATGTTTTTGGGGCGCTTCGGTCGGGGGAGGGGGGGAGTTTGCTGTTTTGACCCCTTGAAGATCATTTCTGTCATGCACTATATCTCACGAACCAAACATAGGATTTTCATCATTAAGGTGCCAATCGACGCGTATTAACATTTGTGTCATTCTGTCAAATTTTCAAAAAAATGTCGTATTTTTATTTATTAAACAATGCAAAAAATTAAGATTTTTTCATAGACAATAAATTTTTAGCCTGATTTGCGAAACGCACTAATCAGTGTTTATAAAATTTATATACTCCAAATAGTTTTTGGAAAACAAAACAAGCAAAACTTTTTCTAATGGTTATGAAAAAAAAATTCAATCTATATAAATAAAAATGAATCGCCAAATGTGTTGCTAAGCGCAAAACTCGAGAACGCCACGATCGATTGGGCTATTTTTTTTAAATATATTTTCATTAAAGCAAAAGGATGGTTCTTACGGAGAGAAAATTTTTAAAAAAAATTAAAAAAATTAAAAAATTAATTTTAATTTTTAATTAATAAAATTAATTTATATTTGCGTAAATTTTTATAAAAATTGTTGGAGCCGTTTTTTAATTTAAGAAAAAAAAGTGCAAAAAATGAGGGTTTTTTCATAAACAATAAATTTTTAACCTGATTTGCGTAATATAGTAATCAATGTTTATAAAATTTATATACTCCAAGCAATGTTTGTAAAACCACCATCAAAACTATTTCTCATGATTACTTAAAAAATTAAATTAAAAATAAAAAATCATTAAAAGTCATCATAATTTTCAAGGTCATTCATGTCATTCACTATATCTCACGAACCAGATATAATATTTGCATCATTAAGGTGTCAATAGACGTTTATTAACATTTTTGAGATTTTTTAACATTATAAAATATTGTTCCAGCCGCTTTTTAATTTAATAAAGGAAAACGCAAAAAATTAGGCTTTTAGGGTTTTAATGTTTTTTCATAAAAAATAAATTTTTTTAACCTGATTTGCACAGCACAGTAGTAAATGTGTATAAAATTTATACATTCTTATTAGTTTTTGAAGAGAAACCAGCAAAACCATATTCCATGATTATAAAAAAAAAACTAAATTAAAAATAAAAAATCATTCAAAGTTATCATGTATAGAGAGTTCATACGAATGAATTGTTGTAAATTCGATTCAAGTTTTATAATATTTGCATAATTTGAGCAGATTTTTAATAGTTTTTACAGTGTTTTAGTGTTACTAAATAACTGCTTAAATGTTGGAAATTCAAAAAAAAAAATTCCGTAGATGATATGATTAATATTAACTCATTCCTGTTACTGCTATGAATACCTCTCATTATTATTATTTAAAGTAGTACTATTTTCAAAATTATTATTGTGTTTAATATTTTTAATGTTTATGTAGATATTACTGGGAAGTTGACCGTGTGGACATCGCGGCTTGTTAACTTCCCAGTTCCCTGTGGTAAGTTATTGTAATGGAGTCGATTTTGCGAATCCCAAATTTTGACATATCTCCACGTTTTAAGGTCTCTAGAATCCAAATCCATCGTTTTTAGAGAGATGTCTGTGAGTGTGTATGTACGTATGTATAGATGTGCGTATGTGCGGATGTGCATATGTGCGTATGTGCGTATGTACGTATGTGCGTTCGGAATAATTTTTCGTCTCGATTATCTCAAGACAAAGATCGGATTGACGTGGGACCGGTTTTAAACGACGCGTAATTACGTAACTTAGAACTGAATGACTTTTCAGCAAAATCGGTTGGGCCGTTTTTTATTTATGATGAAAAAAACTGAAAAAAACAACTAAAAATTGCTTATTTTTAAACTGTTGATACGCACTATTAATTCGTGCAGATACCAAATACCTTCATAGTAATGTTGTTATTATTGTGCGTTTTAGCAAAATTGTGATCAAATTTGTAAAAAAAATTATTTCAAAAAAAAATAAAGATTAATTTATGAAATTCCAAACTTATATTATCAGGTTTGGGTGAATGAGAGTAGAGACGCTAATGCAGTTTATAATTGGATATTGTTATAAATAATTTAATATTGTTAATAACAATCAAATAATATTAGTCATAATTTGATATTGTATATATAAAGTCAATTATAATTATTCAGTAACGATCAAACATTCTTAATAACGAATGATTATTGTAAATAATAATTAAATACCCTCAATAATAGTTGTGCATTCCGAAGCCGAGATGAAGAACGAGGTTGAGGACGAAGTGGAGGACAAGAAGGATGACGAGGACGAAGAGGACAAGGTTGCCGAGGCTTTGGTAGAGCATGACCAGGTGGTGGAGACGTCTTCCTCTACCAAAGCTTTTATGGTTAGATAAAAAATTGATAAAAAAAATAAAAGTAATTATATTAATTTAGAATAATAATGTTTAATAATAGTAATTATTAATAAAAGAAAATTATAGCTTTTAATTCACCACACTGGGAAGTTAGTCGTGTGGGCCTCAAGGGTCGCACTTAGACCACATTTTTAATTTTGAAATGGCAATAAATTAGCCCGTATTTGCAAATGTGTTAAAGAAGGCTTTTAGAAATTAAAGCGTGCACAATTTCTAGGAGTTCCTAATTTCGAGATAAGTTCAAAACCTCAATTGCATTTGATCTGATTCAGATGGTAGTTTCGATGGAGAAATCTTTTGTGCTGATTGAATGGTTCAACTTTACTGAGGAAATGTTGAATTCTGAAATTTCATGTTCAGCAGGTTTCTTTCATTAAGGACTATGTTATCAATCGTCGTTTTCTTCTAATATCCATGAAGCAATGACAATTCTATCAACGAGGCTTACATTGACCTCCAAAAGCTCATCTCAGAGTTCTGTTCTGATCATGTTGCAGGAAAACAGCCGGCTGTTACTTTAATAGCGGCTCACCATTCATAAAGTAGTCACAGGAGCAAATAAACTGTCACATAATTTACTCATCACCACACGCTCCGTACTAAACTGTTATCTTTTGTCGAAATACTTTGCATATGAATGGTCATCGCAATGACCATCTTCACGAAAGCTAATGCTGCCATAACCACCCACCTTAGGTGCATGTTGTCTTAGAGGTGCCATTAAATTTACATAAATCTTCTTGATATCAATATCTCGCATGACTGCCAAACAAAGTACCGCCGAAACTACGAGTCTTCCTCGCGCTCGTGTAGGCGAATTGTTGAGATACGCCACGCACTCGACATAATGATAGGTTCGTGATACCGTGGTTAATCGTCCGAAGAAGTTCTTGGCGCATATCTTTTGTTCCGGGTTACAGCTGGCGGTCCACCATTCCGCCTTTAACCAGCAGGGACATAAATCTGTCAGCTATGTGTTCTGCGCGATATTTGAAGATGCGCCACACAAAATGAGATGAATCTTTGGCGCTTGGTACAAATGCAAAAGATATAAAGATATATTATGCAGGCGTGCGAATGGAGAAGTCACGCTGTGCTCATCTTGGCTTGAATAACGGTTGCGTGGCGCGCCAACGTTGTAAGATTGTCATCACTCAACAGTTGAAGTTGCCCTCAGATATCAAGTATTTTTTAAAATTATTAGCTTCGGAAGCTTAGACACTGTGCTCATCCTTACAGTCATTTAACTCGGTCGTCACTTTCCCTGATATAACATAACAAAACGGAAGCTCCCATTATCCCATGGTGGAGAGTTTCACATCACGAAAAAGTGCATTGCAACCGTTTTCCCGGCGATGTTCGCATTGCACAAGTACTTGCCATCAAATGCAAATTTTCCAACATCCTGTTCGTGTGTTGTTTGTTCGTAGGACGAATCTGCCCAGCTGAGGAGTACAATGCACCATTAAAGTGCGCCTCGAATTTCAATGGAAAACATGAAAAGCGGCAAAAGAACATTCTGAATTGAGTGAAACTCGTGAAAAACGAGGTCTGGCACGGATGCGTGCTAGTTTGCCCCAGTTTAACAGCTCGACCTTATCTTGCATGAATAGATGATACAGTGGAATCTTTTTGTCAGTCAGAGGAGACGGCGAAGCACTGCTGATGTAATGTTTAGTCGATGTTAATCAACACTTAGTTGCTCGTTTAGATATTGTATCCATTCAGTCAGATAGATATTTATTTATTTATTTATTCAAGCACATTTAACAGAGTTTAACTCCAATTACAAAATGTATAAAAAAATCAAGTTAATAAACATCATAAAAAGAAATTAGATGATTAAGTAAAAAACTGAAATAAATCCATTAACTAAATATAACATTTGCTAAGTTACGCTTAAATGTTGCAAGAGAAGGTGGAAAAGGTCCAAGCTGTAGACTATTATAAGTTCGTGGTAATCGGAGTAATGTAGAATTGAAGTAAACTTCAGTTGTAGCAAATGGTAAGGCAAAAATATTCGGACCACGAGATGGTCTGGAGCGTTGCCTCAACGAAATAAGGTTGGATATATCTATTTCAATGTAGCCATGACACAACTTATAGAGAAGGCATAAGTCAAAATATATCCTTCTAGAAGCCAATGGAGAAATATGAAGAAACAGAAGACGTTCATTGTAAGGTAAATAAGGGATTTTAAATTTACAAAAGAAAAAGCGTGTAAACATACGCTGAACAGATTCAAGTAGGGCAATCAAATAGACATAATGAGGTGACCAAATTTGAGAAGAATATTCGAGTAGTGAACGTAGGATGCTCACAAATAATTGCACCGCAGAATGAGGATTAGAGAATATCCGGCAATGCGTCAGTACAAAACCCGAAAGCTTTGAGGCCCTGGTGACAACACTGAAAATGTGGGTATCAAACTTCAGTTTAGCATCAAAGATCACTCCCAGATCCTTCACTTGATCAACCACATTCAATATAATGGAGTCAATGGAGTAATCGAAGGAAGTGGGCGTAGACTTAAGGGAAAAAGACATTGCATGACACTTAGGAATATTAAGGAAAAGAAAGTTTGCTTCACACCAAGAACAGAGAGTGATTAAATCTTTTTGAAGAGCTTTGCAATCGTCAAGAGATCTAATCACGCTAAATAACTTGAGATCATCAGCATAAAGAAGGCAGGAAGAGTCAAACTGAGAAGGAAGATCATTAATGAAGAGAATGAATAGTAAAGGTCCAAGAATGGAACCTTGAGGGACACCAGATTGGGGATAAAATGGAGCGGAATAGCTACTACAAACGGAAACACGACAGGCTCTATAGGACAAGTAGGAAGATATCCATAATAGAAGGGAACCAGAAACCCCAAACAACTCAAGCTTACGACATAGTATCGAATGGTCAACAGTGTCGAAAGCTTTGGAAAAATCCGTGTATATGGCATCAACCTGAAGATGATTATCAAGAGCGACAGCAATAGAATTAGACATGACAAGTAGATTGGAGGTCGTGGAGCGGTTCGGAAGGAAGCCATGTTGCTGCGGAACTATAAAATGACCCAAGGCAGTGTAGAGACATGAATGGACAATACGCTCAAGGATTTTAGGAAAAGCAGAAAGACGGGATATGGGACGATAATTTGTAACGGACGAAGGATCACCAGATTTAAGAACAGGTAAAATATAAGCCATCTTCCAACATTGTGGGAAAGTATCAGTAGATAAGCTCAGATTAAATATGAAGGAAAGAGGAAAACACAGAGAAGATGATAATGATTTAATGAAAAAATTTGGGATGCCGTCAGGATCAGCACCAACATTGGAGTTTAAGGAGTCAATAACAGTGCTTATTAAGAGATGATCAACTGTAATTGAAGAGATCACTTCATTGGGAGAGGCTGCATTGGGAATGAAGGGGGCAGGGACACTAGAAGAAAAAGTTGACGAGAAGTCAGAAGCAAATAGATCATTGAAGCTAACAGCAGAGGAGGCAACGGAATCATTCCAGTGGACCATATTAGGAATAGACGAGGAAGATCTTAGCGATTTTATATAGGACCAGAAAGGTTTGGTCTGATTGGAGATGAACGAGTCTTCAATGGAAGAATGGTAAGTACGAATAGCTCGACTAATTTCCATCTTAGCGCAGGACCGAAACCTTCGAAACTCGAGTTGCATTTTAAGTGAGTTAGACCTTTTCATCTCTTGGTGAGCCCTGTCTTTAAGCTTAATGGCATTGAGAGATGTAATAGTGAGCCATGGAGGATCCGTTCTTCTAGAAGCACGACGACGGGGGGTGAAGTGGGCGATCAGATTGGAAAGCAATTGGTAAAATTTGTTTACGGATACCTCACAATTGAGATTGGAGAAGAATGCGAACCAATCAACTGATGATAGCTCACGAGATAGGGAGTGATAGTCAGCTTTAAAGAAATTGTAAGCAGCCGGGAAAAAAAGTCAGTTTGCCAGGTCATAGGCAAAGTTACCAAGATATTCAGAGGAGGATGATGCGGGTCAATAGGAACATACGGAAAATTTGAGTTAGAGACAGAAACAAGAGAAGATGGAAAACTAGTCATGACTAGATCGAGCAACCGGCCATTTATGTTAGGGAATGAATTATGCTGGAACAGGGAAAAATGTGAAAGAAAAGAGGAAAGGAGGATAGAAAGACTGTTAGACGATTTAGTGATTGAAGAAGGATACGAAAACCATTCAACGGAGGAACAGTTGAAATCACCACATAACAATAGATGTGGAATTTTTTTAAGGGAGTTAAGGTACGTTGAAATTTCATCAAAAAAGGTTTCAAAGACCGACAAAGGAGAGTTACACGGAATATAGACCGAGCAAACCAGTATATAGGAACTACTAGAAGTTGATACTCTAATTAAGACAGATTCAACCGGATGATATGGCTGAAATTGATGACAAAAGGAGGACGGAATGGATTTCATGACGGCAACCAGCACACCACCACCATCGGATTTCCCAGAAAGAGAGAAATCGCGATCATGCCAGTAGAATACGTAATCCGAAGAAAGCTCAGCATCGGAAATAGAGTAATTCAACCACGTTTCTGTTAAGCAAATTAAGTTATGGGAAGAAAGAAGGGTTGAAATTTTAAGGTTAGACAGCTTGGACCTTAAGCCACGAACATTTTGGTAATAAGCAGTAAGACTATTATTAGAATTAGAATTATTACTAAGTGGTCCCACGCTTGATTCACCTGACGAAAAAGAAAAAGCTGAGATCGTATCGATTGAGGGCGCTGAAAATCCTGAGATTTGTGCGATCGAGGCTGACGAGAATCAAGGGAACGACGACTGGTGAACGCTTTGACCAATGTGACTTGCTAGCGACTAATAATTTGTGAGCATGAATTTTTCATGATAATTTAGAGAATTTGACTAAACATTTTATTCGATTGTATGATTCCAATTTCCAAAAAAAGTGGACTTAAATTTAAATTAGTTCTATTCAGCTTAATAATTTTAGACATCCATACAAACGAGCTTAAAATGAAATGTAGGCAGCGTAATTGATGATACTCAATTTGTTAGTGTATAACAAAGTTTTCAATAAGACCTCGTTGTCGAGAAATCATCCACCGGACAACTAGCAGAAATGAATATTCAAAATGCTGGTTCCGAACGACACAGCCAAGCCCACTGGTGTAAACTGATGATGATGATTCCTTAAACATGCACTTGAAAGTAACATTTGGGTTATTTTAAATTGAAAAGTGAAAATATGTACAAAAAAAATGGCAAAATGACAATAAAATAGATTCATTAGAACCAAATGCAAGCAAGTCTCTTCTCAACTACACCTTCCAAGATATATTAACATCAAATCGGACTTTCGTATCATATCATTTAAAAATTAGGACATCGTGTCTGAATTACATACAACAACACTATCGACTTTATATTGATTTTAATTCAAGCATCACTACTGTCCGCTTAAAATAACTTACAATCGAAGGAGCTAAAAATATCACCTGCAGAGCTGCAGTGCATTTAAATCATTCTAGAAAATAAAGGGGCCTCTAATTACATCCCACATTATTTGCATATCTTGATTCTATTAGTTGGCATCAGAAACATGCTAAACAGACATTTTTAGAGTACTCTAGATTATACGAAAATATAAATAAAAATAATTAGGTACTATTTAAAGGATAGCATGGTGGGCGATCCACTCCAAAATAGTTAATTTTTATTGAAATTTTTTAAGGAATTCCTGCAGTTGTTCGTATCAGTCGACAATCAATAATAATTTGATTCATAATAGATATATAACGAGAGCTATTTGCCTGTGAAGTAAAAGCTTCGTAAACGGACCTACTTAAGACGGCATTTCTGGCGATACTAAATTCCAACTGATTGATGATCTATAAATTTTCCTAAGGGCATCCAATTAATATGCTGAAATTGATAGGTGATCGTCAAGCTTTACGTTTATTGATACCCTCGACAATGTGCTGAGTTTAAATGAACTCACTTTTAATAATTCTCCACACATCACTGTACAGTTACGCACCTAAACCATCTTCTAGTTTTCAGATGGTAAACATCAAATGAAAACTTCATTCCAGCTTAATAAAATCGATGATCATTAAACTTTACTGACACAGCTTGTTGTTCCGATTTGAGCTTCATACTATGAGACTACAACAACGTTAAAGTGAATCCTGAAATAACGATCGACCACCAAACACTTGATTCCGATCGTGAAAAAGTAGGAAATTCATTGCGTCATCATTATCGAGATTATTAATTTCGATGTCAATGTTCAGATCACGTCACGATCATTGAAGATCCGCATGTGAGGTCGCTGCATATGATCCCACGCCATCCTCAAACAATCATAATCATGCTATACTTTTCCCTGGGTGATCTACGTAATTAATAATATCGGACGAGTTCGAAATGTGATGAAAAAGCTGATCTTCGATTGCTAGCCAGCAAGCGATCGATGGATTCTTGAATGCGAGACGAAAGACTAGAAGACTGTAAACTTTCTCAGTGATTGAGATTCATAGCTATGTGATAAAATAATAATAGTAACATGTCACCTTTAATGATCTTGTATGCTCTTTGACCATTTATCATTTGGAGCTTTGATAGCTGCAATGCGGGATTCCTTAGACCTAAGTGAAGTCTCGCGATCGTGTTAAGTTGACAAGATCACGGCCAAGATGGATATGTTTGGTGATAAACATTTTATTAGATTCGTTTGAAAGCAAATGCAGAATATGAATTATGAAATGCTTATTATTAATGAATTCTGTAATAGAGCCCACTTGCACCGCTTGCTTGGGAATGGTATGATATGTTGCTGATCGTATCGGAGCCATCGCTGCCTTTGCACAGTGGCAATTTCTTGCCCGTTTCAAAGGCCATGCATAGAACCAGTAGCGGCCAATGTATTACAAGACTAATTGATCTTGTCAAAATTCCAAGTGGCTACTAGAAATATGATCGCCTTGTCTGGCGTTCCCAGAAGAAAGGTCACTGAATAGGCTCGATGACGTGGTTCTCCCGTCGAAAATGCAGCCAGTAAAGATCATGGGATAACCATCTATCAAATGATGCCAACATGCTTCATCTATGCTGTAATAAACAGCAATATCGTGGAGACAAATCTAGCATGTCGTGGCGAGGATCATGTATTATGATAGAATATGTTTAGTGTGGTGTCGCTTGATTCAGACCTACCTCACAGTAATCAATGGGAACTGATTTCTTGGATGATGTTCGATGATTGAAATCTACGATGCTACTTACTTCACTCGGACAGTCATTGATTGAATTTAATAGATCATGATCGATAGATCCAGGATTGATCTGGCGTCGAATGGCAATTGGTGAGAGATCATGAATAAGGAAGCTCATTCGTGATTAGGATGATTGAGCAAATAAATATTTCATTGCAATTTATGCATAAACGTTCGATGATTTGATGAATGAACCTAATGGATGATGCAAATATCTATTGCTCTATGAATAGTGGAAGTTCACTGCAACGTTTAAAAGACGGTCTTCCCTGAATCGTTCTCACTAATTTCTTTTTTGACAACACTTTGAAGCCAAAGAACCATTCACAAAATCGTACACATCTGAAAGACACTTCTACCAAATATCTTTCCAACTCTGATCAAAGCGAGAAACTTATTCGCGATCATATGATCATGAAAACTCGCCCAGGATTTTAAAAGGGGGCGGCGAGATCAGAGTGCAAAAAAGTTATGCAATTGTTATGTGGACGAAGCTGATGCTCAATTAAAGTAGTTTAATGAACTCTCGTAATTTCTCATGGGACTTACGCACGCAGCTGAGGATCCAGCATTGATAACGTTACGATCGTTTTTGCGCTTTCTATCATAAATGCATGACCTTTTTTGCAATCGAGATACAATGCGATCACATATGAGCGCCAAAAGCTTTAAAAAACTCTCACTTTTGTGTGTGGTGCATTCCTATACCATGAGAAAATTCCACCGCTGAACTCGCACTCAAAATCTTGTGGGAGTATGACTGCGAATCCGACACTTGGGAATTGATCATGCGCTAATGGTTTTTGGCAAAGAAGTAGTCGCAGTATGTCAAGCTTTTTTAATTTAGTTTTATACCGATGCGATACAAAGTTGCAATCTGATTGATGTTGTTGGAACTGTTTGTTGTCAATTAATTATGTCAAATATAGAGAAAAAAATAAAGTGCTAAATTAGACATAATTCGAATGCTGCAAAACACAAAGTTTGACATCAAGAGATCAATTTCGAGTATTTGGGTACAAAGCAAGCGCCTTTAATTTAATTGGGGTTGATTTCTCGTTACTTTGTTTATACTGAATAGATTTTTGAATCAGCACTTATTTTCTACCGGCCTAACGGCACATTTAGTAAAATCTTCGAAGATGTATTTTCGACACTATGCTCAGCTTGAAGTAAAATTTAATGTTTTTTTCAAAGGTTGGCTGGATCTACTTAAACAGAGGAAGATGAGTCTATTCATTTTTAACCGAGTAACAATTTCAGAATCAAAGTTAAACAATAAAATGATTGTGATTTGGCATTTTCCCGAAAATTACTATTTGAAAAATAGATTCTTAGAGGATTTTTCTTATGTTTTAAGAATAAAAATCCATCGAATTTCTTTTAGGGAATCATTTCAAAGAGATTGTCATGCACTTTATTTTGAATAGAAATATTTTTTTTTTCTATTGACGATTAAATCTCTTTTCTCGCGAAATATCTCTCGAAGCATTTATGAATGGTTCTTTTAAAATAATTAATGTGTTTGATGCTTTACACAAAATATTTAAATAATGAAAGTTTCAATTCAATTTTAACCGACAAATTTTCAATTATTTTCAGGACAAAATTTTCGATACATGATTTTTTTTTGAATCTTACCATGAATGAATTTCAAGAATATTAAATTAGTCATTAGACATTGGTTTGGATTTTTTTTTGATTGCAATACAAAACTCAGATTTCACAAAAATTAAATATCTAGGCTTGTGGAAAATTTTGCTGGACGATTGGAAGCAGTTCGTTCTCTCACATTATCTTCTGTTTTTATAGTAGCATATGTATTTCAAGTCATCAGTGGATTTTTAAAGTTATTGTTCTTTTGATAATGAATCATAAAAACTGTCGAGCATGTTTTGAAGCTAATTGAAATAGAAACAAGCCGCGAAGTGCGACCCTTGAGGTCCACACGGTCAACTTCCCAGTAATATCAAGATAAACATTAAAAATATTAAACAAAATAATAATTTTAAAAATATTAAACAAAATAATAATTTTAAAAATATTACTACTTTAAATAATAATAATGATAGGTATTCATAGCAGCAACAGGAATGAGTTAATATTAATCATATCATCTACGGAAGGTTTTTTTTAGACTTCTATCATTTAAGCAGTTTTTTTATTAACACTAAAACACTGTAAAAACTATTAAAAATCTGCGCAAATTATGCAAATATTATAAAACTTCGATTGAATTTACAACAAATTCCTTAGAATAAAAGATATAAATTATGTCATTCGTATGAACCCTCTATACATAATAACTTTGAATGATTTTTTATTTTTTATTTAGTTTTTTTTTTATAATCATGGATTATGGTTTTGCTGGTTTCTCTTCAAAAACTGATAAGAATGTATAAATTTTATAAAAATTTATTACTGTGCTGTGCAAATCAAGTTGAAAAATTATTTTTTATGAAAAAACCTTAAAACCATAAAAGCCTAATTTTTTGCGTTTCTTTTATTAAATTAAAAAGGGGCTGAAACAATTTTCATGTAATGTTGAAAAAATTGCCACAATGTCAATACACGTCTATTGACACCTTAATGATGCAAATATTATATCTGGTTCGTGAGATATAGTGAATGATAAAAATGACCTTGGAAATCATGATGACTTTTAATTATTTTTTATTTGTAATTTAATTTTTCACGTAATCATGAGAAAAAGTTTTGAAATTGTTTCTACAAATATTGTTTGGAGTTTATAAATTTTATAAACACTGATTACTATATTTCGCAAATCAGGTTATAAATTTATTGTTTATGAAAAAAATCTAATTTTTGCACTTTATTCTCTTAAATTAAAAAAACGGCTCCAACAGTTTTTATACAAATTTGATAGATTCACGCAAATGTTAATACGCGTCGATTGGCACCTTAACAATCCAGTCGTATGTTTGGTTCGTCAGATATAAAGCATGACAGAAATGGCCTTGAAGAACATGATGACTGTTAATGATTTTTTATGTTTTATTTGATTTTTTTTTGTAATCATGAGTTAAAAACTTTGATGTCATTTTCAATAGAATTGTTTGGAATATATAAATTTTATAAACATTGGTTACTGCGACTTGGAAATAAGGTTAAAAATTTATTGTTTTTGAAAAAACCGTTATTTTTTGCACTTTTTTTAAAAAAATTAAAAAACGGCTCCAAGAAATTTTTTAAAAACTTGATAGAATCACATAAATGTAAATACGAGTCGATCGACACCTTATTCAAGAAAATCGTACTTTAGGTTCGCGAGATATAACGCATGACAGAAATGACCTTCAAACGGGCAAAACAGCAAACCCCCCCGACCGAAGTTTCCCAAAAACTAACCAGCTCTTAAAATTGCAAAGACGCTTCGATTGACACCTCAACAAAGTCGATACGACTTTGTTTACGTGAGTTATCGTCGTAGAAAAAAGTGTCCACGAACGTACATACACACACACACACACATACATACTTCTTTCTAAAAACACTTTATATATACTCTATAGACCTCAAAACGTAAAAAAATGTTGAAAATTTCAATTTCGATTTTCGAGGCGATTACAAGAACTTTCCATATACTAGGAAGTTAATAAAGAAGTATTATATCCTAACTATACATATTTTTGTTCCTTCGTGTTCACAAAAAATAACGAAGCTTGCCAAATTCAGTACCTACTCAATTAAAATTTCTTGCATGACGAACAATTGCATTTTTAATACCTTCCACCACACAACAAACAACAAAGTAGAAACAGAAACACAAAAGAAGGCTAATAATCACGTATGCGCGCGGCAAGAGGGAGGCTAATATCATTATTAATTTTGATAGACTCGAACTGCATCCATCACTCACCTGGGAGGTATTTCCAGGTCGGTAGCAAATATTTGGCATAGTTGCTGTTTTTACTCACGATTCTCATCAACATCTTCGACTTGGATCTTCATGATTTCCTTTTAATTGATTCCCCATTGTCGGCTTTGTGGCGTATCTATTCAAGTATCTTTGCTGGATTATTATAGATTACATGCTGTCTGCGAGTATTATTGATCGCCAAGACTACTTTGAGCCTGGAGAGAGATTATTACGGGTCGCTTGAGTTTGATTGCGCAATAAATTATTTTAATGAGACTTTTTTTTTTAAATAATGAGCGATCACTTGTAACGGGTCTCAAACAAGATCTGCCAAATTGGCCTTCGCTGGTGATGGTGAATATTTTTTCTTTTGATAAAAGAAGGCAAATGATAGCCAATTTATGTCTAATAGTATAGGCAACAAATATCTGGCGACTTCACACTCGCCAAATCAGCCACACCAACTGTGTTGCTGCGAGCTAATTATGGGTCCATCAATCAAATTGGCACGCATACAACATAACTAAAACCCTTACGCACAAATGTTCGTACAGTTCGTTGACTCGCAGCTCGAGTCCACCCGCGTTTTATTCTAACGGCTAAAAAATAATATCTTTATCTTCGCAGCAGCAGCGATCAGTTCGCTTGGACGCCAGAAAAAACTCTTCAACCTCCATCACATTCTTGTCTTCGACTCGTCTTAATGGACGTATCTCTACCAAGAAGTGCGGATACCAGAAAATAAAAAAGAATCTAACAAAACGCTGCTTAAATAAATTCGTCCAAATCCGTGCAAAAAATAGCTTTTACCAAGATACATTATGTATCTATTCAATTTAGCCACCCACATGTCGTCACTGTGCAACATCACCCGTGCAAATAGATAAGTGGAAGCCGTGAAGGCGGCATAGAACAAAGGAAATTAGTGATCCTGCGAACTAAATGGGTTGGTGGCAGCAAGAAGTAGATTTAGAACCCCTTCTGGAATTGAACTCTACACAGTCGAATACTGTTTTCTAGGAATTGTTTTTTCGGAGGGCTGTACACACATATGTGTCTTGATTTAATAAAGATTCTATTCGAATTCTTGGTCGTTTCTACTTTCTTTATTTGAGATTTATGCTCGTTGAAAATCTAATGGGTCTGCATTTGTTTGTTAAAGTTGTTAGAAGTGAAAATCTGATAAAATATTTTTGCGTTTTGTGTGAACCAATTGAAAAAAAAAAACAGAAGTATTTCCGATCAATATAGCGAAAGAAATTGATTCTATTAACTGAAAGTAATTATCACATTTCTTTGATAATGAAACTATAATGAAGCTCATCAATCTATGTTTCCGTTCCGTATCCTCATCATTTTTTTTGAAAGAAGACAGACTTTCCCAGTATAACGTCCAAAATTTTTGCTGCTTTAAATCACAAGGACTGGGCATTGTGTTAATATTGTAGCTTTACGCTCCTCCAAATTACGAGTGGCAAACCATAAAGCGGTAATATAAGCGAGGACTAATTATTATAGTTCAATGGATTCAATATGATTTAACGTTTCCCAGTCATTGTGTTCTTTCAGATCCTGATTTTTACTGGGATAATATTGGCGGCTGCACACCTTATTGAACATATTTTTAAAAGTCTTTCTTTCAAGAAGATTACACCCAAATATACTGAAAAGGATAAAGCTTTGAATGGTAGCCACGATCTGGACGAGATATTTAAAATTGTTTTCAAGATCCATTACGTATTTCAATGTAGCGTATAAAAATAACATTTTCTTTAGCCTCATTCCTTTTGTTATCGCTTTATTGAATATAGTCTTCATTTTCAGAGGAGCACAGTGTTTTCACAAAGGACGGTTCGGCCACAAAAGTTTGATCGAGTTTAAAGATACCATGGTGGAAACATTGGAAAATCAATAGCGACTTCAAATGTTTTTTAAGAACTCAGCTTCAAGAAATTTGACGGAGGGATTCCGTTTTTTGAGGACATAGTTGATTTTAACTCCCCTTTTGAACTTATGAATGAATGTTTTTCATTTTTATTTCATTGACGGCATTAAGTATTTCTCCAAATACTGAAATCAATCCTTATTTATTTTCAGTGTTTGTGAAGAATTTGCTGTCTGCTATTGAGTTTTCTTGCCTATTCTTCAAAAATGGTTACGATAATACAGAATTGATGATATTTTCGTGATAAGCTGATCGATTTGGACAATTGTTAACTTCCCAGTATATGGGAAGTTCTTGTAATCGCCTCGAAAATCGAAATTGAAATTTTCAACATTTCTTTACGTTTTGAGGTCTATAGAGTATATATAAAGTGTTTTTAGAAAGGGAGATGTATGTGTGTGTGTACGTACGTACGTACGTACGTACGTTCGTGGACAGTTTTTTCTACGAACATAACTCACGTAAACAAAGTCGTATCAACTCGTTGCGGTGTCAATCGAAGCGTCTTTGCAATTTTAAGAGCTGATTAGTTTTTGGGAAACTTCGGGCGGGGGGGTTTGTTGTTTTGCCCCTTTGAAGGTCATTTCTGTCATGCGTTATATCTCGCGAACCCAACGTACGATTTCCTTGACCAAGGTGTCAATCGACGCGTATTGACATTTATGTAATTGTATCAAGTTTTTAAAAACTTCTTGGAGCCGTTTTATAATTTTCCAAAAAAAGTGCAAAAAATTGGGTTTTTTCTCTAAAACAATACATTTTTAACCCTTATTTCCAAGTCCAAGTAATCAATGTTTATAAAATTGCTATACTCCAAGCAATGTTAGTAAAAACATAATCAAAACTTTTTCTCATGATTACGTAAAAAATTAAATTAAAAATAAAAACTCATTAAAAGTCATCATGATTTTCAAGGTCATTTTTATCATTCACTATATCTCACGAACCAGATATAATATTTGCATCATTTAGGTGTCAGTTGACGTGTATTAACATCTTTGTGAAGATTTTAACATTATATAAATTCGTTTCAGCCATTTTTTTAATTTAATAGAAGAAAATGCGAAAAATTATGGTTTTTTTCATAAAAAAATATTATTTTAACTTGATTTGCACTGCACAGTGATATCAGTTTATAAAACTTATACATTCTTTTCAGGTTTTGAAGAGAAACAAGCAAAATTTTCTTCCATGATTATGAAAAAAACTAAATTAAAAATTAAAAACCATTCAAAGTTACCGTGTAAAGAGGGTTCATACGAATGATATTAGTTTATAACTTTTATTCTAACAAAATTGTTGTAAATTCAATCAAAGTGTTATAATATTCGCATAATTTGAGAAGATTTTTAATAGTTGTTATAGTCTTTTAATTGAAAAACTGCTTAAATTTCGAAAACCAACAAAATTTCAATCAAATTTGCATTTGCGGTATCAACGCTTTGAATGGTAAAATGTTTTGTAGTCAATACTTTGCAAGATCATATGCTTTGAAAAGCTTTCATCGAATTAAAAATTGTAGTTTTTAGTAGATTCATTCTTTAGTAATCGTAATATTTCAATAACCATCATCATTTGTAATACATTTCACTTTTTACATGCAATTGAACCTATTTTTGACTGCATATAGAAAAATTTTGAAGACCAAAAAGGACCCCACCCATTGATCCGCGTGAATATTCAATCTGTCCTCATCGACCAAAAACCTTACGTAATCAATGGACCCTCCCGTAGACGATATGATTCATATTAACTCATTCCTGTGACTGTTATGAATACCTCTCATTGTTATTACTTAAAGTAGTATTATTTTCAAAATTATTATTGTGTTTAATGTTGTTGATGTTTATGTAGATATTCCTGGGAAGTTGACCGTGTGGACCTGAAGGGTCGCACCTCGCGGCTTGTTTTATGTAAAAATTAAGAGATATCTTTATTCCTATATGCTTCCTTAGATTTTTCATGCCATAGATTCTTAAATGCCGTAATTATGTCCGGTGTATTGTCGAAGACACTGAGTTAACATAAAAAATATTAAACGTTTTTGAGTTATGACAAGAAAGCCCAGGACATTGTTTGCAAATTTATTAAAAAAAGCTTTGAACAGCATAAATTTGGAGAAATTATTGTCAACTGTGATCAAAATACAAAGAATAATCTGGTGGCAGAAGCATTTGCTTCAGGAAGTTAAGACGAAGAATTCACGCTGAACAATTCCAACCAAAGTGAAAGAAAAGCTGAATTAACAGTCTCTGACAGCTCACTACAACTTCCTTAATTCCTGTTCCACTTCAGCACTAAAAGTCTGACAATAACTCACTTGATCTTCATTTAGCATGGACAGATACAAACATGTACATTGTTGTGTCTTCATCGGTGTCCATTAGAGCACCCTAACAGATACCTTCCTGAATTCACTGTGCAAACGACTATCACTCACGGTCAGTATCTTCATCATCGCCATCATCTTAAATAACTTGTTTGGAATTCGCTGACCATTTTCGGATATGAATTTAATGGCAACTAATTGGCACAATCAGCGCGACGTCGTCATTGCTCGCTCGCAATTTGTATCTACAAGAAAGTACGGTGGCAGCATTAGCAACGATTTGCAGATGAAAGATAAATGTTGAATTTCGTCGACGCGTTGCAAGGATGCTGCGCGAAACAAGCGCGTCATGCAAGACAACAGCAAGGTTTTGCATCTTCATATTCGCCAGCTCGTTAAAGTATCTTCGGCCGGGTGTCTATTTAATGGAAAATCTCGCGGCTAATTGATAATTTGTGGAGTATAGAAAATTGATAGCCACTTGGGTATTATTATTTCACACTCGATTAACTGTACAAATTGAAAAGGTTTAGATGTTAGCCAGTTAGTGAGTTTCAGCCGATGCGAGGGTAAGTGTGTTGAACCAGGCGCCAAAGAGATCGTCCAGTAAACCTTTTAATTAAGAGATGGTGAAGGTTTATCGCATTATTCCACTCGGTGGTTTTGCTGACTGGAGTCAATAGCGGCAGGCTTTCTAAGCATATCGGGATGCACTACTTGTTCGAAAAGAGCTTATTATGAAGGTAACAGATAAAATGAATATCACTGATGCATTCTAGCTAGTTTTGGTAAATTCAGGTTGCAATTTATCACAATACTAAAACGTCTGTGCCGTAGATATTTAAGAAAAGAACATTCAATCAAAAATAATCAGTAGAATAGTACGCTTCCTTCAATTAAAGTATTTGTCTTCACCAGAATATGCTGGCAACCCTATGAAAAAAAGGTACTTTGAATTTTAAGGAAGATGTGTGTATGGCATTAGTGGCTGCTGTATATGTGCTGAAGAGCTGCAGAGCTCGTGAAAATTGGTTTAAAATCCTCAAATTTCATTACATTGTATGACCTGACACACCTTACTCCTGTTTATCTGGTCATAAAATGCTTTTTTCCTATGACTTATCCCTCTTCGAGACACAATAACCCCCGACATGGTACAGTGACCAAAACAAGCAAAAGCGTAAACGTTTGGTGATAAAACTGTCTAAAAGTTATTTCCGGACAAATTTCGCGGTAATATGGAAAACAAAGAAGTTGTAGTGCGTGAAAAATGATCCCTCCTTTTCAACGTCGTTTTTGGAGTGTAACTCTTTTAATATTGACAGCACTTGAAAATGATGTATCCACAGCTTACTGCAAATTGAATTTTACATAAGTTTGTCATAATAAACATTTTTGTGGGAGCGGTGCTTTCCAAGATATGGCGCCGTCCCACTTTTTTTTGTTCTCAAGATGGCGTCAAGGGGATTGGAGCTGCGACCCCAGAAGCTTGGATTTAAGCTTACAGTGAGACATACTATACATTGCGTCAAATATCTGGCTGCCTTCCAAAGTGTTCCACGAATTTTGCAACGTGGGATTCACCATTAAAAGCCGATTATTTGGCCTAATAACGGGTTTTTCACGCGACTTCCTCCCGTTTGGGATGGAATAACTCCAGTTATTGTACAGTGATTGGAACAATCAATACCGCAAACGATTTGCGACAAAATTTTCATAGAAACGTATCCCAACGTGTTTCGCGTTAAACGTGAAATTAGAAAAATTGTGGCACCCGAAAGTTGTTCCCCCCTTTTTGGGTGTGGTTTTTGACTTGTTATTTTTTTATTATTGACACCACGTAAAAGTTATGTAACGACGACTTACTAACAATTATATTCTACGCAAGTTTTCATACAAAACTTTCTTGTTTGAACCACGGTTTTGAAGATATGAAGGTGCCCTTCTTTCTTTTGTTTTTAAGATGAAGCCCAGAGGCTATAAGCTGCGAACCCAAATAATTTCGGGGGTTTGGGGGGATTTAGGAGGATCGGCGGATTAAGGGATTAGGGGTTTTGAAGGATCGGGCGATGAGGAAATAAGGAATTGGAGAATTTAAGAGGAATTAGGGATTTTAGGGAATTCAGGGTGATTGTGGGCTGTAGGGGGTTTAGAGGGATGGGGGATTTAGGGAATTTAGAGGGATTTGGGGTTGGGGGATTTAGTGGGATCGGGAGATTATGGGATTAGGGAGATTTAGGGAGATATGGGGATCAAATTTGAAACATATGTAGACATTTCTCAGAAATACTGTATCTGAAGAACGATTAACTGCATTAGCAATGATTTCCATTCAATGAAAAAGTAATCCGTAAATTTTTCACTACTAAGGATTGCAGACTTAAACTCATTCTGAAGCGATTATGAACCTCAACTTCGTTCCATTTTAATTTAATGCATCCCCAACTGTATAAAATATTACGAAAATACCAAATAGAAGATATAAACATTCATACCATAATGCGTAGTTTTAACTTCTAACCCTACCTATGGACTCATTTATGAAACGTAAGTACATTCTATATTTTTTTATGAATACTGTGTACCTTAGAAGTACCTTTATAACTGATGCGAATTATACAGGAAGTGTATAGAATCAATGAAATAGACTTTACTTTTTCCATCTGTTATGTATTACTCTTAAAAAAATGTCAGTGCAAGCAAACCTAAGAGATAAGGTGCAGAACCCGCAGCCAAAATTTAGCCGGGCCGCCACTGGTGTATGGTACTAAAAAATCTTCATATCAGCCTGTCAATTCAAACTGATTAACATCTTATTCTCAAGTCTTCTTCATATTTATCAAATAATCAAGTCTAGAGAAAACTCCATACATATATGGTATATATTTTTTTAGGATCGTCGCATCCTGGAGTCGTTCGCATAGGTTGCTATCCGATTTTTAAGTGTACGGCTCCTTGGACATTCAATCTATTAACCATTAGTTAGCGTGGTTTTGCTCCATGGTTTTTTATCTTTCTTTGACGGGAATATATTCAGGCATCAATTTGTATCGTTATAGTTGTAGTTCTATTAACAATTACATAAATAAATAACATGTTTAGCAATACTATACTTCGAAGCTTTCAAGTCTCCGTTACTAGCTTTTTGTCTGTTAGATAAATTAAACCTCGATATTCATCTTCATATGGCTCTCAGACATCACTACCACAACCTTCTCGAAGGATCAGCAACACGCAACAATTCTTTTATGACGGAAATCCTATTAGACGATTTCCAATAAAATTCATTGCGATCATCATTCCGGTACTTCGTTGTCTGCAAGCCCATCTCCTCCTAACATATGTTTGATTGGCTCCTCTTCTAATCAAATTAGCATTGCTAGAGCCATAATCGTATTTCGCATGAAGGAAACAGCCTTCAGCGCACAGTTTGTATCACTTGTAATCGGTCAGCAAATAAATTCGTATCAAAGGTGCTAAGCTCCGATTTACAACGATCTTTGCAGCGTTACGTACGGCTAGAGCCTGTTCCTTCATTCTGTGGGCTATCTTGGAGTAATGGTCAGCATTTCTGGTGAATATTGGAATCTTGTGGTGTTGCAGCCCCGCAGGTAATAAGGGAAAATAACCTTGAAATCACACGTCGTGGGTTTTGTGAAAACTTTTACAAATTGTCTAATTTTCTTTAAATCAATTTCCCATTCGCGTACGCAATCAATTGAATTGGAAAATAAGGTATTCAGGCGAAGAAACCTCACGTGAGCGATAAATCGATTGCATATTAATCATTTCTTAGACGAGTTGTTCGTTTGAACACCCAAGATGAAAATCTTAGCGCCAAAATCCATCTCCTTTTGAAAACTATCCGAGGATAAATTAGTTTTGTGCTGTTAATCGACTGATGTACTGCAAAAGTTTACAAACTTGAAAACATTTCTGCTTAATGTTTGAACTCCTGATTAATTACAGTCGATTTGTATCGTGTGGCGGAGGCCGATAAAAAAGAAGGAACGAATGAGAAATAAAAGCTGGCAAACTCGCCTGCAGTTAAGCTAATAATTCATCATCGTCGAAGTGGAAGATGATGCCGAATCCATGTGGTTTTAAATAAGGGCCAAGAAGCTCATTTGCGTATTTTTCTGCTGGGACATGATAAATGCTTGATGTATGTATTGTTAACAAGTCAAGGCATTGAGGGATTATTTGTTAATTGGGAATCAAGGTAAACCTTCAAGCGAAGCATTTCGAATGAAGATTTCACAACAGAGTTAGCTTATTAAGCAAGCTTGGCCTTAAACGAAAGCCGGATTGAAATGTATTCTTGAAAATTTTGGTGCAAAGAACATACGCAAAAATTTCTGACGAATTTCCATATCCGAAATTGTTGGAAATTTTTGAATGAAATTATTTTGTAGAAATCGTTCTTCACAATAGTGTGTTTGCAATGTTTTTGGTTTTGCTAAATGATTTTTTTTTCTTACGCCATAGAAACGTTCTCATGTGACAATAGATTTGACTTCTTGTGAAATTTTCAAATGTCCTGAAAACCAAAACACCGATATTTTTAAATAATGTTTAGTTTTGTGGGGAACATACTTCATCATAGTGGAATGTCCTCGTGAAAGTTTTATTCAGCGTGCAATTTTTTAGCTGATTGGAGAATAGCATATTTAAATTAAAAACAATCTTTATTTTATATTTCTTCTGTTTATCAACCACCAGGATATTTTGATTTGAGTCAATCGTGACGATTTTTCGTCGATTGATTTTTTTTATGTTGATTCGCTAGTGAATTTTTAAAAATATTTATCAAGTTAATTTTTGAAATCGATTCAAAAAAACATGTTTTTCTTTGAATAACGGCAGCCAAAATAAATACCTTAAACGAATTGAGTTATTGGGTGCATTTTTTAGTGCCAAACTATTCGTTTTCGAATAATGTTAACAAGCATCGATCTAAAAATTGTCTAAATTTGAAGCGCGATTCTGGAATTTCAATATGATTATAAATCTTTGGAATACTTTTTGTAGTGATCCCGCTAATACCACGATTCCTTAATATGTAGGTGTTTGCTCATTCTGAATACAATATGAACAAATATATACTTATGTACGATTACACCTTGAAGTTACGCGATAGGTTTAGCCAGCGTGAATCCGTGTAAATCGAATTTGCGTGAGTCTGAGTATAATTTTCCATACAAATCAATGCAAAAATTGTTCAATAGGGACGAAGCGCTAGCTAAAATTCCAGTATAAAAGAAAATATACAGAGGTTTTTCATTATTTCTATTGATTGCTACAGAACGACGTTCCCTTAGATCATTTACACGAATCAAAGTTGGTTTGGTAAAGAAGGCTTCACGAAATCTAGCAAACTTCTCTGAAGGCACAATAATTTGTTAAGCGGTTACAAAGGTCTTGTAGTTTAAAACAATCGATGGATTTTTTTTATTTCATATGGAAGTATAGTAATTCACGAGTATTCACACCAAATTTGAAGTAAATTCGCGCAATAATACCGAAGTTATAGAGATTTGAATACCGCGGGGTCGGTAAGTGCGCTCTGCCTTGCCTAGCGTAAAATCAGCTCCTTTCTTTTTCATCTAACATCACAACATCAAAAGGATGCTCTGAACATCGCGAATTAGGGGAAAGAATTACTGTATGGACCTGGAATCGGCGACTCGATGTAAGTTGATGAAAAATAACTTTAATTCATTAAATCGCCGTAAAAAAACTTTAAACGCGTTTTTCTCGAAATTTTGTTTTTCCGTGCGGTAGGCACGATTTTTCGAGAACGAATCGACCGATTTTGCTGAAACTTTGCACAGTCCCTCTTTATAGTATTTATTGACTCGTGCTTGAACGAAGGGATTTTCATTCTGTCGACTCGTTTTTGTTGTATATAATTTTTTTAAATAAATGATGAGAATCGGAAAAATGTTAATCCTGAGGTATAAAGGATGCATATATGCATATATTTTATCAAATAGTTTGTTTTGTGGTAGGTTTTCATAAATAAAAATAAACGTATTTTTTAGTTTTGAATTTTTTTTACTAAGAAATGAGAAAAACGCACAAAAAGTGTGTGTGACAGATATGTCACACTGCCTTAAACTGTTCCTCTAGGATGTAGCGAACGCTTTAAAACAATTGTTAAGTTTATTGTAGTATAATGCAACGCCACACTTTTCACAAATTTTGTGTCGTTTTTGTATTTGTTTTCGTATTTTATCAACTTCACCCACGAACAAATGCCACAAAGTGACGCAAGGTGAATTTCGCACGAATTTTGATACACGTAACGCCATACAATTCACAAGAACTGCATGAATAATCCTTAGAGTGGTGGGTTACCGCCGTGTTACATTGATTTAAAATGGAATAAAATGTATGGTTTGGAATTTGTAAGGAATTATTCCGTATGTTACAGTAATGGCACACGGTGGTATAACGGGTTAAAAAAATATGATGCAAAAATTCATTCAAATCCATTTCAAAACTTTAAATTTAATTTTTTTCAATTCCTTCGTTCAAGCACGAGCAAAGGGCATAATTTATAAGAAACGTTTTTGTTTTTTTGATTGGAGATGAACCTGCACCGAAATATTCTGCCTACCGCAAAAATAAAGGTTAGCCGAAGAAAACTGCAGGAAAATTGACACTTTTCAATGTTTTTAGCTGAATTTTTTTACAACGTCTTGAATTGCTAAACTTTTATGTGTGTAAATTTTAAATAAAATAGATTTTTTGTGTTTAAAATACAATTTTTTGAAAAAGTTGTTTTTTCCTTCAAGACCTACGTAACCCCTTAACAACACGTAAGAAGTTTTTTATTCCATGTTTTGTGGGTCGGTTTAACTGAGCCTTTCCACCAGGTTCACCACTTCCACGCGAGCCAAAAGGACCTATGAGGTAGTGGGCGAGTAAATTCAGAAATTGCGTAGCTCCGGGTTAGTATAATATCATTGATTCCAGCCCATCTACACAAATTAGTCCGAAAACTATAAGTCCAACACAAACTACAATAATTATGACATCTCAGGTTATCATAATTATGCCATTATGCTCTTCTCCGAAATAAAATGCTTTAATTTACATGTCTGCACGTTTGCTTATCACAACTCTTGCTTGGAATCACGCACTAACTGTGTTACTGCAATCATGCATTTGTTTGTTTGTTTGTTTGTTTGTTGAAATTCTGACCCATATAAGTTACAGTGAAAATTCGAAAAGTCAACTCTTTTTTCATAGCCAATCTGTGAAACGGTATTATTCGTTGCATCTTATTTACTCAACGCATACATTTCAGATACACACACCTCACATGCAGGCGTAGATGCGTGAAATGATTGAGATATTATGCTGGATCGTGTCATGGATGCTGACACGAGGGCTTATGCTGCGGGCCCGTATAATTGATTTGTTGGCCCAGTTGACTCCAATGGAGTTTTCCATAAATAATGGGCTGTTGTTTCAAAGGTCAAGCATGACCTGTTCTTAGCGAATGGACTTTAATTTTCTTCAAGATACATCTTTCGTTTGTCCACGTTAAGCAGACAAGTGTTAATTTGTTTGGGCCCAAACCTTCCAGTGTGATTCGATCTATTAATTGAAGCCAGTGACCACTATTGGATCACGATTGCTTAATTCACAGATAGAATGAAGAAATTTGAGTTCCACAGTTTTTAGTAAGAAATGAATGCTAAATGATCATAACTTTCATGAAGTTTTGGTTCCGTTTTAAAAACACAAACTGGATTTAGCCAGGCATTTTTTCTCTCCACATATTTGGACAATTTATGAAGTCATGATTTCTCGAGCTGCTTATTTCCATGTGATCCAAGCTCAGAGCTGAGGTAAATCCTGCTATGTAGGCTATTTTATATGTCACTAGAAAGTTTTTGTAGTTGTTCACTCCGAACAACAATCAACAAATTTTGCAATGTTTTCACATATTTTTTGATAATGACTGAGCAATCAGGAAAGGTATGAGAATTGAAATTAGCCAAAGATGTCCATTTCGAATAAATTAAATAGTTGAAGATTTTCTTAGTGAATACATTTCCCTACGTTCAAATATTAGACCAGGGCGAATCTGTAGAAAATCGACTACATTTGGCCGTTGAGAGGGGCACGTTGATTTTTGCAGGAAAAGTTGTGGAATAACTCGTGTAACAATAATTGATCTATGCTCCCTTTCAAAAAGTCGGGAGCATTAAAAAACAAGCCGTAGGTGCGACCCTTGAGGTCCACACGGTCAACTTCCCAGTAATATCTACATAAACATCAAAAACATTAAACACAATAATAATTTTGAAAATAATACTACTTTAACACTAGATTTACCATACCAGTCAAAATGACTGGTTTTACCTTTTATTTCATAAATATTTACTATGTATATTTATTTTTTTTCGAAACTATTATATGACTTTCATAACAACAATTAAATACAAATAATTTGATAAGTTAATTTGATTTTGTGTTCATAACAAAAATTTTTTTTTTGTTTTTGGTACTTATACCGAAACCAGTCATTTTGACCTGGTACACGTTTTTGTAGTTCTATGTGCAAATGCTTTATATTCTTCACTTTTAGGAAATTCCCTTGTTTGGAAAATGGCGTGTAAAGAAAAATGTTTGCACATCCCTGGTAAAATAGTATTGTATAACAGCATATTTTTCAAATTTCATATTTTTCGGGGATCTCCCTATTTATTTATTTTATCAAGAATTTCGTAGGAAACTGTTATAAACCATTATTTATTCATTGAGTTCTGTTCTGTTCAGTAAGAAATAATTTTATTACTTTTGCTACATACAAATTGCTCATAATGGAAAAACGAAAAATTTTGAAATTGGAAGAAATACAAGATATACTTTCGGATCTATCAGACGTTGATGGTGGTGATAGCGAATATGAGTTTTTGGGATGCGACAGTGATACGGATGATGATGGTAATCAAAGTGTTCATATTGGAAGCAGTGATAACGAGGAATTTGATGAAAATGTTGGAGGCGAATCGAGTGACGAAGAAGACAACATAAGACAACAGCATAATACGCAAAAACGAAGATGTATGCGGCTTTCCTCGAGTTCTGAAAAGGAAAACACACAAAATATGCAAATTGAAGTTTCTGCTGATGGAACAATTTGGAAAAAAATACAAGAAGGGGGTGCCGTTGGAAGGTTACCAAGTCATTGCATTTTCAAAGATTTACCTGGGCCTACAGCACATGCTAGAAGAAATATTATGGAAGAAGAGGTAAGCAGTGCCTTCTTACTATTGATTGATCATCATATATTAGAACATATTAGAAATTGCACTGAAATAGAAGCCTCTCGAGTTTTAGGTAAGAAGTGGACCCTTTCGCAGGAAAAACTGAAGGCTTTTATTGGAATATTGTATGGCCGTGGTGCATACGAAGCAAAAGGTTTGAAATTATCATATTTATGGAACAAAAAGTGGGGTCCTGATTTTTTTTCCGAAAATATGAGCAGGAATGACTTTACGGAAATTTTACGTTTTATTCGCTTTGATAAAAGAAATGAGAGGAGTCAGCGCTTGCAAACGGATAAATTTGCGCTGGTATCAACTGTTTGGGATAAATTTATCGAGAATAGTCAAAACGCTTTCAAACCAGGAGCATTTATCACAGTAGATGAGCAACTGTTTCCAACGAAGGCTAGATGTCGATTTACCCAGTATATGCCAAACAAACCAGACAAATTTGGGATAAAATTCTGGCTGGCTTCTGATGTTGAAACGAAGTATGTTATAAATGGCTTTCCCTATTTAGGAAAAGACGAAAAACGAAATTCGTCAACTCCTCTCAGTGAATTTGTTGTAACAAGACTACTAGAACCTTATATCATGAAAGGAAGGTGTGTGACAACCGACAATTTTTTTACCAGCCTCCCCCTGGCTTCAAAATTATTAGCTAAAAATACTGCATTGGTTGGTACAGTACGTTGCAACAAACGGGAGCTTCCAAAAATTTGCAAAGAAAAAAAAGATGGTATGGAACGTTTTTCAACGCATCTATATGAAACAAATGAATGCACACTTACTGTTTATAAGAGTAAGCCTAACAAAAAGGTTGTTTTATTGAGTACTAAACACAAAGGCGTCAAAATTGATACCAGTTCCAAGAAACTACCTGAAACTATATCTTTTTACAATAAAACCAAATTCGGTGTTGATGTAACTGATCAAATGGCAAGAAAGTATAGTGTGAAATCAGGATCCAGAAGGTGGCCACTTCAAGTATTTTTCAATATTTTAGATTTGGCCGGCATCAATTCCTGGATTTTGTATAGAAGTATAACAGGAAAGAATATTTCTAGGAAAGACTTTTTGTTTCGATTAGCTGAAGAGCTCACATCTGAATATAAGTCATCAAGCCAAGGGAGGGCAAGTGAAATTCTCCGTCCAGCAACCCAGAATCCCCGGCCAGTACGTAAATGGTGCCAAATAGGACTTTGTAATAACAACAAGACAACTACAAATTGTGACATCTGTAAGAAATATGTGTGCGGAAAATGCGTGGAAAAAAAAGTTAGTATTTGTAAAGCATGTAAACATGATCATTCTGAATAAAACTGGAATATAATTGATGAGTTTTTATATTTTTATTTTTTATGGGGGTACGAACTTATGCCTCAAACTGAAACGGAAGTTATGCCCCAATTTTTTTTTGACATTACTTATTTGCCCTGTGACATAAATTGATTTTTGGGATATAATTTCATATTTTTTTGGGCATATTTCATAAATAACCGAGATATTAAATCCCTAAATTTTTAATTTCAATGTTATCAATGCGGGGGGCCTTGCCCCTCACACCCCCCGCTTATTGGAAAAACAACCCTTGCTTCGCCTTAGAACCAATTTTTATATATCTCATCAATTCTCTCAAACGATAAAGCATTATAATATAAATGAATAGAACTTGTCATATACAGTCAAATTGACTGGTTTTGGTATAAATAGGTATGTAAATTTGTTGGTATATCTAGTGTTAAATAATAAAAATGTCCTTCTCATAAAAGTTATTGGAATGATTTAATATTAATCGTAACATCTACGCGAGCGTCAATTGATTACGTAAGGATTTTGGTGGATTGGTTTGATTGAATATTCACGCGGATCAATCGGACGGGGGACAGATTGCAAAGCCTTTTCTACGTTATTTGTTATTATCATATCGATGCTTGAAGGACAAAAGGGCGCTAGCAAAAATGAATGGAGTTTTTGTTATTACGCCCACTGAATGGATTTTGTCGCGTGGTGGCCATTTTGAATAGTTGTGTTCAAAATCGCCATGACTTCGGCATAATCATTGAGTTTGTATTTTTCACGATTTTACATCAATCAGGCTAATACTTATTTCTTATTTTCAGTTGGTCTTGGAAAACATTGAGTATGTAGTCAAAAATAGGTTCAATTGCCCGTAAAAAGAAAAAAAGTAAAAGGTATTCGTATTCGTATGAACCCTTCTTGCATGGTGACTGAATGATATTTAATTTTGAATTTTATTTTTATAATTATTAGAATTTTTTTTGCTGGTTTGTCTACAAAAGTTGAAAAATGTTTATAAATTTTATAAACATTTAATATTGCGATGTGCAAAGCAGGTTAAAAATTTATTTTTTTATGAAAAAACCCCTGATATTCCATATATTTTTATTAAATTAAAAAAATATATAAAAACATCACAAAAATGTTAATACGCGTCGATTGACACCTTAACGACGCAAATCGTATGTTTAGTTCGCGAGATATAATGCATCACAAAAATGACTTTCAAAGGGGCTAAACAACAAAAGTTTTCCAAAAACTAATCAGCTCTTAAGATTGCAAAATGTGTTTCGATTGACACCTCAACAGATTCAATACGACTTAAGTTGAGTAATGCTCGTGGATAAAACTGTCCACGAACGTACGTACACACGAACACACACACACATCTCACTTTCTAAAAACACTTTATATATACTCTAAAGACCTCAAAACGTAAAGAAAAGTTGAAAATTTCAATTTCGATTTTAGAGGCGATTACAAGAATTTCCGATATACTGGGAAGTTAAAAATCGAAATGTTTAAAAATTTAGAAAAAAAATCGTATTTTTCCTGCTTGTTTCACTCCTAGCTTTAAAACTGTTCATTCCAGAGCAAAGTTCTGTGAGAATGAAAGTTGCGTATTAAAATTTTCTATAAGATATGATTGGTTAAAAGTTTTGAAACATTCAACCGTTGCCGCAAAATAGCAATTGATATAAAAAAACGGGAAAAACAGCGTTTTTTTTATTTAATTTCATAGATCGCCTAAATCTTTATAAGAGAATAAAACAGCAAATTTTTTTTAATCAAAATCGAATCAGTAGATTTCACATAGCAGCTTGGCAATAAAAATTTATTGAAAAAAATTCAAACTTTTTTGAAATATTGAAGTCAGAAACTAAAGCTCATAGAAGTTTGAATTTTTTTTACATATAGAAGAGCACTTCACGTATTGAATGCATTTGACAAAACTAAAATCGAATTATTAAGGCGGCGTCAGGAGTTTTTTGAAATTATAAATATTTTTTTTGTAATAAACAATATGAATATCTCGGTAGCAATCGATTTAAATTAAATTCAAAAAAATATGAGAAATAACTTTAAAGTGCGCTTTTTAAAAAAAAATATTATTGAATTATATTGATTCGTTCCTGAAATACAACCGGCCAAAGGTAACGGGCATTTGCAACGAATTTAAAAAAGTTATATAAAAAAGCATTTTTTCGGCTTGTAGTGGAGCGATTTTCACCTTTTTTTATGAGCCGATGTAACTCGAACAGAGAAGCCTAAATATCGCATTACCAAATCCTGAAGACGCTTTTATTATGTTATAAATAAATAGACTTTTTTATAACAAAATAAAACCACATTTTTTTTCCTATGTTGAAGGAGTTTTTTTCTAGAAAAACTTCCCAAACATATACTGTTCAACGTACTCAATGCAATTATTGTGATAATAATACTATATAATTATTTAAACAATATTTGTTTAAACAAATTAAGAAAAAAATCCTTTTTTCAAATAATTTTTTTACGATATATTTATAAAAATAAAAGTAGCGTATTTTAAAGTTCTTTCTCACGTATTTTTTTTTGAATTCAATTTTAATTTATGGCTACCGAGGTATTCAAGTTGTTTATTAGCAAAAAATGCTTATAATTACGCATCTTTCATTCTAACGGAATTTTGCTCTGAAATGAACCGTTTTAAAGTTAGGAGTGAGACAAGCAAGAAATCCACGATTTTTTTTATTAATTTTTAAACATTTCGATTTGTTCTTAATGTTCCCGACTTTTTTGAGAGGGGACATGGATCAATTATTGTTATACGAGTTATTCCACGACTTTTCCTGCAAAAATCAGCGTTCCCCCTCTCAACGGGCAACTCAAAACAGATCCGCCCTGGTCGTGTATATATACATCAAACGCAATCCAGACTCAACTTTGAAGTCACCAAAAACAAAAACATGTTATTATATATCCTGCAATATATATAGATGTCTGCTTGTTTTGTTTTTCATTCAATTTTCTTTCAATTCAAATCTATGCCGGGATTAAAATCAATATCAGCATCACCAAAAGGAATTAATGCTGCATTTATGACGCCTTTAGGCACCTTTTTCTCAAATATTTTCTTTAAGCTGTTCAACTATGGTTAGTGTCTCTTCGCGGAGGACTTGAAAGCAAATTGCAGCACTCTTGAGAAAACAAATTTTCAATAAAAGCTTATCGAACTGTAAAACAAATACCGAACCCGAAAGAGGATGAAGAGATGGAACGCCACATTGACAAATTTAACTACCCAAGTGTCAACATAAATTAATTGACTATAAATTTTCCAACACTTTGCTTATGTTTTCATTCTTGCGCGTTTGCTTCACGGTAAAAGTTTATTGGCTTTTCTTTTGATTCATCACCAATTTGTATCTAAAACTAGAATCTTGATTTCTAGATTATGTCATCGTAAAAATGTTTACTATGCCGTATTTACCCAAGCTATTTTCGGGGATGATTTGAATAGATTCGAGGATGCATTTACAGGCCTAATTAAATTGAAAATTGTTCAGGGTGCTTCGAGTGGAAAATGCCGTCAGTTTAAAGGCGTGAAACTGATATGGATCTTTTCGGGAATAATGAATACTAAACATTGATGATTAGCGCTAGAAATAGGCGATACAAATGCATATCCCTTTTCGATAAGTGAAACGCGACAATTTGATTGTTTCATGTTATTTGGTGTAGTAAAATTTTAATGAAAGGCTTGAAGGCGTTTCTGCTTAAAGTGAAGAGCTCTTTCATCACTACTCAGAGATATATTTGAATTTGATGCAAATGCATTGATAAATTGATTCTTGGATCCAAATTTGAAATAAAGTTTATTTTGATTTTCAAAAAATAAAACAAATACGGACGTGTCTCGTGCATATTATTGGATCTTATCTTAGACATTTTGTGTGAATATCACAGCTTAGTCATAAACAGAAAACATAAGAATGCATAACATGCGCACTATAGTCATTCTCAAAAAACCAACGTAAAATTTATTGACAGATATCACCCAGTGTCAGGACTTGTTCTAGCAATAGGCTTCACAAATCAGCGTCGTTTTCAAGTAAAAAGTAAAGTTCTTTAATATTAGCAAACAAAATACAATGAAGGAAGACAAGTAAGATACAGGAGTAGGAAACCACATGTATGATGAAGCAAGAACGCAAAAGTAATATTCAAAAAGTATCGGTATTCGTGATTTCCCAAAATCCTTTATAAAATGTCTTTCCTTTAAAAATACCAAATCAAATTGCAAAGACGACTTAAAATTCTAATTTATAAAAATGCCCGAACCACATCTTGAAGGACATTCGGAAATAAATTATTTTTTGAAGTTAGTTAGTTTTTTGAATAGAAAGTCGAAAATTAGTTACTTTAAACCTTACCTTTAGGATGACTGAGCAATAGAAATGGGTGGGATGCAGGAATCGGTCGACATCTACACTGATGGCTCCAAAATGGATGGAAAAGTTGGCTGTGGCGTTTTCTCAGAACAGCTAAGCTTGAAACTATCCTTCCGGCTTACAGACCACTGCAGTGTTTTTCAGGCAGAGGTCATTGCAATATACAAGGCAAAAGACTGGCTGAGAAATCAGAAACCTGAATATTTCCTCTGACAGTCAAGCTGCTATCCAAGCATTATCCAACGTTTCCACTTCATCCATGATTGTAATGGTATGCCGTACATAACTGAACGTTATGTCGCTTCACTGTGAAGTGATTCTTTGCTGGTTACCGGGGCATAGTGATATACCGGGAAACTGCGAAGCGGATGCCTTAGCGAGAGCTGGCACTGAGCTCCAGGAGTATACACTCACACCCCAAGTCGGCCAACCTCTAGCTTCTATAAAGCTGTGATTTAGGCAACATTACATGCAGGCTGCAAATAGGGCCTGGTTCCTGGAGGAAACCTGCAGGACAACCAGGCAAACTTAAGGTGCACTGGTGAGCCTATGGTTTTCGTGCGTTTCCTGGGCAGTGCTGGGCATTCGCACAGAAAATGTTGGATTGTCTTTTCCTCTTCTTCCGATCTGCAACTCCGGCAGAAATCGTTGAATGGAACGCCCAACCTTTCTGCGTGTCTGTCAATTAGACAGTGCCCTGTTAGTATGGACACGATAGAACTCAAGGTTTCGGAGTTGCAGATCGGAAGAAGAAATAAAAAAATAAGAATCATTTCTTTACGTTTTAAGGTCTAAGGAGTATATATAAAGTGTTTTTAGAAAGGGAGATATGTGTGTGTGTACGTACGTACGTACGTACGTCTGTACGTACGTACGTCTGTACGTTCGTGAACACTTTTTTCTACGAGCATAACTCACGTAAAAAAAGTCGTATCGACTTCGTTAAGGTGTCAATCAAAGTGTCTTTGCAATTTTAAGAGCTGATTAGTTTTTGGAAAACTTCGGTCGGGGGGTTTGTTGTTTTGACTCTTTGAAGCTCATTTCTGTCTTGCGTTATATCTCGCGAACCAAACATACGATTTGCATGGTAACGCGTACTAACACTTGTGTGAATCTATCAAATTTTGGAAAAAATCGTTGCAGCCGTTTTTTAATTTAAGGAAAAAGTGCAAAAAATTAGATTTTTTTATAAACAATAAATTTTTAACCTTATTTACGAAAGACAGTATTCATCTTTTATAAAATTTATATACTTCAAGCAGTGCTTGTAAGAACAACATCAAAACTTTTTCTCATGATAACAAGAAACATTAAATAAAAAATAAAAATTTATTAACAGTCATCATGATCTTCAAGGTCATTTCTTCCAGTCACTATATCTCACGAACCAGATATAATGTTTGCATCATTAAGGTGTTAATCGATGTGTTTTAAAATCTTTTTGATTATTTTAACATTATAAAGATCCGTTTCAGCGGTTTTTTAATTTAATAGAAAAATATGAGAAAACTTAGGGTTTTTTTCATAAAAAATATTTTTTAGTCTGATTTGCACAACACAGTAATAAATGTTTATAAAATTTATACACTCCTATCAGTTTTTGAAGAGAAACCAGCAAAACTTTTTTCATGATTCTGAAAAAAATTCCATTAAAAATAAAAAATCATTCAAAGTTACCATATGAAAGGGGTTCTTCCGATTGATATTACCTTATATCTTTTATTCTAAAGACTTTGTTGTAAAATCAATCAAAGTTTTAAAATGTTTGGATAATTTGAGCAGATTTTTAATAGTTTTTGCAGTCTTTTAATTAAAAACAGCGGCTTAAACTTTGAAAACCATCAAAATTTCAATCAAATTTGCATTTGTGGTCATCAATCATCATCACCCATCCACCAAAAGCCTTACGTAATCAGTGGATGCTCCCGTAGATGATATGATTAATATTAACTCATTCCTGTTATTGCTATGAATACCTTTCATTATTATTATTTAAAGTAGTATTATTTCCAAAATTATTATTGTGTTTAATAATTTTAATGTTTAGATATTACTGGGAAGTTGACCGTGTGGACCTCAAGGGTCGCACTTCGCGGCTTGTGTTTTTGTGGTATCACAATGGGCCTATCGTGACCTAAGTGAGCTATCTTATGATAAAGAGGGCTGCCACTACAACCTTAACTTTTATTGCATATCGACACTCTTTCGCGTGATTTCAATCGACTACAATCACATTAATTGCACTTTCCTTATATTCGTATGTTTCTAATCGTTTTCACACCTTTGCAACACTATAAATCCTGGAAGACATGTCATGTTCACATCCGAAGCTTAATATATTAATTATTTGCCACTGGCTAACAACTGCCTACATAGACGCTACCAGTATCCAATACTATGCTGGAGAATGCATATCGTCAACCTACTAGCAACCATTGGCTCCTTGCTTATTTTTAAAGTGGGATTGGTATCGAGTAACCCCCGGACTTTATGATTCCCGGCATGGATTATGGATTAAGACCTAAGGATGTTTATTAACTTTGTCTCGTAGGCACACAACTAACAAAGTTTGAACATTTGTTGATACTTGCGATAATTATATATTCAAAGTGATGTCCGAAAGTGTATGCCTTACAAGGTATTCAGACGACGAGCCTCGCAAATAAAAAACCATTACACGTTTAGAGCCATTTACAAGGAATTTCAAAATAATGTTACTAAACTCATGCCAACTTGATTGCTACATTAGTTCTTTAGGGCCATTTAAATCCTAGCCATAAGTATTTCAAGGGCAGGACTGTATTCCATGGGCTGACCATAAAAATATTCACCGCCATGTAACTAACACTTCAGCCCACAATCCATTCGCCCGTAGAAGCTGCGAAAGGTGATACTTTGGACATGATTTCCATCTATCGCCTATTTAAATCTTGTTCTCAGCTCCATGTTGAAATGGATCCACGTACCAAGGAATTGCAGCACCATCTACAGCCCTGGCAATTAATAAATCTTCTGATTGCTAAATTGTGCGGTTTGTAGCCATTAGCAGGTGCACGCGATTCACCTGGACTGATACCGTGGAACATCCCTAGAATAGGAAGGTGAATATCTAAGTATCTCGGTAGGTGCAAACCAGAGCGCATCTTATCTATCGCCTGAATCGAAATGTCTCGTTTGCTTGCGATCAGGGCGAGCAAGACCGTCATTTAGTGTTTTCCGCAACCCAAAAAACGATCAATGCGATTGGGAAAATCGGCTTAGGGCGCTCTGATCCGTTTTTCTTGCTTTCCATAAATTTTATTATTAATTTATTGGAGTTAATTGATTTTTGATGTTCGTGGAAAAGGCGATTAGTGCAAGAAGTTTCAGATTTCATTGCAGTCATTTGAAAGACCCTTGAGCAAATAGTTGAAGCCATGGTGACTGGATTTTATAGTGCAGGCCAAGGCGTTGTAGCCTTTTGGAAGAGGTGAACCAATTTATAAAGTCGACAGACGCGACTTGCTTGAGTCTCGCATTTCCTTAGAATGTCGCCCAAGGATGTTAGTGCATTCTTTTTATGTTTGCGTGAGCTACTACGTTTTTGACTAGATTATCCTTGGAGGCATGCGTAATGGAGGATGCTCTATTTTAAGAGTTTGCATGGGTTTGAACTGCCCCCTACGGTGATACTGAAAAAGAATTTTAAAAGTGTACTGTATGTCATGGGCAGCTGGATTTATAGTTGCAACATATTAAAATTTTCAGTTGGCGGATTGCATAACGGGGCTTAGTCGATCGTTAGCTCTATGTCCTTTTTAGTCACCGAAGGGTTGATCAAATGGCGCTAGATCAAATTGAATCATCGATTCCAAGTGTCTGTTAATGCAACACGAACAACTTACTAATAGCAAAGACACTCGCTCAGGACATCTTCAGAAGTGCATGCATCCCAGATATAATTTCCGAGCCTTGAGTGCTTCCTGCTTCGGGCCTTGTGCTCCTGCGCCGGGCGATCAAATTATTGCGCTGGCGTGCAATGTGGATTCCATCATTGCGACACGGCGATAGTTTATTTTGACTTCCGATGGCTGCTTGCTTGTAATGCACACCAAAGCCAACAATCTATTCTATGTTGCTTCCTCGTTTGATTGCTGCACGTTGCGTGCTGTAGATAGTCTACGACTGCGATTGCACCCGCACACGCACAAGTCCAGACATAATCTCATTAGAGCAACACCTTCTTGAAATTAATTCTTCAAGCAGATACAGATGTCAGCAGTACGTTAGACGATAGTCTACTTACACTGAATTAAGACGGGGAAGTGTTTAAGCCACTTAGCCTGCTGCAAATGGAAGGGTGAGCTCGGCTGTCGACAATCGATTAGGGAGAGCTATCTGTGGTGTGACTTATTGCAAAGTGCCGATGCCCTCAGGATCAAACATCTATAAATTAGTTGTTTTATTCGAGTGAAAATAAGATAGCGTCTGAATTGAATTGAGAAAGATGTTTCGAAGTACCATTTGTGATGTTGCTAAGTTCGCTCAAGACACGCAATTATTAAAATCTAGTGTAAGAAATATTGCAACTGATATATTTTTCGGGATGGTCTCTCTCTCTCGCAAGAAAGCATTGAAAATTTAACGAATGACCTAAGAACACTCAAATGGCATCCCGAAAGCTAATCTCGCCAGGAATGCAGCCTTTAAGGCCTTTTATACTTTCTAGATTGAATGGTCAAAAGATTGTTCAGTAGTTTTTGGCAGAAATGGAGTACTGTTTTGTCCTTTTTTATTTATTTTTTCTTATCAACTTTTCCAGAAAGACTGTACGAGTATTTCTACTTTTCATTCAGTAGAACAATATTTCCTTTTGCTTATACAAAGCGTCAACTTTCCGCTTGATATACATACATATATTCATATTAGCTCCATTATCAACCAAAATTTTGACTAAGGTCTGTGACCGATTAATTTATCACGTCATAACTTTCAAAGACTAATAGTTCGAGCCTACTCTTATCAGAATATCCCGGGAATACTCCACGCAGTATTGTGTTGCGACTTTAGACGCCAGAATCGTCCAAATCTTCCCAGACCTTGACTATAAACTCTGTGAAAAGTGTGGTGCCGCAAGTTCAAAGCAATTTGAAGACTTTCTTATCATTCGCAATTGAAAATGCAATCGTGATCGATTTATTCGTTGCGTACATGATTGATAGTATTCCGAAGGTGATAAGGTAGTTTCAGTTGGGATAGTGGGAATATATGATATGGTGCCGGGAAACTCTGATAAGATTAGTGACAAATGCAGAGATTACTCAGCCATTCGAAGCTGTTTCTTCAACAAAGTTCTATTTTTTAACTACCCAGTAATGCGAACTTCTTTAAAGTGTTTTTGGAAAGAACTCTGGATATATGTTTGTGTGTATGTACGTACGAACGTTCGTGGACAGTTTTTTCTAAGAGCATAACCCACTTAAACAAAGTCCTATCGACTTCGTTGATGTGCCGATCGAAGCGTCTTTGCGAGAGCTGATTAGTTTTTGGGAAACTTCGGTCGGAAGGGTTTTTTGTTTTGACCTTTTGAAGGTAATTTCTGTCATGCACTATATCTCGCCAACCAAATATAAAATTTGCATCGTTAATCGACGCATATTAACATTTGTGTCATTCTATCATATTATGGAAAAAAATATGGGAACCGTTTTTTAATTTAAAAAAAAGTGCAAAATACTCGGGTTTTTTTCATAAAAAATTAAATTTTTAATCTGATATTCACAAACCAAGAAATACGTTTTCATGAAATTTATATACTTTAAACAGTTTTTGTAAAAACACCCGCAAAACTTTTTTTCATGATTACAAAAAAAAATTAAAAATGAAAAATCAATAAACGTCACCATGACTTTCAAGATCATTTCTGTCTTGCAGTATATCTCGCGAATCAAATATAATATTTTTTATATAATTCTCAGTCATGCACTCTGCAAGCTGTGCATGACTGAAAATTATTTCACCTTCAAAAGGAAATTTTTCAAAACTAAGGGAGGAGTAGCGATGGGAAACCCGCTCTCACCTTTTTGCAGTGAAATTTTTATGTCAAGATTGGAAGAGGGATTAAAATCAAGAGGCAAACTACCGAGATGCTGGTTCCCATACGTAGATGACATTTTCGCGTTCGTCAAGAAAGGAGATTTGCAGCAAACAATAAAGGATCTTAACAACGCACATCAGAGTATCAGCTTCACAATGGAGGAAGAAATAGGTGGAAACCTGGCGTTCTTGGATGTGCTAGTACAACGGAGAAGGGGGGACATAAGCTTTAATATCTACCGAAAAACAACGCTTACGCAAAGAACGATCCCAAACACTTCGAACCACACACAACGAATCAAAGTTTCTCCCTACAGAGCTATGATACACCGCATGTACGATTCGCCACTTGGAGAGGAAGTCAAGAAGAAGGAAATGCAGTACATTCTTCAGACTGCAATTTTAAATGGCTTTAAACCAGCAACAATTACAAGAATGGCGGAAAAAATCAAAAAAAAAAACCGACGTACGAAAAAATGGTCAAGTTTACTAAACCCTGACTCAGAAAGGACGATTTGGAATTCCATAACCTACCACGAAGGTGTCACTAACGTAATAAAAAGGCACCTAAACGGACATGATTCAATACAGCTCATAGAAACGAGTGACAGAAACCAGCTCAAAAACATCTTTGGATCGACTAAAGATAAGCGACAACCACACGAGAAATCGAGGATCTATAGGGTTGAATGCCCCACCTGCCAAGAGATATATATCGGTCAGACAAGGAGACTCATCAGTACTAGGATGAAGGAACACTTAGGTGAAGCGAAAGCTGCATAGAAGAGAGTAGAGTACTTAACACTAATAAATTTAATCGCTGAGGAAGACCGAACGATTACGGTCGAAAATCTATTACGAATCCAAATAAAGATACACAAAATTGAAAGGAAGTTTTTCTTTTACAAAAAAAAGAAAAAACAACACGTAGTATTTTTTGAAGATGAAATCAATTACTAATATATTAGTGACTGTTTCAAATTTATAAAAAAAAAGTGTTGGTGCCGTTTTTTAATCTAATAAAGGAAGTGCAAAAATTTAGGTCTTTTTTCATAAAAAATAAATTTTTAACCTGATTTGCAAAACACAGTACAACAATTCTTTACAGTTTTCGAAAGAAAACCAACAAATTTTTTTTTCATGATTACAAAAACAAATTAAATTAAAAAAAACTATTAGAAGTCATAATGTGAAACGGATTCAAACGAATGATATTTCTTGATATATCTTGTTCCAAGGACAATGTTACTAAGTCCATCAAAACTGAATAATATTTGGAATATTTTTAGCAGATTTTGAATAGTTTTTATAGTACCATGTATTTATTTCAATAAAAAACTGCATAAATTTTGAAATAATAAAATTCAATGAAATTTGTGGTAATGAACTCTTTGAATGGTAAAATGTTTTGTAGTCAATACTTTGCAAGCTCATTTGCTTTAAAATGCTTTAATCCAATAAAAAATTGTAGCCTTCAGTAGTTTTGTTCTTTTGTGTTCGTAAGATTCTAATTAATTCTTATCTCATCATTTGTAACACTTTTTATTTTTGACATACAATTAAACCGATTATTGACTGCATTTTCAATGTTTTTCAAGACCAACTGAAAATAAGAAATGATTATTGACTCATTGATGTAGAATCGTGAAAAAATACAAATTAAGTGTTTTGCCGCAGTCATGCAAATTTTGAACGTAACTTTTCAAAATTATCATAGCGGGATAAAATCTCTTCAGCTGGCGTTATAAAAAAACTGCATTCTTTTTTACTAGCGCCCTTTTATTTTTCAAGCACCGATATGAAAATTAGGAAAATTAGGTAGAAAGCGCTTTGTAACCAGCCTCCTCTCCTATTGATCTGCATGAATATTCAATCATCCCCCCGCGCCCCAAAAATCCTTCCGTAATCAATTGAAGCTCCCGCTGATAATACGATTAGTATTAACACGTTCCAATTACTGTTATGAGTAGCTCTCATTATTAACTTCCCAGTTCCCTATGGGAAGTTATTGTAATGGGGTCGATTTTGCGAATACCAAATTTTGACATATCTCCACGTTTTAAGGTCTCTAGAATCCAAATCCATCGTTTTTAGAGAGATGTCTTTGAGTGTGTATGTGCGGATGTGCGTATGTACGTATGTGCGTTCGGAATAATTTTTCGTCTCGATTATCTCAAGAACCAAAGATTGGATTGACGTGGGACCGGTTTTAAACGACGCGTAATTACGTAACTTAGAACTGAATGACTTTTCAGCAAAATCGGTTAAGCCGTTTTTTATTTAGGGTGAAAAAACTGAAAAAACGAATAAAAATTGCTTATTTTTAAACTGTTGATACGCACTATTAATTCGTGCAGATACCAAATACCTTCATAGTAATGTTGTTTTTATTGTGCGTTTTAGCAAAATTGTGATCAAATTTGTAAACAATGTTATTTAAAAAAAAGATTAATTTATAAAATTTCAAACTTATATTATCAGGTTTGGGTGAATGGGAGTAGAGACGCTAATGCAGTTAATAACTGGATATTGTTATAAATAATTTAATATTGTTAGTAACAATCAAATAATATTAGTTATAATCTGATATTGTATATATGTATAAAGTCAAATATAATTATTCAGTAATGGTCAAACATTCTTAATAACGAATGATTATTGTGAATAATAAATAAATACCCTCAATAAAAGTTGTGCATTCCGAGGCAGAGATGGAGAACGAAGTTTAGGACGAAGTGGAGGACAAGAAGGATGACGAGGACAAAGAGGATGAGGTTGCCGAGGCTATGGTAGAGGATGACCAGGTGGTGGAGACGTCTTCCTCTACCAAAGTTTTTATGGTTAGATAAAAAATTGATAAAAATAATAAAAGTAATTATATTAATTTAGAATAATAATGTTTAATAATAGTAATTATTAATAAAAGCAAATTATAGCTTTTTATTCACCCCACTGGGAAGTTAGTCGTGTGGGCCTCAAGGGTCGCACTTAGACCACATTTTTATTGTTTAGAATAGCAATATTTTCATTATTATTTTTGTGTTTAATATTTTTAATATTTATTTTATGGGAAGTTAACCGTGTTGACCTCTAGGGCCGCACCTCGCGGCTTGTTTACAACTTAATTAATCTGTGATACGTTTATTGCCATTTCGCATTTATCATTTTACGATTCTACTAAAAAAAATTAGAACTTGGTTATTTCGCAGACAAGCTTACATTTTATGGTTTTATTGATGAATAATATTAGCACTATTGTCTATATAGTCTGCAAAAAGCTGCATAACTTCAATTTCGGCAACGATTTTGCATTTCGCTGCATTTGTTTCTGCATCAACTTATCTACCTTCAACTACGCATTTCCTCACACCGTTGACTCTAGGTAAATCTCGGCTCGGCTCAACTGTGCAATCTGTCCTCCTTCCGTACAATTATGGATCCAATCCATAATCATTCAAATTTCCGCGGAGTCTCAAATTGGGCCGAAATGCAGACAAAGCGATCAATTATGGCCGGTGTCGATTGCAATAATTGATACGGAACTGTAACTGGGTTGAAAGGTGATCTTGCTGCCGCAGAACTAACAACGTGGATTAATGTTGCCAAAGTGCGTAAACTGCTGCCTGGCGGGTTCGCGGTTTTTCTCGCGGCACGGCCATTATTAGCGTAAATGCGTGCGAAATGCGATCCAAATACATAGGAGAACATGCACGCATGCATACGAGTGAGTACCTATTCAAAAAAGCTGCGACATACAAACGTTAGACTCCGCAATTATGCTCGCATAAATCTTCAGGTTACGGTTTCATGACGATAAACTTCATATATCGTTTTCTTAAGTTTATTTTCAATTTTCCGCACTTTTTCTTGTTCATGCGTTGTCAATGGATAGTTGTTACACAGGTCGGTAACTGGGTAGTAATGGATGGTGGAAAGAAGTGAAAGGCCATCAGTTGGTAGCAAAATGAAGAGTCATTGGAATAGATGGTCTTAATGTTCACTATTATGGATATAAATTGCATCTCTTTCATGATTATTACAAGGGAGATAACTGATGTAAGGATTGACAGACAGGACAATCTGGGTATTTGAACTAACTTCTGGGGTACATCACTTTAGCAGAAGCATATCATATTAAAATATAGAAAAACAAGCCGCGAAGTGCGACCCTTGAGGTCCACACGGTCAACTTCCCAGTAATATCTAAATAAACATTAAAAATATTAAACACAATAATAATTTTGGAAATAATACTACTTTAAATAATAATAATGAAAGGTATTCATAGCAGTAACAGGAATGAGTTAATATTAATCATATCATCTACGGGAGCATCCACTGATTACGTAAGGCTTTTAGTGGATGAGTGATGATGATTGATTATCACAAATGCAAATTTGATTGAAATTTTGATGGTTTTCAAAATTTAAGCCGCTTTTTTTAATTAAAAGACTTCAAAATTTATTAAAAATCTGCTCAAATTATCCAAACATTTTAAAACTTTGATTGACTTTACAACAAAGTCTTTAGAATAAAAGATATAAGGTAATATCAATCGAAAGAACTCCTTTCATATGGTAACTTTGAATGATTTTTTATTTTTAATTGAATTTTTTTTTCGGAATCATGAAAAAAGTTGTGCTGGTTTCTCTTCAAAAACTGATGGGAATGTTTAAATTTTATAAACATTTATTACTGTGTAGTGCAAATCAGGTTAAAAAAATATTTTTTATGAAAAAAACCCTAAATTTTCTCAGTTTTTTCTATTAAATAAAAAAAACCGCTGAAACAAGTTTTTATAATGTTAAAATAATCAAAGGGATTTTAAAACACGTCGATTGACACCTTAATGATGCAAATATTATATCTGGTTCGTGAGATATAGTGAATGGAAGAAATGACCTTGAATATCATGATGACTGTTAATGATTTTTTATTTTTTATTTACTGTTTCTTGTTATCATGAGAAAAAATTTTGATGACGTTTTCACAAACACTGCTTGAAATATATAAATTTTCTAAAAATTGAATACTATCTGTCGTAAATCAGGTTAAAAATTTATTGTTTATAAAAAAACCTAATTTTTTGCACTTTTTTTCCTTAAATTAAAAAACGGCTCCAACGATATTTTCCAAAATTTGATAGATTCACAAAAATGTTAATACGCGTCGATTGACACCTTAACCATGCAAATCGTATGTTTGGTTCGCGAGATATAACGCATGACAGAAATAAACTTCAAAGGAGCGAAACAGCAACCCACCCCCCCCCCCCCGACCGACTGAAATGTTTCATATCTAATCAGCTCTTAAGATTGCAAAGACGCTTCGATTGACACCTCAACGAAGTCGATACGACTTTGTTTACGTGAGTTATGCTCGTAGATAAAACTTTCCACTAACGCACGTACGTACGTACACACACACACACACACATACATCTCTCTTTCTAAAAACACTTTATATGTATATACTCTATAGACCTCAAAACGTAAAGAAATGTTGAAAATTTCAATTTCGATTTTCGAGGCGATTACAAGAACTTCCCATATACTGGGAAGTTAAACAAACAGAATTTTTGAAAAGTGAAATATCTCGATTGCTTCTAAATTAACAAGAAATAAATTCGAGGCGGGACATTTCGAATGTCTGCAAATCTGAGTGGTATTTTCATAGTGCCAAAGATAAGAGTGAAAAATTATCCTGCCCCCCCCCCCCAACCCTCAAACGACTTAGACTTTTCAAAGACGAATGTGCGTACGAACATTTAACTCTGGCTACGTGTCTGCCACAGTAACTCTGGCTACGTCTCTGGTCAAGCGTGTTGAGTTGACATGCTAATGTAATTCACTCGTCACCATCTAAATTGATACTTTGTAATCGTGGAGCAAACATTGGTGCAGCAACTCCCTCAGCCCGTGTTATGGGTTGGTCCCATTCCGCAAGGAGAAAGTGGTTCGCATGCACTTAGATTCTCTCAATGGTATCAACTAACTGACCTGTCCAATATCTTTGATAGCTGGGCGTTAAAAACCGCTTTGAATAAAAACTGCGCTCAAAGGGATGACCGCCTTCAGCATAGGTGTGTGACAACATTACTTTTCATACACGGAAAATCACCTTGCCGGCTTCTCTATTATATTATATTATATTTATATGGATGTAGGCAGACACAGGTGTTGGTAGATTGAAATCACGCCGGCCGGCAAACTATTGCTGAGTGGATACTTAATTGAAAGTAAACTGGATCCAATAATCGTCAAAAATAATCGTAATGTGCGCACGACAATTTTGTCACGGTATCTGGTCCTCGTTTGTACTTCAGATTGTAGACACAAATGCTTCGATAGATGAAGTCGTTGATCAATGGTTAAAAACTCGTGCACTAGACACATTTTCGTATTGAATCAAAAACAGTTTGGTGTTAATATTCGACATTTTCATTATATTTTCTACTTTGTAAGGTCTTGACCAAACACTGAAATATGTGGCGGTTTGAAAGTTTTCACATATCACCCGCGTTGTTTTTAGCACAACGATATAACTTTTTGTGGTCAAATTTTTTTTGTTACAATAAGCTCAAAATATCAAAAAAAAATTATATTTTTTTATAATTCAATCCAAAACAAGCGATACAACAGTTCAATTTTTGATCCTCTTAATATCTTGTATCTTGTATCTGACAAACATGATTCGTTTTTTGTGCCGCTTCCAACAGTGTGCCGAGCGGGACCCCTCTCTTCCAGCAGTTTCCCAACTTTGGTTGGTGGTTCCGACCCTCCCAGTCAGTTTGTCTCCAGCCGTCAAGAAAGTTTGTGTGATCAGACAGGCTCACCGCGCCGAATTAATAATTCAAGCATTTCAGTATTTTTTGATATTTGCGATACTGCCAGGCGGTTTTGATAAGGGAGGGGTCGTATTTTTGAAGTCTTGACTAGGTACGTTTGCTAAGGCTTCGGTGTAGATATGAAGATGTAATTATGTAATCATACTTTTTCACCGGTCAAAGTTGGAGTCCTCCAAAAATAATTGTATGTCTGGTTTCATTTACTTGAATCATTCATGATATTTTCATTCAAATTATAAAATTGTGCGCTTGACGTGTGAAAGAATCTACACTATGTTTGTAGACTTCCTTGGAACCGTAAAGTGTATATGCATGTTTGCAAGTACATATATTGAAACGCCTTCAATACCTACAGGCCAGAAAAGAAAGCAACTAATGAAGTAAATGCCGTGGGAAAGGGAAACTGTCACTAAGCACAGACAGAGTATTATCGTAATCAGGGCTGGCTAAGCTTGTTTGCAGCCCATGCAGGGAAGCAACTCTGCGCTTTCAAGCAAATTTGTCGTCATTTCCACGTAGCCCATGAGGTAGACTTTTTGTACGCGTTTTTTTTAAATGAAGTGTTCCCAATAGGCCTAATCCTTAGATTACAAATCAAATGACAAAATAAAAACAATCCATTCTTGAGGGTTCTGATCAAAGATAGAAAGAAACATTCAAAAATATAACTGTTGCTACTAAGATATGGGTGCGAATTAAATAAATTACACTTTTCTGGAATTTTACTTCGAAAACTTTCAATCAGGTGACCATATTCTAATGTTCCTACCAACTCTTTATCTATATATGAAATCGCTAGGCTTCATACAATAAGTAACAGATATCGGCACACACGGATCCAATTTGTGCAAATTATGCCCGTATCACCCCTAGGTGAGATCTCTAAAGCACCATAGGCCGTAAATCAGGCCCATATGGGTTTTACTGTGAAATAGATGAAAGATCTAATTGCGTAGAGATACTGAATCTCACTCAACTCACACGTTCCAGAGTGTCTCGGCGAATAATTGTTAAAGTGGGTGACTTAGTGGTTAACGCTAGTTCAAGGCTCCTTGTCGTCAAATAGTTTTCGGGAATGAGATTTGATGCCGCACTATCATTTCACTCAGCTGTGAATGAGAGCCTGAATCAAATCAGGGTAATAATCACGAGAGAGCGTGTTCCTGACCACTTCAAACAGGGGGGTTGAACCCGTAACCCCCCTGGGTACGCCACTGCTGCCAGGTAGCATTAACTTGCAAGAATGGGGGTCATGTGCCTGTCAGGCTCTTTACTAGAAAATCTTTTCGCCTGCATTCTTCAACCTTTGTGGTTTCAACGATGGGAGAGTGTTGGCATCCTACGTCCACGCAAAAATAAATGTATGATCTTGGTTTCTTCGATGCATAAACCCAAAACAATTGATGAAAGTACTGGAGAACAAACAAAAACAGAGCTCATCACATATTACAATACTCACAAAAGTGGAGTGGACACTGCGGATCAGATGTGAGCCACATACAATATTTAACGAAATACCCAGCGATGGCCGATGATTATTTTCTATGCCATGTTGAACTTGGAAGGGATCAACTTCTTGATTATTCACCTCAGGAATCAATCGGAATCAATGCCTAAAAGAGTTTTCCTCAAATCATTGTCACATGACCTGTGTATGGAACAGCTTCAGCGAAGAAGTCAGCAGGAGTCTGAACTCCACTCCACACCGCTTTGAAAATTCGTCTAAAGAGATTCCTCCCGGCGGATGATCACCCCCAACAGCTCACAAAAGGTCCAGATACTGTGGAAACGTTGGCTCTCAAACTACTCCGGCGTGAAATGCAACCAAGGAATATACCTTTCTCATGCGAAACTACTTTGCGCAACATGCTTTAAAGCATGCTCATGGTATATTTCAGCGGGTTTGATGGATGACGACTAAGACTGAATTCTGTTCCTATTCATCTCAACTTCATGTCTGAACCATTTTTGAATTTTTTTTTCGAAATGAAAAGTAAAGGTTTCATTTAATCATAACCTTGATATCTGAATTCCGCATTTTGATTTGATTAAGTTTTTATGCATTAATTATTTTTAATAAATTTATTTTGTATTTTTCCCTAATTGTTTTTTTCCTAGAGATGATTTGTATATTTTGGTTCAACTTAATATGGCGTTTTACAAACTCTATGGTATTTTTTCATAGTGTGCCTGTCAGGTTGACTGCGCCCAGATTTTGAGAATTCTATACTACGCCCTACGCAGGGTTAATACAAAACTAAGGAACGAAACTAAAAGAAAGAATCGAATCAAACCGAACAATAAACCATCATTTAAAAAAGTTGTGCAATATTTTAAAAAAATAATAACACAGTGTTTTTTCTGTGCACTAAACTCCTGCAACTCATCCAAGTTTATATGCCAACTTATAACAAATTCAAAGATCATATTGCAAAGTACAATGTCTCATTTAGATTAGTTTTCAATTCGAGATTTAGTATTCACAGAAAATTCCTTAGTGAAGCATGTGTTAATGGTTTCTTGGCACCTGCTTTATGCCATCATAATCAATTTCCTTTTGTCAACTCAATACTTTTAATATGCAAATAATTTCCCCCAAAAACAATTGCACAACCACATTGTTGAGTAACATGTAACATCTTCAACTTCTTTCACAGTCATTGAAGCAACTCGAGTGAATGTTGCACAAATATTTCACGCTGCTACGTTCACACGATGATCATTAATTATCGCTAATTAAAATGTAAATTTAGATTCCAATCCAAATATCTGATCATGGACAGGATAGCGTAATCAGTTTTAATTGAGTTTTTTTTGGTTTTCTGCTAAGTCACAGATCAAGTATGAAACGCAGGAGGTACTTCGTAGAGCACATACATGTGTGAACTGATGTTGCAATCCACCTCGCAGGTTGGCATACTTGATTCGCTCACTAGGAATTCCAATTGGTCAATTCAAGTCAAAAGCTATTAGTCCTTATTTCAGATGAAGTGGAAAGAACTATGACTGCTCGTTGCTTCGTTAAAATGTTTCATGGTCAAGGCGAGGAGTCTTTAGTAAGAGTACATGAAGTTTCCTTGGCAGATCAGCATCAAAGTAAAAGTTGTAAATATTTACTATCTTGAAAAATAAGCATTTAAATTGTATGAAATATTTGCTTGGCAGCATGAAAGCCTTTTGAAAATTCTTGAGTATGTGTCCGCTGGACAGACATTGTTTTTTTCATTATTTATTTATTTATTTATTCAGATATTATCTTACAGACTAGAAGTCCAGTTACAAGACAAATAAGAAATCAATAATATACAAAATTAATTAAATAAAATGCGCTTCAGATTCTGTTTAAAAATATAAAGAGAGTGAGGAAACGGACCAAGTTGCAGAGTATCGTGATTTCTGGGGAGCCGCAACATAGGCGAATGGAAGTAAGTTTCAGCCCTAGCATATGGAATCGCAAATGTAATATCAGATCTGGAGGGGCGTTCAGAAAAACGATAATTTAAGCAGTCGCGGAGAGTAGAGTTTAATTGGCGGTAATGAAGCCGAAACAGAAAACATTCATTTAAGAGGAGTCTACGGGAATTCAACGTAGGAAGTTGAAGCATGGAAAGTCGCTCAGTATAGGGCATGTAAGCATTATTATATTTAAAGAAAAGAAAACGAGTGAATTTGTGCTGTACAGATTCAATCAGAGAGTCTAAGTATTGAAAATATGGTGACCATACTTGCGAGCAATATTCTAGGATGGGTCTGACAAGGCTATTGTATAGGTTAACAGAGGAAGAAATGTCGGTAAACAAATGAGAGTTCCTTAAAATAAGCCCAGAGACTCGAGAAGCGCGCGCGGATATAGCCGCAATGTGAAGTTCAAATTTAAGGTTGGGGTCGAAGATCACTCCCAGATCTTTTATTTGGAAAACAGCCACGAGTGGAAGATCATGTAACATATAAATGTGATCAATAGGACTAGGCTTTAAAGAGAAGGACATTTTGTGGCATTTCTGGACATTAAGGGAGAGAAAATTAGTTTGGCACCAAGAATCGATAGCATCCAGATCCATTTGGAGAGCGATACAGTCGTCTTCTGAGCGAATAAATTTTCAAGTCATCAGCACTGAGATCCTAATACAGAGGGGAGATCATTGATGTAAAGAAGGAAGAGAAGAGGACCAAGGATAGATCCCTGCGGAACACCAGTATTAGGATAGAAGAGCGAGGAGATCGCTCCAGATAGAGTAACACGACATGAGAGAGAACTGATGTAAGACCCAAGCCAAGAGAGTACTGGGACAGACAAGCCAAAGTGTACCAACTTTTGAAGTAAAACACTAAGGTTGACAGTGTCAAATGCCTTACTGAAGCCGATATAGATAACGTCAATTTGTAAACGATTGTCGAGAGCCTTAGCGACAACGTGGGTAAACATAAGGAGATTAGTGTTGGTTGATCGATTTGGAAGAAAACCATGTTGGAACGGGGATAGTCTACAACAAAGAGCTTGGTAGATTTTATTGTAGACAATGCGCTCAAACAGTTTGGGAAGGCATGATAGTAGTGATATAGGACGATAATTGGTAGCTTTAGATGGGGAACCAGACTTAAGTATAGGGAAAATGTTAGCCAGTTTCCAAAAATTAGGAAAGATAGCGGAAGATAAACTAGCGTTAAAAATATAGGGAAGTGGAAGGCATAGAGCGGAAGATAAAAATTTGATGAATATATTAGGAAGGCCATCAGGCCCTGGGCCAACACTGGAATCCAACGAATCAATCAATGATTGAATTCCAGATGTGTTAGTGGAAATAAAGTTAAGAATAGGCGGAAAGTGAAAAGGAATATCACTAGTAGTATTTTGGTCTGAGGAAGCAGGAAAAATTGAGGAAAGGAAAGCAGCAAATACTTTGCAGGTTTTTTTCAGGTGTCGAACCTTGTTGGTGGTTCCAGGAAACAGTATTAGGAATCCTGAACGAAGATTTCAGGGAATTGATATAGGACCAAAAAGGCTTGGTTTGGCTTGAGTGCAGCGAATTTTCGATGTTAGCGAAATAATTACGCATAGCTCTTTTAATTTCCGATTTAGCTGAAGCACGAAGTCTAGAAAAGGCAGCATAGTTTCCCGGAGTTCTGCTAGATTTAAAAAGAATCTGAGGGCAGCTAAGACGTTCCTGGTCATCCATGGAGGATCACTGGTCGTAGTACGACTATGGTAAGGAGTGAAGCGCAAAATAAGGTCATAGAGGAGATAGTAAAATTTAGATAGTGCATCTTCACAACCAAGGTTTAACCCCCGTTCATCGAACTGAGTTCTTCCGACATAGCAACGTAATTCGCCTTCCAAAAATTGAATTTAAACTGCTAGCGCACTTTTTGAGGCTTAAGGAGGCGAAAACAAAGATTAAATAAAATAGGTGGATGATGAGGATCAGTAAGAACATAGGAGTGGGGTGCAGGCATCAGTGACAAATTATGATGGTCTATGTTAGACAGAACAAGGTCAAGAAGTCGACCATTAGAGTTCAGGACATAATTGAATTGAGAGAAAGAAGATAAAGTTAGAAAGTTGGAAAGAAGGTTAGATTGTCTATTAGAAGAAATAATATGAATACAAGGGGAAAACTGCTAATCAAGAGATGAAAGATTGAAGTCACCACAGATAATTATTCGAGAAGAAGGATTAACAGATAGGCAAAATGAGCTGAGAGAGAAAAAGAAAGAGTTATAGAGCTCGGTGGGAGAGTTACAAGGAACATAAGTAGAGGATACATATAAAGCGGCAGATGTAGAAGCATAAACTTTGACGAGCACAGATTCGATAGGAGAAGGAGGGTTGTAGTCTTCACAAAGAGAGCTGGGGAAAGAAATCTTAACAGCTATTAAGACTCCCCGACCGTTCGATTTATTAGAGAGCACGCGATCACGTTCTTTCCGATAAACGTTGTAATTATGCAACAATTCTGGATTATAGATGCCGGAATGCAGCCAAGTTTCAGTTAAGCAAATAATAGTTTCATTGCCTAGTAAGCACAAAAGATTCAACACATGCAACTTGGTTCGTAAGCCTCGTACATTCTGATAATAAATACTAATAGCAGAATTGTCAAAGTTACAACTAGTTAAACATGCGCGCCAAGATGAGCCACTTTGGGAAAATTTTTCCTTTTCAGCGGAGCAAAACGTTTGATCCGAGCACCAACAGGCCATACGCTAGCATCCAGAACGGCAGTACACTCAGCGGGAACGATTAATTTGAAAGACGCAATTAGACGATGTGGAAGGTTATCTTTTGTCAGCCTTCGACACTCAAGAATAGGACAAGAGGAACCAAGCTTACGTTTGAGGTGGTTCGTTGTGTAGTGTAGTTTGGGTCCTAGTCAAGAATTTTTTCGAAAATTAAATAAAAAGAGTATTCATATAAACATGATTCATATTTTATAGCAAACCTATGCTATATGTAAATCAACAAAGATATAAAGATTAATTCAATTCTTAGATAATTTCTAAAACAGGCTTATGCTCATCAAAGCACAACATAGTGTTTTTATGAATTGAAGATCATAAATCTTATCTCGCACAATCCTTCAAACATTCCCTGGCATAATCAAGCATTAGTTGCCTATCAAAAGTCGCCCCTTTGATGAGTTTGATTAAGATACGCCATTTATTTCTCAATAATATTTTCACCGACGACAGATGTTGTTATTAACAGCTCATTTATTTACCAGAATTTTATTCTAATCAAGACATTTTCTTCAACGGCACGTAGTCTTCGATAAACTTTTTGCTCGAGACAAAATTAAATACTTTGATGAAAACGACTTTAGTCTGGGATAAATGATGGCATCGTTTTCTCCGTCACATTATTTTCATTTGATGATCATCATTTATCCAGAATTTACATATCACATCTTTGAGTTTGCCGCTGATATTTTTAGGATATTTTCCAAGCGACATTTTGTTAATGGTCACGCAAATCAATTGCGAGCAAATATATATGCTATTTTCTTTTTATGATATCAATTTTTCACTATAACCACAACCAGCAGGGATGAAATTGTTAACCCGAATAAATTGGGTATTTTCTTTAAAATAAATTGACTAATTTCGTTCTTGGTCTCTGCCTGCTTTTCAATTACAATACGTAAAATTTGACATAGGAATAATAATTCGGAGTATTTTTTTTAATTTTCAATTTATGCCGAAAAAACATAATTCAGCTCAACGAAAACAATCGCTGGTCAAAAGGTCAATGAATCTTCAAATGGCATATTAAACAGATACTTTCTTACAATCTCTAATGCGATAAAAAAAGCAATTAATTCTTCTTCTTTTTCGGAAAAACATATTTTCAAGGTTAGAGCGTGCCAATTTGATTCAAAACGATAAATGTAATAAAAATTAGAACAATCTGTCTAACATGCCTAGAATTATTATTTTTTTATGCATAGTAAACATTAACTTTATGTGTTTATTTTCTATTGAAATAAACTTATGTGACAATTTCCATGACAAGATTGTTCCATTATCTATAAATTAAGTAATTGCAAATAAGATAAATGTATTTTTAGATTTTCAGGCAAGTGGAAACAGATTTTCGAGAATTTTTAATTCAATCAAATTCATTGAAATATTTTTGGCGAGCCTGTTTGACTTTTCGGTTGTTTCTAATAAACTTTTCAATTCTGAGCGATTTAATGTAAATTATTTTTTTATAGTTCGCAAATCTAAGGTAAATTTGACTTTAGTTGTGGAGAAAACATTTATGTAGCAATTTGTTTGATCGTTTAAACATTTTGTAAGCTGTACAGTGGTTTCGTGCTATTTTCTTAGAGAATAAAAGTTTTTAATACTGTAGTTTCAGTGGATTTTTGAACAAAAAAAGATACATTAGAGACCTAAAATAAAATTTCGTGATAAAAAATTGAAAAAAATAAACAATAAAATTAGACTGTCGACGTATATTTATGTTTGTTGACGATGGTGTATTTCACCGACAAAATGAAAAAAACAACAATAAAATCTTTCATGTAAGCAACTGATGGTTGAAAATGCATTTATTGATGTACAGACACTAAACAATATTTCCCAATTATTGACTGTGTTAATATGTTCCAAAGGGAAATAATATGTACCGTAAGGGAAGATTTATAGTTACCAATATGAATATATCGGCCACTTACAAATATTTGCGGCATACTCATATGTTTGATGTCATCATGACGATCTGTTATCCTGTTTTGCATAAATGAATCATGTGAAGATTCAAAGCGTTTCTATTTTTAACTTCCCAGTATATGGGAAGTTCTTGTAATCGCCTCGAAAATCGAAATTGAAATTTTCAACATTTCTTTACGTTTTGAGGTCTATAGAGTATATATAAAGTGTTTTTAGAAAGGGAGATGTATGTGTGTGTGTATGTACGTACGTACGTATGTACGTTCGTGGACACTTTTTCTACAAGCATAACTCACGTAAACAAAGTCCGACCGACTTCTTTAAGGTGTCAATCGAAGTGTCTTTGCAATCTTAAGAGCTGATTAGTTTTTGGGACACTTCGGTCGGGGGGGTTTGCTGTTTTGCCCCATTGAAGGTCATTTCTGTCATGCGTTCTATCTCGCGAACCCAACGTACGATTTCCTTGAACAAAGTGTCAATCGACTCGTATTGACATTTATGTGATTCTATCACGTTTTTAAAAAAATTCTTGCAGCCAGTTTTTTGATTTTTAAAAAAAAGTGCAAAAAATTGGTTTTTATTCAAAAACAATAAATTTTTAACCATATTTTCAAGTTAAAGTAATCAATGTTTGTATAATTTATATATTCCAAACAGTTTTCCTAAAAATTCCACCAACATTTTTTCTTATGAAAACAAAAAAAAAAATCAAATAAAAAATAAAAAATCATTAACAGTCACAATGATATTCAAGGTCATTTCTGTCATGCGTTATATATCGCGAACAAAACATACGATTTGCATTGTTTGGGTGTCAATGGATGCGTTTTAACATTTGACTGAATCTGTCGAATTTTTAAAAAAATCGTTGGAGCCGTTTTTTTTAATTTAAGAAAAAAAGTGTAATAAATTAGGTTTTTTTCATAAACAATAAATTTTTAACCTGATTTGCGAGATATAGTAATCAATGTTTATAAAATTTATATACTCCAAACAATGTTTGTAGAAACACCATCAAAACCTCTCATGATTACGTAAAAAATTAAATTAAAAATTATAAATCATTAAAAGTCATCATGATTTTCAAGGTCATTTTTATCATTCACTATATCACACGAACCAGATATAACATTTGCATCAATATGGTGCCAGTTGACGTGTATTAACATCTTTGTGAAGTTTTTAACACTACAAAAATTCGTTTCAGCCTATTTTTTTCAATTTAATAGAAGAATATGCGAAAAATTATAGTTTTTTTCATAAAAAATATTTTTTTACCTGATTTGCACAGCACAGTGATATCAGTTTATAAAATTTATACATTCTTATCAGTTTTTAAAGAGAAACCAGCAAAATTTTCTTCCATGATTATGAAAAAAACGTAATTAAAAATAAAAAATAAATCAAAAAATTGTTGTAAATTCAATCAAAGTTTTAAAATATTTGCATAATTTGAGCAGATTTTTAATAGTTTTTATAGTCTTTTAATTAAAAAAACTGCTTATATTTTGAAAACCAACAAATTTTCAATCCAATTTGCATTTGCGGTATCAACGCTTTGAATGGTAAAATGTTTTGTAGTCAACACGTTTTAAGATCATATGCTTTGAAAAGCTTTCATCGAATAAAAAATTGTAGTTTTTAGTAGATTCATTTTTTATTAATCGTAAGATTTCAATAACCATCATCATTTGTAATACATTTTACTTTTTACATGCAATTGAACCTATTTTTGACTGCATATACAAAATTTTTCAAGACCAAAAAGGCCCTCACCGATTGATCCGCGTGAATATTCAATCTGTCCTCATCGACCAAAAACCTTACGTAATCAATGGACCCTCCCGTAGACGATATGATTCATATTAACTCATTCCTGTTACTGCTATGAATACCTCTTATTGTTATTACTTAAAGTAGTAGTATTTTTAAAATTATTATTGTTTTTAATGTTTTTGATGTTTATGTAGATATTACTGGGAAGTTGACCGTGTGGACCTCAAGGGTCGCACCTCGCGGCTTGTTCAAAAAGCGTATCTAAACTCCAAAAATCACCTCATCTTTCAACTCCAACTTCATATATTGCTAATCAGTGTGATGAATCATCATTATCAGATTGATAGTAAAGCCGTCATCATTGTTCAACTTCTTCGACTTAATCTCTCCCATCGATTCATCACTATCAAAAACCTATTAAACAAGAGTTCGTTTGATTTCCGCAAAACATTCGGTAAAAGCTATTTATCGCTAGTTGACATAATTATCAACATTTAATTTGCATCCGCTATTACTTTAAGTACTGCATTCCTTGTTCACATCAATCTTAACATACCATTAAATCTTACTATCTCGGCTGCATGTAAACAATAGTTGAAAGATACTTGTCTCGCGACAAATAAATTCCACATACATATTCGAATGCGAATCCAATCAGAACATGTGTGTGAAAGTTGTACGAATCAGATACTACTCCATGCAAAACAGATTCGAAACGCAGTGAGCAATAATGCAATTATTGTTGTTTTGCAGGCAATTAAAAGCTAAGTATGCGTGTAGCACATATGAGGCAATATATTTTCAGTTTTTTTAATAAAAGAAGAAAGAACTTTGATACAATGAAGTAAATTTTTATTGAAAACTTTCTTAATTTTTAGGTTTTTCTTGACACTAAAGTTTTTAGAATTAAAAATAAAAAATGGTGACGAACTGCAATTGCTCTCTAGATACATTAGTGAACTCCAGTCATATGAGGTTTGAGGTGATTGAGATTTTCAAATTGAAATCTCGTTCATATGCATGTGCATATGTGGATGTAAGTGCATATGAGTATCTATAGTTTGATTAATTGTTTCCAATTTCGCAGCTGCTTTGTTTATGCAAAATTCATTGATTTAGTATGTTTTGTTTTGACACTAAAAGGTGTGGATATGTCAAACAACTTTTTGAGCTTTAAGTTTTTTTTTGAAAAAAAATAAGTAAATGCATTAACATTTTTGAAGTGGAAGTCGACATTAACATGTGTCACGACAAGTAAACATGATTTAGTGGAATGTAGACTGTTATCTTCGTTATAAAACCATTCCGCGATTGGATTATTTGCTTGTTTTTCATTAATATTCAAGGACGAGGAAGAAGGTGTCAGCAGCATTATGAGTGAGTATATTGACATGGCTCAGTTTTATAATGCTTTTAGTCAAAATTCGTAAGGTTTGCCTTTGTTTTATGGACGGAATTAGTTTCTCAAGTTTTTGCCCGTGCGTATAACATATCAAAATCCTTCAAATTTTAACACCAAAGCAGAAAAAACGTACTACATAACTATTGAACTGTACACAAAGCAGAAAACTTGGAATGATTTCCTTAGAAAAAACCATTTTTTGATATGTAACACTATTAAAGTAAGCCATCGAATAGGAAACCGAAATGTATTATCACTTGGTGTTTTTCAGCATCCTTAATTTGCAAAATCGCTATTATAAATTTAAAAGGCTCTGCATTTATCATCAGTGAGCAATTGCTTGCTTAACAGCTTAAGGGGGGAATTCACATTAAACGGTTTAAAAATCGACTTTTTTTCTTGCAGAAATGGAAAGTTTAGCTAATCAAGAGTATGCCGATATTCGAAGTTCTCCTTGTATTTTCGGGGCAAGAAACGAAGTGCATTCAAGTATACCGTACGGCCTATAGAATGGAGTAATCGCAGAAAAGCAACAATTTTTCTATGAATCTATCTTACTCTGTATGTATTTGGGTATGTTTTACGAATATGAAATTGAATCTTCTCTGGCATCCCTGTGTATATAGGAGTATTACACAAGTCACGCCAATACTCAGTTTTTAGTTATTTGTTTTTAAATGAGTTTTTTCTGGAAATGCGTTATTCCGGCTTGCGTGCATTGTATCTCAGCGAATTTTTGACCGATCTTCAAAAACCAAAGATTTTTTTAATTTTTATTAAATTTGCCTTTAACTGAATCTAAAATAGTGATAAAAAATTGGATTTCAATTATTTTTTTAAAACAAAAGCACGAAAAAAATTTCAATTTTCTATCAAACGCGTTACAAATTTTCAATTTTTCTAATTTTCACTTAAAATCTAGTTAATCGAGCAATTATACATATAAGCATGGGCAACCTCTTGAAAGCCTCATTTTTATTAACTTCCCAGTATATGGGAAGTTTTTATAATCGCTTTGAAAATCGAAATTGAAATTTTCAACTTTTCTTCACGTTTTGAGGTCTATAGAGTATATATAAAGTGTTTTTAGAAAGGGAGATGTGTGTGTGTGTACGTCTGTACGTTCGTGGACAGTTTTTTCCACGAGCACAACTCACGTAAACAAAGTCGTATCGACTTTGTTAAGGTGTCAATCGAAGCGTCTTTGCCATTTTAAAACTTCGGTCGGGGGGGTTTGCTGTTTTGCCCGTTTGAAGGTCATTTCTGTCATGCGTTATATCTCGCGAACCAAACATAGGATTTGCATCGTTTATATGTCAATGAACGAGTATTAATAAATTTGTCGCATTTTTAATGGAGCCGTTTTTTAATTTAAGAAGAAAAAAAGTGCAAAAAATTAAGATTTTTTCATAAACAATAAATTTTTAACCTGATTTGCAAAATTTAGTACACGATGTTTATAAAATTTATATACTCCAAACAATATTTATAAAAACACCACCAAAACTGTTTCTCATGAATACGTAAAAAATTATATTAAAAATAAAAAATCATTAAAAGTCATCATGATTTTCAAGGCCAGTTTTATCATTCACTATATCTCACGAACCAGATATAATATTTGCATCATTAAGGTGTCAGTTGACGTGTATTAACATCTTTGTGAAGTTTTTAATATTATAAAAATTCGTTTCAGCGGTTTTGTTAATTTAATAGTAGAAAATGCGAAAAAAATATGGTGTGTGTGTGTGGCTAAATGTTATTTTTAAAACACTGACAACTAGTCTGATCACCACAACCGCCTCAGATTGCTTGCCGAACGCAATATGGTTGCCCAAGATTTTTTTTGTCAAAACGGATAAAAGCGCCCGTAACAAAGTGAACAAGGTTTTATTGAAAAAGGATAGCCTAGTCAGTCATTATCGCAGAAATATAAATGATATTATATTTTATGTAATATAACTCTGTTTTTTCCCGGCAAACTTTTACGAATTTTACTACAAGCCACCATAAAAATGTTAAATTTTGCTTTTTCACTCGAATGAATGGTTAGACTTGGAAACGCAACCTTTAAAAATGCGCTGTGGCAAATGTTGCCCGCGAAGGGAGAAACGCTACTCCATGGTTAAGCTACAAAGTGTAAATACTTTGATAGCGACAGCAATGAAATGAGGAGTCTTATCTGAGATACTGACACTATTCCCGTAACAGAGTATCTGTGAGTTGCAGATTTGTGGCGCAAAGGCAACCATTTCAAACGCCGGCAGTGCAATTGTGGCGCGAAAACATTGTAAATAGATTTAATATAATCGCTTCGGCATTAGTGTATTATTAGCAACTAACGCTCTCAGATGCGAGTGCTATCCGATTGTTCTGTTCACACTTCAGCATTGCTGACTTTGCAATAATCGCATTAATAATAAAATGTAGCTCTTCTGTGAACACGGTAGAACAGTTTCAGTGTCAACATAGATTTGAAGCCGAATCCTTTTCTTTCTTTTTAATTGGGTCTGTTCAATGGATTTGAACGTTTGTATGTTCAGTGCTTATCTCAAAATCACTTGCAATAAAATATTGGTGATCTGAAAAATCAAATTTTGGTTTTAATCCACAAAATTTGTCTCAAAAGTCAAGTTGAACCTGAAAGCCTACCATCGGGGTGTACTTCATTTCTAAGCCGAAGAAAGATAATCGATCCTTAATATGTTTTACGGGCGGCTGGATTTTTTTCCTGATTTTTCTGAGTACATTTGGTTATTTCTGACAAAAAATATGCAATTGATCCTAAATTGAAAGTAGTTGTTGATCACTCCTACTTGCAGAGGAATTCGCTATTCTAAAAGTTGAAGCTGATAACTCAAATAAATTGTTTTTTTCTGTTAATTCACGTTGAAAATCCAGAGTGCTTAAAATTCAAGCCATACCAACAAAATTCGCAACAGCTTCCTTTGGTGTTTTTTTTGCGAAGAGAATCAATTTTCACTAATTCAATTGATTATATCAACAACACTACTAATAACATAGCTTAATATGAATTTATTGACTTGATTTCAATATTCACTCACTGCATCTTGTTAAAGTTATTTGAGATGCAAATATGGCCTGATTATACAATTCACAAGTCAGACAACATGGCTAGGAAACATTTCTAAAAAAACGATGTTCAAATCTGGTTCTCACTTTGAAAAAAATAAATAGATTTTTAAGCTAGCAACATAATTGACACATAAATAAGTTTCTTTTTATCTCATTGAGTCTCATTCTTCCATGCAACCGATTATCCTGTGAAATATGATTGATATTAATGGTATTGTGATCTTTTATTTGACTTGAGCAGATAGATAGGATGCTCTAGAATTGTATCAAAGATGTTCAGTAGGAAAATTGCATTGACAGCTATTTACAAATAAAATGTGAAAACTTTTCAATATAAATATGTTATTTTTATCGGGTTATCACAAGCCGCATCGTTTGAGGACTCTTTTTCTAGTTTATGAGCATTCTTTTTCTGATATTTGATATTTTCATGATAAGATATTTGTGTATTGAGGTCTAGAGAAAATATAAAATTGACAGGACTTTTGTTCTAGTTGTTTATTAGATGAATTTTAAGGCGGTTGCATCTTAATCTAACAAACGTGTATGTGAAGAGATATGAATTGATTTTCTGTGTAAACATAAATCAAGCAAACCTCCATTTAAACAGAGGTTCTATTTAAAAAGAAGATTTACATACTTAAAAGGATGTTTCGTGTAGATGATCTAATCCGTATCTATCTACAATCTAAACAAGGTGATTAAAGTAACGCCTGTTGGTGGAAAGTATATGGCAGCTGAACTTATCTGGAGTGAAAATTGTTGTACGAAACATTTTGAATAAACTTGAAACAATTGTTTTGTTTGAAGATATTCAGGCATTTCAATAAATAAAATTGCAGCTTTCTTTGAAGTATATAATTCGTAAATATTTAGCGTATAAACTTATGAAAAGCGGTGACAAATGGTTGTGAAAATGTGTCCTTAGAAACCGTGGCTTACTAGTAAGTAGTAGTAAAGGGTAATCCCTATATTACGTATCATTCCAAGGGGGAGTATTTGAAAATCTTACTAAGTGTTACGTGGAGGGAGGAAGGTCTAGCAAATTGTTATGTAACAAAATTTAAAATTAGGTTAATGAGTTGAACGTTATTTTTTTCACATAATTTTATTTTTTATAATAAATAGAAAATAAAAAAGTGTTTTGGTTTAAAGTATTTGCATTGCTAATATTTTGTGATTAAAATATTTAAAAGTTCGAGGGGAGTAAGGTGAATTTGTTACGTAATAAAGGGGGCGGGGTGTGGGATGATGAGTTAAAAGACTCTAAAAATTGTGTTACGTATTATTTGGATGGCCCCTAAACGGAGTTACAATGATGAAAAGTAAAAAAAAACATGCATGTTTGCTGAACACTTGTAACGAACACAATGAACGCGCATTTCAACTGGATCTGTTTGATTGCATAAGACACTGAGCTTATTCAATAACAACGTACACATATAGTCTTTATTAACATGAATACATCGTCAACATAATATATTATTTAAAAACTTTGTGCCGTACTTCTAGTGAGATTTTTTTTTAGAAACTTTTAAACATATCTTGTGATGTGGCAATTTCGGTGCACCATCAAATCCATCCATCAAAATTAAGTCAGGATGTTTATCACTTATAACAAACTTATAGGGACTGCAGATTTTAGAGCTTTAAAAATTACAGGCTGACTTGTATGACTGATTTCAGAGCCCATCATTGATTTTTTAACTTCCCAGTATTTGGGAAGTTCTTGTAATCGCCTCGAAAATCGAAATTGAAATTTTCAACATTTCTTTACGTTTTGAGGTCTATAGAGTATATATAAAGTGTTTTTAGAAAGAAGTATGCATGTGTGTGTGTATGTACGTACGTACATGTCGTGGACACTTTTTTCTACGAGCATAGCTCACGTAAACAAAGTCGTATCGACTTCGTTGGGATGTCAATCGAAGCGACCTTGCAATTTTAAGACCTGATTAGTTTTTGGGAAAGTTCGGTCGAGGGGGTTTGCTGTTTTGCTCCTTTGAAGTTTATTTCTGTCATGCATTATATCTCGCGAACCAAACATACGATTTGCATTGTTAAGGTGTCCATCAACGCGTATTTTTGTGATGTTTTTAACATTATCAAAAAAAATTATTTCAGCCGTTTTTTAATTGAATAGAAGCAAATGCGAAAAATTAGGATTTTTTTCATAAAAAATAATTTTTTAACCTGATTTGCACAGCACAGTAAAAAATGTTTATAAAATTTATACATTTTTATCAGGTTTTGAAAAAAAATCAGCAACAATTTTTTCCATGATTATGAAAAAAACTAAATTAAAAATAAAAAATCATTCAATGTTACCATTTAAAGAGGGTTCATACGAATGATATCACTTTTTATTTCTTTCATTCTAAATAAATTGTTGTAAATTCAATCACAGTTTTCGAATATTTGCATAACTTGAGCAGATTTTTACAGTCTTTAATTTTAAAAAAGCTGCTTAATTTTGAAAACCATCGAAATTTCAATCAAATTTGCATTTGTGGTAATCAACGCTTTGAATGGTTAAATGTTTTGTAGTCAATACTTTGCAATATCATATGCTTTAAATTGCAGTCTTTAGTAGATTTATTCTTTAGTAATCGTAAGATTTCAATTGCTTCCTCCATCATCATTTGTAATACATTTTACTTTTTATATGCAATTGAACCCATTTTTGACTGCATATTCAATATTTTTCAGAACCAAGAGAAATTCAAAATTAATTATTAATCTCATTGATGTAAAAGGGTGAAAAAATACAAATTCAGTTATTATGCCGAAGTGATGGCAATTTTGAATGCAACTATTCAAAACGACCATCACGCGACAAAATCTCTTCAGTGAGCGTAATAACAAAAACTCCATTCATTTTTGCTAGTGCTCTTTTGTCGTTCAAGCATCGATATGAAAATGAAAATAACGTAGAAAAGGCTCCCACCGATTGATATGCGTGAATATTCAATCAAATCAATCTACCCCCATCGACCAGAAACCTTACGTAATCAATGGACCCTTTCGTAGATGATATGCTTAATATAAACTCATTCCTGTTACTGCTATGAATACCTCTCATTGTTATTACTTAAAGTAGTATTATTTTCAAAATTATTATTGTGTTTAATGTTTTTGATGTTTATGTAGATATTACTGGGAAGTTGACCGTGTGGGTCTCAAGGGTCGCACCTCGCGGCTTGTTTCATATCATGAGCAATTGGAGATTTCTTCATTCTATTCGGCGACGAGCTATCACTTGATGCTAGATCTTAAACAACATTAAGGGCTGCATAATTTCCCGGTACAAAATCAAAGAATCAACACCATCGATAGACTTGTGTCAAAGATTTTCGCAAAAAACCTTCATAGTATTCGTATCAGAGCAACTATGCACTGTTTGATCTCGTTTTCTAATCATGGATCTAATCATTTGTGCTAATTGAATGATCGTGCACTCATGGTTGTTAGCCGATCACCTCTTCAATCTCTTTTGCAAATAATATCAGTATTGAGCATCTTGTTAACTTTTAGTACATGCACAAGAAATCCTTCTTTTTGACATGTGGTTTGCAGTGTTCAAAACGAATCGAAGATAGAGCTTGGTAAGTGAATCTTCGACCATGAATTTAGTTCGAAAAGAAAAGCAATATGGTCTGGTATGACCAAATTGCCGAAAAACGACCAAGGACACGTTAGTTCCGCATATTTTATTTAGTTTGAAACCTACAATGACAAAACTTCTTCTTAAACATTGTCTTTCCTTTAAAACTGCTGCTACATATGTACATATGTATGTGTAACCACTTGATGCAAACAATCTTTCTGTTTAGCGCCATTTCACCTGACCACCACTATCCTCATTCTTTCACGGACAATATCTGAGTAACTCATTTCGATTGCATACAATTTAGATAAGTTTGACTTTGCATCCGTCATCGTCTTGCATGCAGGGAGTAAACTTGTGTCCAAAGATTTTGATATCACATGGACACATACGCAGTAAATACGCGACTATTGGCGACACGGAATATCTTTGATAGCCCATGCAATGGTGGAGTCTTTGGAGCACGATCGTGAACAATCTATCTGGGGCCAAGTCGGCTTATTAAGATTTATTGCGTACGCTTTGTGATGTAGATGCATTTAAAATTCGATAAATGAATCACATAATTCAATCGAAGTGAAAACATTGGTTTCGGAATAGATTTAAGTGGTCCGTTTTATAACTATGGCAGATTAAGGACTTGAGTTGTTTCAATAGGAGCTGGCTGAGTTGATGACTTAATAGTCAATAAGTCACTATTTTAATGAATCGTATGAAATATGTAAATGATTAATAGAGAAAAACATAAATCACCTCTATAGTATTCATCAATGAAGCTATTTTAGTATAAGGTGCGTTCCATTCAGTGTTTTTTTGTGTGACATTCTAAAAATCGATTTTGTTTTTTTGACGGATTTTTTAAAATACTTTAAAAAAGGATGTTTTTTACACACTTTATAATGATTGGAGCATTCTTACTATATTTGTTTCAATATTATTGGAGCGCGTCTAGATGCGCGGCATGCTCCTTTACTTATCTATACACTTAGCTGTTCGCCATTTTTGCTGATTAATTGCTGTGTATACGGTGCATAACTCATCTAAAATTCCAATGGAATGCCGCTAACAACTGAACGTGATGTCGCTTCACTGTGAAGTGATTCTTTGCTGGGTACCGGAGCATAGTGACATACCGGGAAACTACGAAGCAGATGCCCTAGCGAGAGCTGGCATTGAGCTTCAAGAGTATACACTTACCCCCCCCCCCAAGTCGGCCAATCTATAGCCTCCATAAAGCTAGAATTTAAGCAGTAATACGTGGAGGCTGCGAATATGGCCTGGCTGCTCGAAGAAACCTGTAACACAACCAGGCAAACTTGACACGCACTGTGCTCCAAACGCAACAAGCGGATCCTTAACACAAGCCGCGAAACCTTGAGTTCCATCGTATTCGTACTGACGGGACACCGTCTGATCGGCAAACACGCAGAAAGATTGGATGTCGCTTTCACTAATTTCTTTTGAAGTTGCAAATCAGAGGATGAGAAAGAAACAATCCAACACTTTCTGTGCGAATGCCCAGCACTGTCCAGGAAGCGCATGCAAACCTTTGGCTCGCCCTTCCTGGGAAACCTCACGGAGGTAGCTGATTTAGATGGATGTTTCTCATCAACCCGCATGGTCTAGTGCCGCCCATATCTTCTTTGGTACCACAATGGGCCTATCGTGGCCTTAGTGAGCCACCTTTGGATAAAGTGGGCTCCCACTACAACCAACCAACCAACCATACGGTACACAGCGATCTTTTTTTACAAAATGGAATATCTATATAAATATATATTTTGTATTTCAAAAGTAAAATGTGAACCTGAAATGTTTCTTGACAGTTATTCCAATGTTAGTTTTGCTTTAATGATTTTAGAAACGGTGCGCAACTTTTCTCAAAAATTATTCAACCGAGCTTCTTGAAATTTTAACCATGTTAAATTGGAACCTATAAAGTATTTATATTTTTCATTTTTATATTTTTTACAAACGAAAAATTACTGAAAAAAGTGTTTTTGGATGAAAATGGATATGTTTGAAACGTCGCCATTTTTTTTTGCAAAAATAATTATTTTAAAGATTTGTTCGATCGCCAATGACGTAAAAAATCTAACTCGTTTTGAATTTTATTCTGTTTCAGATGATTCTCAATCTCTAAACTGTGCGTTCCGTTGATGTAGAGAAATTTAAGACATTTATGCAGATGTATGTATGAAGTATAAAAAATATAAACAATTTTTTTGTACAACTCAAATGTGTATTTATTAAACCCAAAAAGATTGAAACCTATGTCTACAATGAGGATCTTAGAAAAAATTCATAAAAATAGTTCTTCTTAATGGGTTCACACTAGAATGATCCCTAAAGTATGTACGCCTACGTTTGCTCACTTCCATTCAAGCACTTCGCAAATATTCTCTTTACTTTATTAATGTTACACTATGTAAATAGGGAGAAGAAAACCTTGTTATCATTTCTCATATTCTATGCATAGTACGTTTATGGTAGAGGTCAAAGCTTAGTCTTACGAAGTTTCGTGGCTCCATCGAACATACTTATCTTCTTCAAAAACTCACGCAACAATAAGTGCATGAAATTCGAATGAATTAAAATATAAACATTTAGTCTGCAAGTCTAATTATTTCAATAGAAACAACAACGTGTACACTACTTTCGCATAAATTTATTTATATTACAGTCATTTGTTTTTGATTTCTCAGTATTTTATCAATAGGAATAACAAGATACATATAACTAGGATGCTTCCACCTTACATGCGTGCTCATTTCAGAATGGACTCAATTACGTAAAACCAAGCAAACATTTACTCATTTACTAATTTCCTCTTCACAATCCAAGATTTCATTCCCTTAGCCAGTGCCACTGAATACTTTATGGGCCATACAGTTCCAACGGATCACCATATCTCACCTGTATTTATTTTCATCTTATGCACTTCTTCCTCCTCAACTCTAATTCATTTTCTTTTGGGCTTCCCCGCAGAGCAGGGAGTTTCGATTTCTATTATTTTTACACAACCCACAATCTATGATGTAATTCGATCTTTTTCGATTTCATTCCGCCGATTGGTCAGCAATTAATACCGATAGCAGATCAACTATATGTACAGGTTGCATGTGAGAATGGTTCCAAATTTTTTTAAGCAACCACTGCATGGATCCCGAATGAAGGGTACTACCATAGACGGCGTCGGCTAAGTTATGTTATTATTCGAAGAGCGATCATCACCGTACAATTTTCTAGAATTGATAGGTTTCCGTTTCGAATTACCGTGTTTTGATTGGAAATTTACAGGATCAGAACGTTTTTATTGATGTCATATCGAATAAATTCGATCTAGATTGTTGGTGTTTTAACCAATTTGAAATCGAGCTGCCATATTTTGCAAGAGGAAGATTATGTCAGCAATAACCATTCAACCGAGTGCGTTTAACATTTACGTCGATGTTTGATCGAATTTAGAGGAACGAATAATTTTAGTACGAAAAGAAGTGAATTGAAGATAAGCGCTTTACTTAAAGAGCTGACGGAATTGAGTACATGATCCCTCAAAATTGCACTTCAGAGTATAATCAAACTTTTAAATTATACAGCTATCAAAACTTTATATTTTATGTGATACTTACTCTCCTTTTCATATCAACTGGGCGAAATGCGCTGTTTTCGTTTAATTTGAAAAATATCCATTTTTATCGAAATTACTATGGGCACCATATAGTTTATAATTGAGGCGCAGTTTTGCATAAGGGTATAAGCGCCAAAATCGAAAAAATCGAGTTTGATATCGATTTCTATGTAAAATTTCACGAGGAATCGGATAGTAACGTTACGGTTTGTCGAAACGGGACGAATCCCGCCTTAAAAGCATGAAGTTTTTTCAAAACGGTACGAGTTCTATAGTTTTTTCAAAATGTTATATATTTTATATCCTTTTCCTATAAATAAAATTGATACGAATGTGTCAACAACATCACATAACAGTGAGATTTAAATTAAATTAAATCAAATAGCATCAATAGAAAACCCATCTCTTGGGCTAGGGTGGAAACGGTTTTGCAAAACGGTATAGAAATCGGATGTATACCGTTTTGCGAAACCTCCCCAATTTCATAGTTAACTTCCCATCTGATGGAACAGGTAATTGAATCATGTTGATATATTAATACAATCTCGCTACATTCTAGATAATTTAGCAACAATTCAATTTTTCAAAAATGAAAATGTCAAGAATATAATTGTTGTTTTTTTTGATTCCCGAAAATTCAGCTTTTTGGAATAGTACCCTTTTGTAAAACTGTGCCTCAATTATCATTTATTTAATATTTTAATCAAATCTGAGAATTCTCGTCTGCTTAAATAAAATTATACATCAATTAAATTGAAATTTTGATTCGGGCTACCATAATTGAAGATTCACAGTTCTGCTTTTGGCTTGGAACAGTCTTTTTATAAATGAATGATTTATTTCATTTTATTAACTTCCCAGTATATGGGAAGTTCTTGTAATCGCCTCGAAAATCGAAATTGAAATTTTCGACATTTCTTTACGTTTTGAGGTCTATAGAGTATATAAAAAATGTTTTTAGAAAGAAGTATGTATGTGTGTGTGTGTGTACGTACGTACGTCCGTACGTACGTATGTGCGTTCGTGGACACTTTTTTCTACGAGCATAACTCACGTAAAAAACCTCATATCGACTTCGTTAAGGTGTCAATCGAAGCGTCTTTGCAATCTTAAGAGCTGATTAGTTTTTGGAACATTTCAGTTTGCTGTTTTGCCCCTTTGTCATTTCTGTCATGCACTATATCTCGCGAACCAAAAATACGATTTGCATCGCTAAATTGTCAATCAACGCGTATTAACATTTGTGTAATTCTATCAATTTTTTATAAAAAATGGTGGATCCGTTTTTTTAATTTAAGAGAAAAAAGTGGAAAAAATTAGGGTTTTTTTCATAAACAATAATTTTTTAACATGATTTGCGAAATATAGTAATCAATGTTTATAAACCCCCAAGACCGGAAGCGTAAGTTCCCCGGATTTTGGACCTTTCACCCCGGACATTTCAATACCTTTTTTCATTCACTTACATCTTGATTAAAATATATTTTACTCCGTACTTGATAGAAGAAAGCTTTAATTTTAAGTCTCTTTTGTTGCATGAAATAGTGTGTTTAATCGTTGTTGTGACGACAAGTGAGTAATTTTGCTTTATTTTTTAACCTTCTTAGGTATTAAATAAAAGATAAACAAACCCAATATTAGTTACTCAGTTAATAAAATTAAATGAAAACTTGTTTAACTTTTTATTTTTCCATACAATTAACAATATTTACTTTAGTTTTAAAAGAACTTAAATCTTAAATCAAATTCAGAAAGTTATAATAGCTTATATTTATCGGATTTACCAATAGCATTGAGAACTTCTTTCTTAGTTAATAAAAATTTATAGAATTCGGTGCAATCCTTATAGACTCTGAAGTTGAATTTAATTTTGAATAGTGACGACACTGTATCAGGATTCAATGCATTCCTTTCTTTTGTCCACTGTTGCGTCATGAAAGAAAATATTCTTTCAACATGCGCATTGTGCGCAGGGATGCAAAAAAAATATTGAGCTATGAATATAAATGGGCATTTGGTGTTCTAAAGAATTGTAGCCATAGTTGATTAGCATTTAAAAGCTTATCTTCTGCGCTGAGATTTTGGCAAAAAGATTTTAAATTCATCCACTTATCTATCAATTTCGTGTCGTCAATTGCTCTATTCTTGTCTTTCAAAAATGCAATAGTATCTTCGATAACAAGCCATTGAGTCTTTTCATTTATATTCGGCAAAAACATCCAGTCAAATTTATCAAATTGTTGAAGAGGCTGATTCCAATCTTCAATATACGTTTTTATTTCATTCTAGAAACTCAGAGTACAGTTTTTGAACTCTTGTTTTATGTTCTCGTCGTGTTTGTTTAAAATGCTTCTAATACTTAAGGGCACGAAGCTTTCTTCGATTCTATCGTTTCTAAGACGGAATTGTCGCTTTTTTCTAATTTTTCTATTTTGCTATGCAAGATATGCATAATGGAGTGGACTAGAAGCAAATAAGCCTCTGACAGCGGATTTTGGAAAAAAATTTTGATCACGACAGGTGGTTTTTGTATATTTTCGAAGTAGTCTTTCAGTGGAGTAAAGAGCTTCAGAAGTCTTTCTATTGCAGGAAACAGACTAAGCCACCTAGTTTTGGAATGATATAGAAGCTGTTTGTATTCGACATCAGCTGTCTCACAGAACTCTTTGAGGGATTCGGTTCGAACTGTGTATATAGAAAAGTAATTGTAAATTTTCAAGACGATAGTCTCAGCGTCCACTGGCAGTAAGTCACATCCATGATGAATGGCGTTGTTAATAACGTGTGCAGAGCAACCAACACCAACCAGGTTAGGGTTCAGATTTATTTTTAGCTTATAGAAAACATTGTTGACTCCTTGTCGTTCTATTCCCCCAAAGTTTTTATTGCAGTTATCTCCTCCAAACGCTACACACTTAGACAAAAGATCATGTTTTCGAAGTTGGTTTATGATCAATTCAGAAATGGTCTCGGAAGTTTCATTTACTGTGGTCTCTACTTCGAGGAACTTCGTAGTGATTCCTTCATTTCTAACATCGAAATATTGAACTACCAAAGGAAACAGTTTCTCACTGCCATGGTTGCTAGCATCAGTAGCTGCGCTTATAAACGGAATGTTTTGTAAGTCATTATTTAGTTCGGCAATCGACAAAGGACTTAAAACTCCTGTAGCTATTGCTGTAGCTTTAGTACGATTACATGAATATTTTTCAGCTACTTCTGACCCCGAAAAGGTTTCGCGATTGAGAGCGCAAGTACAATCCAGAGAATTGAAAGACATGTGATGGCTGACTGTATGATAAACGAGTGCGCCTTCAGTTGCTCGAATTTGTAGTCCGGGTTGTACCCGGACTACAATTTAAACCCCGCCCGGACGCTCCCCGGACGTGTTCCAAACTAAGACAAATCCGGGGAAACCCGGACGGATGGCAGCCCAAACTATATCTCACGAACCAGATATAATATTTGCATCATTAAGGTGTCAATAGACGTGTATTAACATTGTTGCAATTTTTTTAACATTATATAAAAATTGTTTCAGCCACTTTTTGATTTAATAAAAGAAAATGCAAAAAATTAGGCTTTTAGGGTTTAAAAAAAATGCGAAAAATTATGGTTTTCATTAAAAAAAAATTTTAACCTGATTTGCACAGCACAGTAATAAATGTTTGTAAAATTTATACATTCTTATCAGTTTTTGAAGAGAAACCAGCAAAAACATATTCCATGATTATAAAAAAAATTTAAAAATTAAAAATCATTCAAAGTTATTATGTATAGCGGGTTCATACGAATGACATTACTTTATATCTTTTATTCTAAGGAAATTGTTGTAAATTCAATCCAAGTTTTATAATATTTGCATAATTTGAGCAGATTTGTAATAGTTTTTACAGTGTTAATAAAAAAACTGCTTAAATGATGGAAATCCAAAAAAACCTTCCGTAGATGATATGATTAATATTAACTCATTCCTGTTGCTGGTATGAATACCTCTCATTATTATTATTTAAAGTAGTATTATTTTCAAAATTATTATTGTGTATAATGTTTTTGATGATATTACTGGGAAGTTGACCGTATGGACTTCAAGGGTCACACCTCGCAGCTTGTTTATTTATAAGTCCGATTTTAAGGTTATTTAGGTTTTTTTTTGCAAAAACTTGCTATCTTGAATGTTTTAAAACAAGCTAACGTATTTTGTCGTTTATAAATATGAGCATTAAGTCTTAAATTTGCAACCTTAATCACACATAATATTTTAGAGGTTGATATTGTTTTTTCTCAATTGAACACATGCCATGTAGGACCACTTGCAGAGTGAAAATTTACCCACTTGTTTGGTATTTGAAGTCATGAAGATTTCAGCACAACATATGTAAAACTGCGACCAAGGTGAATTTGTTAAGTTTTGACTGTTTTTTGATTTTCAAAGTATCTTTTGCATTTTTTTACGATAAGATCTAATTTGCTCAAAGAAAATAATCAAAAGATACTTTTCAACATAAAATAACTCGTTACACACGAGACCATGGTCAAAAAAATCCCAAAAATTGTGGAAAGCCAGAAAAGTCATTATATAAGTAAAATTTTAATAAATTCATAGTAAAAATTAAATCGAGGCAAAAATAATTAAACACCCGTCGAAAGTTGCAAAATACCCTCTTCTTCAAAATGCCGAAATTTGTTGTTGGTTATTTTAACATCCGTGCCCTCTACAGCACAAATGTACAAAAAGTCGTTAAAATCGTTTTTTCCGGAATAATCATTAGTTAGGAGAAACATTTTGACCATTTTCCTCACCTGTTTGAACACCCTGTACATCAAACATAATGTGTGAGATTAAAAATGCTCTATTAAATCAATATTTTGTCAAATTAAGCATTTTGAAGATGCAACTTTTGACGGGGGTTAAACTATTTTTGCCCCGATGTAATTTTTACTATGAATTTATTTACCTATATAACGGCTTTACACGATTTTATGGAATTTTTTTGACCATGGGATATACAAATTGCTTATGCGCAACTGCAGCTCATTATTTGAATCAAAATATAAATTTACGTCGAATTCTAAGCGTTTACAGTTTATCTAATCAAAGCAATATAAGGATAGGTGTGTTTTTATAGTAAAATTATTGTGCTATACCCAATATTGGGTATCTATTGACCCCAATAATTCAGCGACAAATAACGCCTGTGGACTTATCACAATGCAGTGAAACGTAATGTGTGTACTGATTTGGTGCATGAAAATCTTATCAAATGAATAGCATTATCAAACGAAAAGATATATGAACAATTGACAACTTTAAAATACGCAAAACTGCGAACAAAATTTTGTTGGATTAACCAAACTAAGAAGTTGCTGCTCTTGGAGGGAGAGTCATGCGCTTGGTTGCATTTAAACGGGCAAACGGAATTCGGCTGGATAAGACTTAGTTAGTATTTGACGAATTAATTGTTTATTGATAGATAACTGTTGCTCATTTTTCAATAAAAAAGCTGTTTAAATATTTGATAATTTTATATCGTCAAAATCTACGAAAAAACTACTCACTGTAATTGCTACTATCATCCTGCGTTCCGTTGATCGTACCATCGGGCAACATTTGTATCCATCGGTTTTTGATGAACAACTGGATTTTTCTGGCCGGTCCTGATATATGCGAGAGATTCGCGGATCGTTCGTTACGATCTAAATTCGAGCTGTTACTACCACTTGCCGTCCTCGAACGACCCTGATTTTGTCGATTGTTGGACCTTTGATGTATACTACGATCAGTTCGTGACAAATGATGAGGCGTCACGATCGATTCGGTGGATGTCACTAGGTCTTCTGCAACATCTTGTATGGCATACATCACTGTAGTAGAATCAACACGGGGGCTATAATTATTATTTGATTCATCACTACCGTTATCATTATGAATTAGGCTTTCACTATCATTACTATAATTAATATTAATATTATCATTATTAGCATTAAGCATTAAATTATTCACATCACTACTAAGACTATGATTGTTGTGCGTTCGGATACTACGTAACAAATCAGCAGTCACACGCGCCACTGTCAATTTTTTGCGTTTTCGTTTATTATAGACACGCATCACTCTTTCAGGTGGTATCGATCGATTTGAGTTGGATATAGTGCCCCTCTCGGCCGGCAAGGGGGTAGTTGATGGCATGATGAATGCTTCCTCTGTCTGATCTGACTTAGAACCTCGTTTATTGTTGCTGTTCGTAGTATTGCCACTGTCACTACTGCTTCTCGTACTATTATTATTCATAGTAGAATTACCACGACCACTCATCCCGTCGCGATCGGTATTGGTCAGATTCAGGTTTGCAGATGATGTATTGCAGTTTATATAGGAAAACCTCATGTAAGGATTCGGATCAGCTATCAAACGATGTTGGTTGTTAGTGACAGGGGCTGGCAATGCAAAACCGATCGGCCACTCAATCATGACCGATAGGAGGGCGCCCAGCACGGCCAGGGCCCTCCACCTTAGTCGGCTCCTCGGCATGAACAACCCTCCACCTTCAAGAGATTTATCTATATCCTAAATAAGTAAGATTGTATCAAAACTTCAACTCCGTGCTGCTTTTCTCCACTTCTGTATTAACTCAAGAAAGCTTCTTATTTTGATCAACCACAGCTACCCCAAGATCACCACCGTGGTCCCCTTTGGCGGACGGTGGTAAAGATAAAATAATGAGATTATACCAGTAATGATTTTCTTCGTGAGCCTTTGATTCATTCGAGGATTGTTCGGGCAACTATGGCATTTCAGGTAACCATCTGATGCGTCTGATGATCACCTTTGTACCGTTTCGGACGGTGATTACGCGGCTGCAGCAAATAGTGATCGATTCCATAAGCCATAGTTCCCGACAAATGAATGCGTCCACCATAAATTGTATTTGGGGAACAGGTTCCAATGTACTCTTATGGTGGATCGTTATAAAATTCTCCAATTGTTTCAGCCACAGTACAGCTTTTAGCTGGTTTCACGAAGAATCTTTTGAGCAACAATGCATTATTTGCACTTATTATAACAGAACTTCTTTAGAACTTTATGTATTCCCATTGTAAAGCTTCTTGAAGATAATGTGCTACTCATTTCGATGAGCTATCGTTTGTGCTTTGTAGTGCGAGAGTCAATTTTTCACGTTCGAAGGATCTGAAATTATAAAAAAAAAACAAATATTATAGAATATTTTAGAGATATTCATCTAAATAATCGGTAAAAATTCCGAAAATCAGTGGAAGATGAAACTAATTTTCTGTAAATTTAAAATTTTAAAAGTGGGTCTTAACGTACGTCAAAATCATTGAAGTTAAGGCATTGATTCATCGCATGCGAAAAAATCTTTGGTGCTTGATAAAACACAAGTTGGCGTCACCATCTAAGAAGAACTATACTTGGAAAGTTCAAATTCAAAGTATTTTGAAAAATCAACGTATTTTTTTCAAATTGCCACTTATTATCGATTCGGATTGTTAAATAATTCTTTTCATGTTTAATATTGGATTTCATTCTGAAAATAGACTGTGTAGCTTTCGGCTTAGCTCCCAATGAACATTGTATTTCAAATCAAGTTAAATTTTGTAGAAGATATCTACATGTTTGTTAAACATTCATATCCGTTTAAAGTCCAAATTTCATCAGTCTCTGTGTATTGGGTTTAGCGCTCAAAATTGAATTCTACTTTCTAATCTTCAGATCCTTAGAAAAGTTTTAGAGGATCAAGCACAGGTTATTGGCACTTTCTTAGATATTATCTGTTTGGGTCCTCGAAATAATTTCATAATTATTATTTCTTAAGGTACTAGTACAGTCTAGAATTTTCAAAAAATCGATTTTTTTTATTATTGATTTCGATTCTTTAGGCATTCAAAAACATTCTCCCAAAATATTAAAGAGAAATTAGAACTATATTTAATTCTATAGTAAATATAATAACGCGCGAGCGCACAGCCAAAAGCTCGCACGGCGTTTATGTCGATCCCCTCTCCAAAATACCAGTTTTTTTTATATACAAATTGAAATTCAATGTTTCTTACGTGTTTTTCTCTCAGTATCTATTTGGTAGTCGATATATTTTTTTGTATTATGGGTCCAAGCAAATCGTTCGGAAAGGCGAGTAAAACCGCTAAACCGAGAGAAAAACTTTAAACGCATTTTGCTGGAAACGACGTTTTTTCAAATGGCAGACAGTTAATCTTCGGAACTATAAAACATAGAATAATAAATCTTGAAGCATTTTCTTTGCGCCTTCATGGGACATGACAATTTACCACATTTTGTAAAAAAAAAAAAAATTATGTTTTTTTTTGAAAGTCTGCCATTTATTTTTTTTCCACAAATTTTTACTTTCGGTGGTGAATTGTAACACAAAATAACACTTTTTATAACATACTTTTTGAATTTTTTGTTTCAGACTTACCAATTCTGAGATTAACTGTCTGCCATTTAGGAAGGATTTTTTGAGTACGAAACTTTGGCGCCCTCTACAAAATTTATGTAAGGAAGAAAAAAAAATACACTTAAAGATATTTACTTTATTATGTAAAAGATTGCCTTGATGTAATTAATAAAATGGCTTTAAAAAAAAATCTTGAAAATCATGCTTTTTTTGCATTCAAGACTGTACTAGTACCTTAACATAATTTTATTCATATTTTTCACTTTTGTCAATTTTAAACAGTCCAGGAAAATGAAACAAATTTTCTTCGGAATATTTGAGGTCACAAAAACAGTTTTTCCTGAATTTCTCGTTGATGGTTTCATTTACGGGAAAAATATATATAATCAAGTATTCAGCATAGAAAATTCCTTGCCAGGTTAAATACTCGTAGAATTCACCATTTTGTAGTTGTGTAGATCTACAAAGTTGCAAACTTTATATTTCATGTGATATATGCTCTCCTTTCCATATCAACTGGACGAAATGCGCTGTTTTCGTTTAATTTGAAAAATATCTATTTTTATCGAAATTACTATGGGTACCATATAGTTTATAATTATCATTTATTTAATATTTTTTGTCAAATCTTTGAATTCTTAAAAGTTGCAAAATACCCTCTTCTTCAAAATGCCGAAATTTGTTGTTGGTTATTTTAACATCCGCGCCTTCTGCAGCGCAAACAGTACGAAAAGTCGTTAAAAAGCGTTTTTCTGGAATAATCATTAGTTTTCCGACTCTATATCCACTGAAAACTCATTTCTGAGCACAGATTCAAATTCATTGCACAATTTTACATTAGGAGAGACATTTTGACCATTTTCCTCACCTATTTGAACACCCTGTACATCAAACATAATGTGTGAGTTAAAAAAAGCTCTATTGAATTAATATTTTTTTAAAATAAAGCATCTTGAAGAAGAGGGAATTTTTCAACTTTTTACGGGTGTTAAATTATTTTTGCCCCGATGTAATTTTTACTATGAATTTATTAAAATTTTACCTATATAACGGCTTTACACGATTTTATGGATTTTTTTGACCATGGGATCGTATTTAGCGAGTCATTTATCGTTGGCAAGCATATTTTGAGTATTTTCGTTGAGCAAATTAGACCTTTTCATAAAAAATGCAAAATATACTTAGAAAATCAAAAAATACAGTCAAAACTTTAAAATATCACCCTGGCCGCATTTTTAACTTCCCAGTATATGGGAAGTTCTTGTAATCGCCTCGAAAATCGAAATTGAAATTTTCAACATTTCTTTACGTTTTGAGGTCTATAGAGTATATATAAAGTGTTTTTAGAAAGAAGTATGTATGTGTGTGTGTGTGTGTGTGTATGTACGTACGTACGTGCGTTCGCAGGCAGTTTTTCTACGAGCATAACTCACGTAAACAAAGCCGTATCGACTTCGTTGAGGTGTCAATCGAAGCGTCTTTGCAATCTTAAGAGTTGAATAGTTTTTGGGACACTTCGGTCGGGGGGTTTGCTGTTTTCACCCCTTGAAGGTCAACCATGTTATGCGCTATATCTCACGAACCAAACACGCGATTTTCATCATCATGTGATTCTATCAAATTTTTAAAAACATCGTTGGATCCGTTTTTTAATTTTTTTAAAAAAAGTGCTAAAAATTAGGTTTTTTTTCAAAAACACGAAATTTTTAACCTGATTTTCAAACCTAAGTAATCAATGTTTATATTATTTATATAATCCAAATAGTTATTGTGAAAAAACCAGCAAATTTTTTTTTCATGTATACAAAAAAAATTAAATAAAAAATAAAAAATCATTAAACGTTCAAGGTCATTTATGTCATTCATTATATCTCGAGAACCAAATATAATCTTTCCATCGTTCAGGTGTCAATCGACGCGTATGAACATTTTTAGGATGTTTTTATATGTTAAAAAAATTGTTAAAGCGTTTTTTACGATTTATTAAATTTTTTTTAGAAAAGTAGTGTTTTTTTCATAAAAAATTCCATTTTTAACCTGATGGTCACATCGTAATAATAAATGTTTGTAAAATGTATAAAATTTTATCAATTTGTGTAGAGAAACCAACAAAAACTTTTCTCATGATTACAAAAAAAATTAAATTAAAAATAAAAAATCATTCAAAGTCATCATGTAAAAAAGGTTCATTCGAATCATAATACCTTAAATCTCTTATTCTAAAGACATTGTTGTAAAGTCAATCAAAGCTTATTAATATTTGCAAAATTTGAGCAGATTTCCAAAAGTCTTCACAGCACCATGTTTTATTTTTAATGAAAAAACTGCTTTGTAACCTGTCCCCCCTCTGATTGATCCGCGTGAATAATCAATCAAACCAATGCACCAAAATCCTTACGTAATCAATTGACGCTCGCATAGATGTTATGATTAATATTAAATCATTCCAATAATTTTTATGAGAGGTACATTTTTAATATTTGAAGTAGTATTATTTCCATAACTTTTATTGTGTTTAATATTTTTAATATCTATGTAGATATTACTGGGAAGTTGACCGTGTGGACCTCATGGGTCGCACCTCACGGCTTGTTAAATATATTTTCAGCTGAGACTTGGGAAATCTTCATGGCTTTACATACAGAACAAGTGTGTAAATTTTCAGCCAAATCGAAGAGGGTCAAGTTCCGAAGTTGTGCCACTTGACATGGAATTGCTCTATTCTACTCTTCATTTTTGTCATACAATTTTCAAAAAAATGGTCTCTAAAAAACCAACCCCCATACATCCTCAGCACGGTGCACATTTTGCAGGTAAAGCTCGAACCAAATTTATTTCGCACGTCCAACCCACCATCAAAAACATGTACCCAAGAAAATTCATACGATTTTCCCGCGCTCAATTGCTCAGGTGATTTAGCCCATCTAAACTGCGTTTCGTTTCATTTAAATCCGTTATCTTTAATGAGCGATAATGGTAGCGGAACCGCTAAAAATTGGGGATCACTGATCACTACTAGAACGCATTATTTTCAAAGTACCACGTCTACCGCTTATCTAAAGATTGCTTGTCGGCGAACACTAGCACTCGGTTGCTCAGTCGGCTGTATCTTTTGGTTGTATCTTTGCAAACGAAGATTGGTTCAATTCGATCTGCAGGCCAGCAGGAAAGCTTTTACTTTGCGACGAATTTCTAGCCACAAAATGTTGTTGAATGGCTTCGCATTGCTTTTTTTCTTTGATAGCATGAATTGTTAATGATATAACAGAAAGTTGGAGAGAAAAATGCCAAGGCACAGATGCTGGTTGGATGCCTAGATACATACTTAGATACAGCTGGCAGGGCTCAATCTTGCACTATTGATTGCTTCGTGGTCTATTGGTGCTTTGATGGGATGAAATTTCTTTCTGATTTTCTTCGAAGCTCCATAAAATCGTTAAACGACATTTTATGGCTGGCATAATGTTACAATCCAACGGAGATAACGATCAATGTTTTACAGGAGGTTTACCAGTCATCACTATTTTAAGTTGATTACTTTGGTGCTGACACTAAATTGGACATTATGCGCATATCATTTTACCTTAGCTCACAGAATAAATAGTTTAACGTTAATTACTTTCCGGGAAACATTATGTTAAGGGTTTATGAATCATCTTATCAATTATTTATTTACTTCATAGTTATTTTTAAAGTGTTAATTATCCAGCGACAAAAACTCACAAAAACAAGCCGCGAGGTGCGACCCTTGAGACCCACACGGTCAACTTCCCAGTAATATGTACATAAACATCAAAAACATTAAACACAAAAATAATTTTGGAATTAATACTTCTTTAAATAATAATAACGAGAGGTATTCATAGCAGTAACAGGAATGAGTTTATATTAATCATATCATCTACGAAAGGGTCCATTGATTACGTAAGGTTTCTGGTCGATGGGAACAGATTGATTTGATTGAATATTCACATGGATCAATCGATGGAGGCCTTTTCTACTTATTTGTTATTTTCATATCGATGCTTGAAGGACAAAAGAGCGCTAGCAAAAATGAATGGAGTTTTTGTTATTACGCCCACTGAAGAGATTTTGTCGCGTGACGGTCATTTTGAATAGTTGCGTTCAAAATTGCCATCACTTCGGCATAATCACTGAGATTAGTAATTAATTGTGAATTTCTGTTGGTCTTGAATAATATTGAATATGCAGTCAAAAATAGGTTCAATGGCATGTAAAAAGTAAAATGTACTACACATGATGATAGAGGAAGTAATTGAAATCTTACGATTACAAAAGATTCTACTAAAAACTACAATTTTTTATTTGATAAAAGCTTTTTAAAGCATATGATCTTGCAAAGTATTGACGACAAAACATTTTACCATTTAAAGCATTGATTAACACAAATGCAAATTTGATTGAAATTTTGTTGGTTTTCAAAATTTAAGCATATTTTTAGTAAACTAAAACACTGTTAAAACTATAAAAACTCTGCTCAAATTATGCCTATATTATAAAACTTGGATTGAATTTACAACACTTTCCTTAGAATAAAAGATATGAAGTAATATTCGGATGAACCCTCTATACATGATAACTTTGAATGATTTTTTAATTTTAATTTAGTTTTTTCATAATGATGGAAAATGGTTTTTCTTGTTTCTCTTCAAAAACTGATAGGAATGTATAAACTTTATAAACATTTATTACTGTGCTGTGCAAATCAGGTTAAAAAATTATTTTTTATGAAAAAACTCTAAATTTTCGCAATTTCTCTTAATGCATTACAAAGGAATTTTCCTATAATGTTAAAAACATCACAAAAATGTTACTACACGTCTATTGACATCTCAATGGTGCATATATTATATCTGGTTCGTGAGATATAGTGAATAACAGAAATGACCTTGAAGGTCATGATGACTGTTAATGATTTTTAACTTCCCAGTATATGGGAAGTTCTTGTAATCGCCTCGAAAATCGAAATTGAAATTTTCAACATATCTTGACGTTTTGAGGTCTATAGAGTATATTTAAAGTGTTTTTAGAAAGAAGTATGTATGTGTGTGTGTGTGTGTACGTACGTACGTACATGCGTTCGTGGACAGTTTTTTCTACGAGCATAACTCACGTAAACAAAGTCGTATCGACTTCGTTAAGGTGTCAATCGAAGCGTCTTTGCAATTTTAAGAGCTGATTAGTTTTTGGGACACTTCGGTCGGGGGAGTTTGTTGTTTCGCCCCTTTGAAGGTCATTTCTGTCAAGCGTGATATCTTGCGAACCCAACATACGATTTGCGTCATTTAGGTGTCAATCAACGTGTATTAACATTTGGGGGAATCTATCAAATTTTGGAAAAAATTCTTCGAGCTGTTTTGTTTTGTTTAAGGAAAATAAGTGCAAAAAATTAGTTTTTTTTCATAAACAATAAATTTTTAACTTGATTTGCGAAACTCAGTAATCAATGTTTATAAAATTTATATACTCCAAACATTGTTTGTAAAAACATAATCAAAACTTTTTGTCATGACTACAAAAACTATTAAATAAAAAATAAAAAATCATTAACAGTCATTATGATCTTCAAGGTCATTTTTGTCATTCACTATATCTCACGAACCAGATATAATATTTCCATAATTAAGGTGTCAACAGACGTGTATTAACATTTTTGTGATGTGTATAACATTATAAAAAAAAATGTTTCAGCCGTTTTTTAATTTAATAAAAGAAAATTTGAAAAATTAGAATTTTTTTCATAAAAAATAATTTTTTTACCTGATTTGCACAGCACAGTAATACCAGTTTATAAAATTTATACATTCTTATCAGTTTTTGAAGAGAAACCAGCAAAACTTTTTTTCATGATTAAAAAAAACAAATGAAAATTAAGAAATCATTCAAAGTTACCATTTAAAGAGGGTTCATACGAATGATATAACTCAATATCTTTTATTCTAAAAAGGTCCTTGTTTATAATATTCGCATAATTTAAGCAGATTTTCAATAGTTTTAAGAGTTTTTTAATTTTAATAAAAAAACTGCTTGAATTTTTCAATCAAATTTGCATTTGTGGTAATCAACGCTTGGAATGGTGAAATAATTTGTAGTCAATACAAATCAAGATCATATGCTTCAAAAGGCTTTCATCAAATAAAAAATTGTAGTTTTTAGTAAATTTAATCTTTAGTAATCGTAAGATTTCAATTACTTCTTTCATCATCATGTGCAGTACATTTTACTTTTTACATGCAATTGAACCTATTTTTGACTGAATATTCAATATTTTTGAAGACCAACAGAAGTTCAAAATTAATTATTAATCTCATTGATGTAAAATTTTGAAAAAATATAAATTCAGTGATTATGCTGGAATGATGACAATTTTAAACGCAACTATTCAAAATGACCATCACGCGACAAAATCGCTTCAGTGGGCGTAATAAAAAAAACCGCATTCATTTTTGCTAGCGCTCTTTTGTCCTTCAAGCATTAATGTTACCCCACCGAAAAAGAAAAAGATCCCCACCGATTGATTGATCAAATCAATCTACCCCCATCCAAGCCTTACGTAACCAATGGATGCTCCCTATGGATACCACTCATTATTATTATTTAAAGTAGTACTATTTTCAAAATTATTATTGTGTTTAATTTTTTTAATGTTTATGTAGATATTACTGGGAAGTTGACCGTGTGGACCACACGGGTCGCACCTCGCGGCTTGTTTAATTTTTTATTTAATTTTTTCATAATCATGAGAAAAAGTTTTGATGGTGTTTTTACAAACATTGTTTGAAATATATAAATTTTATAAACATTGATTACTATATTTTGCAAATCAGGTTAACAATTTATTGTTTACGAAAAAAAAACCTATTTTTTGGAATTTATTTTCATAAATTAAAAAACGGTTGAAACGCATTTTTTAAAAGTTTGATATACTCACGAAAATATTAATACGCGTCGATTGACACCTTAACGATGCAAATCGTATGTTTGGTTGGCGAGATATAACGCATGACAGAAATGACCTTCAAATAGGCAAAACAACTACCCCCCCCCCCAACCGAAGTTTCCGAAAAACTAATCAGCTCTTGAGATTACGAAGACGCTTCGATTGAGACCTTGTCAAAGTTGATACGACTTTGTTTACGTGAGCTATGCTCGTAGAAAATACTGTCCACAAACGTGGGGTGTAAAATGGGTCGCCTCCTCGCGGTGCATCCTGGGTGACGATAAATGATCCAAACCGAAAGAAGGAGTGTAAACAGTAGAGCTCGTCTTTTGCTGACCGACTTAAGAGGGGATAGTCACCCTCACGGACTTCAGACTACCAGGACTCATGGTGTGTCAAAACAGTAGGTTTTTATACTTTGCTGATTGGCATCAAGGGGAAGTGGTTGACCCCTAGTAACCCATTGGACCAAACGGCGATCAATCCGGAGCAGCTGGGGGCTCAATTGAAGAGGTTGTGTTGAGCTTCCTTGAAACCTTACCAGGGGTATACTGGTACTAAGGGATCCGGGGCCCCTGGGACCTTGTCCCTGCCGGTGTCGGTGAGGAGCCTGTGGAGGCTGAAACTTAGGGGCTGTGGTTGTACACCCATTAGCGTGTACTTTCATTATAATACAGTTTGGATCTTAACACATTGGTATAGGATCCTTCTGTATGTGGTGCATTGGCGTGCTGTTGCGTTTACGACAGGGGTGCCGTTGCCCAAAAAGCGGCAAGGATGATTGATAGGTCCGAATCCAAACCAAGGGTTGCGCAGAAGACTCAGTGGCTTCGAATCTAAATCTGGTACCTGTATTCCGAAAAGCAGTACCCATACTTGATATGGACTATTGACTAGTACGTTTATGGGGGCGTTGGTACTTGTTGCAATTAGATACCCAGACGTAAAGACGTCCGTGTCTTAAAAGTTAAATCTGGGGAAGGCACTTAAATCTTTGACTCATCTGACTCATCTGACTCATCTGTCCACAAACGTACGTACGTACACACCCACACACATACATACCTCTCCCTTTCTAAAAAAAAACACTTTATATATACTCTATAGACCTAATTAGCGCTAGTTTCAGTTTGACGTCACCCCTGAATCAGTTTAGCGATCGAAGAATCGTATGGAAACAACAGAAACAGTTCTGAAATTTATCATATTACTCGCTCTTTAACTACAAGTTATATTTATTTATATATTTATGTATACAATTTATATTTATTAAATCTTTTTCAAGAGAGTTCTTATCTTGTTATTTTATAATATCCTGAAATGAATGCTTCTACAACTAGAGGGACCAAAAAAATATTTTGCCAGTTCACCTAAACTAAACTACACTTTTGTGTAAAAGTTTGAGTAGGCTAAAATCTTTATCTATATCCAGGAGTGCACTTCCCAAAGTTTCTTAATGGAAATTACACCCACTTGACACTAATTTTGCAGCACTATTATCGTGATCGCTGGGGCACATAGGTTATTCGCGAATCTACCATCTCGACGCGTATTCATATAAGACAGAGTTGGTGTTGCCCTCTGCTGTCCTATACCACTTCTGCACTGCTCGAGAGCAAACAGTGCACGATCGCCGGCATGATTAGTAATTTATGCTGCATCCGAATTTAAATTTGGTGCCCGCCAATCTTCCAGCATCTCCACGCACGACAATATGTACGAATCCGAAAGTGTCTGTTGTGTTGCAAACTTTTCCGGTCTGCCCCAACAAGATTGCCCCGCAAATACTCGAACATACCGGCCAGCCAAGTCGATGGTTTTATGGAGCCTCCCTTAAACGTATGAGTCAAGAGACAAGCCAGCAAATGGGGGTATTAAGCTATAAGTTGCACTTATTTTCAATTGCCGGTAGCCGGTTCATACATTATATGTACATCGTCTCCAAACTGATCCGAATGCATTTACACACACACTGGGTGACATAAATAGTTGGTTGTTGGTGGAATCAAGTGGGGATCGGAGCGTTTAATAAATTGAAGTGAAAGTTCAAGTTATAAAATATATACCTATACCTTTATTTCTTCTAAAATTGTTCGTAATGTTCGGACAAAGAATTTAAGTTAGTCTACAGATTACTGAAAAACATTATAATTTTGGCACAAATATATCATTAACATGTATTAGATATTAGGGATGTCAAAAACCGACAATTATAATCGAAAAACCGGAGGTTTGTATTCGGTTAAACGCGGTTATTCGGTTTTTTTCTTTTCTTCGATTAAACCGGTTAGCCGATGCGATCCGTCAATAACCCAAAAAATAACCGACAAGGAGCACATGTACCGCTGCCCAAAAAAGTCAAAGCGAAATTCAAGTTTGCCTGTAATCCTATCAAAACTTATCTGAAATTATTGCAACAAAATTTCCGCTAAGAAGTACCAAATTGTGGTCTGGTTCAAAACCAGACCTATCCTATTCCATATCCATCCTTAGTCTCTTATGCCAGAGTGCCAGCCAGCTATTTGTTTCTGTTAAAAGTTAAAATGGCCCCAGTCAATAATGTGTGAGGCATTTCAATAAGATTAGCAAGGTAGAAGCCTTGTGCAAACTACGTTTAAAGAAATTAAAAACAGGGGGAGGTACATCTTATTTGAAAAACGACCTCAAACACAAGCACCCGAAGTCGGAACAGACAAAGAAACAGAGGTTAGTCACAGCATGGTAACAGGTTTTGAGTTACATTGGATAATGTTCCCTTCTAAGCAAACATCGCCAAATAATATTATGTCAATTTTAAAACTATTTTATTTTTTGTTCTTCGCCAAATGTTGACGATATTGAGCCCATAGGAAACCATCCTGAAGACTTCTTAACCTTATACAAAAGTCCAACTTCTCCCTCTTTGGGTACATCAAAATCTCCCTCAGTGTTCGATCGAGATCTCCTACCAAAAAATCCGGTTAACCGGAAAAACCGGAGTTTAAAAACATCCCTGTTAGGTATCAAGCTGAAAATAGTATTTGGACTAAACATTCAATAAATATACCGCAATCTGAAGATCATTATCACCACCTGCCTAAATTGAGCCTTAACCCCCTGCATGCTTTAGGTTTGCTGACAATTTAAGTGATGCCAGCAAGGGTTGCTTGACTCTCGCTGGTATGGAGGAATTTGGCTCACCACTACCATGCTTCGTTAGTTGGAAGATTTTTTGAGGGAAACCTAACAAACTGCACTGAAGGATTTCGACTAGAGTCTTGGTGTTGCATGCTCATAGCTCAAATGACCGAATCGGCAATATCTACAGCAATAATTGTTTGACCGATAAACGCATCTTTACAGGCTAAGATCTCTTACTATTTTAGTTTCAAGGGACTTCATTGCATTCGCTGTATATCGCTGTATTTGTATTCGCTGCCCAATTTGGTTAGTTTATATACCTTGGATGTTGTATTGCATCGCATGACGAGGATCACAGAAAGTGATGCATTGTTTAGTGAATCCAAAAAAAATGTGAATATAATTTCTCGAAAAATGGAATTTACCGGATTCTGAGAGCTACTACGCATATCTAGATTGTTGCAAAGAGTGAATTTTTTATGTTTTGAATTAACTTAAAAAAATTTATTATTTAAGTTTTATCACGGGTTAGAACCTCCTGGTCTAGTGGACAACTTTCGTCTCCTAGTGCGCTTTTTGGTTAACGACTTGCTAACACTGTTGTTGCACATTAATGGCAGCACCTGAAGAGGATGCCATTCGTTACGCCGAAACCACACTTCCCATTTAATAATGGTACCGGCCAAAAGCCTGGAAACAAGAACCTCCACTAATGTGCAACAACAGTGTTAGCAAGTCGTTAACCAAAAAGCGCACTAGGAGACGAAAGTTGCCGACTAGACCAGGAGGTTCTAACCCATGATAAAACTTAAATAATGAAAAAGCTACGTAGGCATACATACGAAACAAATTGACGGTCGTTATAATTCGCAGATGTAAATTATAAAATAGTTGAAATAAAGCGAGCTTGATCCATCAACAAGCCAGCGGTGGTCGTGCTGTCTCGTAACGGATGGCTAATGGCAGCACCTGAAGAGGATGCCATTCGTTACGCCGAAACCACACTTCCCCCTTAAAAATTTACCATGTTTACATTATCATAAAAGCAAGTGTTATTTTTATGCTCTTTTATATACATTGCTAAAACGAAGTATACACTGTTTTAGCCGACAGTTAATTGAAAAGAAAGCTGATGGCACGCTTATCCAAACAAACACGGTTTCTTAATTTATTCGATTGTCTAAAGCAGCTCCTAGACGATCAATATGCATTGATCAATACATATTAAAAGGCTATATTCATCGTTTAGAAGAGCTTCAAACATATTGATGGCATATCTAAGCATATTGATGGAAATTTATATTGATGCTCGTATTGACGTTCAGAAAGAATATTGATCAATATTTCTTCAGTATAGGATTTGATATCAAAGTGGAACCACCTGCATGATGGCCGAGGCATACACTTCATCCATCCGAAGGAAATTTTTATAATCCTCTGGTTCTGTGACTCGAAGATGGTTCAGCAAACGTTCGTGTGTAAAATGATCTCTCAGCTTATACCATTCTTTTGACCAGCCCCTTTCACTTTCCTTCTTTCGTTTCTTCATTTCAACCACTGCCAAAGTCAAGGTATGGAAAGTTAAATCTCGATGGGACACCATTGCTTGTTAGTGAAAAAATAGGTAATTGTAATAAAAATTTCCACAACAGATCGCAAATTTTCTATTAAATATCGAAATCATCGTATTGATGAAGCTGTATATTGAACCTATATTGAAGCGTATTGATGAGACCTTCAATATTGATCAATAATATTGATCGTCTAGGAGCTGCTTAATAACATCAATTTTAAACTCAGACTTGTACAGTGTTTTCGTTTCAATCATTGATTTGGTCTGATGATAATCTAACAATTTTTGTTAAATCTAATTTTGAGAGATTTTCCGATAGTATTAAATATAGTTTAAAGAACGAACTACTGAGCTTCTCTCAGTTTCAACTCATACTTTAAACAGATTTGCCTTATAAGTTCCTCTTTAAAGTGCCAATCATGTGAAATCATAAATTATGGCCAATTAATTTTTCGAATCTATCTTTTATTACTACTTTCTGCTCATTTTGATCATTCTGTAAACTAGTTTTCTTACAATCGACAAAACAACCAAAAACCGGTAAAAGTTTGCGTCATAGAAAACTAAAGTTCCCTTTCATGGCGAAAGAATGTAGCATAAGCCAGATGGCAACAGCCTAACGATACAAACGTGCCGAATTTTAAATTTTGAAGAGTTTTGAAAGATAATAAAAAAAAACGAAATTTGGCAATGATGTCAACCGCTTATGTTGATTTTTTTTGTTGCTATTTGATATTAAAGAAGCAAAATAGTATGTTTATAGTTATTACAAGAGATATTTTCTTTCAAAACTTACATTCCGGCTTGCTGGAAATAATTTGGCGTGAAAACACTAGAGTTGAATTGGGTTGGATTTATTCTTTTCAAATTAGTTTTTCAGCATTCGCAAAAATTTCTTCAAAATACTGTCATACTATAACATTTGATTCAAGACTTATGATAAAATATTTACTTGTACTTTCCATTCGAGTCTCTTAAACTACATCTTTCACCATCAAAAAATATCAATTTCGTTATATGATTGCTTTAATTCAGGTTTCTGCTCTAAATTTCACCTTGAATTCATAGGTTTTGACCAAAATTTTGTTATAATTTTTTTACTTTTCCCTTCTAATTTTTTGAAATACATTTGTGTTGATAAAAAAGCATTTTGATTTTTTCTCAATGTGTCTCGCATAGAAAAGTATTCTTCTATGTCCCATTATTTGCGGTGATCTTTTTAATATTTTACGACCGAAAAATCTGTTGAAATAACCGCGGTGTATTTAATAGTGGTGAGAGGCGATGCACTATGTCACATAGGGAACCTTATAAAAACCTACAAAGCTTTGCTAGTCCAACAATATAAAGTAATATTATCCCTACCCGAGCTCCGTTGAAAGTGGATGATGTTTCTATAACTGTGACACATAATTGAAATTATCATGTAAAATTTATCATTGTTTTTTGAGTATGTTCTCCTCTCGATACAGCAATTATACGGAGGTCTTTGGTATTTTTCTTTAGCCCACAAGCACAGCGAAGATTACGTTGAAATAAAAAATATTAGTCCAGGGAAATGGTCCGTATTTTGACGTCAACCGTGCATTTTGGGATGGCACACAGATTTTTCTTGCAATGTATGATTAGCTTGGGTTCAAGTTTCTGGGGTCGCAGCTCCAATACTCTGGGCTCCATCTTAAAAACAAAGAAAAGTGGCACATCTCCATCTCTCAGAAACTATGGCTCCCACAAGAAAGTTGTGTGCGGCAGAATTGCGTAGAATTGAATTTTTACATGGAGTCAATAATAAACAAGCCGCGAGGTGCGACCCTTGAGGTCCACACGGTCAACTTCCCAGTAATATCTACATAAACACCAACAACATTAAAACAATGAGAGGTATTCATAGCAGTAACAGGAATGAGTTAATATGAATCATCTCATCTACGGGAGGGTCCATTGATTACGTAAGGTTTTTGATCGATGAGGGCAGATTGAATATTCACGCGGATCAATCGGTGGGGGCCTTTTTGGTCTTGAAAAATGTTGTTTGTTGGTTTTCAAAATTTAAGCAATTTTTTTAATTAAAAAACTATAAAAACTATTAAAAATCTGCTCAAATTATTCAAATATTTTAAAACTTTGATTGAATTTACAACAATTTTTTTAGAATAATAGACATAAAGTAATAGCATTTGTATGAACCCTCGTTACAGGCAACTTTGAATGATTTTTTTATTTTTAATTTAGTTTTTTCATAATCATGGAAAAAAGAAATGCTGCTTTCTCTTCAAAAACTGATAAGAATGTATAAATTTTATAAACTGGTATCACTGTGCTGTGCAAATCAGGTTAAAAAATATTTTTTATGAAAAAAACTATAATTTTTGCATTTTCTTCTATTAAATTAAAACAAGCACTGAAACGGATTTTTACAATGTTAAAATAATCAAACAGATGTTAAAACACGTCGATTGATTCCTTAATGATGCAAATATTATATCTGGTTCGTGAGATATGGTGAATGGAAGGAATGACCTTGAAGATCATGATGCCTGTTAATGATTTCTTATTTTTTATTTAATTTTTTACGTAATCACGAGAAAAAGTTTTGATGTTGTTTTTAGAATCACTGCTTGAAGTATATAAATTTTATAAAAATCGAATACTGTCTTCCGTAAATCAGGTTAAAAATTTTTTTTTTTAAAAATCTAATTTTTTGCACTTTTTTTTCTTAAATTAAAAAACGGCTCCAAACGATTTTTTTCAAAATGCTACAGATTTACAAAAATATTAATACGCGTCCATTGACACCTAAAAGATGCAAATTCTATGTTTGGTTCGCAAGATGTAACGCATGACAGAAATGACCTTGAAGATCATGATGGCTGTTAAAGATTTTTTATTTTTTATTTAATTTTTTACGTAGTCATAAGGAAAAATTTTGATGGCCTTTTTATAGAAACTGTTTGCAGTATATAAATTATATAAACATTGATTACTTGGATTTGATAATAACGTTAAAAAAAATTTTGTTTTTGAAAAAAAAACCCAATTTTTTGCACTTTTTTTTAAAATTAAAAAACGGCTTCAAGAAATTTTTTAAAAACTTGATAGAATTACATAAATGTTAATACGCGTCGATTGACACTTTGTTAAAGAAAATTGTAGGTTTGGTTCGCGACCTTCAAACGGGCAAAACAGCAAACCCCCCCGACCGAAGTTTCCCAAAAACTAATCAGCTCTTAAGATTGCAAAGACGCTTCGATTGACACCTTAACAAAGTCGATAGGACTTTGTTTACGTGAGCTATGCTCGTAGAAAAAAGTGTCTACGAACGTACATACGTACGTACGTGCGTACGTACGTACATACACACACACACTCATACATCTCCCTTTCTAAAAACACTTTGTATATACTCTATAGACCTCAAAACGTAAAGATATGTTGAAAATTTCAATTTCGATTTTCGAGGCGATTACAAGAACTTCCCATAACTGGGAAGTTAAAAAAAAGTTACAAGCCAAAAACGACACCCAAATCGCCACAACATCTTTATTTTTACGTTTAACGCGAAACACGTTTGGAATCTTTTTTATGACAATTTTGTCACAAGCCGTTTGCGGTTTTGATTATTTCATTCACCGTACATTGGCGGCAGTTATTGCATCCCAAAGGGAAGAAAGTCGCGTAAAAAATGCGTTTTTAGGACAAATAATCGGCTTCCGATGGCAAACCCTCTATTGCGAAACTCTCCGGAGCATTTTGGTAGGCAAGCAGATTTTAATTATTGACACCACGTGAAAGTTATGTATGAACGACTTCCTAGAAACTGAATTCTACGCAAGTTTGCCATTTGAAATTTTTTGTGGGAGCCATCGTTTCGAAGATATGGGGGTGCCACACTTTTGTTTCGTTTTCAAGATGGAGCCCAGAGGATTGGAGCTGCGACCCCAGAAACTTGAACTTAAGCTAACTATAGAATTGACCACCCATTGCAATGAAAATCTGCCTGCCAGCCCAAAATGCACGGTCAAACTCCCATTTGACTGAGCCTTAGTATACATACTTGAATATTATTATTAGAAATAGAGTGCTTTACCATAATCAACAGCTATGATTTTAATGAAATATCAATTAATAACTAATCCTTATGACTTTTAATCGAGCTTTCCATGCAATAACGTCATAAAATTTGACGATAAATACTGTTAAGCTTATCGTTAGCACTTGCCAACGAGCTCGATTGATTAGCCACTGATGGAACGTTACAATACCATACAAATAAATCTCGTATGCTAACTTATGCGACCTATTGTCACAACATGTGTGTGTGTGTGTGTGTACAAATCGACATACACGCCGTACAAATATATCACAACAAAACACCGGCGTTCTATGTGGAGCGCACCGAAGGCGAATAAAATAGTTTAAATTTAAAATTTATGCCAATGACCCTTTGTGTAATGTATTCTGCGATTGTTATTAAGCACTTACGCATGTATCGACATACGTGCAGATTATGGTGGTATGATGTATCCTCGCCAGCCGATTTGCCGTAATTTCAATGAATTGCAGATATTAGGCTGGGATGCAACATCGCCACACTTTGCACGGACGCATTTTGCACGCATTGGCGAATGTGTCTGCGAGGACCCGTAGCGGGCCTTCGTGCCGGCATCAAAACGAGGCTACGGGGCGCAATACAATTTTGTCACTCGCCTCGCCAATATGTTTTATGACACAAACCGCGGAAAATTTCGCGATAATCAACTCGCTGTGTGTGTTGTCTCACCTGCATCGAGGATGTTACGCGATCGCATTGTTCACCAGTGTTCGTTGGCAGCACAGTCGCAGCTACTCGGAAAGATACCAAAGTCAGATACGTACTTAGATACTCTGGCGATGACCATAGGTACCAGACGGCAGACCATGCGCTAGACTTGCGCTAGATTCGGGCTAGAATTTCATTTCGGGAAGCTCCGCGGTGAAACGTACGCAATGCCGATTGTGTTTGCACATTTGTCGGTGCCGTTGACTATGCGGTTACGCAACGTTTGGCGAAATGAATGGATCGGATTTGCGCATTTGGGTTGAGGAAGCTGGCAGTAATGCGAATCGGAGGTGCTAGGCAGGAGTGCCACAGTGGCTGCTGTGGGGAGGCTGCGTGCCGGCGGGCTGGTTGATAAGGAAGACGAGCGCGGCTGTAGGTGGTTCTGCGAAAATAGTAAAAAGGCCACACATCAATTGGGTCATGCTAGCAGTGCATCGTTGCATAAGGGCTCGATTTCCCACCGGAATGCAGACGTCTGTAGAGGTTGGAAATCGGCCACTTAGTAGCAGTTTCTAGGAACATAGAATCACGATCTGCAATCATAGTACTTCCACTATAATTTGAAATGGTAATTTGGCTTTGCAAGAGGCATTACTGAAGATTTCTGTAATTACTGATCCAAATTTCCGGACCCGTCACCACTTTCTAATTATTATCACATTTAAAGAATAGACGTTTTGGTAAAGGTTAAGATTATAGTCCTCACTACTACGGGGGTATAGATATCGAAAGAGGGGTGTTCCCCCACTACTAGGGCATAAAAAGTTTGGTTCGGTCACGGCCCCATCAGAAGTCAGGGTTACCAGGTTTTTCTCACTCTTCGCCCCCAAAAACTTCAATAAAAACCCCCAAATCTGACGAAATTCTTTTAAAAAACTCCAAATAATTTGAGAGCAATCTTTTTTACAAAGTTCATACAAAACAAGCCGCGAGGTGCGACCCTTGAGGTCCACACGGCCAACTTCCCAGTAATATCTAGATAAAGCTCAACAACATTACAACAATGAGAGGTAATAGTAACAGGAATGAGTTAATATGAATCATATCGTCTACGGGAGGGTCCATTGATTATGTAAGGTTTTTGGCCGATGAGGACAGATTGAATATTCACGCGGATCAATCGGTGGGGGCCTTTTTGGTCTTGAAAAATTTTGTTGGTTTTCAAAATTTAAGCAATTTTTTAAATTAAAAGACTATAAAAACTATTAAAAATCTGCTCAAATTATGCAAATATCTTAAAACTTTGATTGAATTTACAACAATTTTTTTTAGAATAAAAGATATAAAGTAATAGCACTCGTATGAACCCTCTTTACATGGTAACTTTGAATGATTTTTTTATATTTTATTTAGTTTTTTCATAATCATGGAATAAAATTTTGCCGGTTTCTCTCCAAAAACTGATAAGAATGTATACATTTTATAAACTGGATCACTGTGCTGTGCAAATCAAGTTAAAAAATATTTTCTATGAAAAAACCATAATTTTTCGCATTTTCTTCTATTAACTTAAAAAAACCGCTTAAACGAATTTTTATAATGTTAAAAACTTCACAAAGATGTTAATACACGTCAACTGACACCTTAATGATGCAAATATTATATCTGGTTCGTGAGATATAGTGAATGATAAAAATGACCTTGAAAATCATGATGACTTTTAATGATTTTTTATTTTTAATTTATTTTTTTACGTAATCATGAGAAAAAGTTTTGATAATGTTTTTGCGAACATTGTTTGGAGTATATAAATTTTATAAACATTGATTACTAAAAGTTGACAATAAGGTTAAAAATTTATTGTTTTTAAAAAAACACCTAATTTTTTGCACTTTTTTTAAACAATTTGAAATCCGCTCCAAGAATTTTTTTGAAAATTTGATAGAATCACACAAACGTAAATACGCATCGATTGGCACCTTGTTTAAAAAAATCGTATGTTTGGTTCGCGAGATATAGCGCATGACAGAAATTACCTTCAAACGGGCAAAACAGCAAACCCCCCCCCCCGGCCAAAGTTTTCCAAAAACTAATCAGCTCTTAAGATTGCAAAGACGCTTCGATTGACTCCTCAACCAAGTCGATCGGACTTTGTTTACGTGAGTTATGCTCGTAGAAAAAACTGTCCACGAACGTACAGACGTACGTACGTAGGTACACACACACACACATACGTCTCCCTTTCTAAAAACACTTTATATATACTCTATAGACCTCAAAACGTAAAGAAATGTTGAAAATTTCTTCTTCCCATATACTGGGAAGTGAAAAACATTGATAATTAGCCAAATAACTATATGTAACAAGTAAATTTTCATCTGTATTTCATAGTGAGCTAAAGTCAAAATAGAACAAATATACTTTCGAGACTTAAAATTAACACAAGTAGCAGCATAATGAAATTAAAGGAAAACTTTTAATATATTTTTGGAGTTTCATGTGTAATTTATTGAAATATGTAAAATTAAATGATATTCTTAAATTGTAGATGGGTTGAAACAAATAAATCAATAAAAAATTATTTTAAATTTAAAGATAAAATGGAACACGCACTAACATGATTTGCGTTGCCTTAACGAACTAGAGCTGACTTCCCTTTTGTAATTTGAAGGGTGTGGGAAATCATCAGAAAATGTTTCTTCATCATTTGTTGAGCATTATCTATGTTTAAAACATTACGGCAGCAATATGACACCAAGAGGAACTCAAACTTCAATTGAATTAAAAAAAAGCCATAATTTGGCAATCTGAAAGATTGTGCATAAAATCGCTGAAATAGTTGGTCGAGCTCCCAAAACAGTATTGAACAAAATAAAACGTTATAACAGCATAACTGACACTGAAAGTAATAAAAAATATAAATAAATTAAATTTGGTGAAAGCTCCTTGCTAGTGTGGAGCTTTATCTCAGCCATGGTATCAATGAGAATTTGCTGGATATGCCAATACTTGAAGTCTTCGAATGGCACAATAAAAATTATTTTTAGTGTGCCATAAGTGAATCAGATATCATAAATTACATTTTGCAAACAATTCATTAATTTGATAAAAACCGCATTTCATCCCCAAAATAAAAATATGATTAACTGATCCCCAATTCCTCCCTAAAGGTATGTAAAATACCCCAAAATGGGGGCGAACCCCCCCCCCCCCCCCCAACTTGGCAACCCTGGTATAGATATCGAAAGAGGGGGGTTCCCCTACTACTATGGCATAAAAAGTTCGGTTCAGTCACGGCCCCATCAGAAGTTATGGGTGCTACCCCACTAAAAAAATGGTTACTGTGCCTATTTCCAGAGATTATATGAAACGGTAAAATTGATCTGGGAAGTGATTTTAGACCCACTCGCGCCGAATGGTGAGGGGACCTGAGAGCCGCGAAAGGTATACAAAACATGTGTGCAAAGCGTTATCCCTATTTATACTAAATTTATGGTAAAAATGACTTCTATCAATCTTTTAATAATTTTTAATTTTTTTTATAATTTTTATTAATTTTGATATTTTTTACTTGTTATTTATTTTTTTAATTAAAAAAAATCTATAATTTTTTTAATTTTTTCGACTTCTGGACAAGTTTAAAAATCAATTCCAAGATCAATTTTACAGTTTCATATGATCTCTGGAAATAGGCACAATAACCATTTTTTAGAGGGGGAACCCCCATAACTGCTCATGGGGCTGTGACCGCCGCGAACTTTTTATGCCTTAGTAGTAGGGGAACCCCTTCTTTTGATCTCCTCTACTCCCACCCCATTTGAGGATGGGGGCCATAATCTTAACCTTTACCGACGTTTTTTGCTATTGACATTATTTTTAACTTAATTAAACCAGAGCAGCACAGTTTCAAAATAGACCGAGCTATTGCTGAAGATCTTTAGAGTTTCCAGACAAAGTTCTTTGAAAGATTAAAAAATATCGGTATAGCAGTTTATTGTCCTTGTATTGGAATAGTTGCGGGAAGCTTATTTATTCTTTGGGAAAAAGCCTATTGCTGTTGTTTTTCCCTATCTACTTGTCCCAAGTTAAGCATCTAAATATAATTTATGATCTGGAAATGAAATTTGCCCTGCATATACATGTCATATATTATAACTAGTTAGAAATTATAGTATTCTAAAGTAGGACTCCATCTATTATCACTATACTGATATTACTACGTAGATGTTTTCCTCTTAAGGGGGTAGTTTCATGTTCGATTTTAAAAAATTGGTATTTTTTTATGTTGCATATTTTCAAAGTTGCAAGTATACTGTGAAAATTTTAGACCCATATACTAAGCCATTTTAAAGCTACAACAAATAATACGGGGAGCGTACCCTGCAGCTGCGGCGCTCTAATCTGCGCTATTTTTTGCAACCCTATAGCCTTGAAAAATTCATGCTTGTAGTGTACGATACGTAGAATTTTGGCATTTCAAAGAAAAATGAAAATCAGTATATGCTTGTATTTCAAACTGTTAAACGCTGGCTCTGAAAAGTTTTGCATTTTTGAACGAGAAAATCAGTATACGCTTATATTTGAAAGTGTTAACGTCTGATTAAAATGGACAAGAAAGGCACGAAAAGAGGTAGACACCCAGGGGAAAATGGTAAAAAAAAGAAGTTTTAGAGGAAATCAACATACTGTTGAGGAAAATACTGATTTTGTTAGCACCTCTGCTCAAAAATTGCAAGGTAAAGACGATTGTGAAGCGAATTTTGATCCGATTCATAGTTACAGTTTATTGAGTTTTTATTTAGTGTTCACAAGTTTGCAAGCAATTGTGAAATGTAAATTGTGTAATGGTGATATAGAGTTGTTGAAACGACCACAGCAAGGATTAGGCTTTAAACTATGTGTTAAATGCCCGTGTAAAGAAACATTGATCAACTCTTGTCCAATGATAAAAAATGCATAAGAAATCAACAGACGTTTGGTGTTTGTTATGCGTTTACTTGGAATTGGTAAAAGTGGTCTGGAACTTTTTTGTTCTCTAATGGATTTGGGTCGAGGTTTGAGTAATCAAGCTTATTATTCAATTGTAGAACACATGCACATTGCCATAAATAGTGTAGCTAAAAACATTTTTCAAAAAGCAGTGAAAGAAGAGCAAGAGAAAAATATTCAATTTGATCATCCGAAAAACGAAATTACTGTTTCAGGTGATGGATCGTCATCTAAGCGTGGGTTTACGTCACTTTTGAGTATTGTTTCTATTATTGGAAAATATTCTAATAAAATCTTAGATGTAATTGTAAAATCTAGTGTGTGTAAAGCTTGTGAAAAATGGTCAGGAAAAGAAAAAAAGGTGATGAATACGCTGCCTGGTATGATGAACATCAGGATAATTGTACAGCTAATCACGAAGGTAGTGCAGGTAAAATGGAGGTTGACGGGATCATCGAAATGTTTAAACGATCTGAAGAATGTCCTGGTGTAAAATATGTATACAAAGTATATTGGTGATGGAGATACTAAAACCTTCAAAAATTTATTAGAAGAAGATCCCTATAACGGCGACCCTGTAATTGAAAAACTTGAGTGCGTTTTACACGTGAAAAAACGTATGTACAGGCGTGTGAAAGAGGCAAAAAAATTACTTAATCAGTACGCCAAAGCTAAAAAACAACTGGAAGCTGCAGGAAAAGAAAAGGCTGGGAAACAAAGTGCACCAAAAAAGAAGAAAGAAATAAAGCCAAAAACGATACTGTTGACTAACAAAATAATGCTGAAATTATCTATTTATTACGGCCTTGCAATTATGAGATATATAAATTTTCTGCAAGAAATGAAAAAAGCTGTCTGGGCAACGTTTCATCATATAACTTCTACCGACGAGAATCCGCAACATCATTATTGTCCAGAAGGTGAAACTTCCTGGTGTCAGTATCAGCAACTTAAAGCTGACAATAAAGAAGATACATTTATACATCCACCGACTTTTGATGAAGAAGTTATTAAAATTTTAAAGCCGATCTACGAAGACTTGTCGGACGACAGTATTTTAAAAAGATGTTTGGGTGGAAACACCCAAAATAATAATGAAAGTTTCAATAACTGTGTTTGGAATTTGGCTCCTCAACACATTTTTACGGGCAAATTTTTTTTGGAAATTGCAACACTCACAGCAGCGTGTATTTTCAATGAAGGCCAAAAAAGTGTTTTGAAAATCATAGATGTAATGGGTGTGCGGGCAGGCGCAGAAGCCATGAACTTTGCACAACGGGTCGACGACACTCGCATATACAACGCAGAGAAGAGGGTGTCTGACGTCGCAAAAAGTGAAAGAATTGCACGTAGATCAGCGAGAGTTGCTGAAAATGACGCTTATGAAGAAACTGAAGGTATTCTGTACGCGCCAGGAATAGATGATCAATGTAAGTATACATTTTAAATGAAAATTTTCTTTTCCAAACTTTAAACGCGTTTTTCTAGAAACTACTTTCTTCCCATCCATTAAAAAAACTATTGAACCGATTGGGCTGAAATTTTAACACAATATTCTAAACATAAATGGTTCTGTCCGGTACCAGAATTAGATTTTTTTATTTACTTTTTTATTTAAATCTCGATTTTAAACCGAAAAGAACAGTCGATTTTTGAAAAAACAAATTTACAAGGCCGCCATTTTGCTATTTTTCACTCAAATCTTTTAAATCTGCTACGTGATAGAATGACGGCCCTATTGAATAATAATCTTTTTGGAATTTTGATTTCAGATGATTACAAAAGGTGCAATCAGGGGGGCCAGCCACCTACTTTTTTTTGAAGAGACCTACTTTACCTCACCAAAATGACGTTAAAATATTTTTTTTTGTTTAACAAAATTTTTGTTTGTATTATTCAATAGCTAAATAATAACACATAATTATCCTAAGAAGATTGTATTTCATTTTCACCAAAAAAAAAATTCTTTAAAAATCTTCAAAATTTTCACCTCGGACATGAGACTACCCCCTGTATTATTTAAACCATTAAAATACTCTGTGAAATTATTGAGTTGTTCGGAGCGAATTCCCTCATTTTTTTGCGCCGATTCGATTTGCTTTTGGTCAAAACCATGGAATTGTCATATCTTACTATGCGCTCCGTTATTAGTAATGATCAGGATATACTATAAGCTGCTGTTCAATGGGATTCCATTGTACGCTGGAAAACAAACTGGTGCAAACCATTTCAAATATTTAACATACCTGTAGTCTGCACACTGTACTGGTGTTTTATTACAGAAAAATTGCTACGATAAAAAGTCATATAACCCTTAACACTGTGTAGCAAGCGCTTACTCTTCTTTAACAGCCATTGATTCAAAGACGACCTTTCTTATTTTGCCTTCCTTATAGCTCCTCTTTTCAGAGATTTTCACAAATTTAAATTTAAATTAAAGGGAAATGATACTTTATATGAAATAAGTTTTTCACTGCGGATTAGGGAAAATATCTTTCTTTCACGTGCTAATTATTTCGATTAATAAAATCATCTATTCTTCGTCTGTTCTGAAATTGTGTGCCGTTTCTGTTGTCTATTGCTGTAACAGGCCAATTTAGCGACCTCTTTTCAGAAATTCTCAACGATAGAAGCATTGTTCGTTGACAAATTCACATCCATATATCTTTGTTGCGCCAAAATGTCAGTCTATGTCCTCTTTTACTACCTAATTAACCCGAACTGTCTATCTTGACTTACACATTCGTCCCATTTATTACGTTCTGCAATCAACCACACCTTCGCTTGCAAGTGTGATGCAACAAATTTCCGGGTGATGCATTCTATGATGCACGGCTTCAGCATTTTTCCGATATGTATGAGCACACTGCGACATTCCGGCCGTGGACTTCAATTTCCAACTAGCACTTTTGTGTCTATCAGTCTGTCTTTCACATTTATTCCTGCAATGAGTTCATTTGTGTTCCTAGCAAATCGTTTTCTACACATCATGTAGAAACATAAAGAAAAAATTGGTTGACTCAAGTTCCCATTTCTTCCCCCAAAAAAACCCGGATCTGCCTATGATGAACTTCATTTTCGTTAAGAATGCTGTCAACGAGCTGTAGGATCACATCACCAATGTCCTTATGCAATTCAACAGCAACAAACATATCCATAATGACTTCTCAAAACGTCGCAACATTCTATCTATGCATCCAGCTATCTATCAGCCGTTCTATCTATAGATACTTATTTAAGCAAGCGTGTATAATTTTTGGTTCACACACGGTTACGCTGGCTGGCGATCCCAGTTCGAAATGAATTGAATAAGAATGCATGGAAATGTTATAATTGGTTTTTTACCTTTATTTAATTTTGCATGCGAAGTTTAAAAGTTTTGCATCAATGAGACAATTAACTACGCTTTTCTTCATCCAGGAGGCGAAAGATTGAGCTTACCAAATTTTGTGTTAATTTTGGTGGTGTCCTTTTTAAGGCATGGTTTGGGCGCAACTACTTTTGTCTGAAGCTCACCCAAACAGCGAAAAATGACAAATTCAACCACAACACAAATTGCCCAGTCAAATCGCTTTTCCTTCCATTGGATAATTCAATATTTTCCCACCAGGACTCAATCCTGTCCCGTTCGGTTCTAATCAATGGTTCATAAAATCTGAATGCGAGCGCAATTTGTATTTTATCACCGATTATTGCCACGTAAGTTCTAGTGGCCGAATATGTTGCACAGTTCACTGACTACCGCGACCGTTCTGTTATATAATACCGCGTTTGGTCTTTGGTGGGAAATATGGAAATTCGACTATTTCGGGTTCGTTCAGAGGGAAATTGTTGTATGTATCTATCGGTTTTAGGTTTATTGTAAAAATAGATGTGGCGATGACACTGTCCTGTTGCTGTGTTTAACTCATGTGCGTGCAATCAGTTATTTTTGAATTTCAGGAAGTTGAAGTTTGACTCATTGATGTCATGGGTTTGGAAAGTGTAACTTCGTTGGGGAATATGCATGTACGATGCATATGACAAATTCCAGACGGTGTATATTCAAAGAGATCAGTGAAAGATTTCGTCTAAACAAATTGAGATAAAAAGTAAATTAAGCATGAATTTACCTTGAATTTGAAACAGGTCGGGGTTTTGATCGGTGCCAGGACGAGAGGTTTAATATGAAATAATTATTTCAAGACACTATTTTAACGCGGACGAATTTAATATCATCGCACTTAATTAATTGGCAAAAATGCCAACTTTTGATTGATACCATTAAGTATCGAAATATCATATCAACAAGCCGTGAGGTGTGACCCTTTAGGTCCACACGGTCAACTTCCCAGTAATATCTACATAGATATTAAAAATATTAAACACAATAATAATTATGGAAATAATACAACTTTTAATAATAAAAATGTACCTCTCATAAAAGTTATTGGAATGACTTAATATTAATCGTAACATCTACGCGAGCGTCAATTGATTACGTAAGGATTTTGGTGCTTTGGTTTGATTTCATATTCACGTGGATCAATCGGAGGGGGGACAGGTTACAAAGCCTTTTCTACGTTATTTGTTATTTTCATATCGATGCTTGAAGGACAAAACAGCGCTAGCAAAAATGAATGCAGTTTTTGTTATTACGACCACTGAAGAGATTTTGTCGCGTGATGGCCATTTTGAATAGTTGCGGTCAAAACTGCTAGCACTCACTGAATTTGTATTTTTTCACGATTCTACATCAATGAAACTAATAATTATTTCTTATTTTCTGTTGATTTTGAGAAACATTGATTATGCTGCCAAAAATAGGTTCAATTGCATGTAAAGAGTAAAATATGTGTATTACAAATGATGAAGGAAGTAATTGAAATCTTACGAATACTAAAGAACAAAACTACTAAAAATCACAATTTTTTATTTGATGAAAGCTTTTCAAAGCATATGATCTTGCAAAGTATTGACTTCAAAACATTTTATCATTCAAAACGTTGATTACCATAAATGCAAATTTGAATTGATTTTTATTGGTTTTCAAAATTTCAGCAGTTTTTTCATTAAAGTTAAAACATGGTGTTGTGAAACCTATTGAAAATCTGCTCAGATTATGCAAATATTAATAAACTTTTATTGACTTTACAACAATGTCTTTAGAATAAGAGATATAAGGTATAATCATTCGTATGAACCCTTTTTACATGGTGACTTTGAATGATTTTTTTTTATTTTAAATTCAATTTGTTTTGAAATCATGAGAAAATATTTTGCTGGTTTCTCTACAGAAATTGATAAAAGTTTATAAATTTTATAAACATTTATTATTACGATGTTAATTTTATTAATTAATTTTTTTATGAAAAAACCATTAACTTTCAATATTTTTTTTATTAAATTAAAAAAATGGCTTCAAAGATTTTTTTTAAAATTTGAAAACATCATTAAAATGTTAATACGCGTCGACTGATTTCTTGATGATGCAAAGATTATATTTAGTTCTCGAGATATATTGATAGACATAAATGACCATGAAGGTCATGATGAACTTTAATGATTTTTTATTTTTAATTTTATTATTTTTGTAATCATGAAAAAAAATGTTGGTGGTTTTTTACAAATACTAATTGGAGTATATAAATTATATAAACATTGATTGATTGAAATCAGGTTAAAAATTTGATTTTTTTAAAAAAAAACCCCAATTTTTGGCACTTTTTTTTAAAAAATTAAAAAACGGCTCCAATGATTTTTTAATAATTTAATAGAATTACGTAAATGTCAATACGCGTCGATTGACACCTTGATGAAGCAAATCGTATGCTTGGTTCGCGAGATGACAGGGTTGACCTTCAAGGGGTGAAAAGAGCAAACCCCCCGACCGAAGTGACCCAAAAACTGATCAGCTCTTAAGATTGCAAAGACACTTCGATTGACACCTTAACAAAGTCGATAAAACTTTGTTTACGTGAGTTATGCCCGTAGAAAAACTGTCCGCGAACGTACGTACATACACACACACATACATACTTCTTCCTTAAAACACTTAAAATATACTTGTAAGATCTCAAAACGTCAAGATATGTTGAAAATTTCAATTTTCGAGGCGATTACAAGAACTTCCCATATACTGGGAAGTTAAAAAGAAAATTAGTGTCCTCTTATAAGTTCAAGCTTTTTCTATTCATCGACGCAAATATTGATCATACATAAAACCTTCCATCAAAGTAAAATCATTTCTTTGATTGATCGATTAATATTTTTGGATAAGAATTGATTCGTACTTGACCACCAAAATCAACTGTGAGTTGTACAAATATGTTAATTAATTACTATTACTATATCTGTTAGGTTCTTTTTTTGTCAAAACTTAAACCAATAAACTTTTTTATATATTTCGTTTGATGACACATCATTCTTGAAAAAGAACGTTGAATTATTTAATATTGTGAACTTTTAAGTGTGAGATTTTGGTTTTATTTAATTTGACTTTTGAATTTATAGGTAGTATTCGTTACAAGGACTCCTTTTCTAATAAATCAAACAGTTATTAAATGACATTTTCAAAATCTTACACAGCATCATACTTTTTTTCACGTATCCATTTAAATTTTCTATCGGACAATTTTCCCAATCAATGCTCAAATTTCACTGGTTGTTTTCAACCGCTGTTTTGTTTGAATCCCAATTATCTCATACTTAGCATAACTCACTCATCGGTAAGCACAAAACATCTTCGAAAATCGCTTGGGCATCTCTGGGAATATTGAAACAAAACCGACACATTCGGACAAAAGAAACTTTCAACCATTAATTAACATAAATAACTTGAAAATCGAATGGGCGAATCGTCTTTTTGGGACACTCTCAATCTGAGCCGAGCCAAGCACCGTTGCATTTATAAAATTATTGATTTGATTGATATCTTGAATCGCTACGTAGTTTCTAGCCCATCGGGTTGTCTACAAAAAAGCTTATGAAATTCCGACGAAAAAAAATTACAGTGCATTTAAGTGCCAACAAAAAAAAATAAGAAGTCATAGTGCGCCATCATCAACCATTCAGTCGATCATTCACATCCAATCAGGTTGGACCTGTTCCTTGGCAGGCCTATGAAAGCTGAGTGTAAACTAGCGAATCAGTGTCAAAGTTATTATAATTGTTTTCACAGGTGCGAGCTTAGACGAATGGAGAGATGAGGATCAGCTAAAAGGAGCCACCATGCGTAGAGCGTGTAGTATTCAGTTTTTGGAAGCAATAAACAGATACGCTCCAGAAGTAGCTCCCATTGTAGTGGATACCAATTATGAACGGTACAATTTCGCAATCATCGAACCAGAACTAATGTGTCTAGGAGAGACTAGCAACCGCGAACCGATCGCCTTTCAGCTATTCATCAGAAGTTTGAGCCAAGCTTTCTTGCCCACTTGCGAGCCACTTAGTCATGAACTACTTTAACATCGGAATGATATAATTTGCACTCCTTCTATTTGAAATCCACAAGATTTCCAGCACCAGGCGACGGAAAGCAGCGAATTCCTCCAGCCACAAGCCCAAGCAGACATTTGGCAGTGGTAAGGTGAGGCTAAAGTGTGTGTTAATTTGAAAATGCGAATTTTGAATGGCATCACGCAAGGTTGCTAGCTGCCACCTGTTTTCTTAGTTAATGTTATGAAACGCAATCGGCCAATGTTCGAATGGTCAATAGTCGCACAGCAGAATGTAAAGTGGTCTGGTGAGATTTCAGTAAGTTTGAACTCACCAAACATACTTAATTGGATGCGGTATTTCTTGATGAATTAGTTTTGAATGAGACAGAAAAAAATTTAAACCACCTGAGTTATTCGTCGGTTTTTTGACTCAGGAAGTAAACAGTTGTTTTAAACGAAATTACCTGCCAAGGACGAGTATACTCGTCTTTGGCGGCGTGTCATGCATTGCCGAGACGAGTATACTCGTCTTGCTTTCAATATTTTATAACATGCATACATGCTTTTGAATTAGGATATCGAGTCCTGTTCTTTCCCATTGCCAGAGACGAGTATACTCGTCGTTGATTTGATGCATGTAAATGATTATATATGATAAATTTATGAGCTTTCACCAAGAAATAGCATAACTTAGATAAAAAAATAGCACTTAAAATGTAATTGGCAACGGGAACAACTTCATATGATTTGGGCTTGGTAGCGAATGGGTCAAACGAATATTAACAATACGATAATTTGAAAGAATGAGCCCTGACCAGCCCTATGAATACTTATCGAACATTGAAAATGTATTTTATTTACTTTTTGGAAAAAAATTAACATAAAAAGCTTAACAGTTGAAATGAAGCACGAGTAAATGAATGATGAATGTTTCTGGAAAATTTTTAAAGCTGTTTCCTTTTTAATGACCGAAAACTCAGATTGTGAGTTCAAATTGACTATTTGCTTAAACTATACACATTTGAAAAGAAAGCCAAATATGAGGCAGTAGTCACAGGTATATCATTTCGTTTTTCATAACAAAAAGGTATTTTTTGGATGAACAAACATGAGGTGCAAATAGTCTTTAAAAAAGTCTATTATATCCTTCAGATCTTTGATTTGAGCTAGTTTACTTCAATTTAGGTGGTTGTATCTTTCAAACTGCGCCTTTTTCATGACATCTTGTTGGCTTTCCATTTTTCGGTTGCATAGAGTTACATTAAGGTATTCTTTGAAAAATTATTCGATACGTTAAAAAAATTCCTACTGTTCTAAGCCTGCAGCCGGTATAAGCTCTTATTTCTTTCATTTCTGTCGTTAAGTAAAAACCTGGATGCATTTCAGAATTTGATTAGAAAATTTCATTCAAAAGTCACAATAAGATACAGTTATACCTGGAAGTTACGCGATAAGTGGGACTGACTTCAATCCGCGTAACTCAGATTCGCAAAAGTTGGTTTACAGCTTTCAGACAAACCCATACAAAAGTCGTTCAGTTGGGACCGAGGATTATATAAAATATTAGTCTATCAGGCAAATATGCATAGATTTTTTAAATATATTTACTTATTACTCCAGATATCATTTACATGAGCCACAATTGTTTCAGCGTACGAAGCTTCACGAAATGTAGCGAACTCATTTGGCGATACAATGATTTTTCCGTGCCACGAAGAATTTTTTTATAATGTGCTGGTAAATTTTTAACTTCCCAGTATATGGGAAGTTCTTGTAATCGCCTCCAAAATCGAAATTGAAATTTTCAACATTTCTTTACGTTTTGAGGTATATAAAGTGTTTTTAGAAAGAAGTATGTAGGTATGTGTGTGTGTGTGTGTATATACGTACGTACGTCCGTACGTATCATTCACTATATCTCACGAACCAGCTATAATATTTGCATCATTAAGGTGTCAAAAGACGTTTATTAACATTTTTGCGATATTTTTAACATTACAGAAAAATTGTTTCAGCCGCTTTTTAATTTGATAAAAGAAAATGCAAAAAATTAGTCTTTTAGGGTTTTAATGTTTTGTTTTACCCTGATCTGCACAGCACAGAAATAAATGTTTATAAAATTTATACATTCTTATCAAGTTTTGAAGAGAATCCAGCAAAACCATATTCCATGATTATAAAAAAACTAAATTAAAAATAAAAAATCATTCAAAGTTATCATGTATAGAGGGTTCATACGAATGATATTACTTTCTTTCTTTTATTCTAAGGAAATTGTTGTAAATTCAATCCAAGTTTGATAATATTTGCATAATTTGAGCAGAATTTTAATAGTTTTCACAGTGTTTTCGTGTTAATAAAAAAACTGCTTAAATGTTGGAAATCCAAAAAAAACCTTCCGTAGACGATATGATTAATATTAACTCATTCCTGTTACTGCTATGAATACCTCTCATTATTATTATTTAAAGTAGTATTATTTTCCAAATTATTATTGGGTTTAATATTTTTAATGTTTATCTAGATATTACTGGGAAGTTGATCGTGTGGACTTCAAGGGTCGCACCTCGCGGCTTGTTATACCTGGTTTTATGGCAAAAACTTGTTTTTCCTTAGCATGTATGTTTTCTAAAATTTACAAACCTTATTTAATTTAACCAAGCCCTACCGATAAATTTTCCATCGTTGTGTAAACCGCAAGGACGCAAGGAGATAGAGGGCAGAAAAGTTCAAAAACTGCCTAACGTGGGGGTAGCAAAGATCGTGACATTACTGTACTACTTAACATAATATGATTTTTATCGATTTCTTGCTAAAATATGCCGAGTCGTATACACTACTCATCTTTTCAAAATAGATTTAAGAAGATGATGGCCTCGAAAAGTGTAACTTAAGAGGATTCTCTTGGGCTTAACGGAATTTGATCCTTAACTAGAAGCCTTTCGATCGAAAAATAATTTTAATGAAATAGAGGCCTTTTTTTCATTCAAACATTCATTGATTTACTGTGATTTTTCCTTTGGTAATGCAGATGTTGTTGTTTCCTGTTTATTAAGTTGAATTCCTTAGGAATCGAATGCTATGGATCAAATGAATATCTCATATGAAACAAATATTTTTGGTCACCAACAATAGTAGTTTCGGATGACACTTGGATCGAAGTAAAACTCTTACTTGAAGGATACTTTATACATTTCAAGGAAACATTGCGTATGCTAAGAACAATAGACTGTATGTAAATACTAAATCAAATTTCATTTAATTTTGAATTAACCTATGAATCAACTACTTGATTCCCTTGTAATCTCAAGTCAATCTTATCAGTTTTATAGCGTTTGATAAAATGTCGTATAAATCTGAATCAAAAAATATTTAAGAAGTATTTTTATGATTATCTAGTAATCTTATCAATGAATATTTTACAAGTAGTTTAGGCAACAGTTTTATTCAATTTCGTCAATTGTTTGTTGCAATGCAATAACCAGTTGCTTAGCTTGATGGTGTCAAGGATCAAAGCGTTAGATTTGTCAATGCATCGTTTTTGGGCAAATACAGTTGTTTATTTGAATGAATTTAAATATTACATAAAACTAATTGCATTTATTTAGGAGTGAAACTGTTCAGCACGTGAGCTTGGATGATAAAAATATGAAGTTGATTTTACTGTAAAAAGATAAGTTTAATTCTGAATTACTGCTAAAAATCTACCAGGAAGAGTAATAGAGAAATAAAAATTCTGCCTAATTTATAATAAATAAGAAAACCAGAACCAAAGAGTCCAATTTGGGCTGTTGCGGCATCTATTATTATTATTATTAACTTCCCAGTATATGGGAAGTTCTTGTAATCGCCTCGAAAATCGAAATTGAAATTTTCAACATTTCTTTACGCTTTGAGGTCTATAGAGTATATATAAAGTGTTTTTAGAAAGGGAGATGTATATGTGTGTGTGTACGTACGTCCGTCCGTCCGTACGTATGTGCGTTCGTGGACACTTTTTTCTACGAGCATTACTCACGTAAACAAACTCGCATCGACTTTGTTAAGGTGTCAATCGAAGCGCCTTTGCAATTTTAAGTGCTGATTAGTTTTTGGGATACTTCGGTCGGGGGGGATTATTGTTTTGCCCCTTTGAAGGTCATTTCTGTTATGCGCAAATCTGTCAAATTTTTATAAAAATTGTTGGTACCGTTTTTTAATTGAAGAGAAAAAAGTGCAAAAAATTAGGTTTTTTTCATAAACAATAAATTTTTAACCTGATTTGCGAAATATAGTGATCAATGTTTATAAAATTTATATACTCCAAACAAAGTTTGTAAAAACATCATCAAAACTTTTCCTCATGATTACCTAAAAAATTAAATTAAAAATAAAAAATCATTAAAAGTCATCATGATTTTCAAGGTCATTTTTATCATTCTCTATATCTCACGAACCAGAAATAATATTTGGATCATTAAGGTGTCAATAGACGTGTATTATGAATTTTGCGATTTTTTTAACATTATATAAAATTGTTTCAGCCGCTTTTTAATTTAATAAAAGAAAATGCAAAAAATAGGCTTTTAGGGTTTTAGGGTTTTTTCATAAAAAATAATTTCTTAACCTGATTTGCACAGCACAGTAATACATGTATATAAAATTTATACATTGTTATTAATTTTTGAAGAGAAACCAGCAAAACCATAAGCCATGATTATAAAAAAACTAAATTAAAAATAAATAAAATGTGGTCTAAGTGCGACCCTTGAGGCCCACACGACTAACTTCCCAGTGGGGTGAATAAAATGCTATAATTTTCTTTTATTATTAATTACTATTATTAATAATTACTATTATTAAACATTATTATTGTAAATTAATATAATTACTTTTATTATTTTTATCAATTTTTTATCCAACCATAAAAGATTTGGTAGAGGAAGACGTCTCCACCACCTGGTCATCTTCTACCAAAGCCTCGGCAACCTCGTCCTCTTCGTCCTCGTCATCCTTCTTGTCATCCACTTCGTCCTCAACCTCGTTCTTCATTTCGGCTTCGGAATCCACAACTATTATTGAGGGTATTTAATTATTATTTACAATAATCATTCGTTATTAAGAATGTATGATCGTTACTGAATAATTATAATTGACTTTATATATACAATATCAAATCATAACTAATATTATTTGATTGTTATTAACAATATTAAATTATTTATAACAATATCCAATTATTAACTGCATTAGCGTCTCTACTCTCATTCACCCAAACCTGATAATATAAGTTTGGAATTTCATAAATAAATTTTTAATTTTTTTTTAAATAACCTGTTTTACAAATTTGATCAAAATTTTGCTAAAACGCACAATAATAATATTACTTTGAAGGTATTTGGTATTTTCAAGAATCAATAGTGCGTATCAATAGTTTAAAAATAAGCAATTTTTATTCTTTTTTCAGGTTTTTCATCCTAAATAAAAAACGGCTTAACCGATTTCTAAGTTACGTAATTCCGCGTCGTTTAAAACCAGTCCCACGTCAATCCGATCTTTGGTTCTCGAGATAATCGAGACGAAAAATAATTCCGAACGCACATACGTACATCCGTACATACGTACATACGCACATACACACATACGTACATACACACTCACAGACATCTCTCTAAAACCGATGGATTTGGATTCTAGAGACCTTAAAACGTGGAGATATGTCAAAATTTGGGATTCGCAAAATCGACCCCATTACAATAACTTCCCATAGGGAACTGGGAAGTTAAAAATCATTCAAAGTTATCATGTATAGAGGGTTCATACGGATGATATTACTTTATATCTTTTCTTCTAAGGAAATTGTTGTAAATTCAATCCAAGTTTTATAATATTTGCATAATTTGAGCAGATTTTAAATAGTTTTTACAGTGTTTTAGTGTTAATAAAAAAACTGCTTAAATGTTGGAAATCCAAAAAAACCTTCCGTAGACGATATGATTAATATTAACTCATTCCTGTTACTGCTATGAATACCTCTCATTGTTATTACTTAAAGTGGTATTATTTTCAAAATTATTATTGTGTTTAATGTTGTTGATGTTTATGTAGATATTACTGGGAAGTTGATCGTGTGGACCTCAACGGTCGCACGTCGCGGCTTGTTATTATTACATCCAAGTCAAAAAAAATTGAGCTGAAATCGTATAAGGGAAACTATTTTTGACCTTTCCAGTGGAAATTTTTCTTAGATTTTAGCAAATGTTTTCAGTTGTTAGTTTTTATTTTCGATGTTTTTTCCGCTGGAATTATTTAAAATATTGGTTTACTACATGAATTTTTCTAAATTTAGAGACCTAATTATATTTCTATATGAGTTGCCAGTACAGCAAATTTGAAAGTCATTTAACTGTAGGTAAACACTTAACTATCACTTAAGTGTCATGTATGGAGGCCTTATTAAAGTGGGTCTAATGAAATGGATGCCTTTTAATTGAAAATTTCCAGTGTATTTATCTCTGATGCAGTGGGCTTAACGGTCTATTGAATTTATGACTGCAACGAGCAATCATCACTGCCTCACCACCATGTCTTACAATAAACATATAAAACTTCATCATCATTTATGAATCAGACACAAACATTTCAACACAGTTATCTCGAATTCGATACATTCCAAAATTAGAACCCAAATCGTCCACAACTCTTCATTCTTGAGGTGTAGATAACTGAGTAATATTTCATGGATGTTCTGAAAACACGTTTCAACACATTGGCGGAGCGTATGCAAATTTTTTTTTGACAATAACACTATGTGGCACATTAATTATGCAAAAAGCTTCTTGGCCAATCATAGAGATTTCTGAAATTGAAAAGCCGAATTTTTTTCGGTAATCATCTTTAAAATTAGGTACCGCACGAGATCCGAAGGAAATTTATATGAATTTTAAAAGACGTCCGAGCCGAAGACTAAATCATCACCATCAACATTTCTTGATGAAATTTTACATATGTATTTATGCGTTATGGCACTATATTAACAGTTAAATTTTGATATTTTTCGGCAAGGCATATGAGGCCCTTTGACGGTGCAGCTTCAACATATTCGATTCGGTCAATTCAAGATACAAATTGTATTAGACCATATATCGTTAGTTATCAATGCGTAATTATGGCCCTTCCTTCACGAAATCAAATTATAAATTATGACCTATTTTTCTTTGACAAATTTCCTACCGGTGTAATTTGCCTTTAATTAATTGAGTGGGCTGGAACTCAATTCGGCAATATATGTATTTCCTATGGTATAAGTTTTGAATTTGTTTACATAATAGCCCGAGAAGTTACTTCGGCATTCCGAGCCCTTTCCATTAACAATATGAGTAATTCGAGAGCTAATCAGCATCTATTACAGTTCAAAAGCTAACGGTTAGCGGTCAATTTAAAACGATTCACCAATAAATCTTCCTGGAAATTAGCCAAAAGATCTTCTAGCATATTTACATAGGAAATTGTCGGGTGTAGACACTCATCTATAAATTTTTTGGATCTGAAAACATCCAATAAATATTTTAGGTAATTTCAAGGGCTGTTAGCATTCATCAATTTCAGAAATGTTAAAATGCAATTTATGCTAATTGAATTAGAAAATATGTCCGCCTCTAATAAACTTATTTCTTTAAACACAAGTAGTTAGCAGGCATATTCTCTCAGCTTTCAAAGCATAGTTTTTGAATAAGGCGACATTTCGAAAAAAGCCTAAAAGCATAACTTGTTTCTGGAAATGATCAATGGTAAGTAGCTCCGCGTTTTTCATCCTGCAGCGAGCTTACATAATTGGAAATCATCATCGAATGGGAAAATATGCATGTTCCTATGCATTGCTTTTTTTTCCACTCGCGAGCGGCACAATGTTGCTTGACTGTGCCCTCAAAAGGTAATTGCTTGTTGGCTGTCTGTTGGAATATTCATGACCCCAGTAGCTTCCATGCATGTTTGGCTCTTCCATTTGGCGGCCTAGGTGTGACACAGTAAGGCGACCTGTATTTCACTGGGTATCATCACTTAGATTTTTATATTTTACACCTCGCGAACCATCGCTTTGCGGTTATCAAACATGAGTTCTTCTTGAAACTGGAATTAACTACTAAATTTGGCTTTTTAACTATCTCTGACCTGAAACTTTCGTCTTGAAGTCAATTATTATGGAACGCTCAAAAACAACGAAATCACCAAGCAAATCATTGGCAACTTTTGATTGTCCGATAAAAATTCGATTACTTTAAAACCGATTAAACTTCAGGCATAACTGTATTGAATAGCACTTAGTGTTTAATGATGCGTTGGAAAGTTTCTAGTGGTAGGCCTTTTTAAAAGATATTCACTAGACCTACCAAAAAAGTCATTATTCATTATCTTTAATTCCAATTTGATTTCACTCATGTTCAATGAGTTATCGAAACTATCAGATTTTCCCGACAAAAGAAACATAGCCAAGGTGATCCTCATTCTAAAACCAAACGAAGATCCAGTCAATCTCAAGGGCTACAGGCATATGTCAGTCTTTTATCGTTTTCGTTAAACTGTTCGAAAAAAAATTCCTGCGGCAAATTGAACTCATTTACGGAATGCAAAGGAATTGTACAAAACAAACCATATATTACATATTACAATTCATCAACGTTCAAAAATCACAAATTATATGCAGGAATTAGTTCTGAGTCCATTACTTTACGATATACACAGGTGACAATATTCTAGAACTTCCTTCATGTTTCCTAATATTGTATGCACAAATAATAACGAACTGCATAGAAAATGCAGTAGTATTTCTTGATAGCTCCTCTTGAAAATTCGAAATGAATTTCAATAAAACTCAAAGCATATTCTTTAGGAATCGTAGGTCCTCAAATTTTCTCCCTCAGAAACCATCCCAAGTTCATTGCAAAGTAAAGAAGTGGAATAGGTCATTCATATTAGACCCCAAACTCATGCTTTTTGTACATATCAGCAATAGTCTAGTGTAGTCTTCTTAAAGAGATGTCACTTGGTTGGTTCGTAACCTCATTGCTTATGCCATTTTTTTGGCATTACAGTGCTTTTCAAAACACCATTGATGTTTAAACGATTTTGATTTAGCGTCATATTTCTTCCCTCTAGTAAACATGTCGAGTCAAGTCAAATAAAGTGTATTTTCAGCACATACTACTTTTTTTCAATCAAAAGAAAAGCGCCAGGAACAGTCATCGTATACTTAAGGAAACTTACGCTGACCGCTGACAGCCGAAAGGAATACGCTTGTGTGTGTGTTGATTTAGACGATTTAAAATCGGTGGTTTCATGCACGACAAGGGCAACAGAAAAAATTGAAGATGTTGAATTGCAAACAGAGTATTCGCAAATTACTAGAGAAATGGATAAATTACTAGCGATGGCGCATACTTTGAACAAACTATTTTTTATCTTTCTCTCAAATTAAGCATATTTTATTTAAGATAAAGTTAAGAATTATTAGCCGCCACACCTTATTCTTCGAAACGAAAATGTTAGTGAACCAACGAAGTTCGCACTATTCAACTTTCGGCAGTAACACACATTGAAGAATAATTTGAAACTCAATAAAATCATATTAGTCAAACCACTTCTTTACTTCCGATTGTATGGCATAGACTAGCGTGTTTTATATGTTATTAAGAAAAGTTATCTACCTTTGATAACAAATGTGCAATTCTAAGTGAGTTCCCCAAGATCCTTACTATAGGCGTTACAAGATGGGCATCAATTCACTCTAACAGAAGTATCTATTTTCGTCTATTCTTGCAAGTCTTTCGTGAATTCATTTTAAATCTCAAAAAATAAGCCGTATATAACATGAGTTCTTTGATTAAGAACCACATTCAGTCATGTTTTTGGCAAACTTTGCTATGCAGTCATTCTATGACAAATTTTTCTTAAGATTTTCGGAAAAATACAGTCAATCACAAGCCACAGAAATTTATCGTTATCGTCTAATAGATACTCGTGACATCTTTTGAAGAAGTTTGGCTGACTTACACCCAATTCATAAATTGTCCTTATTGGTAGGTGTATACACAATTGAGTAACAGCATATTCACCGTGGAATTCTTTTAAGGTTGCACATTTGGAACCAAAGCCAATCATAAATAAAATTTCATTATTGCGCTACAATTTTCATCATTTTATGATTTCCTTAATAGGGATTCTTGTTCAAGTATCTCAAAACTAGTGTTCGAACCTTGGTTGATGGCTGTATAAGGGGCGACACGCAGTCAAACAACCCAACATAAAAAGAAAATGCAACTAAACGTACAAAATTCAAAGTTAATACGGAAAAATGCCCACGTTGGGCGCAGATTTTAAAACTTTCGGAGAAAACTGAAACATTTAATAGACAACTTGAAAAATATCCACAGCTAACGATGATGGTATTTTTACTCTTAAAAAATGTAAGAAGAGGCAAACATCTTTGTAATCAAGAGTTGCAGCTTATTTTCAATTTACGGTAACATTTGCTAACATAGTCTATCGAGATCAAAACAATGCTCCATACAATTGTTTGTTAACAAGCCTATCAGCTTCATAATTTTCACTGAATACTGGCTTAACAAGGAAATTTTTATTCCACTAAATGTTTAAGGAGTCAAGTTGTAGTGACTACGTATGTACTTTAATCTATTGTGGTACTCGCCAATAAGCCAAACTATTGCTTTCACTTTTAATTCGTAATAAAACAATTTTTTCTTCATTTTCTACCATCTCGCCAATCACTCTTCAAGTGAAGGAGTTCTAGCAATTCATGCTAATTATCCAAAACACACGTTTGCGAAAAAATTGACCAAACTGGCAGGAGACTACATTTTAAGTGATCCGAACTGCTTTTTACAACCAATTTTGGCGTCCGTGCGAGTAAAAAAATGATGAGCAATATTTGTGTACGCGTCGAGTCGGGCAAGAGGTTGAACACTTCCCGTAGAAAAAAATTGGTGCTATCGAAGCTTCCTCTTTTCCGGTATTTGCCGCAAATATTTTTTTTATTAATTGGTTTGCTAGATAAAAAGTGTAGCACACGGTTTTTTGGTAGATGCGAGAGTACCAACCAGAAAATCGCTGGCATAAAAATGAAACCATCTCTGATACCCTGGCCGGGTTTTTTCTTGTAGAAAAATTTTCTTGTAAGGGGCACAAAATGACTATTTTTCGGATGATAATACAAGCACACATTCGGATTTTGATTTTTAAATTTTTTAATAACCATTTACATTTAATATTCATTCAGAATAATTCACAAAGTTGATATGCAACGCTCACTTTTAGTTCTCCCATAGACTGAATCGAGAAACGACAATTTACATAATACTTCGGCTGCAGCATACTCCAATTGTTTTAGGGTTTCTGGGGCACATTTCACTCTTCTTATTTTTTGAAATTTTTAATATTTTTCACTTGTTTCAAGCATCATAAAAGCGAGATTCAACAATTTTGCGGTGCCGTTTTTGCATAACTTCAATTTTCGTGCACTTTTCAACGAACCTGTTACATAAAACAATGCGCTTAAGTAACAAATATCAGCGGTGGAGAACGGCGGAAGGAGGAAAAACTAGAAGCGTACAAGCAAACGGAACAGGAAAAATGCAGATTTCACACAGTCGTCGACCGTCTGAGATTACCGCGCGAACACTCACTTTTTTCAGTCGTTCTGCACGCGAGGGGATACCAGCCGATCGATCATTTTTCTTTTTGCCTTAACGACCCGATTTTTTCGGGGTTGGGGGTGGTGCCGATGGTGGGGACACTGCTCACTTGTAGCTCGCTAATCGTCACACACTCCCGCACGCAACGGCTGATGAAGAAAAAACTTTTTTGGCGCACCTCGCTAGACGCACTCTTGGCAGCTTGCTTGACCCGGACGCACTGAGAACGGGCAAACGACCGCCCTGAACCCGTTACTGTTGCACATCGGCCATGATGCGTCCAAAGCATCCCACCGACAACTACACTTCGCTTTGCTGTCCGTGGAAAACCAAGTCCGAGTCAGCGATGCCAGCAAGGAAAATCTATCGGGAAAAGCGCGACAAAAACGACGAGCGTCACGATGTTTGCCACTTTTCGAAAGCCCCCCATCGAACATCCCCAACTTTGCAATCGCTCAATTGTTACACCGGTGCCGCTGTCGTCGTCGTCTTCGCCGCATCACGTTTTCAACTAACTTTCGATTTCAAAGCTCACCGCGACCATGCGCGCCTGAAGTTCAGGAAGTAGCAAAGGACCCAAGCGGACACCCTAAAGGACATCAGATTTCCAAATTGAACCCAGAAACTGGAAGTCCTGCGTGTTCTGAACGCAGGACTAGAATACCTAGTTCAACTAAGCGTCGGAGGGCAGCTCCTGTTGGGCCAGCTTAGAATCGAAGCAGTGCAGGCTTTTTCAGCCGCACAGGAGGCTGTCTAAATCAAAAAAGAGAGTCTAAATTCAAATTCACAACAACCCTTTATTCAAATCCATGTCAAAGATATATATCACCAGAAAAGCAGTGCTGGGGACAGGGAAGTGCGTTGTATCCGAGTTCAAGGACAATTTTACGAGTGTAACTGAAAATGTGGGCAGGTCGTGGTCGAAAGAATCCCTGAAACAATATTGCTAGTTTCAACCAACACTGGATCGTTCACTGTACTACTCTGCAATCACAATCCTGGTGTGTCCAATCCAAACGTTTGGAACTAGTCAAAATTTTAAAAGAATCTGAAAATAGGCAAAGGGCTCAAGGGTGCGTTAAGGTGAATTAAGGACGCTAGTATAGTGCTGGAGGCACAAAAGACTTTTTTCCGATCATAGTTGGAGCGGAATCTCCCCCCGTTTCAACGATCAGAATCCACAGAAATCGCCAAATAGAAGGATATGCTTTTGGAAAGCTGCGCAATCCCAATTATACAAAAAATCGGTCAAACTTGTTTCGTTGTGGCAACGGAGCCTGAGCAACGTTTTTTGGGCACTTAAGAACTCAACACCTGAATTTTTCGCTGAGCTGGAATTCAAGAATTTAGAAGACTCATTTCAGCAATTTTTGAGATAAAGAAGAAAAGTTCAATTTCCCCAAAAAAAAAATTTAATTTCAAAAATTTGTGCGAAACAGTCTCCCGAATTTTCCGGACAACGCGTCGTACAAGAAATTATTAAGATATTCGCGAATTTCCTCGTCGTCCCGGCAAAGCCCGTTACGTTGGCCGAAACGGTTTGTATCTAATATCTGCGCTCGACTGACTGAAAAAAGTGAAGTTTCGCTACTGCTTGCAGATTAGGCCCCAAGACACGTAGCCAGCCAGCCCCATTCGAAAAATCGGCCGTCAACGTCACCGCGAATAAAGTCCGTCCGATTTACCGTGTTCAAGTCGTCGAGGCGATTCGCGAAATGCAACCTCACCACACCACGCCAGTCAACCAACTGAGCCCGCAGTCCAATTGGGACGCCACGTGTGCGTCATCGATGTGATAAGAAGACCTTGCACACGCCGAACAGCCGGCGATTACGTAACACAGCGCAGGGGAAACGAACGATGACGCATGCGGTTTGAGAGCCGCTGTCGTTCGATGCAGCACGGCTTGACGGTTGTTGACCCCGATAATGCATGTGCAGCAGAGTGCAGGCGACTGCATCGGCGATTGGTTTGTGCCTCTGGTGCAAGCAGCATGCTGCCGCCAGCAACAAAGCGGACGTTGTTTGTTCACATTTCGCGAAAGCTTTAGATAAAAATATCTCGCATTTATTTTGGGAATGAGATTGTTATTATATATTTTCAGCTGAGACGACTTTGATGTCTTTATTTCACCAAATCGTGAAGTTTTCCAAGCATAGTTGGAGACTTAATGTGACTTCCGGCCTGAAAAACAGCCAAGAAGAAGTTCGGAAATGAATACCACCAAGGAGTCTAGCTCATCGAAAAATAAGGAGCAACTAATTGTATCAATTGTTGTGACACAAGCGAAATCCTTGCTTGATGATTGGACTATCCCTTTTTCTTAGAATCAAACCTGGGATTTCTCCTTGCCTCGGTACCGACATGGGTAAATAGAAATAAAGAAAAAGGATAACCCGTCGGGACTAGCCATAAAAACGCATGTGTTTACCAATTGTGTAACAGTGGAAAAGTACGTAGCAATTAACACTTAGCAAGAGACTGCTGATAACAAAATGCACGTGGGTGAATGGTATGTTGTGACCGATATAGAGGTGGCAGATTAGACCTTGATCGTACCTAAGGCGAGATAGGGAGTTGTTCCCAGTAGCGGCTCGTGCCCATTCACTCAGGGTGGGCACGGAGCATTGGAGGATCTATGCTCTATGTTAGTCAGAGCACTCGAAATCGGTACTCTGTCCAGCAAGAACCAACGTGAAGGTCTAGAGCTTTCTTCCCAGGAAGAGGATGGAATTCAAAGGAATTGATGTAAATGGAAATCAGTATCAGTAGCAAGTAAAAAATAACGAATTTGACAACTGCAAAAATAATTATTTGTTTAAAATGATTTACATTTTAATTCGATTCGTTCATCTTTCGATTTAGCAAAATGATCAATCACCTTGTCCTAGAATTTGATTTTTATATCTGTTTTTAAAGTTTTAACCATATTTTTCTCTATTGCGATGGTCGCTAGTTCACTTAAACGTGTTTGACTCATCGAGTTTCTGAAAAAAATTTAATTCGCTTCAGTGCAGAAAAACTGCGTTCAACTGATGCTGAAGTAGCTGACAAGGAAAGAACCAAACTTAATAGTTTGTATACTTCAGAAACATCGTTTATCAAGTTATTTTTAACAATAAATTGTAAAGTCTCTACATTATTTGTGGAAACACCTAAAATACTGGGATCCAAATACCATACTGATAGTTCAATAATTAACTTTCGTACCTCAAACATTTTTGGATAATTTAAAATTAGGCTATCTAGTAGGTCAAGTGGAAATTTATTTTTATATTCGAAAAAGCTATCACGATTTACCAAATTCAAAAACGTTAATTTATCTAAATCAAAAAATTTCACTTCTAGTTGATTGATCACTAAATCGATTATTTCGGCATAAAGGCGCCTGGTTCTGAAAGACCATCATGATCAAGTTTTCTTTTCTTCGATGGTTGCCCTACAGTAGTACAAGCATATTTAAAAATGTCTGCAAAATAAACGTCTTGCTCTCTATATTCTTTTAATGTAGTTATTAATGTATTTATTCTACATTTGCAATAATTAAGGTCCGCGCTCTTCGACTGTAGGACATTGAAAACAATATCCGTTTGCCCGAAAATCATATTAAATACACTTAACAAAAACGTAAATGTAAAATCGTTCAAAATACATTTGAATCCCACGGATTCTCTAATTCTTTCCCGATTTCGAGCAAACAATGTCATCGTTATTTTTTACTTTTACCTGAATTTCGCTATATCGCTGCTCCATTTTCACTTCACTTCACACTCGCTGCTTCGAAAACTGACTGAATGGAAAATTTACTCGTAATAAAAGGAAAATTTTAAAAAAAAGACAATAATCGAATTTTCGCAGAAAAACTCTTAGGAATTTGGAGACCCATTGAAAATAGCTACCAGTAAGCCCACGAACTTATATTTTCAAAATCTTTTTTTACCACTGTTGACGAGTTGTTATAATTTGAAGACAACTACAGAAAATAATGTATGCACTAATTGACTTTTAAACAATAGTACAATGTACATAAATAACAAGCCGCGAGGTGCGACCCTTGAGGTCCACACGGTCAACTTCCTAGTAATATCTACATAAACATTAAAAAACTAAACACAATAATAATTTTGAAAATAATATTACTTTGAATAATAATAATGATAGTACTTATAACAGTTATTGTAATGAATTAATATTAATCATATCATCTACGGGAGCGTCCATTGATTACATAAGGTTTTTGGTGAATGGGGGTAGATTGATTTGACTGAATATTTACGCGGATCAATCGGTGGGGGCCTTTTCTACGTTATTTGTCATTTTCATATCGATGCTTCAAGGACAAAAGAGCGCTAGCAAAAATGAAAGCAGTTTTTGTTATTACGCCCACTGTAGAGATTTTGTCGCGTGATGGCCATTTTGAATAGTTTCGTTCAAATTTGCCATCATTCCGGCATAATCACAGAATTTATGTTTTTTCACGATTTTGCGTTAATGAGATTGATAATTATTTCTTATTTTTTGTTGGCCTTGAAAAATATATAATATACAGTCAAAAATAGGTTCAATTGCATGTAAAAAGTAAAAAGGAAGTAATTGAAATCTTACGATTACTAAAGAAAAAATCTGCTAAAAACTACAACTTTTTATTTGATGAAAGCTTTTTAAAGCATATGATCTTGCAAAGTATTGACTACAAAACATTTCACCATTCCAAGCGTTGATTACCACAAATGCAAATTTGATTGAAATTTTTCTGATTTTCAAAATATAAGCAGTTTTTTTATTAAAATTAAAACAATCTTAAAACTATTGAAAATCTGCTCAAATTATGCAAATACTTTAAAACTTTGATTGAATTTACAGCAATTTATTTAGAATAAGAGATATAAAGTAATATCATTCGTATGAACCCTCTGTAAATGGTAACTTTGAATGATTTTTTATTTTTAATTTAGTTTTTTTCATAATCATGAAAAAAAGTTTTGCTAGTTTCTCTTCAAAAACTGATAAGAATGTATAAATTTTATACACGGGTATTACTGTGCTGTGCAAATCAGGTAAAAAAAATATTTTTATTGAAAACAATCCTAATTTTTCGCATTTTCTTTTATTAAATTAAAAAAACGGCTGAAACAATTTTTTTATAATGTAAAACGCATCACAAAAATGTTCATACACGTCTATTGACACCGTAATTATGGAAATATTATGTCTGGTTTGTGAGATATAGTGAATGACAAAAATGACCTTGAAAGTCATAATGACTGTTAATGATTTTTTATTTTTTATTTAATATTTTTTGTAATCATGCCAAAAAGTTTTGATGATGTTTTTACAAACACTGTTTGTAGTATATAAATTTTATAAACATTGATTACTGGGTCTCGTAAATCAGGTTAAAAATTTATTGTTTAGGAAAAAAACCTAATTTTTTGCACTTTTTTTTCCTTAAATGAAATAACGGCTCCAACAATTTTTTTTCAAATTTTGATAGACAAATGTTGATACGCTTCGATTGACTTCTAAATGATGCAAATCGTATGTTTGGTTCGCGAGATATAACGCATCACAGAAATGACCTTCAAAGGGGCGAAACAAAAAAAAAACCCGACCGAAGTGTCCCAAAAACTAATCAGCTCTCAAGATTGCAAAGATGCTTCGATTGACACCTTAACGAAGTCGATAGACTTTGTTTACGTGAGTTAAGCTCGTAGAAAAAACTGTCCACGAACGTACAGACGTACGTACGTACATACACACACACACATACATCTCCCTTTCTAAAAATAGTTAATATATCCCTATAGACCTCAAAACGTAAAGTAATGTTGAAAATTTCAATTTCGATTTTCGAGGCGATTACAAGAACTTCCCATATACTGGGAAGTTAATAAGTTTAAAACGTACATTTTGAATGATAAAACGATTCCCTTAAAGCGATCTCCAAAGAAATTTACACCCAGGCCTGAAAAACTTTTAACCCAGTAGAACTGCGAAAAGTAATTAACTTACATGATATGTTTCAGGATTCAAAAATAGAAATATATAGAAGTAGAATAGAGATTTATTATTGATGCAGCTCCTGAAAAGAGCATAAAAAAGTATGTTGTTCTCAGACATACTGCATATCATGCAGATTAGCAGAATTTCGGCTAATTATTTTACTATACCAGGCAGCAGGAAGCATTACTTTCCTCAATGTTGAAATTTATTCGTTATTTTCTCGAACAATATATGAGCTTACAACTATTACTTAAGTCGACTCTGGAAAAATTTAAAAGTACATTCTTCTTCGTTTCAGTGTTCGTTGGTTGGTAATATTAATTTGCCGAAAAACCCAATATTTTAGAACAATTTTTTTTAACGAACTGAGTACGTTGAAAGCCATCAGCCGAAATACACAGCCAAATAAAATTCAATAACTTCTACGCAATTAATTGTAGACTGCAAATGCTTAGCACTTCTCCCGTTCACGTGGAAGCTGCTTCACCATTTCTATTTCCTTTTATCATGAGAATATTCAAAAATTCTCACTCCCGCCACTATTTTAGGACCGAAACTGAAGGTCATTGTATTGTTGCCGATAGAAGCACACAGACCACCACCCAAGCCCATTAAGCATATTACGTTCTAGGTTAAGCAAAGTATCTTTTGAGAGAATTTCAATTTTTATCATGTGTCGTTTTTTTTGGTTATTTTCGGTATTGAACTCTAAAAATACGAACAAGACACTTTGAAAGTAGCCAGATTCACTTCAGTGCACGCAAGTTCATTTCAAGGTTCATTGAGATTCCTATAGTGAAATTGGTACCTGTGGCTGGTAGGTGGCCGCGATGTATCTGTGGTTGGAGCTCTCCAATAGATACTTGCTTAATAGATTAATGTAAACATGAGTTAGTTGGCGGCAGGGACTGGACCCATGGGTCCTGGCTCGCCAAACAAGCGCCGCTGATGTCCCTGGCGCGCACTTCAACTGGAGCATCTGTAATGAGGATAGACGGCGCAATGGAAAGCCGCGAATCAAGATGTTGCAATTTCTAGAATCTGAACCAGCCTGCTGGCTGGCTGATTGCGCAATGATGAGTCTCAGGTGTGCTCAATTGCCTGCGTTTATTTTTCAATAATTCAACATATTCACAGAACGATTATGAAGTCTTTGATCTCTTCACGACTCCACGATTCTGCAGGAGTTTGTTTTCGTTGTTTATGGATCACTTCCTTGTTGTGGCAAGTGTCCGTTCATAAGACGGACACTCAGTTGAACTGAAGAGGATCTCACCGCCAACGCCAAGGAAATTTTCATATGACTTGCATGCTGTTCCTATCGCTGATTGCTAAGCCTGAAGTGATGATCCTATTTCGAATAAGCTTATTATTTTTGTAATCGAAAATTGTTATTGTTTGCATCGTATCGTAAATTGACGATGACAAAATTGATGAATATATTCGATTTGGCCATCAACAGTATGAAGGTGCTAACTCGGATATTGAGATTCATGAAATATAAATTAGTAGAAAAAACTAAACCACTGTGACTGTAGCTTTGGTTTCACTACAAGACGCACGATCCAATAGTAGTGGATATATTTGAGTAAAAAAGAACCTGTTAACATAATTACAATTCAATTAGAGGTGAAATTAACGAAAAAACGTTAATTGTTATTTTTTGTTCAAGTGGCGGACATTGAACCAATAAATGTTCATTCAAAAATTCGGCGCTTGTATTGAAATGATCATTGCCAATGACACTCTAAGTTATTCAAAACTTTGGTAAACAAAACCAATAGATATAGGATGGAATTGATTGGTTGAAACAGTTGTAAAGCGATTGAACTTACTATGAGGTATGGTTAGGATGATTTAACAATGTTTTTCATTTGACTTTTGTCTTGCAGAACGCAAAGACAGCAACTCAGAGCACCGCAATTTTTAACTTGCCAGTATATGGGAAGTTCTTGTAATCGCCTCGAAAATCGAAATTGAAATTTTCAACATTTCTTTACGTTTTGAGATCTAAAGAGTATATTTTAAGTGTTTTTAGAAAGTATGTATGTGTGTGTGTGTGTATGTACGTACGTATGTGCGTTCGTGGACAGTTTTTTCTACGAGCATAACTGACGTGAACAAAGTCGCATTGACTTCGTTAAGGTGTCAAACGAAGCGTCTTTGCAATCTTAAGAGCTGATTAGTTTTTGGAACATTTCGGTCGGGGAGGGGGGGTTGTTGTTTTGCCCCTTTGAAGGTCATTTCTGTCATGCACTATATCTCACGAACCAAACATACGATTTGCATAATTAAGGTTTCAATCGACGCATATTAACATTTGCGTGAATCTGTCAAATTTTAAAAAAAATCGTTTAGAGCCGTTTTTTAATTTAAGAAAAAACGTGCAAAATATAAGGTTTTTTTCATAAACAATAAATTTTTGACCTTATTTGCACAGCACAGTAATCAATGTTTATAAAATTTATATACTCCAAACAATTTTTATGCAAAAATCAGCAAAACTTTTTGTCATGATTACAAAAAAAAAATGAAATTAAAAATAAAAAAATCATTAAAAGTCATCATGATTTCAAGGTCATGTCTGTCATACACTATATCTCACGAACCAGATATAATATTTGCATCATTAAGGTGTCAATCGACGTGTATTATCATTTTTGTTATGTTTGTGCATTTACAAAAAAATCGTTGGAGCCGTTTTTTAATTTAACAAAAACAATGCAAAAAATTGTGATTTTTTCATAATTTTTTTTAATCAGATTTGCACAACATGGTAATAAATGCTTATAAAATTTATAAATCCTTATCAATTTTAGGAGACAAACCAGCAAAACCTTTTTTTCGTGATGTCTAAAAAATTAAATTAAAAATAAAAAATCATTCAAAGTCGCCATGTAAAAAGTGTTCATATGAATGATTAGGTAAAATCATTCATATGAATATCATTATATCAGGTAAGACTAATCTTATTCTGAAGACATCGTTGTTAAGCTAATCAAAGTTTTTTAATATTTGCATAGTTTAAACAAATTTTGAGGAGTTTTTACAGTACCGTGTTTCAATTTTAATATAAACTGCTCAAATTTTGAAAACAAAAAAAAATTAATCAAATTTGCATTTGTCGTAATGAACGCTTTGAATGGTAAAATGTTTTGTAGTCAATACTTTGCTAGATCATATGCTTTAAAAAGCTTTCATCGATATGAAAATAACAAATAACGTACAATAGGCTTTGTAACCTGCCCCCCCCCCCTCCCAATTAATCCGCATAAATATTCAGTCATCCCCCTTACCTATGTAATCAATTGGCGCTCCCATAAATGATACGATAAAATTTAAGTCATTCCAATTACTGTTATGAGAGGTACATTATTATTATTTAAAGTAGTATTATTTTCATAATTATTATTTTGCTTAGTATTTTGAGTATTTATGTAAATATTACAGGGAAGTTGACCATGTGGACCTCAAGGATCGCACCTCGCGGCTTGTTTTTTAAATTTCTGCATTGATGTGAATTTTGAAACTATATATATTTTGATGCATTTGGCTACTCATTAAAAATACTACATTTTGAAGAAATTGTATAAATTTAAACATAGGAGAATAATGCTCACATTTTGCGTAAAAAACCATTCGAAAACGCCTTTTCGAACCGAAATGCACACCAATTTGATATCTTTGGGGCACTTTTGTAGATCAAACATTTAATGAATCAACAAAAAAGTTCTAACATTTCGGCGTTAATGTGGAAAACACGATTGGGAGATTCTCATTCCTTCGAAGCTCCGGAAACAAATATCTTTTGTTTAATGTATAATTGCCTCAATGTTAGCATCAAAAAACTCATCTCACACGTATTCATTAAAAACTATAGGGGACATTATCAAAAAATGTGCCCCAACCGACTGTGGACATATAAACTTTCGGCATTGCAAAATAAGATTGAAAAACTAATGATTGAAGAGTGTTCAACCAATTTTATTGACCAAATCATAAATTCTTTGCGTATTATTATTAGCAACTTCCAATGTACTTGCTATCCAGAATCAATCGTATAACGCAAGCCATGTCCAAAATCCTTTGAGGCCGAAGCTATTTATTAGGTGCTGACATCATCTGACAAATAATATAACGAAATAACTTCGAAATATTTGAAATGCATGATTAATATTTACATATAATCATAATACAGTAAAAGGGTTGAAAAACAATACTTTTGAGTAAGAGTTAACGTATAGTAATTCATATTTAAATGTTTAGTCATATCACAAGTACAAAGAAGCAAATGTTGTCCACATTTATGAATATACAAATATAAATATTTAAATAAATTCATATATGAATTTTAAAACATTTTCAAAACATATTGAAAAGCTGTATGAAATATTTCCTTCTATGATTGCCACTGGTTTCTAAATTCAAATTTGTTTTTATATCCATTATACTCATGTTAGCGAAAGCCTCAAAAAAAGTTAAAACCAATTTTCGTCTTCCGGTTGATCGTCAAAATTATGAAAATAATGTAAGTAGACCATATAAGCAACCTTACACGAAACGGTCCTGATTAAACCCTTAAAAATTTAAATAGTATTGCAGATGTAATTTTTTTGGCGAAATTGAATTTATATCAGCCTTCCATGCACAAGAAGCTTTTCTTAGATTTTTTCATCTTCTTTCTAATAATTGTTTCATGCAACATTTTTAGCTTTGAAATTGATTCAAATAGTAAGCATTGCAAGGATTCTTAATAGCTAATTAATTTCACGAAACTTCATAAGAAACCTTATTATCCATCATATACAGTGAGCAAAAATCCGGACACCGTCAAAATGAATAAATATGTGTTCAGAAAGGGAGTAAGAAGAGCTGTATTGATTCCGTGTTTTGCTCAGAACGTAACATACAGCCTAAAGAACACAATACCAGAAAACTAAAGCAAAAAGAAAACGCTTACTCAACGCAAATTCAAAAAACTGTATTTACGAAGGCAAAACTGAAATCCGGACATATCAGATACATACCGAGTGAATGCATGCACAGTACAGTATGAACCCTGATTTTTCCAAGAAAATGAATAATCATGCATGGCTAGGCACAAGTGGACTGTATGTAGGGATTACAATCCCGGGATCCCGAAATTCGGGATCTCGGGATCCCGGCTCTTTTTTGCTCCCGAAAGTTTCGGGACCGATTTCCTATAATCCCGGGATTTTCGGGATTATTTAAAATTTTCGATGATAGATAATATGTTAATATGAACTCTGCGCATTAATTAACGGAAATTTGTTTGTTTGGAAATGTTGCATGAAATAAAAAGCACTCATTTGTGAAGGTATAAAGAAAACATGGTATAGCATTGCTCATTTATAATTTCTCCCTAACCGTAATGATATTTCACATTTTAAACGGTAGCATAGATAAATTGAACGCATTATTGTTATTTGTTATCCAACGAATAATTTCCTTTTCACTTTCACGAATCACCAAGCTTCTATCGAACCCACAGGAACAAGCAAAATTGAGGTAACACTCAAAGAAAAGCTTCCGTTTGAAATAGAAAACAGTATGAAAATATCGACACCTGAAATAAATAAAAACACTGATTTATCTAAAATAGTCAAAAAAAGAGATGAACCTATATCAGATCTCCTCTAGTTCCATTCGAGGATATAATTTGGAGCAAACTTACAAGTATTTATTGTCGATTCCTCCAACTTCAATTGAGTTCGAACGTGCCATTTCTGAGGCTGCATATATTTGTAATAATTTGAGGAGCAGGCTCGGTGATGAAACATTGGACGCATTATTATTTCTCCGTTATCATTTTCGAAACTCTAAATAATCTTTTTACTAGGCTATTGATTTGCATTATTTTATTTTATTTAAGGAAGATTGAAGTATAAAATAATTTTTGTAGATTATGTATTATAGGTGTCAAGTCTCAACGATTTATTTAATCAAAAAGTATGTTTGTTGATTTTTTAAAATTTAATTTTATATTTGATTAACAATGTGCGACAAATAATGTTAAACGATTAACAATTGAATACGGAATTACTAATTTAATAAAATGTCGATTTGATTTCTACTAAAACTGTTTTTATTTGCCTCTTGCTTTTTTCATAATGCAGTCTTCAATCCCGGGGTAATACCGGGATCCCGGGATAGGCAATGAAAAATCCCGAAATCCCGGGATTAGAAATAAGAGTCGGTATTGGATTCTCTAACTGTATGGCATCAACTTTCCCGATGGATATTATAGTCTGTTCACGCTGTGTGCAAATTGAAACGGTAAATACTGAAAAATGTCGCATTCGGGGAAGAATACCACGTTTGAAGTGCGGCAATTAGTGAATCACTTCGGGAGACTTCAGCAGTATTAAACGTTCCAAAAAGCACCGTTCACGACATTATATCACGGTTGAAACGAGAGGATCGCATTGAGAGTACGAACTATAAAGGTTCGTTGGAGAAGCTAACAGCCTATTTTGTCCGCCGAGAAGTGGAGAAAAACCCTCGAGTAACTGCCCCAAGCTGGTTACGCAGCTAAGGGAACGTGGTACAGAAGTTACAGGCCAAACTGTTCGCAATGCAATTCGCAATTTAGGATATAGTTCACGTATTGCACGGTGTATGTTTTACTTTAATAAAGTGAATAAAGTCAGAGACTTTGAGTTCGCAGAAAAATATCTTTTTGCAGACGAAACGTTTTGGCGCGATGTACTATTTACGGACGAGTCCAAATTTAATGTATTTTGCAGTGATGGCAAAGTTAAAGTGTGGAGGAAGCGCAACACAGAGTTCGAACGAAAAACTTAAAAACCACAGTGAAACACGGCGGCAGAAGTGTTATGGTATGGGGCTGTTGCGGAGCTAACGGCGTAGGAAATTGTCATTTGTGAAGGGTAATATGGATGCGAACATATATATAGACATTTTAAAAGAATATTTACACGTGCACGCCGAGAAATTGGGTGTTCGTCAAACATTCAAAATGTACCAGGATAATGACCCTAAGCACAAATCGTGGAATACACGCATGTGGTTACTATACAATTGCCCAAAGGTACTCGAAACCCCTCCACAATCCCCGGATTGTAATATTATCGAGAACCTGTGGAATTATGTTGACGATAGACTCCGCGAGCGTCCAATTACTAGTAAAAAAACATTTAAAGGAACGCCTTCTATAAGAATGGAACAAAATTCCAGCCGATTATATCCAGCGTTTGGTTGCATCAATGCCACGAAGAATGAAGGCCGTGTATGACGATAAAGGTTTACAAACAAAGTACTAACAAGGCATTTTTTGGGTTTTCTGACCTTATTTGTAAGATTTTTTAGTTCTGTCCGGATTTCAATTTTGCTCTCAGAAGTGTCGTTTTTTTGTAATTTTCTCGTTTTCGCAATTTTGTGTAATCATTTTCGGTTTTTCTTATGTTCATCACAATGTATTTTCTATTTCTTTACCCAAATTTACAAAAATATATTACTTTTTATTTTCCTTATCACTGCATTTTCATTTCTTTCGATAGTGTCCGGATTTCAATTTTGCTCACTGTAGTTGTCTACGTACTTCCTATAAATGCTTAAACTTGTATCTAAAACTAACGCTAAACCTCCTTAAAGTAGCTTCGCAAAAATCGAATGACTTTGTCCCTCAAAACTCATCATTTTCCTAACAAACCCTTGCTTCTAATACAATAGAACCTTGATTATCCACTGTTCGATTATCCGGTTCTTCGATTAACCGGGGTTTTTTCCTCTATTCGTTTTTTCTTTAATTATCCTGATAAACCGGGGATTTCCATTGTTTCATCTATGTATTCGTTTTGTCTCAATTTTCCAGTGTTGTGTTTGAATGTTCTAATAAAATTTGAATGTACCTGAACGACGAAGGAATAAATACTCGTACATATGAGAAATGGATCATTACTGAGAAATAATTATGTATGAACTTATGGTGTTGACACTTTTAAAAAGAATCCTCCATCTACTGTTTACAAATTTAATTTCAGTGTTGTTCAATAATTTGAACTGTACGTAAATTATGATTATTCTTGCATCCTCATAAACCATAAGTAAATATGTACACAAATTCGATTATCCGTGCACCTCCCTCCTCATCATTACCCCGGATAATAAAGGTTCTACTGTAGCTACAAATCACGTTCCTTCATTAGTGCAAAAATTTTTCTCATAAAAATCAAATTTCATGCTGAAAAGTTTTTCTACGCCACTGCACACTATTCAAGACTCCATTCACCATATTGCCTACTTACAGGCAGTGCTATAAAATACCGGTACAATGACCTTCATTCGAATTTCCCGGCAGTGAAACCCCATTTCCGATCGGAACCACACTTTGCTTTCATCATCCTTCTCAAGCCCTCTCTGGCCACGATAAAGCAACCCTTTCAGGATTTGTTTCCGGTCTTTGTGCGGCACATCTCCGAAGCATCAAAATCTCACCTGGACTATTCGGACGGAGGGAAAGATACAAAAGAACGGCCGGCCAACATCTGAGTTGCTTGTTTTAGTATGATGAAAATTTCGGATGGGCCAAGGGGAAGCATAAAAAAAATTTGCAGAAAAGGTGCCAGCTGGCGTCCAGGTGTGCATGACCTTTAGCATTAGCCCTCTCATCATCGGGATGCTGAAAAAATTGGTCGTGGATGATTTAAGAAAGCCTTGAAAAGTATCTTTTGTCGGGGAATAGAAAGTTCGCTACAAACTTTAAGGTTAAAGTGGTGAAGTTTGGGTTAAGTGGTTCTTGGAATGTTGCTTTTGAATTATTTAGTGGATGAGTTTGATGCATACTTCGTAACAAATGATACAAGAAAATCTCGTTAAAGACAGCTAGAAATAAATGGAGGGAATGTTAAGGATAAAGTTTCATGGGCTGTGAGTGAGGTTTACAGGCAATCATCCTTAAATTTTTCAAACAAACTTTGAAGTCTCAATGGACTAATTATATTATTTCATCATTATTTTTGGTATTGAGTTTGAATAGTAGGTTTCTTTTGCATAAATGGATATAGTGGGTTTCTGTATGTTCATGCAAATTGGTTCAGAAAATGCATTGTATTTAGTTCTGACAACTTTTCTCCGCCTGGCTTTTGATGTGCTCCCAAATTTCGCTTGACCAACTAATCATTCAACCTTTTACCTCAGTACTATGCTAAGAGAGCGTTCATTAATTACACAGTGATTTTGAATCGAATCCTTACTCGAAGCAAGTAAGAAGCGGATGGGTCTTACAGCATTTCTTCTCTTTTAATATATTTATTGTTTTTTTCCTGAAAAGCCCACTTGACCATCTAAATTAATTTTGTTCACTTACATGAGTTCGAAATTGTTGTAGAAAATTACAAATCGTAAGACTGCTCTCCCAATTTCCCACGAAAAAAAACTAAAAATAATTTCCTCTTTTGCAATCAAGCTCAAAACAACATTCGACGTATGGTAAAAAAATCCGATGTCCTATTATATGTTAAATATTTAAATTTGCAGGTAAGCAAGAGTTATGTGCTCGCCAAAATGTAACAAGTCCTTGCAAAGGGACCTTATGTTAACAAGAAAATTTTGAAAATGCACCTCATTTCATCAATGAATACCCGCCATGTATATTTTGTAAAATGCAAATCGCTTTTTGTTCGCAAACACATCTATGATAAGAAAATTCGAAGAATACTCGGAAGACACCAATTTGATTTGGAAAACACGTAAAGATAAGAAATACAATACAAAAGGTGAAAGTTTAGAGACTGCTAATAAATTTCTGGGGATATTTTAAAGGAATGGCCTCCATAAATAAAAGCTATATTTTCTTTTAACAAAATTAGCCAAAAAAAATTGAGGATATTATGTTTAGCATAATTTTGAAAAGCATATTTTTTACTTTTTCCTGATGTGAAAACTTACAAATAAATAAATTTTCATTCACATAATTTTTATTGGGCACGTTGACGGAGGATACGGCGAAGGTAAAGATGGTATGTGGAATCCATTCCGTTTATCCAACGAAATTTCCGTTTATTCACGTACATTTTGCTTGAAAAAATCACCCTTATTTTCGAACAATGTTTTGTTTGAAAAAGATGAGGATTTCTTATGAAAATTTTGTTTTTAACTTCCCAGTATATGGGAAGTTCTTGTAATCGCCTCGAAAATCGAAATTGAAATTTTTCACATTTCTTTACGTTTTGAGGTCTATAGAGTATATATAAAGTGTTTTTAGAAAGGGAGATGTGTGTGTGTGTGTGTACGTACGTACGTACGTATGTACGTTCGTGGACACTTTTTTCTACGAGCATAACTCACGTAAACTAAGTTGTATCGACTTTGTTGAGGTGTCAATCGAAGCGTCTTTGCAATCTTAAGAGCTGATTAGTTTTTGGGATACTTCGTTCGGGGGGGTTGTTGTTTTGCTCCTTTGAAGGTCATTTCTGGCATGTGTTATATCTCTCGAACCAAACATACGATTTGCATGGTTAAGGTGTCAATCGACGCGTATTAAAATTTGTGTGAATCTATCAAATTTAAAAAAATCGTTGGAGCCGTTTTTAATTTAAGGAAAAAAAGTGCAAAAAATTAGGTTTTTTTTCATAAACAATAAATTTTTCACCTGATTTGCGAACGACAGTAATCATGGTTTACAAAATTTATATACTCCAGGCAATGTTTGTAAAAACATCATCAAAACTTTTTGTCATAATTATAAAAAATATTAAATAAAACATAAAAAACCTTGAAGGTCATAATGACTGTTAATGAAGTCATAATGACCTTCAAGGTCATTTTTGTCATCCACTGTATCTCACGAACCAGATATAATATTTCCATAATAAAGGTGTCAATAGATGTGTATTGACATTTTTGTGACGCATTTAACATTATAAAAAAATTGTTTCAGCCGTTTTTTAATTTAATAAAAGAAAATGCGAAATATTAGGATTTTTTTCATAAAAAATATTTTTTTTACCTTATTTTCACAGCACAGTAACACCAGTTTATAAAATTTATACATTCTTATCAGTTTTTCGAAAGAAAACAGCAAAAAAATCCATAATTATGAAAAAAACTAGCTTAAAAATAAAAAAATCATTCAAAGCTACCATTTCAAGAGGATTCATACGAATGATATTACTCAATATCTTTTATTCTAAAAACGTTGTTGTAAATTCAATCAATGTGTTATAATATTTGCATAATTTGAGCTGCATTTGTATTCAACGCTTTGAATAGTAAAATGTTTTTTAGTCACTGCTTTGCAAGATCATATGCTTTAAAAAGCTTTCATCAAATAAAAAGTTGTAGTTTTTAGTAGATTTATTCTTTGGTAATCGTAAGATTTAACTTACTTCCTTTTTACTTTTTACATGCAATTGAATATATTTTTGACTGCATATTACATATTTTTCAAGACCAACAGAAAATAAGAAATCATTATCAATCTCATTAACGCAAAACCGTGAAAAAATATAAATTCAGTGATTATGCCGCAATTTTGCACGCAACTATTCAAAATGGCCATCACGCGACAAAATCTATGCAGTGGGCGTAATAAGCGATAAATTGCTTTCATTTTTGCTAGCGCTCTTTTGTCCTTCAAGCATCGATATGAAAATGACAAATAACGTAGAAAAGTCTCCCACCGATTGATCCGCGTGAATATTCAATCAAATCAATCTACCCCCATCGACCAGAAACCTTACGTAATCAATGGACCCTTTCGTAGATGATATGATTAATATAAACTCATTCCTGTTACTGCTATGAATACCTCTCATTGTTATTATTCAAAGTAATATTATTTTCAAAATTATTATTGTGTTCAATATTTTTAATATTTATGTAGATATTACTGGGAAGTTGACCGTGTGGACCTCAAGGGTCGCACCTCGCGGCTTGTTTATTTATTAACTTCCCAGTATATGGGAAGTTCTTGTAATCGCCTCGAAAATCGAAATTGAAATTTTCAACATTTCTTTACGTTTTGATGTCTATAGAGTATATATAAAGTGTTTTTAGAAAGGGAGATGTATTTGTGTGTGTGTGTGTACGTACGTATGTACGTTCGTGGACAGTTTTTTCTACGAGCATAACTCACGTAAACAAAGTCGTATCGACTTCGTTGAGATGTCAATCGAAGCGTCTTTGCAATCTTAAGAGCTGATTAGTTTTTGGGATACTTCGGTCGGGGGAGTTTGTTGTTTTGCTCTTTTGAAGGTCATTTCTGTCATGCGTTATATCTAGCGAACAAAACATGCGATTTGCATGGTTAAGGTGTCAATCGACGCGTATTAACATTTGTGTGAATCTGTCAAATTTAAAAAAAAACCTTGGAGCCGTTTTTTTAACTTAAGGAAAAAAAGTGCAAAAAATTAGGGTTTTTTTCATAAACAATAAGTTTTTAACCTGATTTACGGAAGACAGTATTCGAGTTTTATAAAATTTATATACTTCAAGAAATCTTTGAAAAAACGTCATCAAAACTTTTTCTCATGAAAACAAGAAACATTAAATAAATAATAAAAAATCATTAACAGTCATCATGATCTTCAAGGTCATTTCTTCCATTCACTATATCTCACGAACCAGATATAATATTAGCATCATTAAGGTGTCTATCGACGTGTTTTAACATCCTTTTGATTATTTAAACATTATAAAAATCTGTTTCAGCGGTGTTTTTTAATTTAATAGAAGAAAATGCAAAAACTTGTTTTTACCTGATTTGCACAACACAGTAATAAATTTATACATTCCTATCAGTTTTTGAAGAGAGATGATATGATTAATATTAATTCATTCCTGTTACTGCTATGAATACCTCTCATTGTTATTATTTAAAGTAGTAGTATTTTCAAAATTATTATTGTGTTTAATTTTTTTAATGTTTATGTAGATATTACTGGGAAGTTTACCGTGTGGACCTCAAGGGTCGCACTTTGCGGCTTGTTTATAGTTTTTTATTCATTCCTATTTGAAAAATTTTCATTGTATTTTGACACACAAAATCCTCAAAAAATAATGATATTATTCCAAAGAAATGTGCTCCTATCATTTTTTCCGAAAAAAATGATGTAAGAGTTTTTCTACTAAGTGGTTTTCGGGGAAGTTTAATTACAAAAACATGATCAGAAAATAACGAGTTTAATGTCCACAAATTATTAGCAATCATAACTGCCACATAATTTTGCGATATTTTCCTTAAGATGTTTTTAAAATGAGGAACATTGTCCTGTGGACAGAAGGAAACCCAATTTTTGACAATTTTGCGTAAAGTTCACGTTCCCCCCAAAAGTCTTCAATTTATCATGGAATAAGTAGATTAGAACAGTCTGTCGAGCAAACCAAACACGAACGAAAGAAATTTTAAAATTTAAATTAAAAAAAAACATTTGTGGTTTCCCAGAAATAAAGAATAGAGTTGCATCTTCTTGCTGTGAGTCTTTCAAGCATGGAAGTCATCTTAATCAAGCTTCTACATAAATGTACTGTTATTAAGTTATACAACGTTTTTCGACGACTTGTAAGTAGAATTATGACAAAGCTCAATTTTTCTGATTGAATCACAGATTAGAACCTAAAATTACCACTATACTTCAGCTCACCTGTTAGCAGTGTGCTCCTGAAAAATTACTTTGAAAACACATAGTCACAGGTAACATTTCTTAAGAAGGATTTCTAAAAAACAGAGTCGATTTTCTCAGATTAGAAAATTTCTGATTGTACACGAAGGCACCAGTGTGAAAAATTGCATTAAAATTTCAATTGAGATGAAGAATGCTAAAGGGCACATTTGAAAATGTCTAAAATGCAAAAATATGTTGTTTTGAAAAGTTTAAACTATAAGAAAGAAATTGCAAAAATATAACAACATCCAGCATACTTTTTAGTTTGAGTAAGGTTGCTTATGCATCGAAGCGTGTAGATACCAGAATAAAGTTATTAACTTTATGATAATTAAGATAAGGATTCCCTGCATTGCTTTTGGTGTTTCTTTAGTTTTAATAAGCGAACAGAAAAAAATTGGAATTTGAAACAATATTTGCGAAGGAGTTTTCATAAAAAAACTTTTAACAATGCATTGCAATTTACACTTGCAGTTGAATGCAATCTTTTCTGGGTCTAGAGCGAAATTTCAATGAAACCCGAGGATTACTTCGGCCATTTCAATATCTCACTATCTCATACAGAAAATTATAACCTTTTTTCAAAAAAGGTATTTTTTATTGAAGTTAAAAAACTTCCCAGTATATGGGAAGTTCTTGTAATCGCCTCGAAAATCGGAATTGAAATTTTCAACTTTTCTTTACGTTTTGAGGTCTATAGAGTATAAATAAAGTGTTTTTAGAAAGGGAGATGTATGTGTGTGTGTGTGTGTGTACGTACGTACGTTCGTGGACACTTTTTTCTACGAGCATAACTCACGTAACCAAAGTCGTATCGACTTCGCTAAAGTGTCAATCGAAGCGTCTTTGCAATCTTAAGAGCTGATTAGTTTTTGGAACATTTCCGTCGGGGGGAGTTTGCTGTTTTGCCCGTTTGAAGGTCATTTCTGTCATGCGTTATATCTCGCGAACCCAACAAACTATTTCCTTGAGCAAGGTGTCAATCGACACGTATTGAATTTTATGTAATTCTACCAAGTTTCTAAAAAATTTCTTCGAGCCGTTTTATAATGTTCTTAAAAAAAAGGTGCAAAAAATTGGGTTTTTTTTCAAAAACAATAAATTTTTAACCTTATTTTCAAATTCAAGTAATCAGTGTTCATATAATTTATATACTCCAAACAGTTTTTTTTAAAAACTCTATTAAAATTTTTTCTCATGATTACAAAAAAAAAATCAAATAAAAAATAAAAAATCATTAACAGTCATCATGATCTTCAAGGTCATTTCTGTAATGCGTTATATCTCGCGAACCAAACATACGATTTGCATCGTTTAGGTGTCAATGGACGCGTTTTAACATTTTTGAATCTGTCAAATTTTTAATAAAATCGTTGGAGCCGTTTTTTAATTTAAGAAAAAAAAGTGCAAAAAATTAGGGTTTTATCCATAAACAATAAATGTTTACCTGATTTGCGAAATATAGTAATCAATGTTTATAAAATTTATATACTCCAAATAATGTTTGTAAAATCACCATAAAATTTTTTCCTCATGATTACGTAAAAAATTAAATTAAAAATAAAAAATCATTAAAAGTCATCATGATTTTCAAGGTCATTTTCATCATTCACTATATCTCACGAACCAGATATAATATTTGCATCATTATGGTTTCAGTTGAAGAGTATTAACATCTTTGTGAAGTTTTTAATATTATAAAAATTCGTTTTAGACATTTTTTCAATTTAATAGAAGAAAATGCGAAAAATTATGGTTTTTCATAAAAAATATTTTTTTAACCTGATTTGCACAGCACAGTGATACCAGTTTATAAAATTTATACATTCTTATCAGATTTTGAAGAGAAACCAGCAAAATTTTCTTCCATGATTATGAAACAAAGCTCATTTAAAAAGAAAAAATCATTCAAAGTTCCCATGTAAAGAGGGTTCATACGAATGATATTACTTTATTCGATCAAAGTTTTAAAATAGTTGCATAATTTGAGCAGAGTTTTAATAGTTTTTATTGTCTTTTAATTTAAAAAAAACTGCTTAAATTTTGGAAACCAGCAAAATTTCAATCGAATTTGCATTTGTGGTAATCAACGCTTTGAATGGTTAAATGTTATGTAGTCAATACTTTGCAAGATCATATGCTTTGAAAAGCTTTCATCGAATAAAAAATTGTAGTTTTTAGTAGATTCATTCCTTAATAATCGAAAGATTTCAATAACCATCATCATGTGTAATACATTTTACTTTTTACATGCAATGGAACCTATTTTTGACTGCATATACAAAATTTTTCAAGACCAAAATGGCCCCCAACGATTGATCCGCGTGAATATTCAATCTGTCCCCATCGACTAAAACTTTACGTAATCAGTGGACCCTCCCGTAGACGATATGATTCATATTAACTCATTCCTGTATGAATACCTCTCATTATTATTATTTCAAGGAGTATTATTTTCAAAATTATTATTGTGTTTAATATTTTTAATGTTTATCTAGATATTACTGGGAAGTTGACCGTGTGGACCTCAACGGTCGCACCTCACGGCTTGTTACTAAAGAACTTATTCTGAAAAGCAGTAGTGAAAACAGAAATAAAATTTGACTCGATTGAAATATAGATACTTTCAGTGATGAGAGGGAAATAATTATTTAAAAAGTAATTCTTTAAATGGGTTGATCAAGACAGAAAAAACTAGACATATTTCTACAAACGCAGCAATTTAATTTGAAAACCCCTTTGATCATATTTTGAAATATTTCAAGTTATTCACTTTAAATTAATTTGCAGGCAATTATGTAAAAGGTACCGAATGTGATAGCGCAAGGAATTCACTAAGCTTGTCCAATTGATAGTCTGTTTCCCAGACACCAGATTTTTTTCCGAAATTTAGGTTTTTCAAAATGAAGACGAATTTAATAGTCTACTACGTTTCCAGGGGGTTTGTATTCTTTTTAATTTGTGCATATTCTTCTTTCAGTTTTTATTTACAGACATATTTTTTTAAAAATACCTAAGATTCATAAGTACTGATGTTAGTTTTCATCTTTGAATAAGTAACTCAATTCAGCCTTTGAAAAATGAAATCGATGTTTTCTTACTATAAACAGCTTAAGTATTTTTATTTCAATCGACTGAAGCATTGTTATCTTTGTTTAGCTTGAATATTCAGATATTCCTGAGCAATGCTGATTTTCGATAATTTTTGTAAAGAACATTTCATGTGGACTGCAGAATTGCCACCAGCAATCATATTTAACATTTTTGCATACACAATTTGCTGACCTTAGGACATTTTTCCATTAACTGCTGCGCTACGTGATTGTTACGAAATTTCTTCAATCGAAAGGAGGTTAAACCAGGCCAGCTAGGTCACATACGATCGAAATGAAAATTCTCAAAACGACTGTGATTAATCACACCATACATGCTCAAATCAAAAACCATGCATGGGTTGGTAATGGGTGGCGCAGCGTCAAGCAGGTGGTGCAATCCATTCTTTGCGAATGTAGTAGCATTGTTGCAGAAGAACGTTTGTAAGTTACAACAGTCAACAAAATTCGCGCTATGTTTATTGAAAATCGCTCGCAATCACAACAGCAACAAACTGTGTCGTCCCAATTTGTGTGCTTCTCTGACCATGTTTGCTGCACAAACAATTGCAACGTATGTGAAAAATTGTGGATAAGTGAATGGTACTTAGTTTTCGACGAATTTGATTTGAGTGTTATTCAGCGGTTGTTTCTTGTAAGGGTGACATCCTCAGTTCTCGATTCGATTCGAAGTGAATTGTTTCGTTAATTAATCATTAAGAATAATAGTTTTTAGTTTGTGTTACGCCAAAGATCAAAATATGAATTCGGTGAGTGAATTCAAAGAGTTAATATGTGAAAATCATCTGATAATTGTGGAATATCCTTTTCAGTTTACCAAACACGCAGTGTACCTTTTTGTAATCTACAATACAGCTTCAGGAATATTTGCACAGCAGAGTGCAGAAGATGGAACCGTAAGCAACTTTTAATTCTATTCCATGCAATGTGCCCTTAATTTTGGCCTTTCTTTTAAAAAAATATATATATAGATAGGGGCTTCCACACCCGCCCAGAAGATTCAAACGGACCAGAAGAAATCCGAAGAAGCAGCTGCTCCTGCGAGCGATGCTACTGTGGGAGGGGCGCACGTATGGCAAGCGCCACATCTGGTGGGCGATGCACGCGATATGCGGTACGGTTGGGTTTATCAAGTAAACGACGCACCACACACCGGGTCCGAATACTCCTATCAAGGTGTCCCTCAACACATTTGGCACAGGAAACTGGACGATCATGTCAAGTCGTTTGCACCATCGTACAGGGATCTTAACCAAGACAGTGTTGCTTTCAATGAGATAGACTCCAATGCAGGCTACAAATCGATGGAAGCGATGAACTTGGCAATGCCGAAGTATGCTGACACCCCAGCACTACAGATTGGTTACAAATCGGAAGCAATGCCCAATAGGGATATGTCACATATGGCTATCATTGCTGATGCTCGAAAAATGACTTCTAAAACCACCGCGGAGAACATTCGCACAGATACCACTCAAAATACGGGACACGTAGAACAAACGATGCCTAAGTCTACTGATACCACCAACGATAAAGTTCAGATGCAAACGATTCCGGCTGTGCGCCAGGAAGCCCAAGCGCCTCTTCTGGATACTTCTGGCTTCATTCAGGCAGCAGCATGGAGTCCCTGTGGGGGAAGCGTGGCATACGCGCCAGAGCAAGTGTCGCAAGCATTTTATCCGCAACAAATGATCCAATCGGAATACGCAGTGCAGCAACAAACGCCGATGTTTCAAGATGGAAGAACTCGAATGCCAACGTTTGAACAACAGCAAGTAGTGCAGCAACAGCCAATGCTTACTCCTAATCAGCAGTCTGCGCTTCTGGACCAAACAAGGATACAGAGCCCATCTTTCGAGCGGCAGCAGGTCATGCAACAGCAACAAGCCACGCAGCAATCATCACATTTCGATGGAAAAGGGATACAAATGACATCCTTCGAACAGCAACGAGTCATGCAACAACAACAGCCAATGTTCACAACAAACGAGCAAACATCACATGTGGATCAGGTGAAAACTCAAAACACTCCGCTCGATCAGCAAAGTGTTATGCAGGAACGACCGATGTTGACGCCGGCCCAGCAAACAACTTTCGTTGACCAGATGAGGACACAGGCACCGTCGTCGTTTGAAAAACAGCAAGTGAAGCAGCAGCAACAACCCATGTTCACGCCGAGTCAACAAAAGCCCTTTTACAACACCAAAGAATCACAAATCAATGCCTTTGAGCAACAACGGGTCATGCAACAGCAGCCAATGTTGGCGCCTACTCAGCAGCCGATGGGCTTAAGACAAATGGGGGCACAAACTTCCTCATATGATAATCAACAGCCAATGCTAGCTCTCGACAAACAAATGTCGAGTTTTGGCCAGCAACAACAAATGCTAGCCCAAGGTCAGCAGATGGATAGCTCTCAGCAATCACACGTTGGCCAGCAGTCGCAACTGTACGATTCCGACCAAAAGATCATTCAACAGCAACCTGGTTTCTTGCATCCAAATTTGCAGGTACCTCAACAGCAACAGTATACGGTGCAGCAAATGGCAAGCTCTACAAACCTCAAGCAATCGCAGCAGATGCTGAATCAAGCTCCTCAGCAGTCAAGGTTGATGGCAGGACAGCAAATCCCGGCTTTGGACCAGCAGTCCATTGTTCAGCAACAACGTGTTATGGACCAGCAACTTGCCTCTCAACAAATGTGGGCGCAGAGCTTCGAGCAACGTCAAGCTGCTCCTCAGCAACAGCTCTTGATGCCTGGCCAGGAATTGCGTGATTCAGACCAAATGAAAAACCTTCAGCAGGCTTCGATGCTACGAACGTCTACAAATCAGCACCCAGCAACGAATCAACAATCTGTGACCGTAGCCAGTGAACAAATGGCGACTCCGCAACAGGAGAGTTTAGCGTTCCAGCAGCGCGGAGGACTCCTTGCTCAACAGCAAAGCTGGGAGCGACAAATGCAGCCTCAAATGGACACTACCAGCAAGGCTCTGCTGCAATCTGAGTCGGATGCATCTTTTACAGGCACCGATGATAGAGCTCTCTCGATTCCCATCGATCAAGTGAAGCTTGATGAAATGCGCGCAGCGCTCAGTGAAACACCCGAAGTTGGAACTCATCATAAGTTCAGGAAACTCCACGGAGGTACCCATAATCTCTACATAGCCGTACCAAGTGTGTATGGAGGCTATGCAGGAGGCTACCGAAGTACCGCTTACTTAAGTCCTGTCTACGCGAGCCCAAGCTACTCAACCTATGGATCAATCTTGCTGGGGAAAAATCCGATTGCCGAAGAACATTCAACTGTTGTTCGGTCTGCCGATGATAAAGAATTGAAAGCCAAAGAAAGCGAATCTGGATCGGAATCTGCAAAGGTACGTGCATAATGTTATTGCCATGTTATTGTAAGATGTGATTGAGAGGAAAAGGATAATTGATGAAAGAATAGCTTGCGCCCCTCACGATCGTTAAGGTTGATCAACCTCAAAGATGCATTTCAAATCACAATTGGCTGGCTGTTCGCAACAAACATCATTTATGTCCTTTTTCTGCAATCTGACTAACTACTTTCATTCCCACAATTGATTGTATTTCAACACTAATCCTTTTTCGTTGTGTCCATTTTTTTGTGGTTCATTCAAATCCTCATTAACAGGTGACGAATTCCAGGGAATAACACACACCACTAGCCTTAATTGTCCTCAAACATCATTGCCAACATCCTTGAGTATGGCCGAAGAAGACACCATGATTGCAGCAGGCAGCGAAAGTTATCCAGTCGAAATGCACAGAAGAGGTTGCAACTGCAACAGCGTGGAACATTTTTACCATGACGACCATGATTATCACAATGACCATGATGAGCATGTGGCAGCAGTTCCTGTTGAGATTCATCCGGACGGCAGGTTAGATAGCCTTTTAGAAAAATTTCAGATAGTTTTAAATAGAAGTAAGCGTGGCGTTTTTTGGAGTCCAAACTATGTCCGGGAAATCAATGAGGCGGTGAACGATGTAGTTTCACTTGATCCAGTTGATAAATGCGACTCAATAGCAACGAAAGCAAGGCATGGAAGGTTTACTCCCACTAGTAGTCCCTATGTGGAATACAACCCGAATCAGTATCTCCCTGTAAGAGAAGTTGATCTCAGCGGGAAAGACCATCGTCACACTGATAGTCCCAATATACTTAGTGGTCTTGTGCAGCAGACTGAACAATCAATAAGGGAAGCAATTGCCAAGGCAACTAGATCCCATGGTCAAGTGCAAGTTATGAGCGATCCCGATTCTTCTGCTGCAACTCGCTATGTTACAGACTCCAATCCGCAGCCGCAAATCATATCGCTGGATGAATATTTGAAACATTCACAGGCCAATGTAAACGAGCTACCCGTGAAGGTAAATCTAAACCAACCAAGATCCTCCCATCCAGCATATCCGCACTCTTATCCCGACCATTCTCCTGCCGCAAATATTCCTAGAAGAAGCTCGGCTTCGTATGATTCGAGTCATCTTCAAGTGTGGCAACGGCCAACGGATCTGATCAATCATCCCCTTCGAATAATATTGCAGTCTATTGAAACGAGACTCGCTTCATGCTGCGAATCATGCAAGACTGAGGTTCTCAACGACATTGCGGAAAAGTTGCGGTCCACTGCAGACGACACAAAGGACGCTTTGGCGAAATGTAAGCGTCCCAAAACGACAACGAAAAAAGTGGAGCTGATTGCAAGTGATGAAGATAGTGATAGGTTGGAGGACTCTAACGAACGTACTAGTCTTCATGGTCATGCAAAATTAACTGAATATCGAAAAAGTTTGCTACGTAGAGGTGGTGATTCCTTCCGCAGCCACGGAAAACGTTATAAAGGTAAAGAAACTGATCTTGAAGCGAATGCTGATGACGAAGACGAGGATTCTGAAGAGCCACTTCGGTATAAGCAGAAAGTGAAGAACACCCCACCACAGAAGCATACCATTAATGATGGCTCATTCGAAGATGCTGATAAACGAGAAAGGGACACAGCAGATTTGGCATCTTTGAAAAGGATGAAAGATCTAACAAAACTAATTCAAAAGCTGAAAAGCTTACAAACGGTACGTGAAAGTAGTGAAATGCACGATGAACACGATGGCAAGATCAAAACGAGCAAAGACATTTCCACAGGTGAGAAAAAAGTCAGCGCCTTGAAAAGTTCCAAGTCCGTCCAAAGGAAAACGAGAAAAAGGCCTCAACAAAAAACAGGAAAGTAAGTAAATGAACGACAGCATTGCGATTTGAATAAAACCCTCGTGGTTTGGGGTTGCAAAGACACATTTCTTTCTATGTGGTGTGTGTCATGTGGATGAAACGTTTGAAATATTGTCGGTTAATTTCTAAGTATTTCAATAAACATGATAAATTTTAAAAAGGATCTGAATTTGCAGTGAAATTTGTTTGTATTTAGACATTGTTTAAATTCATTCTGTAATTTCTCATCTTATTTTCATGCTCACTGTTCATTCATCGCGCCAATCACTGGGTACACATCTGCATTGGATTGCATCGAACATTTGAATGGGAAACGATATCATTCACGGCATGGATCATATTTATTAACACGTGCATAAATCATCATCATCATCAATCACTCATTCACACTGGGATCGACAGTCACAGAATCAGCCCCGATTTCGTAGGCTCAACAGTTTTGACACCGAAAATGCTCCAGCCATATGCTGGTTTCTGGGATCCTAGAGGGCTTCTAGGACGTCTTTTGAAACCCATTGAAGATCTGTACTCGCAACCGTCGTCACCGACAATGGGCGTAGCCTACGTTCCACTTCGAAGGGCGCACAGGCCAAGACCACGCAGTGGTAGCTATGTTCCAACTGCTGCTTCTTCCTCTTCCTACTCGTCCTACGCTTCACCAATAGATCGATCCCACAATGATGTGGTCGCATTGCCACGAAGAGGAGCATTGACGAGGCCACAATCGACATCACGTCCTCGAACAGCTGCTCCAGTGCGAACTACACCCTTGGTGGGCGCTACCAGAAAGCCTCCAACATCGAGCGCTTCTCCAGCTGCAGCAGCATCAGCGGAAGAAATAGTTGGAGACTCCCAGTCACTAGATGGATCTTCTTCGGCCGTCGAAGGATGTATTAAGCGATGTTTGAGGAATATTTGAAATTCGAACTAGTAAATAAACTTTTCCAAAAAGATATTCAGTTTGTTTTTGTATTGAAGTCAAATGGATTGTTGAGATTTTCTTGAATCGAAGTCTGCCTGCCGCATTCCAAACATGTTTCCATTGAATCCAATTGCTGAACAGAGATTACCAGCATTGATTGTCTTGCATGCATAAGGACTATATAATTTCGCTTCTTTGCAGCTGGTCACATGCAAGTGTGAAGGACTTTTTTATTTCGAAATAATTTACAAGTAGTGGGGATATGCCGGTTCTAGACCGGAAGTGAACTGTCAAAGTCCGATGACGGCATCACCCCGACCGGAAGTGAACCGTCAAAAGGTCACTGACACCCATATAACCGCAAGCGTGGGATGGCCACGCCCACAAAACCGCAAGCCGACTACGTCATCAACCGCAATCTAGCCGACTGCGGCATTAACCCTTTCTTCCCCTCTCTCTATCTCTCTCTCTCACACACACTCTCACACACACGATCTTACCCACACCGGTGTTGCCACACGCACGATCCAACTCGGCACCCCCGCGATCCCACTTTACACCGATGACCCTGTAAATTTCACTTTCACTTATTCGGAGCCACTAAAAATCGGTTCTGGCGTTCAATTTCGAATTTTCCCACGAGCGAATTACAGACAATTCATAGTCGGAGGTAAGTTATGAATATTGTGGTTTTTAGAAGAAATAACGCCGATAAGAGACATTTGTATCTAATTAATGTGTGTGGTTTTTTATTTGAGTTCGATTTACGCTTTGAAGCAATTAAACGAAATACCGTTGATAAGAGGTATTCGTTTCTGTTTAATAAGTTTGTGGTTTTTTTTTAACTTCCCAGTATATGGGAAGTTCTTGTAATCGCCTCGAAAATCGAAATGGAAATTTTCAACATATCTTTACGTTTTGAGGTCTTACTAGTATATTTTAAGTGTTTTTAGAAAGAAGTATGTATGTGTGTGTGTGTGTATGTACGTCTGTACGTTCTAGGACAGTTTTTTCTACGAGCATAACTCACGTAAACAAAGTTGTATCGACTTTGTTAATGTGTCAATCGAAGCGCATTTGCAATCTTAAGAGCTGATTAGTTTTTGGGACACTTCGGTCGGGGGGGTTTGCTGTTTCGCCCATTTGAAGATCATTTCTATCGTGCGCTATATCTCGCGAACCAAATATACGATTTGCATGCTTAAGGTGTCAATCGACGCGTATTAGCATTTTTGTGAATCTATCAAATTTTCGAAAAAATCGTTGGAGCCGTTTTTTAATTCAAGAAAAAAAAGTGCAAAAAATTAGGTTTTTTTTTCAATAAACAATAAATTTTTAACCTGATTTACGAAAGACAGTATTTAATTTTTATAAAATTTATATACTTCAAGCAGTATTTGTAAAAACAACATCAAAACTTTTTCTCATGATAATGTAAAAAATTAAATAAAAAATAAAAAATCATTAACAGGCATCATGATCTTCAAGGTCATTTCTGTCATGCGCTATATCTCGCGAACCAAACATACTATTTGCATCGTTGAGGTGTCAATCGACGCGTATTAACATTTTTGTAAATCTATTGAATTTTAGAAAAAAAAATATCAGCCGTTTTTTAATTTAAGGAAAAAAGTGCAAAAAATTCGGTTTTTTTTCATATACAATAAATTTTTAACCTGATTCGCTAAATTTTGTAATCGATGTTTATAAAATTTATATACTCCAGGCAATGTTTCTAAAAACATCATCAAAACTTTTTGTCATGATCACGAAAAAAATTAAATGAAAAATAAAAAATCATTAACAGTCATCATGACCTTCAAGGCCATTTTATTATTCACTATATCTCACGAAGCAGATATAATATTTGCATCATTAAGGTGTCAATCGACGTGTTTTAACATCTTTTTGATTATTTTAACATTATAAAAATCCGTTTCAGCGGTTTTTTTAATTTAATAGAAGAAAATGCCAAAATATTTTTTTAAACCTGATTTGCACAACACAGTAATAAATGTTTATAAAATTTATACATTCCTATCAGTTTTTGAAGAGAAACCAATAAAACTTGTTTCATGATTCTGAAAAAAACTCAATTAAAAATAAAAAATAATTCAAAGTTACCATATGAAACGGGTTCTTCCGAATGATATTACCTTATATCTTTTATTCTAAAGACTTTATTGTAAAGCGAGTCGAAGTTTTAAAATGTTTTGATAATTTGAGCAGATTTTTAATAGTTTTTGCAGTCTTTTAATTAAAAAAAAGCGGCTTAAATTTTGAAAACCATCAATATTTGCATTTGTGTTAATCAATTATCATCACCCATCCACCAAAAGCTTTACGTAATCAGTGGATGCTCCCGTAGATGTTACGATTAATATTAAGTCATTCCAATAACTTTTATGAGAGGTACATTTTTATTATTAAAAGTAGTATTATTTTCAAAATTATTATTGTGTTTAATATTTTGAATGTTTATCTAGATATTACTGGGAAGCTGACCGTGTGGACCTCAAGGGTCACACTTCACGGCTTGTTTCATTTGATTTCTTCATGGCGCGAAACGAATTCGAATGAAAAACCACAAACTTACTAAATAGATACGAATGCCTCTTATCAACGGTATTTCGTATAATTGCTTCAAAGCGTAAATCGAACTCAAATAAAAAACCACACACATTAATTAGATACAAATGTCTCTTATCGGCGTTATTTCTTCTAAAAACCACAATATTCATAACTTACCTCCGACTATGAATTGTCTGTAATTCGCTCGTGGGAAAATTCGAAATTGAACGCCAGAACCGATTTTTAGTGGCTCCGAATAAGTGAAAGTGAAATTTACAGGGTCATCGGTGTAACGTGGGATCGCGGGGGTGCCGAGTTGGATCGTGCGTGTGGCAACACCGGTGTGGGTAAGATCGTGTGTGTGAAAGTGTGTGAGAGAGAGAGAGATAGAGAGAGGGGAAGAAAGGGTTAATGCCGTAGTCAGCTTGCGGTTTTGTGGGCGTGGCCATCCCACGCTTGCGGTTATATGGGTGTCAGTGACCTTTTGACGGTTCACTTCCGGTCGGGGTGATGACGTCATTGGACTTTGACAGTTCACTTCCGGTCTAGAACCTGCATATCCCCAATACTTTTACAAAATGTGATAGGTGCAACTCGGTTTAGTTTTGCGAAAATGATTGCAAATTTTTATTGACAACACACTCAGAGTTGATTTGGTTACATGCACGAAATAAATACAAACTACGACACTAGAATATCACATCCACACTCTATTTTTTAACAGCACTTCGCCGGAACCCGCCAAAGCCTCCGTAGCCAGGATTGCCGAAGCCTCCTCCATATCCCCCGTATCCGCCGCCCCCATATCCACCGCCGCCATATCCCCCTCCCCCATATCCTCCTCCATATCCTGGATAACCACCACCATAACCGGGATAACCTCCTCCTCCAAAGCCACCGAAACCGGGTCTGAATCCACCGAAACCACCACCGAATCCAGGTCTTCCAAACAACCCCCCACCACCGGTCAAAAGGTTCAACCCAAGGCCAAGAAGACCTCCACCAGAACCAAATCCGCCGCCTAGTCCGCCCAATCCGCCGCCTAGTCCTCCCAACCCGCCTCCTAATCCACCCAGCCCGCCGCCGAGTAATCCAAAAGTGCGGCCTTGGGCATTATTGGGCTGGTGTTGTTGGGCAAGTGCTGCGACTGCAAAAACTGCAACAATTGCCACACAAAAGATCTGCAAGCGAAACACAAAGATGATATTAATTATGCAAATCGACGAAATTAAGAAATCCACCATTACCATAATTTGCTTCATCTTCTTGCCCCTTATTCAGCGTCTGTACAAAAGAGTGTGAGTCTGTCGACGAAATGAGTGTTATCTGTTGCGCCGCCACATCTTTTATAGCATTTTCGGTTATCTATTTGCATAGACGACAAAAGATCGTTTGCCCCGCGCACCAGTTACGGTTGGTAAACCTAATGTGACTCCAAAAGACATTCATGACCCTGGATTGACCGTTGTATTGATCGGACATGATCACCACCCATAGTGGAACTGTTGCAGAAGGCGACGACAAAAATGCCTATCTGTAACGAACAAGCTGCTTCGGAAAAGATTGACGGCGTCAAACTTAAGGTCATCATCGCATAGCAATCGTGAGGCCAAGATACAATTTGGCAACCAACACCGGCGCCAAGGCGATTATTAGCAATTGAAAGTTCCGGTCATTCTGTTGGGGTTCTCCCAGATCGGAAGGTGGAGGTCAACCAATTAATATCAAATACGATCGTATTGGTTTGGTGATCACTTTGCATTTATCTAATGTTCATCGATGGCGAACTACATAGTTGAAATCGCTTGCATAACTGATGGAAAACAGTGTCTCTTTTCGGATTTCCCCAACGCAAACTTAGTCACACAACTAGTGTCTGTTGCCAAAAAATGGAATCGAAGGACATCCGATTCAAATTTCTCAAGTGAGTAGTAATAAATTTCGCCATAAATAGCGTGAGTGGCATGATGTGATCCTTGTTTGATGGTGCCGGACGGAATCAATCATACAACGCTGAGAATGGTTGCGTTTGCCGGAACGTCATTTCCGATTTACTGAATTTTATAATCCAGACAATTGGTGTAATGCAATGAATTTCTAGCTTTTTTTCCTCGTGTCTCCTTCATTTTGCGAAATAAGGCTAGATTCATAATACAGGAAGAAAGTTTACATTTGTTTAGCTGACTGCATGAACGCACCAAGAACAATTTCTTGGTGCCAGAATATGCAAAACTTCTCCGGCTATAACCAAAGAACATGGTTCCATCAGGACTGGGCAACCTCACACACGTCCAATACGTCTCTGCCTAGAGTACGTGAAATTTTCCCTGGCAAATTGATCTCCAGGAGAGGCGACATAAACTGACCTCCACGCAGTCCTGATTTACCTCCTATGGACTTTTCTGTGGCGTTATCTCAAATCAAAAGTTTATAACAATAAACCGATTTCTCTGGCGTATTTGAGAGGAAATATTCAATACGAAATCGCAGTCATCACATAGTCAACCTACCGAGCCGTCATTGGAAATTTTACCGTTCAACTAAATAAATGCCGTGAACGCGAAGGTTTACATTTAGATGATATTATTTTTAAGTAAGAAATTCCCAAATACTATACTTCAACGACCCCAGAAATATAAATTTAAGCTCACATAAAGGCATACTACTCATTGTAATTAAACATTTTCTACCCACTAAAATACTCCGCGAGTTTTGCAATCAAGGGTTTGCCATCGGAAGCCGATTATTTGGCCTAAAAATGCGTTTTTCACGTGAGTTTCCCCCATTTGGGATGTAATAGCTCCCGCCAGTGTACAGCGATCAAAACAATCAATAACGCAAACGACTTGCAACAAAATTGCCTTAAAGTTATTCTCTATGTGTTTTGGGGTGAAAGTGAAATCAATGGATTTATGGCGCTCGAAAGATGTTCCCCCCTTTTTGGATGTCGTTTTAGACCTATAACTTTTTAATTATTGATGCCACGTGAAAGTGATGTATGGACGACTTGCTAAAAATTAATTCTATGTCATGGTTTCGGAAATATAGGGGTGCCCCATTTTTTGTTTGTTGTCAAGATGGATCCCAGAGGATTGGGGCGGCGACCCCAGAAACTTGGATTTAAGCTGTCAGTAAGGCATACCACATATTGCACCAAAAATTTGCCTGCCTACCAAAAAGCTCCGCAAGTTTCGCAACGGGGGGTTCGCCACCAAAAGCCGATTATTTGGCCTAAAAACGGGTTTTTCACGCGACTTTCTGCCGTTTGGGATGGAATAACTCCCGCTAATGTACAGTGATTGGAACAATTAATACCGCAAACGATTTGTGACAAAATTGTCTTGGAAAAATATCCCAACGTGTTTCGCGTGAAACGTGGAAATAAAGAAGTTGTGGCGCCCGAAAGTTGTTCCCCCTTTTTGTGTGTGGTTTTTGGCTTGTAACTTTTTTATTATTAAACCAACGTAAAAATGATGTATGAACGACTTGCTAAACAACTTCTTTTGTTTTGAAGATAGAGCCCAAAGGACAAAAGACCTGCGACCTCAGAACCTTGAACTTAAGCTATCTATACCATTACCCACGCATTGCATTAAAAACAAGCCGCGAGGTGCGACCCTCGAGGTCCACACGGTGAACTTCCCAGTAATATCTACATAAATATTAAAAATACTAAACAAAATAATAATTATGAAAATACTACTACTTTAAATAATAATAATGTACCTCTCATAACAGTAACTGGAATGACTTAATATTAACCGTATCATCTACGGGAGCGTCAATTGATTACGTTAGGTTTTTGGTCGATGGGGACAGATTGATTTGATTGAATATTCACGCGGATCAATGGGGGGGGGGTTCTACGTTATTTGTTATTTTCATATTGATGAAAGCTTTTTTTATAGCATATGATCTAGCAAAGTATTGACTACGAAACATTTTACCATTCAAAGCGTTCATTGCCACAAATGCAAACTTGATTAATTTTTTTTAATTTTCAAAATTTAAGCAGTTTTGATATAAAAATTAAAACACGGTGCAATGAAGACTATTAAAAATCTGCTTAAATTATGCAAATATTAATAAACTGTGATTGGCTTAACATTAATGTCTTCAAAATAAGAGTAGTCGGGTAAAATCATTCATATGAACACTTTTTACGTGGCGACTTTGAATGTTTTTTTATTTTTAATTTAATTTTTTTTAAACATCATGGAAAAGCGTTTTGCTGGTTTTTCTCCAAAAATTGATAAGGATTTATAAATTTTATAAACATTTATTACCGTGTTGTGCAAATCTGGTTAACAAATTTATTTTTTATGAAAAAATCCTAAATTTTTGCATTTTTTTTTAAATTAAAAAACGCCTCCAACGATTTTTTTAAATATAAAAACATTACGAAAATGTTAATACACGTCGATTGACACCTAAGTGATGCAAATATTATATTTGGTTCGTGAGATATAGTGAATGGCAGAAATGACCTTGAAATCATGACGACTTTTAATGATTTTTGATTTTTAATTTAATTTTTTTTGTAATCATGAGAGAAAATTTTGTTGGTTTTTACACAAAAACTGTTTGGAGTATATAAATTTTATAAATATTGATTACTGTGATTCGAAAATCAGTTTAAAAATTTACTGTTTATGAAAAAAAAAACCCAATTGTTTGTACTTTTTTAAAAAAAAATTAAAAAGCGCCTCCATGAATTTTTTTAAAAACTTGAAAGAATCACATAAATATTAATACGCGTCGATTGACACCTTAATGATGAAAATCGCATGTTTGGTTCGGGAGATATAACGCATGACAGAAATGACCTTCAAACGGGCAAAACAACAAACCCCCCCGACCGAAGTGTCCCAAAAACTAATCAGCTCTTAAAATTGCAAAGACGCTTCGATTGACACCTCAACAAAGTCGATAGGACTTTGTTTACGTGAGTTATGCTCGTAGAAAAAACTGTCCACGAACGCACGTACGTACGTACACACACACACACACACATGCATACTTCTTTCTAAAAACACTTTATATATACTCTATAGACTTTAAAACGTAAAGAAATGTTGAAAATTTCAATTTCGATTTTCGAGGCGATTACAAGAACTTCCCATATACTGGGAAGTTAAAAATTCTGCCTACCCAAAATGCACGGTCAAACTCCCATTTGACAGAACTATTATAACCAGAGAAGTTTTGCAGTTCTGACACCAAGAAATTGTTCTTTGTGCGTTCACGCACTCAACTCAACGAATGTATACTTTCTTTTGAGACACCCTGTAGATCCTTTTGCCATAAGCTAAGGAATTTAGGGGTTACAATGGCAAAGAATTTCATGCTATTTTGGTAGTTACTAACAGCAATATGCATTGTGTTGCTTTAAACCTGATATAAAAACGAGATATTGACATCAAATTTTTATAGTATTACGAGTACAAAATGTAAGATTGTTGATATAATGTAAAAAACGCGATAGTAGATGTGCTTGAAAGCCGCCGCTTTTCCAGTTCTACAAGTTAGTGCGCAATCATTGTCAATCATTTTCTTAATTCTATGTTTAATTCTATTGAAGACCTGCTATCAAAAATAAGTGAAACGTTGTATTAATTTGCGTCAAAACGCCGAACTAAACGAAACGTATACCGAATCGGATCCCGATGGCCCGATGGTCTGAATAATAAATAAAATGAAAAATAGAAAACTGAAGACAACTACACATTTTATAATCCTGTGGCATACATAAACCCAATCGAATATGTATGTGTTGGATGTGTTCAACAGATTATATGGAGTGCATTGAATATTTCCCATGCTCAGTGATTCTGATATTACAATGCAAACATTAACACTGAAAAATCATGAGCAAATTTAAAATACACATGCATCAAAGACCTCTAATGTTCCGGCTGGAAAATAAGAATACACCAAGAAAATGATACTCACTCACTACTGCTCTGCGATGAACATTTCAAAAACTCGAGCTATTCTATATTTAATAAATTAGGAAGTAAATTACAATATATAATGCTTGTAAAATAAGTAGAGCAGGCTCGTATTGTTGTATTCAGATCCATATTTTTAACTTCCCAGTATATGGGAAGTTCTTGTAATCGCCTCGAAAATCGAAATTGAAATTTTCATCATTTCTTTACGTTTTAAGGTCTATAGAGTATATACAAAGTGTTTTTAGAAAGAAGTATGTGTGTGTGTGTGTGTACGTACGTACATACGTGCGTGCGTTCGTGGACAGTTTTTTCTACGAGCATAACTCACGTAAACAAAGTCGTATCGACTTTGTTGAGGTGTCAATCGAAGCGTCTTTGTAATCTCAAGAGCTGATTAGTTTTTGGGACACTTCGGGCGGGGGCGTTTGCTGTTTTGACTCCTTGAAGGTCATTACTGTCATGCGCTATATCTCACGAACCAAACTTGCCATTTTCATCAATAAGGTGCCAAACAACGCGTATTTGCATTGGTGTTATTCTGTTAAGATTTTAAAAAAATTATTAAAGACGGTTTTACTTTATTAAAAAAAGCAAAAAAAATTAAGGTTTTTCCATTAACAATAAATTTTCAACCCAATTTGCAAATCGCAGTGATTAATGTTTGTAAAATTTATATACTCCAAATAGTTCTTGAAAAAAATTAGCGAAATTTATTCTAATGATTATGAAAACAATTAAATTAAAAATGAAGGTCATTTCTGTCATGCGTTATATCTCCGGAACCAAACATACGTTTTGCAAAGTTAAGGTGTCAATCGACGCGTATTAACAATTGTGTGATTCTATCAAATTTTTAAAAATCGTTGGCATCGTTTTTTAATTTATTAAAAAAAAGTGCTAAAAATTAGGTTTTTTCCATAAACGATAAGTTTTTTACCTGATTTGCAAAACGCAGTAATCAATGTTTATAAAATTTATATACTCCAAATAGTTTTTGTAAGAAAACCAGCAAAACAATCAATAAAAGTCATTATGATTTTCAAGCTCATTTTTATCATTCAATATATCTCATGAACCAAATATGATATTTGCATCACCAAGGTGTCAATCGACGCGTATTAACGTTTTTGTGATTTTCTCAAATTTTTCAAAAAAAATTTTGGAGCGGTTTTGTAATTTTTTGAAAAAAAGTGCAAACAATTGGTTTTTTTTCAAAAACATCAAATTTTTAACTTTATTTTCAAGTCGCAGTAATCAATGTTTATAAAATTTAGATACTCCAACCACTTCTTGTAAAAAAACTACCAGAGTTTTTTTTCATGATTACAAAAAAAATTAAATTAAAAATAAAAAATCATTAAAAGTCATCATGTACTTCATGGTCATTCATGTCATTCATTATATCTCGAGAACCAAATATAATCTTTGTATCATGAAGGTGTCAATCGACTCGCATTAATATTTTAATGATGTTTTTAAATTTTAAAAAGAATCTTCAGGCCATTTTTTTAATTTAATAAAAAAATATTGAAAATTAGTGTTTTTTCATAAAAAAATTAATTAATAATTAATAAAATTAACATCGTAATAATAAATGTTTATAAAATTTATAAACTTTTATCAATTTCTGTAGAGACTACCAAAATATTTTCTCATGATTTCAAAACAAATTGAATTAAAAATAAAAAAAATCATTCAAAGTCACCATGGAAAAAGGGTTCATACGAATTTTTATACCTTAAATCTCTTATTCTGAAGACATTGTTGTAAAGTCAATCAAAGTTTATTATTATTTGCATAATTTGCGGAGATTTTTAATAGTCTTCGCAGAACCGTGTTGTAACTTTAATAAAAAAACAATTGCTTAAATTTTGAAAACCAATACAAATCAAATCAAATTTGCAATTGTGATAATCAACGTTTTGAATGGTAAAATGTTTGTGGTCAACACTTTTTAAGATCATATGCTTTGAAAAGCTTTCATCAAATAAAAAATTGTAGTTTTTAGGAGTTTTGTTCTTTAGTATTCGTAAGATTTCAATTACTTCCGTCATCATTTGTAATACAAATATTTTACTTTTTACATGCAATTGAACCTATTTTTGACTGCACAATCAATGTTTCTTAAAATCAACAGAAAAAAGAAATAATTATTAGTTTCATTGATGTAAAATCGTGAAAAAATACAAATTCAGTGATTATGCCGAAGTGCTAGCAGTTTTGACCGCACCTATTGAAAATGGCCACCACGCGACAAAATCTCTTCAGTTGTCGTAATAACAAAATCTGCAGCGCTGTTTTGTCCTTCAAGCATCGATATGAAAACAACAAATAACATAGAAAAGGCATTGTAAGTTGTCCCCCCTCCGATTGATCCACGTGAATATTCAATCAAACCAATCCACGAAAATCTTTACGTAATCAATTGACGCTCGCGTAGATGTTACGATTAATATTAAGGCATTCCAATAACTTTCACGAGAAGTACATTTTTATTATTAAAAGTAGTATTATTTCCATAATTATTATTGTGTTTAATATTGTTAATATCTATGTAGATATTACTGGGAAGTTGTACGTGTGGACCTCAAGGGTCGCACCTCACGGCTTGTCTTGTATTGCTTCTAATTGGTTCAAAGTTCTTAGTGTGCTATCGAATCAAAAAAAAATATTATATCGATCACCAAACAGTATATCGTTGCTTCAGTTTCAATCATACTTATTTCGAATCTATATGAACGACATTAGCATGTTGTGACCTCGAACTATAGTAAGTTCTCATCAATCAAGCCCTTAGTGCAATTCTCTCATGTTTGTATGCATCGGATTGTTACCAGTAACTAGCATTACCTGTAGACGTCTTGCCTATGTTGTGCAACATCGAAGTTAAGCAAAAGTAAGTGTCCACGCAACTCATGCAATGCATACCACCATTCAAAGTAAGTACCATCATTCGTTTGTTCATTTTTTGGCCCCGACGAAAGGAAAACCAGGCAACTCCTCTATGCGTTGCAATGAGAGTTTCATTCAGACTATATAGTCCGTGGAAATTACAATACATGAAGGTGAAAAGTGGTAGGAAATTGTTTCAGATACAAATTAGCCCGTCGCGCAAATCTACATATTAATCTTCTCACGGCTGCCTTGGACAAATTTTATTTTATTGTTTTCTAAAAACGCCAAAATTTGGCGCGCTACCCACACTTGGACGCGTGCATCGAAGCGTACTATCTCCCAAGATCATGTTTACATCTTGAGAGGCTTTTTATTGCCCTGCCGTCCATTTTCGGTCACACCCCTCCGAATATCGTCGAGTTGACCTACAACAGTTTTTTTTTCTCGGATAAGTTCAACAGTTGTTCGCAACTAATTAATATTACAAGTTTTGGTCATCGTATTCATTCATAATTACCATTTTGTCCGAACAAACATGTTTTGAATGTCCACACTTGCTTTCAACATGAATCTGGTTGGCACGCATATGTGGCGACTTTTATGAATAGCACCCAAACCAAAAAAGTTAATTAATTTGGAACCAAATTTGGAATATTAGTATTGTCTATGAGACGTTACATCTTGGCATAATCTATTCAATTTATGCTGACAATCATAAATTTTGAAATATAAGGGCATAGTTAGTAGTAAAGATCGGTATTTCGTCTCAGAAAGTATCTCCACGGTTACTCACCACTGTGTTGCAGATTCTTGCGACCCCACCTCAGCTAATGATCAGGTGCTATACCTTGGCCTACTGCAAGGTTAACCTCTGACCAAATTCAAAGCATATTGGAATCGTATCACTCGTATCGCTCCGCCAACGCAAGTTTTCCGGATGCATGCTTCACAATTTTCGGATATACTAGTTTTCCCATTTGACTGCAAATCGCACTGCGTCGCAAATACCTACCTATAAAAGACATACATTCTCAGTGGCGTATCGTTCAGTGCATTTCGGACGTCGATCGGTGAAGTTAACTAGTTTTAAAATGAGGACATATGTGAGTGTGCAGAAACTTCGTCGGAGCACGGGAACAACTAAAAGCATTGTTATTATTATTTTATAGCTCGCACTCTTTGTTGTGGCTCTGGTAGCTGCTGCGGTCTGCGCCCAAGGATACTACCCAGGATATTATGGTCCTCAAAGGCCGGCATATGGAGGATATGGCTTACTTCGACCAGGAGGCGGGGGTGGGGTGTATGGTCCTCCAGGTGGCTACAATCCTGGAGGATATTATCCAGGACCAGGATACGGGCCAGGTGTAAACGGAGGATACAGCCCTGCTGGATATGGACCGGGCGGAGGCTACTACCCCAATAATGGCTACAACCAAGGTGGCTACTACCCCAATAATGGATACAACCAAGGTGGATACTATCCCAATAATGGCGGCTACAACCAAGGTGGATACTACCCAAATAATGGCGGCTACAACCAAGGTGGATACTACCCAAATAATGGCGGCTACTACCCAGGTGGGTACAATGGATACGGAGGATATTCTGGCTACAACAATTACGGAAGAAGAACGACGATCAAAAAATGAAACAGTATTTATAAAAAGTGTATATAAACATGAACATGTTACGTGCCCTCACGAGGATATCAATTTCTTACGCAGTAAAGAATATAATTTATTCAAATCCCTTTTCCATGAACAAGTGATTTTGATTCAAATGTTTCTATCTTTTTTTCTAACTTTTTGTTCAACAAACATCAAAAAGGAAGGACAGTCCAATCGCGGAAACACTACTACATATTATACATTTCAACAATGATTTCAATGAAAAAAGTATGCATTTGTTTTGTAAAAATAAAAGGCTAAACCAATTGAGAACTATGTAGTTTGAAATAACCAATGTGAGCCAAAACTCCATCAAAATATTTAAAGCTATCTTTAATATGCTTTAAAAATTTCTACTCATTTTCCTTAATATTAAGAAATTCCAATGTCTTTTGTTGAACACCAATCATATTCCAGATCCAATACAAATGATGTGGCTTGACTCAAATTAAAATCCAAAATAGTTTGAATAACTTTGAACATTCAAAAATTTGTTTGTAGTTTCCATATTTTTAGTGGTTTGTTTGTTTTTTAGTTGCTTTAGGAATGTTTAAAGGACGAAGTGAGTGATATGTTTAGGTTAGGAATGATTCCATATGCGCTAAAATTTACCAGTGACTAAAATTCTACCGGGTGATATTCGAGCGGAAAATATAACAAAGTGTATTTGTTATAACAACATTTTCATTCCAGACCATTCCAGACCATTCCAACCATAAATTTTTTTATAGCTAGCTTAAGGTTCTCCGGCTTCGCTCTTATAGGTGCGTTCCGATTTTTTTTGTCGGCTGTCTATGAGAAATTATTTGACGGTCTTTGAATTTCATAATGATGATTTTATACTTGTCATCTTTAGGTCCTCATTTCACACCATTCTTTTTTCTCTATGTTTAAGAACAAGCAACAGCAATTCTACTGAATTTCACTTAAAATTAAAGCTTAGAGAGTAATGAAATATTTTAAATATTTTATCCAGCTCGGGCCAGAGAAACAATGAAATCAATCGTTTTGAAGCAGTCCTGCTAACAGACAAATAGTTCAAAATAAAAACCCTCAGAATATTTGACAACGCAACTTTAAAATAAAACAAATCAAATAAACATTGAACCTACATTATTTTTCGATTACACAGAGCAAAATCTGGAAAACGTGATAAAGTTATAATATGATAACTTTCAACCGCACTAACGAAATGCCTAAAATCTTTCCTACTCACAGGGAAGAGTAGTACATTACCCTTGCTTATGCCATTCCGAGGGATAAAATTCAAATTGAAAATTTGAACCTAAGTCATGATTTTAAACTTAGAGTTCAACTGGTTTTTGATCCAAAAATTTAATTTACCTCTGGTTCAGTTGGTTTCTATATTTGGTTAAAGTTTCTGATCAAACGAATTGTTTGAAACTCAGTGCTATTAATGCGTACAAAAATACAATTCGAATAAAATACCTTAAGCATTCTAGCAATTAAATTTGCCATAATAATTTCTGTTCAATAGAATATACCAAAAAACAAGCCGGATTTCGCTTCAGATTCCAATATATTGTTTTTGATTGAAATGAAATTCTGCAATAATGAAAATCGTCAAAGAATGCCAACTTTTTTTTAAAACCCAAATACAAAAAAAACAAGCCGAGAGGTGTGACCCTTGAGGTTCACACGGTCAACTTCCCGGTAATATGTACATAAACATCAAAAACATTAAACACAATAATAATTTTGAAAATAATACTACTTTAAATAATAATAATGAGAGGTTCTCATAACAGTAAATGGGTTACTTTTAATCATATCATCTACGGGAGCGTCCATGGATTACGTAAGGCTTTTTGTGGATTGGTTTGATTGAATATTCACGCAGCTGAATCGAAGGGGAGGGGAGGCAGGTTTCTACGTTATTTGTTGTTTTCATATCGATGCTTGAAGAAAAAAAGAGCGCTAGCAAAAATGAATGGAGTTTTTGTTATTACGCCCACTGAAGAGATTTTGTCGCGTGGTGGCCATTTTGAATAGTTGTGTTCAAAACCGCCATGACTTCGGCATAATCATTGAGTTTGTATTTTTTCCCGATTTTACAACAATTAGACTAATGTTTATTTCTTATTTTCAGTTGGTCTTGAAAAACATTGCATATGCAGTCAATAATCGGTTTAATTGCATTTAAAAACTAAAATGCATTACGAATAATGATGGAGGAAGTAATTGAAATCTCACGAACACTAAAGAACAAAACTACTAAAAACTACATTTTTTTATTTGATGAAAGCTTTTTAAAGCATATGATCCTGCACCGTATTAACTACAAAACATTTTACCATTCAAAGCATTCATTACCACAAATGCAAATTTGATTAGATTTTAACTTCCCAGTTTCCTATGGGAAGTTATTGTAATGGGGTCGATTTTGCGAATCCCAAATTTTGACATATCTCCACGTTTTAAGGTCTCTAGAACCCAAATCCATCGTTTTTAGAAAGATGTCTGTTAGTGTGTATGTACGTATGTGTGTATGTGCGTATGTACGTATGTGCGTTCGGAATTATTTTTCGTCTCGATTATCTCGAGAACCAACGTAAGAACGTAATTACGTAACTTAGAACTGAATGACTTTTCAGCAAAATTGGTTGAGCCGTTTTTTATTTAGGATGAAAAAACTGAAAAAACGACCAAAAATTGCTTATTTTTAAACTGTTGATACGCACTATTAATTCGTGAAGATACCAAATACCTTCATAGTAATGTTGTTATTATTGTGCGTTTTAGCAAAATTGTGATCAAATTTGTAAACAATGGTATTTCAAAAAAATAAAGATTAATTTATGAAATTCCAAACTTATATTATCAGGTTTGGGTGAATGGGAGTAGAGACGCTAATGCAGTTAATAATTGGATATTGTTATAAATAACTTAATATTGTTAATAACAATCAAATAATATTAGTTATAATTTGATATTGTATATATAAAGTCAATTATAATTATTCAGTAACGGTCAAACATTCTTAATTACGAATGATTATTGTAAATAATAATTAAATACCCTCAATAATAGTTGTGGATTCCGAAGCCGAAATTAAGAACGAGGTTGAGGACGAAGTGGAGGACAAGAAGGATGACGAGGACGAAGGGGACGAGGTTGCCAAGGGTTTGGTAGAGGATGACCAGGTGATGGAGACGTCTTCCTCTACCAAAGCTGCTTTTATGGTTAGATAAAAAATTGATAAAAATTATAAAAGTGATTATATTAATTTAAATAGTAATTATTAATAATAATAATTAATAATAAAAGCAAATTAAAGCTTTTTATTCACCCCACTGGGAAGTTAGTCGTGTGGGCCTTAAGGGTCGCACTTAGATCACATTTTTTTTTATTTTAAATTGTAAGCAGTTTTGTTTTATTAAAATCAAACCACGGTACTGTAAAAACTATTAAAAATCTGCTCCAATTATGCAAATATCAATACATTTTGATTGATCCAACAGCAATGTCTTTATAATAAGAGTAATCATGTAATATCATTCGTATGAACACTTTTTACATTGTGACCTTGAATTATTTTTTATTTTTAGCTTCATTTTTTTTCCAATCATGGAAAAATGTTTTGCTGGTTTCTCTACAAAAGCGGATAAGGATTTATAAATTTTGTAAACATTTATTACTCTGTTGTGCAAATCAGGTTAAAAATTTATTTTTTATGAAAAACCCTGCAATTTTTTTTAAATTAAAATACGGCTCCAACGATTTTTTAAAAACATGAAAACATCATGAAAATGTTAAGACGCGTCGATTGACACCTTAAATATGGAAATATTATGTCTGGTTCGGGAGATATAGAGAATGACATGAATGACTTTGAAGGACATGATGACTTAATGATTTTTATTTTTTTATTTAATTTTTTCATAATCATTAGAATAAATTTCACTAATTTATTTCAAGAACTATTTGGAGTATATAAATTTTACAAACATTAGTCACTGCGCTTTGGAAATCAGGTTAAAAATTTATTGTTAATGAAAAAGCCCTAATTTTTTGCACTTTTTTTTTTTAAAAGTAAAACCGTCTTTAATAATTTTTTTTAAAAACTTGACAGAATAACACCAATGCAAATACGCGTCGATTGGCACCTTATTGATGAAAATGGCAAGTTTGGTTCGTGAGATATAGCGCATGACAGTAATGACCTTCAAGGAGTCAAAACAGCAAACGCCCCCGCCCGAAGTTTTCCAAAAACTAATCAGCTCTTGAAATTGCAAAGACGCTTCGATTGACACCTTAACAAAGTCGATACAACTTTGTTTGCGTGAGTTATGCTCGTAGAAAAACCGTCGGCGAACGTACGTACGTACGTACGTACATACACACACATACATACTTCTTTCTAAAAACACTTAAAATATACTTGTAAGACCTCAAAACGTAAAGAAATGTTGAAAATTTCAATTTCGATTTTCGAGGCGATTTCAAGAACTTCCCATATACTGGGAAGTTAATATTTGTAAGAGAAGAAATCATTTTACGTTATGCGAAATTTGTAAATTTGACAAATTTCTTCATCCATCAGAAGACAAATTAGGCATTTCAAGATCTAGATATCATCAGCGACTAAAAACTAAATACACATAGAAAAATTCGCAATAAATGACCACAATCTTTCAAGGTTTTGCCATCTACGTATCTATTTCCTTACTTGGTCAAAGCGTTCAATCTGGACCTGCTCATCAAACATCAATTTGCAAATTAAAACATAGGTTTTTAGCAATAACAACAACAATTCCATCAAAACGGTGATTCACCTCGTATGCCGCTCAACACCGCATTGTCAACGTTTTAGATACAAAGATTAATCGCACTATTAGATACATTTTATTGGTCGAGATTGGCAAAGAAATGTGGGTCAAACTCATCGCGAATGGGAATAGGCCTTAAAACAATATTACAATAAAAGACGGGGGCGGATGAATTTCGCTTTCGTGCCGATGCTATTCACCTTTTCGGTAGACATTTCACTATGATTGGTGTGAACGTTTTATTGTTTCGTTCAAAAATGTTACTTAATAAGCTAAATTACTGATGATATTTGAATTGGGTGTGAAGGTCACAATGAATTAAACAATATTCGATCGAAACTGTGGTTAAAAGGAAATCGATCTCAATTTGGTTGGAATTATAGATGGCTTTAAGTTGCGAATTGTTTTCAACAAAACGAAATCACGTCCTTGTCTTTCCAATTTTGTACTTGTTTTCAAAAGTTGGTTTCGTTTTAATACAGCGAATAGTTCAATAGTTCCTCACCCCTTCAAGTTGACAACTTTTATCCTTTCAATTTTAGAAATTTTTAAAGCGCCAATGGGAGAACCTACACAAAATGATACTTTTGCCTGGAACTTAAAAAATAGGTTCAATATTTTCCATGAATTTGCAAAATCACATCGCGTAATATTTCAATTAAAGAAAAGAATAAGAGTCTAGAATATTCAAGCTTTATTAGCTAAACAATAGCCATCCATTGTGTATAACTTGTGAATCAGGCATAAGGGAAAAAATGGGAGGGCTGAAGGCAATGAAGACAAAATGTTGATGATTTTATCCAGGAGGAGTGAGACACATGAATTAATTTTTTTATGACCGATTGCAGTGTGCAATGAATTCGGCAACATCAACAATGAATGCATTTCATGATGAACGATCTTAACAAATTTCTTAATTTCGACATACTAGTATTTAGCTAAAATCTACATGGGTCATTTCCAGTCTTTTCCAATTTTCCTTACTATTTTCGCATTTGGCAACTTATAATTAGTACCTGACAAGTTCTACTTACTATTTGGCGAACATAAATCAACATTATGACTTTTCATACTCAGCAACTGGCTTTGAATTTTCACTTTCATTATACGTATTCCGTAGTAATAAATATTAGTATGGTTTTTTTTGAAACATTTGAGTCACACCACGAATTGGCCGGATCGCATGACTGGCGTTCCCATCTCAACACATCCATCCAAGCCATTTCCCACCTTGTTGAATAGATGGTACCGAACTGCTTCCACAGTCCAAGAGTGCGTGGGTGAGGTTACCAGCACCTTCCCGTACTATCGCAGCTGAAACTAAGATCTGCGACTAGGTGACGGTCCAATCACTGTTGCAAGTTGGCGCTCATCAGACCAAAAACAGTAACTGGACGGGCCGCAATTGTTACGCAATGTATCCATTTCCCTTTCAGCGGAGATTGCTTCATGCCAGCGTTTTCTGTGGAAACTGGCGAATTTTGGGAGCGAATATGTTGGATTTTCGCAAATTATGCAGATAACTAGTATCCGCATGGGTGAGCCAGGTGCAGTTGAAGTTGAGCGCGCAAACTTGCTGTTTCGAGGATTTCCCAGTGAACAAATAGGAGTTTTGAAAAGTTAGTAGTGTATACAAACGTTATTGTATGTTTTGTTGTTGGCATTTCGTGCTTTGTTTTCGCCGTGCGACTATTCTTCGAAAAGGATACATCTTATGCAATCATTTTTTGAATAAGGAATTCTTTGTGCAAAACGTTCGAAATAACTTGTTACAATAATGATTGGTGGCGCCCACAAGTGATTAAATATTGTTCAAATGTTAAAGTGATCAAACAGTCATTAAACAAGTTCCCTTATTAATGATGATTCCTTCAAATTCACAAAATTTATCCTAGTGATAGTTTGATCATAAAATTTGATACTCTCTTCTCAACTTTTTCTACTTGTTCAAAAATGTTCATGTGCAATTAATGTTCAGCAGTTAATTTCAAATACGTATTTCTTATTTATTTCAGATGAAATCCACTATCATATTCTTTGTCGCCTCGCTGATGGTGGCTCCTACTCTTATGCAAGCCATTCAACAAGAAAATAATATTAATCCATCAGACCACCTACATACGAAACAAAAGAGGGACACATCACAGTACGCTACGGAAGGACGTGCCGCTTCATACAACTCAAAATTTGTGGGATCGCCTAGTCAAGACGAAGCCAGGTTCAATTTTAATCGGCGCCGGTTGAATCGTCGACGACCCAATTACTACTCGGATCCTTGCTATCGGCGTCGTAGCGTCCGAAATCGTGACGGACGTGACCGTACCAGAGAATCAGAGGGCCGATTCTTCTGGGATCTGAATGTTAACAACAACTATTATGGACAGTCTCCAATTCCCGTTCGGCCCTCGTACGGTGGTGGGGCATACGACGATTACGACTGCGGCGGAGGAGGGGGCGGCTACGGGTACTATGATCAGCAACCAGCATTTGGAGGATTTGGCAACTTCTTGGCATTGTTCTCGCCGGGAGGGCCATTGAATCGACCAGGTGCAGGAAGACCGCCAAGGCCACCGCCCGTAGCTTCAGGAGGAGATGTTGATCCAGGCGTCGATCCACAAAATCCAGATGATATATTTGATCCTGTCTACGAGAATCCGCTGAATGATAGACCGCTGTATGATAACCAACCAAGCGTGAGTAGTTTTCCGAAATCATATTGCATTGCAATTCATCTAGACACAGGGTAGCATATAATAAAAGAGTGAAGGATTCATTGGAGATTATTGCTAAGGCGATGAAATTAATCTTATAAAGCTATAGCGTCTAACAAATAGTATTAAGAATTTTGGTTGCGGGTCAAGCAATGTTGCGCAATAGCACTGAAACTCAGATCTCCTACAAAAATAGTAATCAAACATGATTTCCTGTTGAATACACCATGAATCTTCCTTGGAAAAACTGTGCAACACCAATTCAATTGGTGTTTGTGGCAGTTGATTCCGAAAGAAAGCTTTAACAAGAATATATGCTGATGCTAATGGGACTATAAATCCTGTATCTCAGCAATAAGAGTCATAATTTCGATAATATGCAAGCATTTACTAAAATTTCAACACGAAGCATAAAGCGAATGTAGCTCAAAGGTAGCTACGATCAGAAAACTTCAGTTTATCGTCCTTAATTCCTTTCTAGAAGAATGACATTATGAATGAAAACGCCAACCCAAAACTTATTGCATTTGCAGCTCCATATCTTCTGTTAAACTAGATACTCCAGTCTCTTTTTAAATTTACTGTTTGATTTTCACTGCCAGCATTTCGATAGTTTTCTCTTTTCCTGTTTTGTAGTAAAGAAAACTTATATTTAGTGTGCAAGCATTGTAGCTCTATGAAACCGAGTAGGAAAATCACTACTAAAGATCATCGAAATTATTGGTGAAGTAAGACTGATACAAAGAGTATGAAAAATATATTATTGATAATATAGATCAATATCACACTAAATATTTTCTGTTGTATCTGTATTCCTTAATTTTTAAGATAGCTAGTTACATATAGAACGTGATAGGCATTTTATAATATATTGTGTTCCAATTCATTTCATACCAAAACCAACAAGTGAAATAAAACAAATAGCACTTGCTGAAAAACCATAACCTTCCCTTCAATCACCGACCATCGTCCTATCATACCTTATTTCCTTGACTAAAAATCCTTGACTTTATTTTACAGCCACCATCAGTAGGACAAATTGTCGGTGGAACAGCCAGTTTAGTCAATAATTTGATACAAACAGTATCGGGAAATCGACCAATCAGTTACCGACGCCGCTCATATGTAAGCAATCGAAGACGTACAGGACAGCGTTTCTGAAGTCATCCTTGCAAGTTTCATTAAAAAACCATCCACCATCTCACCACGCTATTTTGATAAGACTATCAATAAAATATTCGAAAATTGTTGCTCTTCTTTATTTGAAACAACACCATCTTCACTTATTGAAGAAACGCTTTCGCATCTTGCTCAAAAAAAAGTCGCTTGCTCACCAGCTTTTTCATCATTGCAGCCAGCAGAAATGACAACACTGATCTCACCCAATCTCTTGTCAATTTCAGCCACCGTCTGTTCAAGAAGATCCAATAGAAGATCCTTCCAATTCCTCGTCTAATATGCCGGAAAAGAGGAGAGGCAGGGGTTGGCTGCTGGGTGAGATTGGGAGAGAGTTTAGTGACTTAATATTTGGAAGATGATTTATTTATGTGTGAAGGATTATTTATAGTAAACGTTTGTATTTATTGTATGCAATTTTATTGAACGACCATTGTTTCAACTCGGTTTATCCTTTTCATCTCGTGTACTATATATCGCGAAAGATTGCTTCTTCGCTGGTTGAAGTTTTCCAGACTAAAGTTAGCCCCATTGTTAAACAGTCATTTCGTCAGAGTAGGTGACAATCCATTGTGATTTCAATATTTTTTCAATAGAAAAGACACTATTTCTCAATAAAACATCAAATAAAATAAATAAGTTACCCAGCCAAAAACCACAAAAATTGCAACTACAAAAGAAAAACCAGACAAATGTCTAAGGGAAAAGACATTCTATATAAAGATCCCCACAGTTGTCTAAAATAAACTCGTAAAGCGGCACAAGTGGATTTCGTCCTCAATTACATAAAATAAATACATCTTCGTCGAGTTTCCAAGAACTAGATACCCTTTCATAAATTTTCGAACTAAATTTCACGCATAATATTTAACAAAAAACTGTTCAACATTAAAGTATACTTATTTAGTTTTGCAAATAGTTGGTAAAAAATACAGCAAATAGGCTATTAAACAATTTATCTTTTTATTAAGCAAATAACGTTGAGTTTTCTGAACATTCCATAATGTTCAAAAAATATTTCCACAGTCAAGATATTCTTTACGAGAATAAAAATTACGGACCTTTGTATGGAGAGCCTTGCTCAAATGTTGTACAGTGCTTTGGGCTATCTTTTCATGGAAATCTTGTTCTTATTTAGAATGTTTTTCACATTCTTCGACGATTTCTACGTTACCGCTCTATCTCGCTCGATTTGTCGTAGTTCGGGTTGGCTTGGGAAATTCGTTGTGCTTCCTGGGTAACACGGTGATGCTGTCCTCCTGACACCACATCATTACCGTTTCAAATTTATCACTCGAGCCTAATCAGACGAAAACGTTATGGATACTTAATGATTTTGAATAAATGGTTCTACACGATTTGCTAGTATTGCCTCCTAGTTTTAAATTTAGAACTTACAAAGCACTTCATTTTGTCTGCATAAAATTCTTGCTGAAGAAGCTGCCCGACATTGACTAAAACACAGGTTCCGTCGTTTCTAATTATGCAATCATATTTGATAAAGTCGTTTCCGTGCCATTTTCATGGACAATTTCCACTTCACACTTCCACATGTCCACTTCATTCCTGTCCTAGTAGGGGCGCAACTTTCGACATTTTATTGAGTTGGCTTTACACGAGATATTAGAATTGGTTGTCTGTTCGAGCTTTTTGGTAAATTGGTTTAATAATACAAGTCGTGACTGTTTCTTTTACCAAATTTTATTTTGTTTTCAAATATATATTTCGGCTACTACTTGCAGCCTTCTTCAGTGATATGTTCACGACTGATTCTCTCCAGGCATCTTGTCCTTATTTATATCTTTACTCTTTAATTACATCCTTCCTTATTTGTAAATTATATCTCTATTTATTAAACTTTTATCCCGACTTGTTTATTATATCCCTTAGTTTTTAATTGGTGCTTAATTCTATGTTAAAGGTATCTTATTTTCTAATTATTTTCTGGTTCAAGTATTTGAATAACCACGAATAGCCGTTTCCTTGATCAGCGTTGAGTAGCGTCAACCGTTTTCTCTTGTGGATCGCAATGCTTTCTTTCACATCCAGCTGCCTATTGCTTCCTACACTTTCGATTTTCGTGTTTTCGATGTCGAATTCAATAAACAAGTCGGGATAAAAGTTTAATAAATAGAGATATAATTTACAAATAAGGAAGGATGTAATTAAAGAGTAAAGATATAAATAAGGACAAGATGCCTGGAGAGAATCAGTCGTGAACATATCACTGAAGAAGGCTGCAAGTAGTAGCCGAAATATATATTTGAAAACAAAATAAAATTTGGTAAAAGAAACAGTCACGACTTGTATTATTACGAGATATTAACTTCCCAGTATATGGTAAGTTCTTGTAATCGCTTCGAAAATCGAAATTGAAATTTTCAACGAATGATATTACCTTATATCTCTTATTCTAAAGACATTGTTTGTTAGGTCAATCAAAGTTTATTAATATTCGCATAATTTTAGCAGATTTTGAATAGTTTTCAGTGTTTTAATTTTAATAAAAAAAAATGCTTGAATTTTGAAAACCAACAAAATTTCAATCAAATTTGCATTTGTGGTAATGAACGCTTTGAATGATAAAATGATTTGTAGTCAATAGATCATATGCTTTAAAAAGCTTTCATTAAACAAATAATTGTAATTTTTAGGAGTTTTGTTCTTTAGTGTTCGTAAAATTAAAATAACTTTCTCCATCGTCATTTGTAATACATTTTAGTTTTTAAATGCAATTGAACCTATTTTCGACTGCATATTCAATGTTTCTCAAGACCAACAGAAAATAACAAATAAATATTTGTCTCATTGATGTAAAATCGTGAAAAAATACAAATTCTGTGATTATGCTGAAGTCATGGCAATTTTGAACAAAACTGTTCGAAATGGCCACCATGCGACAAAACCTCTTCAGTGGGCGTCATAACAAAAATTGCATTAATTTTTGCTAGCGCTCTTTTGTCCTTCAAGCATTTATATGAAAACAATAAATTACGTGGAAAAGGCTTTGTAACCTGCCCCCTCCTTTGCGATTCATCCGCGTGAATATTCAATCCACCCACCATCCACCAAAAGCCTTACGTAATCAATGGACGCTCTCGTAGATGATATGATTGATATTAGCTCATTTCAATTACTGTTATGAGGACCTCTCTTTATTATCAAATTAAAGTAAAGTATTATTATTTTCATAAATATTTTTAATTTTATTATTTTTAATATTTATGCAGATATTACTGGAAAGTTGACCATGTGGAAGGGTCGCACCTCGTGGCTTGTTTTTTTTAGAATTTTTTTTTCTGTAATTGATTTGGCTGGTTTCTGAGCTATTTAAAAAAAATGTTTAAATTTTCTTTTAATCGGAAACGTTTTTTTAGTTTTATAATTATCTTTGTTGTGTTCACATAGACCGGAATCCTCTTGACCGTTAATAATATGCGTAAATCTGTTATTATATTAAATGATTCCATTGAATAATTTTATTGCAAACGTGGAAATTTAATGGAAGACAAATTCTTAAGGTAAAGAAAATTTGTGAAAACGAGGGCAAACAATTTGAAATTGTGATGTAAAAACTAAAAGAAAAATGGATGGAGACATATACGAGCTAGTTAATTCGGTCTATTTTCCTGGCAGTAGACATTATTTTCTGAAGGAGTCTTAAAAACGGTTGGAATGTAAAAAACCAAAAAAAAAATTGTTGTTTGAAATACTCACTTAAGTTAATTCAAAGGTTAACTTTTATAATAAATATGATGATTGTATATCTTTTAACAAAGATTTTTAATTAATTTTGATGCATTTAAATCTCATATATTTTCAAAATTGGTAGGTATCCAATTTCCCAAACTTACATAACAAGTCATTTTTGAATGAATTGTATATTGCTTGGTACTATTTGGCAAGAAATCGTGATGATGCATACTAGAGATTGGTGTGATCATATTGTTTTAAACAACGTATAGAAATTTTCAAGCTTCAAAATAAATTAAATTCCACGCACTTATTTCCTTGTTTTCATTCCAGAATTTTTCCACATCCTGAATGATCCTTATGGTTTGTAATTTGAATCATGTTTACAATGTTTTCATGCAACTTTAAACATAAAATAAACAATATTGTTTTATTTACTGTTTTTAGCCGCCACGACCAGGACAAGTTGTTGGAAGTGTTTCGAATACAGTCAATAATGTCATTCAAACTTTGAGCGGATACCGTCCAGGAAGGGGAATCATAAGCGAAATCGCCCAAGGATATAGTGATTTATTATTTAGACGTTAGCATTAAAAATACTTATATATGTTTATTATCTTCCCAGTATATGTGAAGTTCTTGTTTTTTATGTGTTTCTATCAGCGATAAGTTGAATTTTTTAACATTATGGGCAAATCACGTCATGCATTCATTATATTTAAAGAATTCGCCAACTGTTATTTAATCATTCAAGAAACATATTGTTAAAGCTAAGATTTAAATTAAGAATAAAATATTTAGAGAGAGAAAATTGTGTGTCCCGAGTTTCACATAATTTTTCTTCAGTCCATATCATACAGATGAAATTGTGAATGGTGTGTGCCAGTAGTGGTTCTCCTTTTTGAAGAAGCTCTGGTGGTAGACCACAAGTTTCAAGAGCCTTATTTGGTGTTTGTTCTAGTAATGCTGTATTCACCTCTTCAACAGATAATAAAAACGAATATTAACTTTACAAACTTATCTCATCTTGTTGACAAATATATAGCAGCTAGTGATTGATTTAGAAAGATCACGAATTTATTGAGCCAATTCAATCTTGATATTACCTGGTTCACTCAATATTTTCTTCTTTCCTTGAATCGTTTAACTGACTTATACGTGCCCCGTTCATTCAAAGAAGTTGTATAGCTTTCATTTTTATTCAGCATCAGATATAGATTCTTCTACACAAATTATCTATATAGCGAAAAATATTCAAACCAAAGTGTTGCGCCTTTCGATAAGATGGACGATACACAAGTTACTTGAAAACTTTGAAGAATGCTTGTTCGAATCGAAAATAATCATATCGACCTTTTATATGCCTTAAATTTTATAGACCAAAAGACCTGGAAAGTTGAATAATCTCCAGAACTTCACGTAATCCAAATATTGATTGGAAAGATTTGATTATTCACCCGAAAAAATCTTTTTTATTTAATGTGGGTGTGGGTGATCAATCACTATTTTCCAATTTCTATCACATTTTTTATTTCTGCAATTAATTTGCAACAATTTTTGTAGCTCCGATCTCCATGTTTTATCTTCTTCTATTTTACAATTTGGTGCATATGTTTCCCGTTTATAAACATTTAAAAACACAAATTTACAACAGATTTGAATTTTTCATTGCAATTTTTTTTATTTTGTTTCCCAAGTTTTTGCCAGATTAATACAATTATCTGTGACGAACAAACATCTGTTAATATATGAGTGGATATTTTCTATTGTTAGATTCATTTTGTTGTGTATAAAACATTCCTATTTTAAAAATGTTTTCAATAAAACTCTCTATTAAAATCTTGCCGCGCAGTAAAATATGAAAATATATTTCTATAAAAGTTTGTATCCGCGACTGATGTCAGTCTGGTTTGCGGTTTTTCCTGATATTTTAATTATTATAGATTTTCTTGTGGTGAGAGAGACATTTGAACGTTGATAACAATTTGCATATCTATCGGATACAGTGTGTTCTGGTAATAACAACTAATTAAATACAAATCATAATAAACAACTAAGGAGTATGTAGTAAAAGGAACCGAATTGTCTCTTAGGCCATTGTTTTGTTTGTTTTCGATTTTATTTGTTTTTTGTTGATGTTTTTTTCTTGTATTCTTCATGTTTAAATAAGATTCACGATAAAACTATTATTTAAATATTTCATTTCTCTAAAGTAACAATATTTAAAACTTACTATATAAAATGATTTTCTTTAAAAATTTGTTTTTATCTATAATTTTTCGACTCGCTACAATTTACATTTTCTAGACATAAAATTAAACGAAATACACTGAAATTATGTCTGAGCCAAACATGTCTGGATTCAGGTATGTCCTGCATTCAGATACGCCAGCAGCGACTGGCATAGATCTAGTTTCTTTGTAAGGAAGACATAATTTCATCTATACACAGAAATAATTTAAGATTTTAAACATAGTTGCAGGATATCAACTGTACATAAGATAACAACTTTTTCACTAAGTTTACTTAGCCTTCGCTGGGAAGATCTCAATATGATCTTCTCGTTTTTCCAATTTGATCTAGTCTCGTATTGTTCATAAATGGTTTTACTGTTTGTTTTGCATTGACATTTTCAACATCTGCATGATATTTATGGGGTTATATGGCACTCGTACAAAAAGGCCTCCAAAATTACATTTGCCACAGCAGTAAATGATTTGTACTGTCCTCACGGCCTGCAACTTCACTCATTGTGTTCGATCCTGAGCTTCGGAAGTCCTCGTAGCCATCTCCTCCGGATATGATGAGAACGTTTCCGGAATCCAGTTTTGATTTCGATTGAGTTGAATTTCTAGACATGATGAAAACATATGAGACACTTAAAAATTCTTTAGCAGTTCTTCTCCGAAAAGTGTAGCAACGAGAAAGAATTATCAGGAGGAAAGACTTATTATATCATTGTAAAACTTACCTTTTATTTTTCCGTTCTGTGGTCCCATATCCTATTGAGCCATTTTCATCGCTGCTTCCGCTATTTGCAGCCGTTTCAGTTTCCACGAAGGTAAGGAAGCGTACATGTCCTGTGTGTCCGTGCGGCATACCCGTCACAACTGGAATATTATTTATTGAACTGCCAGTTTTGCTGTATCCTTGCGAAGGAATCGTCAGCAGCACTCCAGCACTGGTGCCTATCCAAATAAGATCCTTGCAGGCAAGCAAAGATGTCACGCGCAGACACGCAGCCTTGTGTTGTCTAATAATGTCGTCACAATTGCTTAGCATCTTATTCACTGACGGCGCTAAATTTACTTCGAAAATTTGTTCGTAACTGGAAATGAGCCAACAAGGATGTCAGACGATATAACTATTACGAGAAGGTAAAGTTTGCTCACCTATTGGAATGAAAACATTTTATATATGCCGAGTTTTGTATTGATATCCAAACGTAATGTGCTGACACGGCCATATTAGTGATCGGTTTGGAATCCGATGATATTTGGATTTGGTTTTCTACCTACAAAATGTTAAGAAAACAAAATGTTTTTGAACAAATTGCTATCATCACATAAAATTATGAATTTAAGTCGCTGCCGAAATTTCATTCCGAGATCTCGGCTAGTATATTTTCAACGAATGTGGAAACTTTTCCGAACGGACGAAGTACACATTGGTTCAAGAAAAAATGTAGTGCAGAGGATGAAAATCACGCTGAACGATAACCGTTTTCAGTCATACGGAGTTTAAAATAGGAATTTTGAATAAGCAAGGTTGTGAGCTACTAAGACTAGAGCCAGCGTGATTTACTAGTTTTTTGGTAAAAATCAGTAGAAGTTTGCTGTCGTATACCTTTTCCAGATGATTGTTTTTAAAATTGATCACCAGCTCAACGCAATTTCAAAGCAGCAATCCAAGATCGAAAACAACTTACCTGTAATGTTTTCGTATCTAAAACTTTTATGATGCCCTGTATCGAACACCAAAGCTTCCCCTGGACATTCAATAGGCGGTTAACTGGACTCGTCACTGAACCGATTGGCAGGCAATGCGGTGACGTCGTATTCCATCCAGCTGCAAGAGATTTACTTGTTAATAAGAAAGTCCTTTTCTCTACTTTCACATTACGCTTTAGTACTCACAATTATCTCTAAGGTATACACAAATATCACCATTCGCTAACGAAACGAAAACTCTATTGTCAAGGTACAAAATGGAATAGACAGCACTAACATGCTGAATTTTGATTTTATTCTTCTTAATACGAATATTGTCGGTACAGTTGTACACGTGAATGCAACCATCCTCTGTTCCCAGCCACATCGTAGACTGCAAGCCATCTGTGTCGTCAGAGGAGTCCTAGAAGCGTATTGAGAGTTTGAAAGACACAGTCCTTGATCGTTGATGTCAACAATGAGAGGACTTACCTGATGCTGATGATGCGCTGGGACCACTGGAGTTGGACTTGGAACTCGCTCCTGGTTCTCGATCTCGGAGTCTGAACTGGAACTGCTAGAGTCCAACTTGATATCACTGCCGGCATCCGATTTGCATTTTGTGGGCTTTTTCTCCGTAGACGTGGACGAATTTGAGTTTCTTGAGCTTCGTGGCGTTTCGCTATTTGATGATGAGCTCACACTATGTTGATCGGCTCTAAAAAATAAGACCTCAGTTCCTTTATCTAGTCTAAATCGCCCAATCACATATTCAAATGCTGCCTGGAATATCTACCAAAGGCGGTACTTACAAATCACCGCAGGCTGGAACCGACGCAACGCACAGAATCCTAGCGTTGCATACTCCATTGCAACTAGTCACAGTTGGTTCCGGAAACAGACTTAAGACACACACTTGTCCTACGTAGCCGTCACTGTTGCAAACCCACACGTCCTTTTGGCTGCTAAGAGTTGGTGCAGCACATGTAAATTGTAGGCCTGCACGAGTCTTTCGTATTGGTATCGAAGTAAGGAACTCTGGTATTGGATGGCGTTCCAAGGAAGCAGCTGAAACAACACAAGTGTATTTCAGACATTGGCACATAATATGATCGAACGGATTTTGGAATTTAATCGAGCCCATAAAATACAGTGTTCTCGTTGAACGCTACCTTACCCAGTTTCTGTTTGGCATCGTTAAAGTTCTCTTCCCAATGTGAGCGTGACTCAGGTTTACTAAACGCCACAGATAAATTCTGGATGCCATTCCTGAAATGAATAAAATGAACATGAAATCTCATAGATTTTAAACGGTCGAATACACTTACGGCAATTGAAAGGTTAATTCGAGCATATTTAATTGATTATCCTGAGACTTGAGCTCCTTTAATTGACTATCGATTTCGCGATGCAAATCTTTTAGTGTTTCCTCAAGATGTTGATGTGGATACCGTAGACTGGAAACAATCTTCGAAATCTGTTGGACTTTATTACAGTCATCAACAAGTTGATCGATTTCCGTCATCATTTTCCGTACACTTTCATCTTTGGCTAGAATCAAATCGTGAAAATATTTCCATACAATACAGGGATTAGATGTTGCTTACTTTTCACTATTTCAGTATTGTCCAATGGTATTTTCATGAGGAACTTGTATTTATTTGTATCTAATGTGGAAGCAACGCTCCCAGGACAAACGGTCCTGCAAAATGTAGTATAGAGAGATTTAAATCAAAATAAACAATCAGCTCAATTTACGTATTTGGTTTCCTTATTGTTCCGCTACGTCGCTTAATACTCGTTATGACTAGTAAATCGTTGAATAAAAAGAATCCTCGCTCCTTTCTGGCTCCTTGCCCGTTTGGCATAGAAACCACATCTAACGCTACAAATTGTCGATTGACTGCCACCAAGTCACTAACTCCCTCAATCACACCCTCCAACTCACGCAGAGCAGCCTCACGCTGACCATTCTCCTGGCCTTCCTTCTTTTTCGCATTTATATGCAACAAAATGTCATGTGCTAGCTTCAAGGCCTCCTGCAGCGGCTTCTGATCTGGATGATCGATATCAGTATGTTTTATCAGTCTTCGGAATAAAAGTTCATAGCTGCAAAGAGAATGGGTGAAGAATTGTTAAGGGCTCCAAACAATTGAAGGTAGTTGGTCCTACTTCGGGAACTTCTGAACTGGCTTTATGAGCAAATTATCCAATGTGAGCTTGCCCTTATGCTCCCGCGATGTGTTCTGTAAGAAACGCGAAAACGATGGCCTGGCCTGGCATGTCACTCGTATTGCATCCTTCGCTCGGTTACAATTGTTCACGAACAATGTATATGTTTCCAGGACGTCCGTTTTAGAAAACTACACAATGGAAAACTCGTTTAGTCAACGCAACACAATTCTCTAAGAATGGCCAGATCATCTAATAGAATCCTCCAACACATACCGCTTCTACGAACGCGTCGCCAACCTTTTGTTGGGGCTCCCCACCCCTCCAGGCGACGACGCAACTCGTTCAGGAACCTTTCGTGTATACTCAGAATCTCCGGAACCATGAAGAATATATCGTCAACTGTTTTCGAGTCAATCATTCCAGCATATTCGGGCGTTTTGAGAACATTAAAGTATTTCTGAAGCGAAATTTCTCAGATAAGATACTTTGCAATAATGTTTGGCACAGACAACGCCACTTACAACAATCACCGTTTGAAGGTCCTCCACATAAGACTGCTCATTTTGGAATATCTCTTGCACAATATGAGTTCGCGTATCCTGAAACGGAGAAAGACTTTTGAACTCCTTAAATAAATGCACATATTTTGGGAACATTGGAAAATAATCATTTTAAAAGGAAATGTATTTTTTTTTGACAAACACGCAAAAACTCTTCTTTTTTTTGGTTTGTATCGCAGTAATACTCTGAAACGATAATGTCCACGTTTAATCATATTCGTTGGCTAGTTAATTTAATCTATCTGTAAATACTTCGTCCTATTTTCGGAATACACAAAATTTGTTTTCTATGCAACATGTATGTTAATTATTTGTCCATAACACAAAGCCTAGATAAATCGGTTACAATCTGTACCACGGTCAACATTGCATCCAAGTGAATAATTTTCAGATGAGAAAACTCGCCATCAACTTTCCATTTGCACGCATAAATTTGAAAATGATTTACAACACTGCATTACCAGTGACTTAAAATTGCAATTTGCAATACAGGCGTCGTGCGACTGGTTGGCGCTCATTCAAAATATTATAGTCCCGCGGGGAAACTCTTTTCCCATGAGCCCATGATTGCATTTGGAAGTCATTCGGAGGTTTTTCCTTGCATTCAGAACAACTAAGCCATTAGTCGAAAGAATCCTCGAAGGGATTCCTAAGGAAATCTTGATGCAAACTAATTAAATTGAATAAAATTGATAGTAATATGAGTTCGCTTTGCAACGTATTGCCGTGGCACGCAATTGAAAAAAGGAGAAACTGCGGGAGAATTTAGAGCAAGGTCAGACGAAAGAAAATGCATTTTCAGTAAACGAGAATATTCCACGGGCGATTAGTCAGCAGGCAAAGTGGCTTTTCAATAGTGCATTGCAATGTCCCGTGAAAAACTTGGATCGACCTCATTTCATTCTGATATAATATAATGAACAAATGGCTGACTCTTGTCCACTTTACGTTGAAAGCGAAATCGTTTTTATGAATTCAACTGATCTTAGTCCTTTTAAACTTGTTGGCACGACTATTTTTTTTATCTTTTTCTTCTTCAACGGCATCTCGTAGATACTGTCATGGCGAATTAAGGGAAGCATGTGTTGAATGACCAAATTAACAGTCATTTTAAATAATTCTGTGTTTCGAGAAAAATGCGTTTAAAGTTTTGACTTTACTTTAATTTACGTATTTTGTCAACATCGAGGGACGCTGTAAATGTACTTTGTATTCAACATCCTTCAAAATGTTTCTAACAACATCTATTAGTGTATTAAAGAAGTTAAAAATCGAATGGTAAGACATAATGCTGTACCCGACGACCAGCTGTCGTATTTACCACAGGTATTCGCTTCGGAGCAGTCGGAAGGTCCGAGAAAGAGCTGGAAATTTCAATGACAACAATTTATGGCAGATATGAAACCGTTTGTCGCTTATTTTAGAGGATTCAAAGGATTTTCTAAGCCAATAGAAATAAAATCGATTTTTTGAAATTTCTACTGTAGTGTAACGCCTTAATTCGTTGGAAGCAAATCAAACTCTACAGTTTAGGTCATCTTAAATGTATTTATTCGCACATTAAAAACACCGCAATACTACTGCTTAGAAAAACTGCTGTTGACCTGGTTCAAACAGATATCAATCATTAATTCTATAGTAACTGATATTACAATATTTTTTTTAGAAATGGTATCCGCTGTATAAAATAAAATTCAATAAATTTTGCCTAAGATGCGCCTAGCAGGATACTATACAGAATCTCGCTTCATCATATCAAAATCGTAGGCCTTACCTTCAAAGTCCATCGAAGCTGATTAAAAACTAAGAATAAGTTATAATGACTACGGGATCTAAAACGCATATAAGTACATATTCTTCCCCAATAATCCTTGGATTAAACCATCAAAATAATGCAGCAGCACCGTGGGTTAATTTTTAACTTCCCAGTTCCCTATGGGAAGTTATTGTAATGGGGTCGATTTTGCGAATCCCAAATTTTGACATATCTCCACGTTTTGAGGTCTCTTGAATCCAAATCCATCGTTTTTAGAGAGATGTCTGTGAGTGTGTATGTACGTATGTGTGTATGTGCGTATGTACGTATGTACGTATGTACGGATGTACGTATGTGCGTTCGGAATCATTTTTCGTCTCGATTATCTCGAGAACCAAAGATCGGATTGACGTGGGACCGGTTTCATTTGACGCATAATTACGTAACTTAGAACTGAATGAGCAAAATCGGCTAAGCCGTTTTTTATTTAGGATGAAAAAACTGAAAAAACGACTAAAAATTGCTTATTTTTAAACTGTTGATACGCACTATTAATTCGTGCAGATACCAAATACCTTCATAGTAATGTTGTTATTATTGTGCGTTTTAGCAAAATTGTGATCAAATTTGTAAAAAATGTTATTTCAAAAAAAAAATAAAGATTAATTAATGAAATTCCAAACTTATATTATCAGGTTTGGGTGAATGGGAGTAGAGACGCTAATGCAGTTAATAATTGGATATTGTTATAAATAATTTAATATTGTTGATAACAATCAAATAATATTAGTTATAATTTGATATTGTATATATAAAGTCAATTATAATTATTCAGTAACGATCAAACATTCTCAATAACGAATGATTATTGTAAATAATAATTAAATACCCTCAATAATAGTTGTGGATTTCGAGGCCGAGATGGAGAACGAGGTTGAGGACGAAGTGGAGGACAAGAAGGATGATGAGGACGAAGAGGACGAGGTTGCCGAGGCTTTGGTAGAGGATGACCAGGATCTCTACCAAAGCTTTTATGGTTAGATAAAAAATTGATAAAAATAATAAAAGTAATTATATTAATTTAGAATAATAATGTTTAATAATAGTAATTATTAATAATAATAATTAATAATAAAAGCAAACTAGAGCATTTTATTCACCCCACTGGGAAGTTAGTCGTGTGGGCCTCAAGGGTCGCACTACGACCACATTTTTTCAATCTATGCGGACAGTATTCAGAGGAAGGAACCGGAATTTCCAAGAAAATTCCTAAAATCTGATATGATTTAGAAAGGGATCACATTGCTCCTGATACAAATGTAAAAAAATGCCTCGACACGATTCGATGGTGGATTGAATTTGATTTTGAAAAATGGACAATATCGTTTACCTGAAAGCGCGCCTGGGAAGTTGTTACGAGGAAACGCAACAAAATCAATATACCAGCTATTGTTAAATTAGGTTTACTTTATAGTTTCCACAATATGAAGATCTGAAACACTTTTATAGCATAACAAATCACCAGAATATTTTATGTGAAGCTTTCTTTCGTATTATCAAAGACCGTAAGCACTTTGCTTCGGAAATATCTGTGTGTCTTAGGAATCGAAGAAGAAACCAAAAATATCACTAGTATTCTTGGAACTAAATTAAGTGTTAAAACTGGAGAGCGTTAGAAGCTGGTCACTCCAGTCTATTTCCTATTCGGAATATCACGCTAGTTTTCAGCATAGTTAAAGCAAAATCAAAATTTCAAAGAGCAGCGCTCGAAATAATCATTGAAATTTTGACTGTTTGTTGTTTTTATTCTCATAGTTCATGTTCACTGCAAACCTAACATTTGTTCCATAAAATATAGAATACTTGGAAATACTCATGCATATTCATCTCAAACTATTGCCGTCTATAAAAAAAATTTAATAATACAAGAAAAACCTTCAATCTCGCGACAAAGCTACAAATTTTTCATCGCATCGCAGTGTCATCTGCGTCCAAGATATTTTTTTTAAATAAATAAATTTTCAAAAATAATTAATTTCATGGTCTTGAAGGCTTCGTCAGTCCCTTGATCCGGAAAGTATTTCAATGCCGGCAAAGTCACAAGTTGATGTTTGCTCTAAATATCCAAGATACATTTGATTTACAATCTAAAGATTGCGTGAGCAGCATCTGTTTGTTCCAGTTTCCGCCGACTCTGATTTTCGCGAATTGTCATGAGATTTCTGCGAAAATGTGTTCACTCATTACGCTGAGATGACGATGAGTTCTATTTTCCACAGTTTTACTGCTGACTTTCCCGCCGATAATAATAAGCGAGATGGGATTCAGCATGTCGGACAACCAATGCGTTTCGCAATAAAGATGTGAGGACTCGCAACAGGTGAACGTTGATGAATCGCACGTTGGGGAAATCAAGAGAAATGTAATAGCAGTCCAATATGAATTTCATTTTAAGCTGCTTAAAGAAAGGAAGCGTACATGTTTTCCTTCCCATGTTTTGCGTGAAATGAATCTTTACAGCCACGTAAATTTTTCAAGAAATCTCCACCAAATTGTTGGCGAAACGTTTGAGATGCAATCATCATCCAAAAATTGAATAGTTTCCTCTGCTGGTGTACGTCATGTTAGGTAGGAAGATTTTCCGGTCACGGTGTTCACGCAAGTGCCATTGGAACCACTTCGCCGAAATCTGTTTTTGAGGATGTAAACAGACAACTTGCTTGATTTTCCACATGAAAATTCGAAGCTGCTCATATGTGATGCTTTCACCGAAAATATCTATGCATATTTTTTCTTCATTTCATGTATTTGTGATTCAAGTGGCTAAATATTAGCCACGATGACGAGTTGTTACCATTTTTAGTTGAGTCCTCTATCAACGTGTTTGCATCGCCATTTATGGTGATTATCGATGTTGCTTTCCGCAAAATACAAAAGGGATACAAAGGTCAACCCGAACCCAGATTTAGCATATGAGATTGATGTACACTATATTTAACTACTGTAACAATGCAACGAAAAGATACGTTTTGTGTCTCTGTGAAATCTAAAATCACCAAGACAAATGAGTCCACATTGGCATGTTATTTCGAATCCTGGAAATTCTATAATCATTCGCAAAATTGGATCGAACAGGCCCGGGTCAGCCTTAGCTATTTGTCACAGGATCGCATGCAAACTAATCATTTCGAGGAAGGATGGGTGGTCTTCATGCATCGAGATTTCAAATTTTTGATGAGGGGACTTGTATCTAGGACACGAGAAAACATGCAGGCAGAAATTTGTTTTGATAACGATAAGGGAGCAGGGCAAGCGGAGAGCAAGGCACAGCATCCATTTCCAACGAAATCCACACTATCGGGGATAGGGGTGGGAGTACTGTGCAAAGCAACTACTTACACCCTCCTCGCTCACATTCCATCGATTGTTCATATCAATCTGGGACTTTCGCTCGGCATCGTCCTCCGAATCCGAGTATGTGCTTGAAGGCATCTTTTGCAGTTTGCCAGGTCGTTTTCGTAGACTAGCATCTAGGGATCCATCGTTTGTAGGCATTTCATCCTGCGACGATGGATTATCGCAGGAACTATTTAGGTTCGAGTGCTGAATGTCGAACAGGCTTAGGCGCAGCTTTTGTCGATTGTTGTTACTACTCGCGTTACTATTATTAATACTAATGTTGTTGTTGTCACTGTTGTTCGTACTGGAGTTCGATAAAAGTCCTGTGGAAGGCGACGAGGACGACAACGTGGTTGGTGGTAAGGTGGTCGCTGTTGATGATGGCGACGATTGTGGAAGTGTTGGTGTAGCGTTGGACATTTTATTGCGACGCTTCGTATACAATGGACTGGCTAATGTGAACCACTTACTCGTTATCTAAGAAACAATTTGATGCATAGTTTTAGTTACGGTTTATGTCGATGGCGAGGATATATGAGGCAAAAAGACATCGCAATGATAAGGGAAATATAATCACATTGGTCGCAACACATCATACAGATCAATTGTTTGCACATGCGTAAATTCTACGTTATTTTCTTTTCCGAAACTACACGACAGATTTTTTAATTGACTCTGTGTAGGTTTTTTAATGGCTTCAAAAGTCAGCATGTAAAACATCGTACCAGCTCAAAATCAATCTGAAATTTCGTATTCGGCTGGATGAGTTCTTATTTCGAACAGTAGTACATAGCATTACTCCCAAAAAAATTCACGAATGATAAGCGACGTAAAAACATATAATGACGAAAAAACTAGGGTAAATATATGAGAAAGATATTTTTCTTTGTAATTCTCATGCCTCGATATTACTATTCAGTTTTGAGCTGTTGCAAGAGTTGTGAATGGTTAGTAAACGCACGCTTCGCTATTTTCCCAAAGAACAATAAGTATGAATCCATCAAAGTCTTATTACAATGAAGACAATTTCCTAGAGGTTTCCCAGAACTACAAAAACGAAGAGCAACAAACACGGATTGATTGGTATTAATTTTTCTTTCAATAGTAGTTTAATGTAAACAGGAGGTTTTCTAATTTTTTCGTTCTTCAAAATGTTGCAACGTACCAAAATTACCCACGAAGGCGATGGTAAAGTTTTACAGGTGTGCTTTTACAGTGTAAAATTGGAGAGTAATGAATTAAGGCTTAAACGATTATGGCTTGTTTTGGTTTCATGGAATTCATTGAAAATATATCCCTCCAAAGTTCACGCTTCTTTCAACTAGTTTCAACATTGCTCATTAGAGTATGAATTTCACATACTTATACCTTGAGGAAAAACATGAATTTCTTCATAATTTTCTTACTTGAAATGTTATCGAGCATTCAAAGGCAAGTTGAAAACATTATATACGGTGGGTAAAAAAAAGTTAAGCCACGATGCACCCAGCGAGAAAAGTTTTAACTTTTCAGTGATATTTTTCTCGAGAATGATTTTATTTTCACATTATATCAGGAGATTGGAAGGTATATTTCATCAACATAACAAAAAAAACATCAATCACACAACAATTAAAAATATAGGGGAAAAAATACTTTTCCAATCAGAAAGGCACTCAGCAAATAATTTATTTTTCTGAGAAAAATGCATCTATAGATTTGCATGGAATTTTCGCTACATGAAATATCTGTCATTTGAGCTGAGTTGGGAAATCAAGGATCAAGGAAAATAAATTTTAAAAGTGAGTAAATAATGAGTGCCGAGAGAATACCATTAAGTGTAGAAGTTCGGGAAATTATAGTTCAGCTTTGGCAAACAGGAAAAGTCATATGCTAAAATTGGTGTATTAGTTAAAAAAATCAAAATATATTTTCAGAAACGTTGTATTAGCATATAAAAAAACAAAATCATTCGAAACAAAGCCTCGATCAGGACGGCGAAAAATGCTAATTGAGCGAGAAGAGAAATGGATTGTGAAAGAAATTAAAACGGATCCAAGATTAAGTGCCTCATTTTTACGCATTGAAGTTAAAAAAAAACGCTTCAAAAAAGGAGTGTCTGCTCAAACGGTACGAAATATTATAAAAAAGTCGGGCTTTAAATGTAGGGTTAGTCGACGAAAACCGTACATTAGCGCAAAAAAATTGATGTTAACATTACGCTTCGCGAGAGAGTACGTAAAAAACCAAAGTCCCTCTGGAAAACGGTTATTTTTGTTGACGAAACAAAAATTAACCTGTTTGGCTCTGGGAGGTGGTGTGTTTGGAGAAAACCAAATACTGAGTTCAATTTCAAGCATACCAATCCCACAGTAAAACACGGCGGTGGGAACATTATTCTATGGGGTTGTATGGGGGCTTCTGGACCTGAAAACTAAGAAATTATAAATGGCGAGATAGATCAACGTTACTATCAAAATATCCTCAAAAGGAATATTAGACAAAGTGCTGAGGATTTTAAACTCTTTTGGCCTGTACCAGGATAACGACCTCAAACATACCTCGGAGCAATGCCGACTTTGGGCTATGTATAACTGCCCAAAAGTGATTAAAGCACTCGCTCAGTCCCCAGATTTAAACCCCATAGAGCATCTATAGTACCACCTAAAAAATAAAATTGCGATTCGTAAAGTAAAAAGTAAAAACTAACTAAAAACAGCCATCATTGAAGAATGGGAAAATATTTCATCAGCCGTTTGCAAAACGTTGGTCAAATCGATGCCGAACGCTTCCAAAAAGTCATAAGAATGCAAGAAAAGACCACAAAATATTAATATGTAGTAAGTTTCTAAAATTTAAAGGAAATAAATCTAAAACAAATCAAATAATCTTCTATATAAATAAAAATGAATCGCCGAAATGTATGTACGCGCATAACTACCGAACGACTGCACCAAATTGGATAATTCTTTTTTTTTGTATTCGTTATTGTTAGGGCAAGGTTTGTATAATTTTTTTTAAAAAATCGAACAGAATTTTTTTTAATCTCATAATATGATAAGTGAGTGAGTGAATGAGACAGAAGACTGTGAGAGATGAGAGATGAATATATTGATATATTGAGCAGTTGATAACTTGAACATTATTTTATAAATGACGTTTCTCCGTTTTGATTGTGGCGTCAGTGTCAACAAACAAAACAATATGGCTTAAGATATTTTGCAATACGATAGAAATACTTTGAGTCAATCCGTACAAAGTAAAGTCCCACTTTTAAATCACCAGCAAAAAACAGCTTACGATACGATAATAAAAGCAGTTAATGCCAGTAATGGAGGAATTTTTTTCCTTGATGCACCCGGCGGAACTGGTAAAACATTCTTGATTTCATTAATTTTAGATACAATTCGGGCACAAAGTAAAATAGCACTGGCAGTGACATCATCTAGGATCGCTGCTACATTGTTAGAAGGTGGACAAACCGCTCATTCTGCGCTCAAACTGCCATTAAATTTGCAAACAATAGATAAACCGACGTGTAATATAACCAAAACATCAGCAATGGCGAAAGTGCTACAAAATTGTAAATTAATAATTTTGGATGAGTGTACGATGGCACACAAACGAGCATTAGACACACTATCGAACATTAAGAGATTTGCGTAGCAATCAGAACCTCTTCAGAGACGCGATGATTCTACTGGCTGGAGATTTTCATCAAAAGCTGCCAGTCATTCCCAGATCAACAGCTGCTTATGAAATAAATGCTTGCTTGAAGGCATCAAATTTATGGAGATACGTGAACAATCTCAAGTTAACAACGAATATGCGTGTGGCGTTACAAAATGACATATCGTCGGAAATGTTTTCAAATGCATTATTAGACATTGGCAATGCGAAAATTCCTGTTGACACTTCTACTGGCCTCATTTCGTTTCCACCAAATTTTTGTCAATTCACAAGGTCAAAGGAAGAATTAATATCGAAAGTGTTCCCAAATATTGGTGTGGATTATAAAAACCATGCTTGGTTGAGCGAACGAGCCATTTTAGCAGCGAAAAATAAGGATGTAGATGATTTAAATATAAAAACTCAGAGTCGAATTGATGGACAAATGGATTCATTTGAGCCGATCGATTCCATTATCGATACAAATGAAGTAGTTAATTATCCAACTGAATTCCTAAATTCATTGGATTTGCCACGATTACCGCCACACAATTTACAGCTCAAGGTTGGCTCTGTGATAACTATGTTACGCAATCTGAATCAGCCAAAATTGTGCAACGGAACAAGACTCGCCGTTAAAAAAATTATGAGAAATTTAATTGAAGCTACTATAATCATAGGAAAGTTCTAAGGCGAGGATGTGCTTATTTCAAGAATACCACTAATGCCAACTGACTTTCCTTTTGAATTTAAACGTGTCCAGTTTCCAGTGCGCATTGCACTCGCAATAACAATTAATAAATCCCAAGGCAAATCGTTTGAAATGTGTGGAATAAACCTTGAATTTCCGTGTTTTTCGCATGGGCAGTTGTACGTTGCGTGCTCGAGAGTCGGCAAACCATCGGCGCTATTTGTTTTCTCTCCAGAAGAAAAAAACGAAAAATATTGTACATTACAAAGCATTACAATAGTTATGGTCGAATTATTTAATGGTAATTTTATTTCATTATATGATCGTATTGTAAACGGAAGATTGAATTTACCGGAAGTGTTGCATTTCCTTAGTCCGCGACTGTACACCAACCGTGTGAAGCCGAGGCGGGCATAAATAGTAAAAAAAGTCTTTCAGGAATTTAGAAAATATTCACGAAAACAAAATATGGCGGTACAAAGTTTGCCGGGTCAGCTAGTTTCAGATAAAACTATATCTATAACTTTAACTTTTTTGGGGTCGTTTCTCGGTGGTAAACAAGCATTTTTTTATTATGTTTAAAAATTGTTGTGTAATTCGTGTTTTTTGTTATGTTACTGAAATATACCTTCCAATCTCCTGATATAATGTGAAAATAAAAACATTCTCGAGAAAAATATCACTGAAAAGTTAAAACTTTTCTCGCTGGGTGCGTCGTGCCTTAACTTTTTACATAACATTATATTTCCTAATTCTCAAATGTCCTTCTTTTAAATATCGTCCCACTATTGTTTCTGTGTGCATTTGCTTGTTTGATTTCACCGTGAATCATGAGAATGTGCATCTTTCTTTGTGAAATTCTTCACATTTTCTTAGGACACTCGGTATTTAATTGATACTCACTTCATTTTAGGCACGTAGACAGTAGCATGATATGACATACAAAATCAACATCAGTCAGGAGTCAATTTAAAACCTGTAAAGGCCATCATTATGCTACCTCTTGTATCGATCTGCTTACTTGTGACGGTCATTCCTTATATAAAATCGTCTATCACGATGCCAAGTTAAGTCTCATAGAAATGCTCTTGACGAAAACCCACTTTGCATTTTAAAAATTGTATTTTACATATATATTTTATCATTCAATTAGCAATTTTTATAACGTATTTGCAGCAAATTTAGCAACTAGTGCAACAATGATTGATGATTGAAATGATAAAATTTGCCAATACCATATGTTGAGTAACGTACAAAGTACTAGTGAAAATCTTACATCGATTTCTTATAAATGAAGGGTTTTGATTAAAATTTTAGACTGTTGAGGTTCTTCAATAAAAAAAATTGAAGAATATAAAGAAAAATTAAACATGTGTTTTGTTTCTGCCAACAATCATCCTCATTTGTAGAAAAATATTTGAGAAACTAATGTTATAACCAGCCAATGGTTATTGATAAACCAAAGTTAAACTTACTGGCTTAGTTACAAAAAATACAGTCGATAATTCCAATGTTGGCAGGAAAATAAAGCTCAATACTACCTTATGATGTTTACTCTTTTGGAAAGTACTTTCAAACCTCTTTTTAAAATCCCTAGTTACCAATCAAAACCAAAAAACCCTTATGTCGTACCTTTGCAAAAAAGTCAAGCCTGAATGATTAAATGGCTAATAGAGTTACAGATTTTACAGCTCAAAGAATGGTCGGCAAAGGATTGCAAAGTTCCAAGGAGCTCAGCGTCACAAACAACGTTGTTTTTCATATAACAAGCAAAAATATCCTAATTATTTTTGCCACATTTGTTGATAAACAATTTCTTTTTCAAAGAATAATATAAATTGGACGCTACCTTGTTTACATTGTGCTCCGCAGTAAACAAGGTCAATCAATTATGGATGTACCCTTTCTTTGTATGACCTCATTATTTCAGCCTTGCTAGACTGCTCAACAACTTAAAGACTGTAATTGCGATTGTGCAGAAATATGTTGTTGAACTACGTCTTGAAAATTTTCCATCGCCTGTGTGAACATTTCAACAGGACTATTTATATATTGTCAACTAAAGGATTAAAGACTCAACATGTATGTACTCTTTGTATATGGTGGGCGTTGAAGTCGGCAACCTTTCCTAGACCGGATTAATGCTCAGTGCTGACGAACTTTTCGTTGGAAGCATTGCTAGTGAGCTGCAGATATTTTTCACTTGCAAAAAGCTTATCTTGTACCATCTATATTTTAGTAGTCTATCGACTGATCAGTTCTTTTTCCCAAAGAGAACCCAATCAAATCTTGTAGTATACACTACAGTACCTAATGTTACTTTCCATCTTTCGGCTTTTGGATCTTGCGAATCAGCCGTCTGACCAAAAAGGATTTGCTGGCTTGTACTTCACCATTGGTTGTATGTCCATCTATACCTATATAAAGTCGCGATGTGTGCTCCCCCAAAAATAACAAGAACAACAAAAAGCATCTAGACAACAAGTAGGCACTTGAGCATTGGCTCCATTTACCCCACATGCTTTTGATTACATTATATGTGCTTTGAGTACCGAGCATTTATGTTATTTTTGGAAACAGATCCAAAAACTTTTCGCTTGGCTCTTTCCTAAAGCGTTTTGCCAAACGAGAATTAATAAACAAAATGTTCTGGGTGGATTTGTGGAGGCAGTAAGTGGTAAACGCAATTGAAAAACAACACTGGAATTTTGTCTGTTTTGCTTGCGTCATTGAAAAGGCGCAGGCAATTTTGAATATTTTTTGGAGGAACTCCCGCAAGCGTATCTGTATAATGATGCGACCAATGCTATCTATAATTTCATGCACTTATTATTCGATATTCAATTAAAACAGTAAATAAACAAGCTCAAGAAATCCTGAATAAATCACCAGTTTTGTTGACAACGTCAGCCACAGTGACAGGGTTCCGGAGCCATCCTTCACGTACCAAACTCTATTCCGCAGACTTGCTTGGTAGTGTGTTTCGAAATGATTACTTTGCTATATCACTTTCATTTCCGTAAAGCACAATAACTCTTCAACAAACATCGATATTACGTATACTTTTACATTTTCATACCGCCATTAAAACATCATTTAAACAGAGAATTTTCACATTTCCGTCCGGCATATCCGTCAGGATATAACCCTCTAGAAAACTGTTTTTCCAACCTCAACGTATTCACTTCCACACTAGAAAAAAACATTCGCTAAACACCATTTCACTTCGATAGATATTTCGGCTAGAAAAACACGTCGCAGTTTTGTCGGTAGAACACTTTGTGTTGTTCTGGAAAATGGAATTTATCCGGAAAAGTCTTCGCCACAATCTGGTGTGTTATCCTGTATGGATGCAGGTATGAATGTATATGGGAGAATCTATGGTATATTGTGTCGAACGGACGGATCGTGAGCAGTTAATTGCGCGCTGTGCATCAAACCGGGTCGGAAAACTTCCCACCGATTGAGAACGAATTTTCCAATATCTAATGCTCCAGGATGGCAATGTTTTGGCAAAATTATAGCAGCGACTGTGTTGCCAGACAAGTTGTTTTCAAGATGATGTGCGACTGGTGGTTTGGACGAAATTATTTTCAGTAGCTTGAGAAAACAATTGTTAATGGAACGAATACTATTGAAATGGGAAAACTCCAAGTCTAACTTGAAAATTTGAAAAGTGTATTATCCAAAAAACCCTTTGCAACTTTCTTAATAGGAAAGTTAAATCTAATCTGAATCCAAATGAATTTGAAAGTGTTGTTGCCCATTGTCAATTTGATTGCATCCCTGATTTTAAATATGTTCATCTATCGAATATTTTTCTAATTATTTTCGAACAGCTCTAATCATAACTATAATAAATTTACTTTCGTTGGCATCTCTGGTGTTCACAGAAGCTTTCACATGGTCTTTTCCTCGTGAATATTTTACAATTGTATTGGAAAACTACCACCTCTGCAGAATGTGTCAGCCGAAAAATTCACAAGGCCAATACCTAAACGATTTTCATTCAGACAAGGTGCAAGGCATACCAAATGAAATAGTGAAAACATTGGCACTGATCAAGTTAAGAAGCACTCGGGAAACATAGTGCCCTTCACATTCCCGAAAAAGTTTAGCTAGCTTAGGGAAAACGTTTCGGAAAATCCGACCAATGTTCTGCTCTATTGTGGCACTGTTCGCCAAGCTACACGAGCACCCACACAAACGTAGGGAATATCTCAATTTTCTCGAGTACTTTCAAGCTTTGCAACATTGCTGAATAAGACTCGGGAAAACTGCGCATGCCAAGGTTGGATGTACATATGTACAAACCTGTTGCATGAATTTACCTTACAGTAAATTCAGCAAATCAGACAGAACGGGAAATTATGGCTGGATTTCCCTTACATTTTTCATCATCGCAAGGAGTATACTTCAAGTCATGCAAGATGAAATTGGAAAGTACTAACTTGAGGCGCGAAATGTACAACGTATATATTGTTGGGAAATTCGGAGCGCGAGAATTTACAAAGCTAAAAATATACTGCAGCCTGTTGCACCACAATTTTCCTGTGTTTGAAAAATTTGTTAGGTCAGTTCAGAAAGCATTTGCTTTGTGAAACTCCCGCAGAGAATTGAAAATTGTTAAAGTGGAAAATTCATTGAAGCCAAACAACAAATCGATTATTAATATAATGATGTATCGCACAACTCCAAAATGTATAAAGTATTTTAAATTCGATTACATTTTTTGCAATTAAATAAAAAACAAGCCGTGATTCCCAGTAATATCTAAAAAGACATTGAAAATATTAATCACAATAATAATTATGGAAATAATACTACTTCAAATAATAAAAATGTACTTCTCGTAAAAGTTATTAGAATGACTTAATATTAATCATAACATCTACGCGAGTGTCAATTGATTACGTAAGGATTTTGGTGCATTGGTTTGATTGATTATTCACGCGGATCACTCGGAGGGGGGACAGGTTACAAAGCAGTTTTTTCATTAAAGTTAAAACATGGCGCTGTGAAGACTATTGAAAATCTGCTCAAATTTTGCAAATATTAATAAACTTTGATTGACTTTACAACAATGTCTTTAGAATAAGAGATTTAAGGTATTATGATTCGAATGAACCTTTTTTACATGATGACTTTGAATGATTTTTTATTTTTAATTTAATTTTTTTTTGTAATCATGAGAAAAGTTTTTGTTGGTTTCTCTACACAAATTGATAAAATTTTATATATTCTACAAACATTTATTATTACGATGTGTAAAGCAGGTTAAAAATGAATTTTTTTATGAAAAAAACACTACTTTTCCAATTTTTTTTAATAAATTCAAAAAAAACCGCTTTAACGATTTTTTTAATATATAAAAACATCATATAAATGATAATACGCTTCGATTGACACCTCAACGAAGTTGATACGACTTTGTTTACGTGAGTTATGCTCGTCGAAATGAACACGAACATACATACGTACGTACGTACGTACACACACACACACATACATCTCCCATTCTAAAAACACTTTATATATACTCTATAGACCTCAAAACGTAAAGAAATGTTGAAAATTTCAATTTCGATTTTCGAGGCGATTACAAGAACTTCCCATATACTGGGAAGTTAATAAGAAAGATTACAATGAAGTGATTCTCGTATTGATCGGCTTCATTTTTATCAAATTTGGATATGTCTATTCTTTTGAATCGTCAATCAAATTGCATTTCTCAGATATGATTTAAAATTATAAACCACCATAAAACTAACAGCACAAAGATTCTTATGCAATGTTAATTGGTTCAAGCCAGCAATATTTTAATTATTATATACATATATAAAAACAGAAATAAGATTTTAAATAACACATTTGGAGTGGAATCTGAGAAACAATTTGCATATTTTATTTCTGTATTCGGACAAATCACTTTTGATTCAAAATATAAACATAAACGTAGCATGTTAAATAATTAACAAAATTCGTAGTTTAACTTGATTGCTCCCAATCGTTGACAAAAATTCAACATGCTCGCTATCCAGAATCGTTCATTCACCATAAATTTCAACTTAAATCCTCTATAAAACTTATGTGACACAAACTGGCACGTGAGACTAGAAAAAAACTCAGAAATTTAATGAAAAATAATAAATAAATAGCCTATAGAGCATAAATATCACGGCGAAATGTAGTCAAAACAGGATTAACACCTATTCATTTGATAGAACAGAGATAGACTTTACAAACACATATACATACTATACCAACGAAAAAATCTGAATCTTACAATATTTTCCAAAAGCGCAAAACAAATGACGCAAAATAGCATTTCCCCTGCTACTTCTTTCGCAATGTGCTGGCATAACTAGCTTCCCATTGAGAAGAACAAATTTTCTCAAGAAAATCTTCATTTTCCAACAATACATACACTCATTGCAAGATACATTTTCAATTGAAATTCCCATATGTTTAATATCAAATATGAGGGAGAAAATTTCGATTTAAACATTTTGTAAATTTGGTTCGATTTCCGGAAAATTGTTTCGAAATCTTTTGAGTCGAAGAAATTGGTGGGTGCTTTTATTCGCTAGGGAAATTCGATACCGTGATAAGTACCTATACAATGTACTGGTCAATCATTTTCAATTTGTATCTTCATGAACGAACGATTTGAGATGCGAGTTAAACAGTAATTATACAAAAGCGTAAATTTTCGATTTTGGAATATTCATTTTACTAACAATTTAATCTTTTTGGTATTATTAACAGTGATCTCATGTTAATTGTTTCGATGGTGGAGTGGAAGTAAATAAATTTAAGGATACAATGGAACTTTTCGATTTTAATTAATAAACCTTTAGGCAATATTTCTTTACAAAAATTGCATTTTAAACTTTCGTCCCGTCAACAATAAAAAAATAATCTAAATGATTTCTTCTTTACGATGTCGTTGAAAAGTTAACATATCGAAAAATGGAAAATCATAAGCCAACACATCAAAGACTAAATCTTATTGACATGTGTACTAATCGATTCCAGCCACGCGTTAAAGACAGTTAATTACTGGTAGTGTTGAGATACGTAAACAAGTATAATTAATTAAAGATCAAACAAGATCTTTCAGAATTAGTTGGCTCAAAATATATAAAAATTTAATTTGTCGTTTGAAGCATCATGTTTTTGTGTTTCTGTTCACTGGTAGATAATAACATCGCATTTTTATAAGAAATTACATGATATGCAAATTTGTAGCAGTTTTGTTGTTCCTCACTAAGGGAATATTTTCAAATAGCCAAGTTTTGTTAACTTTGATCTTTACTTAAAATGATAGCACAAGTCAGATCGACGTTTCATTAATAATAAGCTATACAAGTTATAATCCTGTGCCGATTTTCACGTCAATGCAAATTTTCCGGAGATTTACCGGACTACCACCACATCATCTTTCTCTAACAAAGAGTCGGTGTGTTGATCATTTTCAATCGCTACCCAAACTCTTAGGCTGCCATTAATCCCATTCTGCTTATCTCATCAAGCTTTTCCGGAACTTTACTCGATTTCCATTGAATTGCGATTGATGCACACAAAGACCCAATTACGATTTGCATTGTATGAGCAGCAAACACTTGAAATTCGCAATTGCATTTCATAAGTCGCTTTCATTTGTTTCAGTTTCTTCGTCCTCGTAGCAATGGTGCCAGGAACAATTCATCACAGACTAGAAATTAATCCCTCTGTGACAGCCAGTCTGGCGAACTGATTGCAATGGAAATGCATGATTAATTTGCACTATGATTTTTGGCTTAGCTTTGATGCATTTCAACAGATTGGAAAATGTAGGTTTTCTAACTGGTCGTCATTACTGAATAATGCTATTCTGTACAGAGAAGCACACCTTTGAATTACATAGTTGGAAGAGTTGGCCTCAGCAGATACTTTTATGAGGCAACCTGAAAAATGTCCTGCCACCTCGTTATGTATTTTTTGGATCTTAAATTCATGCTCCGATTGGTTCAGCACCCTTGGTGCTCAACAGCTAAACTCAATTATCTATGCATATATATATATTATATGAACATTGTACTCACCGCGAACATTTTCTGTCGTTGTTCAGCCACCAGCCGCTCACTGGATCCCTTAAGCAGCTCCGCGAGAAGCTCAGGAGTAGGCAAAAGGTTCGTCGACGACTTTGTAGAGTCCACCATGCTTCGTTCCGAGGGTGTTCGACTTGACAATCGCATTTCATCCAAGCTTCGCTTAGGTTGCTTATCACTGGCCGTCGAAGCGCTTCGCTTTGCGTTCTGGTGCTTGATCTCCAACGCTTCCGATGACGCCCGCTTCGGAGAACGTTCCCTGTCCACCGATAGTTTTTTGGTCGAACCCGCTTCCTTGAGGTGGCCAGTAGAAGGAATGTGATCCAAAGAAGTCGTGTCCAGAGTACTCTGACATCGCTTGTGCTGAGGGCTTATAGAATTTAATGAGGCGGTGTTCTCCATCTGGGATGGGGTAGACGCTGCCCTTGTGTGAGCCGGAACTGGCAAATGGGCACTACCCTTCCGTGAACGAGTATTTTTCTGCTGTCGATTCGCTGCTTCGTCGAACGAAAGATTTCCAGTCGTTCGATCTCGATTGGGAGGTGAAAGTGTGTTCAAGCTGTGACGGGAAAAACAAATAGATCACTTTGGTATCATATCCAAGATTTCTGCACCAAATTCCAGGAATGTGAAGCATCTGATGACTTACCTTTCCGTGCTCTTCAAGTCCTCCAGTATTTCGTCGTAGTGCATTCGGCCCGGCTTCTTCATTTCAGCTTCCAGCATTTGGCCGTAGGGACCTCTCAGCGGTCTCTTGGAGTATCTTTTGTAGTCGTGATCCCCAGGAGCTGGTGAGGGGCTCGCCCTATCTATGTTTCGTTGGTCATTCTCATTATCTGATATTGAGTCAGATCGTAGAAACATCAGGCTACGATTTGGAGGTGACTTATGACTTGATTGCGTACTCGATACCGGAGCATCGTCCTTCTCTTCAGAGCTCTGAAGAGACAAACTTGCTCTTCGACTGCTGGCTGCCGAGCCTACTTTCGGCCAAACTGGCTTACCTCCTTCCGAGTCGGGGGTGCACGGATCGTAGGAGGAGTATAAGGAGCCAGGCGTACGTAGCTCTTCCGGTGACTTGCAAATAATTGAAAGTGGTGTACATGCGTCCAAATCTGAACCAGTACTAATTTTTATGTTCGAAAAATCCAAATGCACACCTCCGCTCCCTTTGCTTCTAGAAGGTACTCTGCTATCTTCATTTCCTAAGCCAGGGCTCTCTTCCTCCCACTCATCATTTTCTATCACTCCATGCTTGTTAATTGTCGGCCACTGAATATACATTCCTTTTCTCCTTCTCGACTTGTCTATTCTTCGCTTCTCTTCAATACTATTCCCCCGTGGTGTTGGAGCATCCCTCAAGTCATCGTTACTGTACCGCTTCCTCACCTCGGGAAACTCAACGATTTTCTCCTCAGACGATCTGTCTTCTGGAGTCGAATCTGACTGGGAATTTGTATCCAGACTTACTGAAATCATTGGTACTATATTTTGCTCTGTGTGTAGGAGGTCTGGCAGCGTATTTTGCTCAGAAAATGATGTGCGATCTGACTTCCCTCCTTCCACGCTGGCATGCTGATTCACATCCGCGATTTTTCCCAAATGATCGGGAGGATGCTCAACAGCTTCGGGAGTCATACCGATTTCCAGTTGCTCCGCATTGATCCACTGCTGTTCGAGCCGCTGAGTTCCCCACTCTCGAGCACCGCACTCATAGACCGGCACAGGGATCAAACAAGTGGTTGCAGTTTGCAAGAGAGCCTCTGGCGGCGACTCCAAAGGCATCTCTTCTTCGGTGAGTGTTGCAAGTGTCGGTGCTGAGGCATCGACGTAGTTTGCAGCTATTGACTCTGGCAGCTGGTCTTCTCTAGTCTCGGTAGCCTCCAGGGCTGCTTCACAAGAAGAATCGGAGGAATTACTAAAAATGTCCTTGATGTCTTCCTGCCTCTCAGTCTCGTTGATGTTCGCATCTTCTTCCAGAATAACTTCTGGAGGATTCACTCTCTCTTCTAGTGACATTCTCTCATTTTCCTGTTCCTTGATATGATTGAAAGAAGGTTCGTATTTGATGGTTCCGTTCGGACTACTTACAGGCGTTGTTGTTGGAGTGAATTTCTTTTCAGCGATCGGTTTGGTTTTGTCTTCATCACTACCATCCTTATCCTTATCCCGTTTCCATTTGTCTCGAAGTGCACTTAAGGAGGATCTTACATATTTTCCCGATGACGAGAAATCGATTTGAGAGAACGATATCGATCTGAAAGGAATACTTTTCTGGGCGTAAGCGCCAACCAAAATGCGAGATTCTGCTCGCGGAAGCTCCTTGAACAAATCTTCCTCTTTCACTACAGATGTCGGCGCCGATTTGACATCGTCCCGCGACTTTCCTCTCAGAATTAATGACTCCAAATTGGAGACGCTGCTGTTGGGACGAAGCGTTTCGTATAGGGAAGACTTGGACGAGTCTGAATCAGCAGGTGGGGCTGGTAAGCTGTGCTGTGCACTCAGCAAGAACGGAGGCATAGGTGGCGGTGGAGGAGGTATTGCATTGTATGTCGCTGGTGTTGCAGGATGCGAAGAATCATTGTTATTCTTTTCCTCGCCGTCGTGTGGCTTCTCCTCGTCCGCATCCATTGCCAGTAAATCTTCCGATCCAAACACTGTTGATGCCAGTGGTGAACCTTCCGTGGAATGGCTTGGCTTTTCCAAGCTGTTAGTTTGCCGTGGCTTACGTGGCGGTGGTATAGGGGGAGGAGTGGGCGACAGTCGATTACCTTTCAAACGTTCAGTAAGCTCCTTGAGGACTTCCGACTTTTCATTGCCCTTCCGACTCGACGCTGACGATGAACTGGTCGACGATTTGTCTTGTTGGGACGGTGTTGGTGACGGTGATGATTTCCGACCGAATCGTAAACGCTGTAAACGATCAAGAGTGTTGCGACGCTTTTCCATTATCAACTGCAATAAAAGAGAAGAATTTGTTATTAGATTAACACATCATCTAGATATCAGATACTGAGTATACAAGTTCTACAGGTAAGTATGAGAAGCGTTACAAGAAAACCGCCAACAAGACAAGCGTAACGGTTAGAGTTACTTGTGTTTCTTGGCAGTATGCAATACTCGAGTCATAACGGATTCAATGACAATATGCTTGACGATGAGCAAAACGCTAAAACTATTGTTCCAGGACGATTTTGATATGGCTAAGCTAAGAAAATGAAATGCGATTTGCGGAACTCATTCCGACTTTTTTGGATGACTTCCTTTCACAAAATGTTTGGAAGAAAGTTTTAAGAAGGCTGTTGGCATCATAAACATAAACAGGTATTTTGGGGTTTGAACTGATAGAAAATGACTTAACAGTTGTACTTTGAATAGTTCGGGTAGTTCGACATCTTTTTTTGTGTATCTCTTGCAACCTCAACATAATTTGCACAGTTACTTATTTTCTAATGTCATGTATTAAATTCTGTCTATTTTCCCAATACAAAAAAAACTCCCAATAACAACAGTAAAAATACTGAACGAACTTCATGTGCCAGCAAATTATTTATAAATAGCCAAACCATGAAGGCAATGAAATCATTTCGGAGAGGAACGAGATAGATTCGCATCAATGTAGGATTTTCTTCTCGTTCTTCTGGTCTTCTACCTTTTGCAGACCATCTTTCCCGAAATTTCACCTAGTGTGATGTGTTGTGTTGTGTGTTTATTTTTTCAGGCAGTTCGAGTTTAAAATTAGTTCGCAATGTACAGTGTCAAACCAATACAGACTAGCACGGTTGCGCCGGCGAGCGCCATTTTTTCAAAAGCCATGTTGACAGAAAGACATACCGTGGCGACACTTTTGACACTAATGGCAACAACGCGTCATTCGAGGGTCGAGTCGAATATATTTGAAAATATAGTGGGCACATGGGTATATCCATACATGCAATGTATGGTGTAAAATAAAACAGACATTTCAACTCGCGACGTGACAAGCAGTGGAAAAGATTTTTGAATGAATTTCAGGCGTATTTGCTGGACTACGTCAAGCGCGTGCTAAAAAGCTCGATATGTGATTAACACATTGACGCAGACGATATAATTAATTGTATTTATTTATCCAATATTTTCCCTTGCTGCTCTTAATAGTCATTTGCTGTTTGATATCATGCGTCCGAAAGATAATCAATAAAATCTTGAACTTGTTTTCCTTTTCAGCTCTTATTACTTCAGGATAAGAGTATCGAAATTTCGGAACAAAATTACATTTTGGATGCCAAACTAATCTTTGAAATTTTGTGTATCTTTATTTGGATTCGTAATCGATTTTCGACCGTAATTACGGTGATGGTTTAGCAAGGTGATATTTAGTTACATTGATCCAATTGAAAAAATAGAAGAAGATATTCTGAAATATGCGTCAACTATTTTTGGATGCAATAATGTATTGTTGACTGCAAGATACCATCTAATGGTATTGTATATATTGACAAATACATCGATCCAAAAGTGACCGTGACCATAAATCAAGCGAAAAGCACGAAGAGCGTTGATATCTATGACTATGAGTCCGTCTTTCATGACTTGTCAGGCCGTACTGAATACAAATACCATATGACAGTTGAGCAAACGCCGAAAAAATTACCATAATGACAGGTAAAATTTTCATCACTCTAGAGTTATACATTTAGAAGAGTATTGTCAAATGTGTTGCAAACTAAACAAGTTCAAGCGTTGATGAAGGAATCGTAATGGTACTCGTTGATAAATAGGTAAATCTGCAACCCGTACCAATTTTTCTACTTCACATATGAATGTGTATCATCGCCAAACAGTTTGCCTAGATGCTCGGAGAACAACAAATTTATAAGAAGTGCTGCGCATAAATGGTGGGATTAAAGGGTACTTGTTATCTTGAAAACCAAATCGTTCGTGCAAGAGTAAACTGTATCTACAGCACTGAACTTGGAGAGCAAAATTGAATACATACATAGCATGCCAGAAAGGTACTCACCACGACATCTATCGTCGAGTGAAATGCAAACAAATAGTTTACGCACGAGTAGCCAAGGATATATAAGCGGATAGATGGTGGAACGAGTTTCTTGTGAGTTAGAAATCAAACAAGCCGCGAGGTGCGACCCTTGAGGTCCACACAGTCAACTTCCCAGTAATATTTACATAAATATTCAAAATACTAAACAAAATAATAATTATGAAAATAATACTACTTTAAAAAATTATAATGTTCATCTCATAACAGTAATTGGAATGACTTAATATTAATCGTATCATCTGTGGGAGCGTCAATTGATTACATAGGTAAGGGGGATGATTGAATATTTACGCGGATTAATTGAGGGGGGGCAGGTTACAAAGCCTATTGTACGTTATTTGCTATTTTCATATCGATGAAAGCTTTTTAAAGCATATGATCTAGCAAAGTATTGACTACAAAACATTTTACCATTCAAAGCGTTCATTACCACAAATGCAAATTTGATTAATTTTATTTTGATTTTCAAAATTTAAGTAGTTTTCATATTAAAATTAAAACACGGTACTGTAAAAACTCCTCAAAATTTGTTTAAACTATGCAAATATTAAAAAACTTTGATTAGCTTAACAACGATGTCTTTAGAATAAGATTAGTCAGGTAAAATCATTCATATGAACACTTTTTACATGGCGACTTAGAATGATTTTTTATTTTTAATTCAATTTTTTTGTACTCATGAAAAAAGGTTTTGCTGGTTTGTCTCCAAAAATTGATAAGGATTTATAAATTTTATAAACATTTATTACCGTGTTGTGCAAATCTGGTTAAAAAAAATTATGAAAAAATCCCAATTTTTGGCATTTTTTTTTTGTTAAATTAAAAAACGGCTCCAACGATTTTTTTGTAAATGCAAAAACATAACAAAAATGATAATACACGTCGATTGACACCTTAATTATGACAGACATGACCTTGAAATCATGATGACTTTTAATGATTTTTTATTTTTTATTTCATTTTTTTTTTGTAATCATGACAAAAACTTTTGTTGGGTTTTGCACAAAAACTGTTTGGAGTATATAAATTTTATAAACATTGATTACTGTGTTTCGCAAATCAGGTTTTTATTGTTTATGAAAAAAAAACAATTTTGTGCACTTTTTTTTATTGTTTATGAAAAAACCCAATTTTTTGCACTTTTTTTCCTTAAATTAAAAAACGGCTCCAACGATTTTTTTAAAAATTTGATAGATTCACGGAAATGTTAATATGCGTCGATTGACACCTTAGTTATGCAAATCGTATGTTTGGTTCGTGAGATATAGTGCATGACAGAAATGACCTTCAAAGGGGCAAAACAACAAACCCCCAGACCGAAGTTTCCCAAAAATTGATCAGCTCTTAAGATTGCAAAGACGCTTCGTTTGACACCTCAAAAAAGTCGATACGACTTTGTTTACGTGAGTAATGCTCGTAGAAAAAGTGTCCACGAAAGCACATACGTACGTACGGACGTACGTACGTACACACACACACACACATATATACATCTCCCTTTCTAAAAACACTTTATATATACTCTATAGACCTCAAAACGTAAAGAAATTTTGGAAATTTCAATTTCGATTTTCGAGGCGATTACAAGAACTTCCCATATAATGGGAAGTTAACAAGTGCTCTATGATTGACCGCATGAATGACGTTCTTTTCAAGCAGAGTGAGAAAAAAATTACGGTTGTATTTTTTTAAGGCATGAGGTGTGGTACACTTAGTTGCTTCATTTCATAAGGATTTACAAATTTTTCAAAGTGAAGGCGGATGATTCATTAGTTTTAATATAAATATGGCTGCTTGCCAGTTACAATGATAAGTTAAGAATCCAGAGACGAAAAAATAGGTGTATTTTTTAAAATGAGTTCTACAATCAACCAAATACGATCGATTTTGGTTTTTTATAACCCGAAATCTAGAGCCCTGACTTAATTAAATCTCAAAACATGTTATCAATGTTTTTCATTGAAAACTTTCAAAACTGGAGCGTTTCCATCTCATCGAAAGTGTTACAAAAACCGATTTTCAAAAATCTTTTAAATGTGCTTCCAAACCAAATTATATTTACAAATCAATCCTCGCATACTTTCATAACATCCACGTTTGAAATATGTGTTTGCATGAATATTGTTTTCAGATTTTTTATCTAAATATATTTCATTAAATCACCATTAAATTATACCCACCGAACATTCGCAATTTCACAAATAGTCTAATATTTTAAATATTACGGAAATATGAAATGAAAACTCAACGAATCAAACATATACGGGTCAAAACATCTGCAATCCTTAAATAAAAGCCATGAGGCTGTCTTTTCGTGCTTCGACGATCAGTTTGCAAAATGTCGTTGTCGTCGCCAAAAATATCAACAACACATCATCTGTTGGTCATTGGCGCAAGGTCACAAAAAGATTCATGCAAACTGAAAATAATGTTCAATAAATTCAGTAAGGCGTCATAGGATCTTTTTTCAAAAATATGTTGCATCGTTATCACGGATTAGTGTCAGTGAAAAATTCATCGACAATCTCTGTTACGATAAATTCACTAAAATAAATAATTTACAGCTCATTTATGCTGAACTAATGGTTCTTCCTGCTTTCAGTCAAATATATTCAGAGAGCCTTGCTCATGCAAAATAACATGCATTTTTTCCAAAGCCTAACACTTTTTAAATTCCACAACCTGAATTCTTGTTTCAGCTGTTTCATTTTTACGAAAATGTTCTACACCTTAAACACTCAAAACTTTCCCAATTGCGTCATTTTTCAACATCCGTGCAAGATTGGAATTTTCACTAGCCATCTGGGAAAATATTCGGTTGGTAGATTTTTCATTCAATATACTATGTACCTTGAAATCATGGCAGTGTAGCTTCAAGCCGGTAATGGGAAAATAATTTTGAGAATTCGGGAAAACGAATTAATTGATGAATTCGTTAATGAAGTTGTGAGAGTTTATTTTTAAGCACACAAAAGATCGTTAAATATTGCTGCCGTTTCTTTTGTAAACTGAATTAAATTTAGCGGCTTGGAATGTTGGACTGGGCTGTACTGAATGAAAATTGAAGAGTAATAGATAGTTCATACGGGGTTGAAATAATATTGAGCCATATTCATAGTGAAGTAGTTTGGTCACATTTTTCTGTAGTGAGTTGCGATTTCCTTTAGCATACTCCGGAAGTGACAGCAAATCATACATACTTGAAACGTTGTCTAGCACAACTAAACCTTGGTATTTGAGTGCACCTTGCATCTTGACCTGCAATGGAGTACATATATGTGATCTTTAAGGATTTAAATTGATTGATTTTAGAAAAAGAAGCACTAAAATTTCTCTTATATATCAATATGCCTACAGCTGATAAATTATAAAATGGATGATGCTAACAAGAAACAGTAATCCAACTATGCCAGAAACCCTCGCATTCACTACTGTAAGAAAAAAGGGCATAAAATCGAAAACAACGAGGAAAGTTCATCGAACTACTTGAACCAATCGGCCCACGCTGGGCGCCATATTTGAATTGGCTGTGCATATTCCGTGATTCAAGTAAACTTTCTGACTTTATAAACACAATGTTTTTCAGATCACCAATATTTAAATTTCAAGGAGAATTTTTCATGACTAAGTTATGGATCTATTTTTCCCAGGTGGAAGCTAACATAAACTTGTGCATTTTGTTGTTGTGTTAATTTTTTTTGCTTCGATTGTATTCTTTGGTTTTGATGACAGTGAGCTAGTTTTGAAAATGATTTTTATCAAAGCATAGTATTTGTCTAAATGATTCGTAGTATAAAGGCTGGATTGGTGAACAAGCCACCACATCTAATGTGTGGGGCATGCTTCATATTCAAACAGAATCTAAATTCTCTGGTATGAAGGATTAAATTTTAAACAAATGGTAATTAAATCCAATATCATTGGTTTTCACCTTTAACTTTATGAAAAATCTTACTCAACTCTTAATCTAGATCTCGATTTCAAATTCTGATGTTAATTACTTACTCTATGTTTCCACCACCTTACAAACCTAGATTACATTAGATTATAGTTTATCAATTTGTTTAACTCAGGGACTGTGGCGCCTTTCCTGGAAAAATTGTGGTATACGACTACGTTTCTCAAAAAAACGAAATACTCCCACACATTCCCTGATATAAAGTCATGAACATAAGTCTACGTACCCCTGCAATTTTCATGAAAAAAAAATCGATCTGAAGGTCTGATTTCAACAAAAAGTATAAAAAATAATGAAAACAATGAATGTATTTTATCTAAAGTCCAAAAAATATGTATTCATTCAGTGCAACTTAATACAAAACAAAAATAACTAAATTCCATACAATAAACAAGAACAAAAGTCTACGTACAGTCATTTTTAACATCAGTTATCTTAAAAACGGATATTTGGTAGGGCTTCCTTTAGAAGAAATTACAGCTTTCAGTCGGCTTGGCATAGAGTCGACTAGATTTTTAGTGATTTCTGGGGTAATTTTATCCCATTCCTATGAAGAACGGAGGCTCGGATCTGTTCGAAACTTTGTGGTTTTGAACTCGGCGCTTCAAATGTTCCCATAAATGTTCGATTGGGTTCAAGTGGAGAATGAAGTTGTTTTGGAATATTGAATATCAACCACTCTTCCACAATCTGCGCGGTATGTTTGGGGTCATTGTCTTGTTGGAACACCCAAAATGGTCCTAGCCCCAATTTTTGCGCAGATTGCTTCAAATTAGCTTTAATTATATCCAAAAATACCATACGGTCCATAATACAGTCAATAATAACTAAATTTCCCACCGCCGCCACCGACATACACCCCCATACAAGAACACCTCCACTCCCATGTTTTACCGTACCAATTAAATTTTGTTTTTTGAGGCCTTCGTTTGATTTCTTCCACACTCGTTGCCTTCCGTCATGGCCGAAAATATTGAACTTACTCTCGCCGCTAAACAAGACGCTTTTCCAAAAAAAATTCTTGCTTGCCTGCATGTAGTTTTGCGAATTCGATTCGTTTTTTTTCATTTGCCTCACTAATGTATGGTTTTTTTCCGCGGTGTCCTGCTAAAATAGTCATTGCGGTGGAGAACTCTACGCACAGTTATAGGATGTATGTGTTTATCCTTAACCTCCTTGATGCCATCAGCTGACGACTTTGATGACGTACGAGGATTATTTTGAATTTCTGCGAGTACACTTCTCTCTTCACGATCGGTCATCTTTCGCGGTCTTCCACTTCTAGGTTTATTAACTTCCCAGTATATGGGAAGTTCTTGTAATCGCCTCGAAAATCGAAATTGAAATTTTCAACTTTTCTTTACGTTTTGAGGTCTATAGAGTAAATATAAAGTGTTTTTAGAAAGGGAGACGTATATGTGTGTGTGTGTGTACGTACGTACGTACGTACGTGCGTACGTCTGTACGTTCGTGGACAGTTTTTTCTACGAGCATAACTCACGTAAACAAAGTCCGATCGACTTGATTGAGGTGTCAATCGAAGCGTCTTTGCAATCTTAAGAGCTGATTAGTTTTTGGAAAATTTCGGTCGGGGATGTTTGCTGTTTTGTCCGTTTGAAGGTCATTTCTGTCATGCGCTATATCTCGCGAACCAAACATATGATTTTTTTGAACAAGGTGTCAATCGACGCGTATTGACGTTTGTGTAATTCTATCAAATTTTTGAAAAAATTCTTGGAGCAGTTTTCAAATTTTTTAAAAAAAAAAGTGCAAAAAATTAGGTTTTTTTTTCAAAAACAATAAATTTTTAAACTTATTGTCAAGTCTTAGTAATCAATGTTTATAAAATTTATGTACTTCAAACAATGTTCGCAAAAACTTCATCAAAACTTTTTCTCATGATTACGTAAAAAAATAAATTAAAAATAAAAAATCTTTAAAAGTCATCATGATTTTCAAGGTCATTTTTATCATTCACTATATCTCACGAACCAGATATAATATTTGCATCATTAAGGTGTCAGTTGACGTGTATTAACATCTTTGTGAAGTTTTTAACATTATAAAAATTCGTTTTAGCCGTTTTTTTAATTTAATAGAAGAAAATGCGAAAAATTATGGTTTTTTTCATAGAAAATATTTTTTAACTTGATTTGTACAGCATAGTGATCCAGTTTATAAAATGTATACATTCTTATCAGTTTTTGGAGAGAAACCGGCAAATTTTTATTCCATGATAATGAAAAAACTAAATTAAATATAAAAAAATCATTCAAAGTTACCATGTAAAGAGGGTTCATACGAGTGCTATTACTTTATATCTTTTATTCTAAAAAAAATGTTGCAAATTCAATCAAAGTTTTAAGATATTTGCATAATTTGAGCAGATTTTTAATAGTTTTTATAGTCTTTTAATTAAAAAAAATTGCTTCAATTTTGAAAACCAACAAAATTTTTCAACACCAAAAAGGCCCCCACCTATTGATCCGCGTGAATATTCAATCTGTCCTCATCGACCAAAAACCTTACATAATCAATGGACCCTCCCGTAGACGATATGATTCATATTAACTCATTCCTGTTACTATTACCTCTCATTGTTGTAATGTTGTTGATGTTTATGTAGATATTACTGGGAAGTTGACCGTGTGGACCTCAAGGGTCGCACCTCGCGGCTTGTTTTCAAATGATTTCGACAACTGGTAATTTGAAATTACTGTTTGAACACTCGAACGCGGTTTGTTCACTATTTCATTTTGCAAACAGAGATATTTTTTTACAACTGTTTAGGAAGCTAGCGAGCTTGAGTCCTTTCGTATTGCAACTATTTCAATACACAAATGGAAATAAATACAGAGGTGGCTATTTTTAACGGTAAATTTATAATTTCGGAATTCGTATCTTTTTTTTCTCGAAAAGAAGAAAATCTAACAAAAATATGTCACCAACACATTTTTATATGTTTAACGTCACCAGGCATAAATTTATATATATATATATGAACTGAATTTTTTTGATTACCCCGGAATCAATAATTCAAATTTTGAAGAGTCCGTGTTTGTCTTACACGTCATGGAAATGAACGTTCGTTGGAAATACTGCTGAGAGATTTATGATGTTTTCATTGCTAATATTGAAATTAAATAAGTAATTTAATTTTTCGGTGGAGACGATCTTATTGGTCCGTGCCAGCAAACGTAAATATTTCTTCAATATTTGCTTTTCTAATGAAGCTGTTTGATCTATATTTTGGCAGAATGAGGTTAGTTTTTCACACCGATAGCATTGCTTTTTATTCATTCATTATGAGCAGATGTTGATAGTGTTTGTAACTGAAAATTAATTCCGAACGGTAAATTTAATGTCAAATTAAATATGAAGTTAATTAAACACTTTTTAGCGGCATTTACTAGCCGTGCTTCATTGGAAATGCTCAACATTTGTCAGTTGAAAAGTACGTTTTAATGATAAATGTGAAAAGTTGCAAAATTATAGGCACTACTACTACTAAATCAATGCCACAAAATTTCTTCACACATCTACAAAATTATCAAAAATATCCACATTTGATTGTTTTTATTTCAATCAAATTTGTGGGGTTTGTTTTGCCAATTCTTTTTTTAATAGCCGAAATACGCAAACGACTTGAAAACATAGAGATATGGTAGAACATAAATAACACATAAATAAAACATAAATACAACATGAATAAAAATAATACTCATTGAGCAATTTAAAAGTATGAACAAATTACACTCACTTGTTAGTTTAAATGCTGTTTATTTATACACCAATGAAATTTTTTCAATATTTTCGATTCAATTTGTTAACTTTCCAGTATATGGGAAGTTCTTGTAATCGCCTCGAAAATCGAAATTGAAATTTTCGACATATCTTTACGTTTTGAGGTCTTACGAGTATATTTTAAGTGTTTTTAGAAAGAAGTATGTGTGTGTGTGTATGTACGTACGTACGTACGTGCGTTCGCGGACAGTTTTTCTACGAGCATAACTCACGTAACCAAAGTCGTATCAACTTCGTTAAGGTGTCAATCGAAGCGTCTTTGCAATTGTAAGAGCTGATTAGTTTTTGGGACATTTCGGTCCTGGGGGTTTGCTGTTTTCACCCCTTGAAGGTCAAATCTGTTATGCACTATATCTCGCGAACCAAACGTACGATTTGCTTTATCAAGGTGTCAATCGACGTGTATCAACATTTTCGTGATTCTGTCAAATTTTTAAAAAAATTGTTGGAGCCATTTTTTAATTTTTTGAAAAAAGTGCAAAAAATTGGAGTTTTTTTCAAAAACAGCAAATTTTTAACTTTATTTACAAGTCGCAGTGATCAATAATTATAAAATTTATATATTTCAGACAGTTGTTGTAAAAAAAACACCAAAAGTTTTTTTCATGATTACAAAAAAAATTAAATTAAAAATAAAAAATCATTAAAAGTAATCATGTCCTTCATGTTCATTTATGTCAATTATTATATCTCGAGAACCAAATATAATCTTTACATCATTAAGAAGTCAATCAACGCGTATTAACATTTAAATGATGTTTTCAAATATAAAAAAAATCTTTAAAGCCATTTTTTTAATTTAATAAAAAAAAATATTGAAAATTAGTTTTTTTTCATAAAAAAATTAATTAGTAATTAATAAAATTAACATCGTGATAATAAATGTTTATAAAATTTATAAACTTTTATCATTTTCTGTAGAGACTAGCAAAATATTTTCTCATGATTTCAAAACAAATTGAATTAAAAATAAAAAAAATCATTCAAAGTCAGCATGTGAAAAGGGTTCATACGAATTTTTATACCTTAAATCTCTTATTCTAAAGACATTGTTGTAAAGTCATTCAAAGTTTATTATTATTTGCATAATTTGCGGAGATTTTCAATAGTCTTCACAGAACCGTGTTTTAACTTTAAGAAAAAAACAATTGCTTAAATTTTGAAAACCAATACAAATCAAATCAAATTTGCAATTGTGATAATCAACGTTTTGAATGGTAAAATGTTTTGTAGTCAACACTTTTTGAGATCATATGCTTTGAAAAGCTTTCATCAAATAAAAAATTGTATTTTTTAGGAGTTTTGTTCTTTAGTATTCGTAAAATTTCAGTTACTTCCGTCATCATTTGTAATACATATATTTTACTTTTTACATGCAATTGAACCTATTTTTGACTGCATAATCAATGTTTCTCAAAATCAACAGAAAATAAGAAATAATTATGAGTTTCATTGATGTAAAATCGTGAAAAAATACAAATTCAGTGATTATGCCGAAGTGCTAGCAGTTTTGACCGCAATTATTCAAAATGGCCATCACGCGACAAAATTTTTTCAGTTGTCGTAATAACAAATACTGCATTCATTTTTGCTAGCGCTGTTTTGTCCTTCAAGCATCGATATGAAAATTACAAATAACGTAGAAAAGGCTTTGTAACCTGTGCCCCCTCCGATTGATCCACGTGAATATTAAATCAAACCAATCCACGAAAATCCTTACGTAATCAATTGACGCTCGCGTAGATGTTACGATTAATATTAAGTCATTCCAATAACTTTTATGAGAGATAAATTTTTATTATTAAAAGTATTATTATTTCCATAATTATTTCCATAATTATTATTGTGTTTAATATTTTTAATATTTATGTAGATATTACTGGGAAGTTGACCGTGTGGACCTCAAGGGTCGCACCCCACGGCTTGTTTTTTTTGTGAAGATATTCTACAACGTAAACCGACATCACTGTTTGATTTCCTTCATACTGATTGATATACACTCCTAATTTATGATTGAGAAAATAAATCGTCAAAAAACTAGGCGCATATCTTGATAATTTCGAAAAGATCATTTATGTTTGCAGTTGGAAATTTTTGGAATGAAAATTCGAGGTATGAAAAAAAGATCGCTGGTACGATTTTTTCATTCATGTTTCTCGGACAGTTTTAAAGATGTTCTACGATTATTGTTGCGCTTTTTGGGTAATTTAATCACGTGTGTAACGATGATCTCCAGCTTATCATTTTGCTTGCTTAGCATGCATAATATCTGGCTTATGTACAATATATTTTGACATACATGGTGAATGTGATTCTAGAAATGCCGATTTTACTGTCTTGTGCAGGTTCTACATAACTCAAATTAAGGTTCAGTAAGTAAGTTATTTAACATCATTAGTAAATATTAATCTCCTCCATGGCAAAATTTTCATTCAAATCCGTTCTCACAAATGCTGCAATGTGACCATACCAAAGTGTGTTGTAAAATTGTATTCTGATTATTGATTTAACTTCATTTTTTGGCAAATATTAGGTTGATGCAAAAATAATCTCGGTTTTTCTATTGTTTATTTTTATGAATGATTTTTGAACAAATTTTCATATTAAATATGATCATGATATATGTTGTTTGAAAGCACGTTTTTCGCTCCATCTATTCGTTTTATTGGTTTTGTTTCAAAATAATGCAGTCACTTTTTTCAGGACTTCAAATATAACATGGATTAGAAGCAAATTCGCACGGTTTTTTTATTCAAATTCAAATTAGGCCGAAAAGCTGCCGAGACAGCTCGCGATATCATCGATGCGTTTGGCCCAGGAACCATTAATGAGAGTATGGCACAATGGTGTTTCCAAAAATTCCGCAGTGGTGACGAGAGCCTTGAAGATGAGGAGGGTCGCGGCCGCGCGTCTAAGGTTGATAATGATCAATTGAGAGCCTTAATCGAAGCCGATCCTCGCAAAACCACACGAAGAGCTCAACGTCGACCAATCAACAGTCGTTCACCATTTGAAGCAAATAGGTAAGCGAAAAAAAGCTCGATAAATGGGTGCCGCATGAATTGAACGATAATCAAAAAAAATCGTCGTTTTGAAGTGTCTTCTGCCCTTCTTCTGCGGCACAAGAACGACCCGTTTCTCGACCGGATTGTAACGTGCAACGAAAAGTGGATCCTCTATGTTCTGCGCAGTGGTTGAACCTCGACGAAGCTCCACAGCACTTCCCCAAGCCGAAATTGCACCAAAAGAAGGTTATGGTGACTGTTTGGTGGTCTGCATCCGGTCTCATCCATCACAGCTTTCTGAATTCGGGTGAAACGATTACATTGGAGAAGTGCTGCCAATAAAACGACGAAATGCACCAGAAACTTTGACGTATGTGCCCTAGATTGGTGAACATGAAGGAACCAATTCTGCTGCATGACAATGCTCGACCGCATGTTTCAATGATGACACGACAGAAGCTGTATGAGTTGCACTTTGAAACTCTCGACCATTCACCATACTCGCTGGACCTTTCACCCACCGACTACCACCTTTTCAAGAACCTCGACAACTTCCTTAGCGAGAAATGCTTCAAAAACCAAGACGATGCCAAAAACGCCTTCGACGACTTCATCGTCTCCAATAATACGGATTTCTACGCTACCGGCATAAATAAACTTGCCTTTCGTTGGCAAAAGTGTATTAATTCTAAGAGTTTTTATTTTGATTAATAAAATTTATTATAAAAAAACTTATGGTCTTATCAAGTTAAAGGCTTAAAACCGAGATTGTTTTTGCATCAACCTAATAGATAAAATTCCTGATTGCACTATGAAGTAAATATTCAACATGATGTGCTACACTTATTTCTAATTTTTAGACGAGTCTTTAAGCAGCATCATTTTAATTGACAAACAAAATTTTGGTGCATTTTTCCAGTCCTGTAGATTGACTTTGCATTTCTTTCATTTGCATTTTTCACGAACGTTTCTACAAGTTTATTTTTGCTCGTCCTTATACCTTTGTTAAGCGTTAGAATAGTGTACACTTTGTGAATCATAGAGTTTAACGCAGCCATTTTCCGACCAAATCACAATTACCACGTATTTTTCTCGGAAAACAAATTTAACATGTACAAATCGAATTCGAAGAGGACGCACTTATTTTGGATACATTGATTCATAAACTGAAGTCAGCCATTTGAATAAATTGAAAAATAGCTGCTGATTTTATTTACAGAAAATTCAACTCAGACCGCATTATCCAAACTCGAACCTAATTTATTATTGTATACACTCATACATGTATTAACACCTTTAGTTTTTACAATATAAACAAGTTGGCAATGTAAGTAAATACTTTGAAGCAATCATACCAGAAATGTGTTGTAAGTTATGTCTTTGATCTATTCAATTGTTTTTGCAAAATGGCTTCCGGTATGCACTACATACTAAGATTTTCGACTCACTATGACCCCGCATGGCTATTCGTATAGTTCTATAAATTCAAAAAACTGAAACAGCTCCAATTTACTGAGGAATTTTCCTGACTAAACACTTCATGTGCTCAGAAATTTGTTTAAGGATATGTCGGAAGTTTTTAAGAATACTCAAAGTGTTGATTGAAACAAACCAAAATATTTTGTTTCTTTTTCATGAGTTTATTTTTTTTTTTGGATTTCTGGTTTGCTCGAAAACAGTTTCGACTTTTTCGATATTTGAATTGAGCAATTGAATTATTAAGGCAAGAGTGAAAGAAGACATGAAAAAATAAAATCGGACGAAATTTGCGAATGATCGATCAGGATTCCTTGGTAATTTTACCTTGAAAGCATTTAACCATGAGAAAGGAATCACCTCTTAATTTATATTACTTGATTTATACAAGTTTTGCACACTTCCAGGCGACAAATATTTGCCTGCAATTTGAAGAACACTAAATCGCATTTGGGTTCTTTAAAGTCAATATTTTAGATGTTTAAAACAATCATTTCAGAGCATTTGCTTGCTAAGGTAGTTCGATCCTCGGTTTTAATAGTGAAAATGTTCGAAAAATCAATTTTTTCCATCCAGGAAAAATTGAAAATCTTGTACGTCAATACCGCCTATGTTTACTGTATTCAAGTTACAGGGCAAAACAAAATATAGGATGAGTTGCATTTTTGCATTTTTTCTATTAAATCTATTCAAAATTTAAATTTAACCTTTTTCAGTAAACGATTAATTCCGTGAGAAGCTGAACTTCCTTCCGTCCTTTGAGAAAGTTCGTAAAAAGCAAGAAGGCTGTCTTAGTTACTTGGAAATAGTGCAACTTGCCCGTTCGAGTGAAATATTTGAAATAGTTATAATCGGTGACTGAGTTTCCTTTCATTGATTCAAAAAGTATAAATTTTTGGCTAAATAAAAATCGATTTAAAGCCTTTACAACCACATTTTTCGCGAAAAACGAAGCGAATGAACAATTGGAAATAGACTAAGGGAATTGTAGCGAAGAAACGGGTTTCGATCAATTTTCTACCAAACGACTGGTACATTAGTATTTTTTTAGCTTTATATATTTGAAACATTTACTGGATATTTTTAATTTTTTTTTGGTATTTCACAATGCAAAACAAGAACCAACAAGAGATTTTCATTTTAAAATACACATGTTTTGGAGGACTCAGAGCTTTGCAAAAAAAATTCTTTTTGATTTTTTCTCAACCATGGCGTAAAAATGGCGTTCATAACGGAGCCCTATTAAAAACTGATTGACATATCTCAAGTCAGGTAAGTCTGAAACAAATAATTCCAACGGCATTTTTCAATATAAAAGAGTGGCTTTAGTTAGAATTAACGTTAAACATTTTGGGCGAAAAAAAAACAAAATGACGGACTTTTCAATTTTTTGACCCTATTTTGTAACTACTTTGTTTAAAAAGCGGTTCAAAATTTATTGAAATTCTGGTTCTAGTTCGGAATGAACGTGTATATGTACTAAATAGTCCCTTAAAATTTCAGCCCAATCAGTCGAATACACACACACGCTCTATTGTATATATATTTCTGGCATTCGTCGATGAAAATGAGACTTTTTATACTAACTAGCAGCATCCAGCACTCGAAATTCGAGTGCAATGATGATTTTATTATAACTGACTCTAGAAATTCGATCGAATAATCATCAACCAATATAATAAAACGGCAGGCTAAATTTGTTTTCTATTGTGATTAAATAATATTTATGAATTTTAATAATGTTTAAAAATCATTATTCAATTATTGGCGCTTCAATGCGTCTCGAACGTATAACAATGCTAAGCGTTTTGCGCATGTCATCATTCGATTTTCACATTCTTGAGATCTACCAAACCGGTTGTTGTGAATAATGTTAGGAAAATCAAACATCGTTTTTAAATCTTGAAAGTTTTCTTCAACTGAAAACGCTTTTTTGTGGAATGTTAGACGACCTTCAGCAAAACAAACTAAAAAAATATGACCAAATATTGATGAAAGGTACGTATACATTTGCTTAATGAACGGCGACGCTATACACACGAATGATCCTCAGAGAGAAAGCTATCACACAACACCGAACCAGTGAACGCACAATCCACATGAACGGTATAAAGTGTGAATGAAAATATTCCTAAATGTGGTGAAATTTGATGATTAGCTTCCAAAAAAGAAACTAAAACACTTGCAACAGTCCTAGATATGAACCCCTCGAAAATCGAATTTTTCAAAAAAATCAACTCGGGCTGCCTCCTTAAATACTTACAAATTGATACAATTTTCACATAATAAACACTATGGATTGAAAGTCAAAACTTTACAAGTATCTCTATTCGTGAAAAAAAAAATTATTGACAAAAGTGTTTAAGTCAGTTGCAAAATGCCAATCACGAGTCAATTTTCATTCTGCATAAGTATTACGGAGCAAATTGATATTGGAAAATACGCCACGAAAATGAATGAGCTGATGAAACAAGAATGATGATACCATAGTAGGTTATTCTATTCTGTCCTTAATCGGCTAGTTACTCTAATTAAAATTGAAATTCGCAAGAAAGGATCTATTTTGACCCCACAGAAAAGTATGAAAATATTGATTGAAAAAGCAACTGTTATCAAATGAACTTTCTTGTAATTTCAATGCAGGGATAATTTTGAAAAGGGAAGCAATATCTGAGCTATACATTTCTAAAATGTGAAGTATCCATATTTTACAAATTATAATTCCAATGCTAATTATTTGCTCATCAACCATAGTCTTGAAAGGAAGCGGAAAAGAAAAGTTTTTGAAGCAGAGAAATGCATAAACGAAATTGAAGATTATTCGCGTTATATACGGAAAGTGTCCCAGTCTCAAATACCGTGTTGGAAGCATCCAGCATGCTACAATCCTTTACTAATTTTCTAGAATTCAAGAAAAGTTTGAAAGTCGAAAAGAAGATTACAAATTATGCAACTTGAACGCATTGCAGTCTATTTAGTTTATTATTAACTTCCCAGTATATGGGAAGTTCTTGTAATCGCCTCGAAAATCGAAATTGAAATTTTCAACATTTCTTTACGTTTTGAGATCTATAGAGTATATATAAAGTGTTTTTAGAAAGGGAGATGTATGTGTGTGTGAACGTACGTACGTGCGTTCGTGGACGTCTTTTCTTCGAGCATAACTCACGTAAACAAAGTCGTAACGACTTCGCTAAGGTGTCAATCGAAGCGTCTTTGTAATCTTAAGAGCTGATTAGTTTTTGGGAAACTTCGGATGGGGGGGTTTGCTGTTTTGCCCGTTTGCAGGTCATTTCTGTCATGCGTTATATCTCGCGAACCCAACGTAGGATTTCCTTGAACAAGGTGTCAATCGACGCGTATTGACATTTTTGTAATTCTATCAAGTTTCTAAAAAAATTCTTAGAGCCGTTTTCTAATTTTTAAAAAAAAAGTGCAAAAATTAGGTTCTTTTCATAAACAGTAAGTACAAAAGTAATCAATGTTTATAAAATTTATATACTTCAAACAATGTTTGTAGAATCACCATCAAAACTTTTTCTCATGATTACGTAAAAAACAAGCCGTGAGGTGCGACCCTTGAGGTCCACACGTACAACTTCCCAGTAATATTTACATAAATATTAAAAATATTAAACACAATTATAATTATGGAAATAATACTACTTTTAATAATAAAAATGTACCTCTCATAAAAGTTATTGGAATGACTTAATATTAATCGTAACATCTACGCGAGCGTCAATTGATTACGTGAAGATTTTCGTGGCTTGGTTTGATTTATTATTCACGTGGATCAATCGGAGGGGGGACAGGTAAAGCCTTTTCTACGTTATTTCTTATTTTCATATCGATGCTTGAGGGACAAAACAGCAAAAACATGAATGAACGCAGTTTTTGTTATTACGACAACTGAAGAGAGTTTGTCGCGTGATGGCCATTTTGAATAGGTGCGGTCAAAACTGCTAGCACTTCGGCATAATCACTGAATTTGTATTTTTTCACGATTTTACATCAATGAAACTAATAATTATTTCTTATTTTCTGTTGATTTTGAGAAACATTGATTATGCAGTCAAAAAAAGGTTCAATTGCATGTAAAAAGTAAAATATATGTATTACAAATGATGACGGAAGTAACTGAAATTTTACGAATACTAAAGAACAAACCTCCTAAAAACTACAATTTTTTATTTGATGAAAGCTTTTCAAAGCATATGATCTCAAAAAGTGTTGACTGCAAAACATTTTACCATTCAAACGTTGATTATCACAATTGCAAATTTGATTTGATTTGTATTGGTTTTCAAAATTTAAGCAGTTTTTTTATTAAAGGTAAAACACGGTTCTGTGAAGACTATTAACAATCTCCGCAAATTATGCAAATAATAATAAACTTTGATTGACTTTACAACAATGTCTTTAGAATAAGAGATTTAAGGTATACAAATTCGTATGAACCCTTTTTACATGGTGACTTTGAATGATTTTTTTTTATTTTTCATTAAATTTATTTTGAAATCATGAGAAAATATTTTGCTAGTCTCTACAGAAATTGATAAAAGTTTATAAATTTTATAAACATTTATTATTACGATGTTAATTTTATTAATTATTAATTAATTTTTTTATGAAAAAAACACTGATTTTCAATATTTTTTTATTAAATTTAAAAAATGGCTACAAAATTTTTTTTTAAAATTTAAAAACATCATTAAAATGTTAATACGCGTTGATTGACTTCTTAATGATGCAAAGATTATATTTGGTTCTCGAGATATAATGAATGACATGAATGACCATGAAGGACATGATGACTTTTAATGATTTTTTTTTTAATTTAATTTTTTTTTGCAATCATGAAAAAAAAATTTTGGTGGTGTTTTTACAACAAGTGTTTGGAGTATATAAATTTTATAAATATTGATTACTGCAACTTGAAAATAAAGTTAAAAATTTGATGTTTTTGGAAAAAAAACCAATTTTTTGCACTTTTTTTAAAAAAATTAAAAAACGGGTCCAACGATTTTTTTAAAAATTCGATGGAGTCACAAAAATGTTAATACGCGTCGATTAACACCTTGTTGAAGCAAATCGTACGTTTGGTTCGCGATATATAGCGCATGACAGGTTTGACCTTCAAGGGGTGAAAACAGCAAACCCCCCGACCGAAGTGTCCCAAAAACTAATCAGCTCTTAAAATTGCAAAGACGCTTCGATTGACACCTTAACAAAGTCGATACGACTTTGTTTACGTGAGTTATGCTCGTAGAAAAACTGTCCGCAAACGCACGTACGTACATACGTACACACACATACATACTTCCTTCTAAAAACACTTAAAATATACTCGTAAGACCTCAAAACGTAAAGATATGTTGAAAATTTCGATTTTCGAGGCGATTACAAGAACTTCCCATTTACTGGGAAGTTAATTAAATTAAAAATAAAAAATCATTAAATGTCATCATGATTTTCAAGATCATTTTTATCATTCACTATATCTCACGAACCAGATATAATATTTATATCATTATGGTGTCAGTTGACGTGTATTAACATCTTTGTGAAGTTTTTAACATTATAAAAATTCGTTTCAGCCGTTTTTTCAAATTAATAGAAGAAAATGCGAAAAATTATGTTTTTTTTATAAAAATTTTTTTTTTAAATTGATTTGCACAGCACAGTGATACCAATTTATAAAATTTAGACATTCTTATCAGTTTTTGAAGAGAAACCCGCAAAATTTTCTTCCATGATTATGAAAAAAAAACTAAATTAAAAATGTTGTTGATGTTTATGTAGATATTACTGGGAAGTTGACCGTGTGGACCTCAAGGGTCGCACTTCGCGGCTTGTTCTGATTAGCAATTCGAAAAATTTAAGCACGTATCCTTACGATAATTTTATGCGAATTATTGTAGCCAATTCTAAATGTCACCTCATTCTTTCTATAGACGACTAAGACAATATTAAATTTTTCTAAGGTTTTCCATACTAGCAACACAACAGCTATGTTTGCATTTTCAGATGCTTGAAATTCTTTAGCTTTAGGATGAGAGTCAAACAATATGCTTGTCTCGCGTGGACCGAAATTCTAACTTCCAACATCTGTTCAAACATATACATGCCACCTTGTGTCGATATCGAATCAACTATTGTACTTGTGATCAACCTTCAATTCCTACGGCACATATTCTGCAGAGTAAACACCGAATCAAGCATTCCAATGAACAAGTTCGAGTGTAGTAAACAAAAACACAAGAGATGCAGGTTAGAAACTAGTGTTCACAACATCGGAATATCTTGAAGAAAAAATAACTGTTTGGGTAGAAGTAAGGGATTTCTATTGTCGCTGTAGGAATTGAGGGTACTCCGGTTGGTTGAAGAAAAATAATTGCTGAACTCATGCTCTTCTTCTTCAAGGACCTGCAAACATAATAAATAGCTATGAATCAAACGTTGGTTCTTACCCCTGAATCTGGCGATACTATGTTGCTCGCATGTAACTGATTCCGGTTATAGTTCCCGAAAGAATCAGACGAAGACACGCGTCGTCCAACTGTGTAGGGTCCTTTACTGTTGAAACTCCCGCCAACCGGCAATTGTTGAGACGTGTAGATTAGTGGGGAGGACGCGTACGGCGAAACCGTACCAGCGGCACAGGTGAAAAGATGTGGCGACGTTGGCGAAGATGGGGACACCGGCGACGCTAGTTGCCCCGACGAACAGCACACTATTCCCGTTCGCAGTGCTGGTGACGACAGGGGTGGCGGCGGAATATTCTTCTTATACGAATCGAAACTTTGGCTGCGATCAATACGCGGAACAATACGCTCTTCCGGTATCGATTCGATTTCGATAAAGGACTCGTACGACTCGCTACCGTTTCTCACCTTGTTCAGGTCACTTTCGAACAAATTCAAAATGCTGTGGCTCAAATGGTGATTGCCCTCATCGACTTCGGCCACTCGAAAAGTGCTGCAAACGTTATGTTTGTCGGGCACGGAGACGCGACCCTCGTTACCAACAATCGGTTTTACTGTATAATTAATATCACTGCGATTCCTTACAAAACTACTGGTCGAGGACACATTCGAATTGTTTGCGTTGAATCTGGCGTGCGAGATGCTACTCGGATTATTTATATTCTCGGGACGGCGATTCGAATCATTGGCTAAGCTACTATTTGGCACTTGGTTGTCGCTGAAACACAGATTATTTGTGTTGAACGACGAGAGTTTGATGGGCCGCGAAAACTGTTGCAGCACTGATGCGCCCGGAAGGATCGGCTCGCTCAGCACGGACCGCTGCTGAACATGCGAGCGGCTGTTGCCGCTGACACTCGAAAAATGGCTATTCAGTGACCCAATCAAATCAATATCACTTTGTGATGAATCAATAAAACATATTTCACTATCAACATCGTCGTCGTGGTCAACATCATAGTCAATAAACTCTTCGTCGTGGTCCACACGTTCGATAACGTCTTCATCATCGTCGTCGTCGACGATCTCCACAAGGGTCGCGCGAACACGACCATTATCGTTGTGGTCGCTATTAGTTTTATTAATTGCATTAATCACGGGCGGCTCGGGTCCTCCACTGTACGCGACCCGCGAGCGATCCACGCTCGATATCGCTACCACGCGATCTTCATGTTGCGAAAGGATCTGCGTTGACCGTTGATCGGTGCACTTGTTGCCGGCATCGCTTCGATGAGGTAGAAAGGACCTCCTCGTAAGCTGAGGAGTGTGTGTTCGATTGGACAGCGCACTATTGTCATTTCTATTCGAGTTGGGGTTCGCAGGATCGCTGAAGAGTTTTTCGAGATTCGGAACGATCACTTTCCGAAGGGTCGGATGCGAGTTGTTACGCGAAACCGAAACCGAAACCGAAACCGACGGTCGGTCCAAACTGAAGCCGTTCTGAGGCGGCGTCAGCACGTTGTGGCTACTATTGGAGTATTTGATTTGCGGTTTGGAATTATTGTTGATATTCAAATGGGGCTCACTCTTACTGCTGCTACCACTAAAACTGACCTCACTGTTATTGGGGCTGTAGCAACTCGCCTTTCGCGTATAGTTTTCGGGTCTTACGAGGCCGCTCGAGAAGCAGCTGAGCAGCTCGAACCCCGTGCCAACGATATGATCACCGCAACCGATCCCATTGCTCCCATCGTCAGAATGGCGATCTCCGTTTTTCCGATACGATTCAAAGTGCTGCAACTTTCGGCGGAAGTTTATGGGGTCCCTGCTGCGATGCCCGGACCCGGAGCGAGGGCTGGCGCCGATCGCCGGGGGTGGACCACCATTCTCATTGGTACCAACGCGATCCTCGTTGCTCGTCGATATCGAGTTTTTTGGACGCGGTCGTGGCGGAGGAATCGGTGGTGGAGCTTGAGAGACCCTCTCCACTAAATCCTGCTGAATTGCTGCTGAACGCGCCCGATTTTTTGGTACGTTTTGCTGTGCTCCCCGATTCGCAAACTTGAATGACCTTCTGTTACTATCCGCGCTTGTATAGCAGCACACGGTCGACGAGGATGAAGACAATGTGGAATCGCTCTGCGACTTGGAAAACTTTTGCTGCGCCCGAGTCGGTAGTTCGCAAAATTGTCCAACTGAGACTGATCGCGATGATCCCGTGTTTAACTCACAGCAACAGCCGATCTCACCAGAACAACTGCTCCTGGCGTTGGTAGTGCCAATGTTGCCTACACTTCCATTGGTAGCATCCGAGCTATTTCTAGAGGCATTTTGGCAACATGCACAGCCACTGTGCTTCCCGTGCGTCGGCCGATCGCCAGACATCACTTCTGTGTGTGATACCACCACGCTAGGTGTAGTGGACGATGTCGCAATCTTCGGCATCGCTTCACGCTGCTCCAACGCTACAGGCTCCCCAATCCACGCAAGTCTGCAGGACTCGTCCGTTTGTGTAAGATCGACTATTTGTTTGCCTGCAGCATGATCAGCTATTCCAGGGGAAGACACTTCGGACGATGATGATGGTGATAATAATAAAGATTGAGATCCTAATGTATGCGTTGGGGTTGGCGCCGACGATACTGCTAACGACAGCAATGAGCACGACGACGAATTCAACGACGCTTGCGTCGCAGCCGACAACTGTGTTCTATTCTTGGTCGCTGCTGCGAATGAGAAAAAAGTTCATTACAGAATAGCGGAACATATGAAAGACAACGAACGCTACGATAAAATCAAATTAATTCCTATTGGATAAATAACGGTTGCAAATTGAAAGAAACGATCATTTGACGAGCTTGCGGCTATATTGGAAGATCGGAGAGCTGCTAGAACGAAAGCTTCGACTTGGAGTTTGTTGTTTTCTACTGGAGACAAATTAACAATATGATTGAAATACACACTCTTCATAATTCAGGCTTATGAATGAAACGATGACCTTCAATTTCCAGTCGACTTGATTGTGTATTATACCATTCAGGCGATAGACAGTCAAGTCTATCAGGTTCAGCTTCGCTCTGTTGCGGAAAGGGAAACATTTTTAGAGACAATTCAGAGTGTTTAAGTTCAAGTTTCTGGGGTCACAAACTTTCCCATTTGACCGCCATCTTCAAAAGAAAATGGCAATTGGATCCACCTATATCTTGATCACACTGCCAAAAAGTAGTCTATGGAAAACTTGTGCTTCATCGAATTTTCAACAACCTGTACCTGCATAGTTTTGTCGTAACTATGATAGTAATAAAGTTATGAGCTAAAATGCACTTGCAAAAGGAGGGGATAATTTTTCGTAGGTCAAAATTTCTTTGTTTTCCCTTTTTTCGCGAAGAACGTTTGAAACTTACTTAAAGTATATTTTGTCATGAATCGTTTGCAGTATTGTTTGTTGCAATCGATATGCATCGTTATTGTGCCTCGGAAGGAGATAAGTTTCGCGAAAAATGTAATTTTAAACCGTTTAATTTCACGGGGATTATCTCCTTTGCTTTACTTTCATTTAAATTGCTAGAACAAATGCCCTTCTTAGCCCTATCTGGCTCCGTTTACCCAAAACTTCAAAATGACTCCAGCTTACGGTTTTTTGCTACTGCAGTACAGAATTTAAACGTAATTTACCAAATGTTTTGTAAACTTAGTTAATTTTGCTTCCCTATAAACCAATGATTTTAATATATTTCCGTAATAAATATGTCCCATTAAATCTGCTTGCAATAAACAAATACAATCAGATTCAAACTAATCACAACATCTCATTGAAATTATATTTTGTAGCAAAACGCGCGAGAAGCGCAACCGTGGAAATGCGAAAAAGTTTACCTCCACTGCAGCAATTCGCCGTGGGAATTGGCAATTTCGTTCGATGGTTGTTGTTGCTGTTATAACGATTCCCAGCTAAGCTCCACGGCGAGTTGAGTGTGGATGTTGTTCCCAAACAGCAGCATGTGTCTAGACTAGTGGAAAGGTTGCTCGCTATTGAGATTCTTTGCGGTGGTTCTTTTTCAACGCCGAAAACGGGGGGCGATTGTTGGCTCGCGATGTGGTCCTCTCTACCTGGGCCAGGAGAGTTCATCGTGGCTGACAGCCCTAGTGATAAGGGTCCGGGCGACGGACGCACCCCATAACGAATTGATCCCAATGTGATGTAGTTGGATTCTGGTATAGCTCTGAAAAGCAAACGTAAACATGAGGGCTGTGAGGAAAATAACGACAACTATGTAGTTAATGCAGTTTTTTGTGACAATTTGTGACAATTTCACAAACTCTCCATATTCGGGAAAATGCATAACGGTTTACGTATCCGCTAGCAGCTTACGTGTGTCTCGGGAATGCGCTGCAAAGAGCGTCTATCTCACATGTGGATGCGAGCCACTTTACACCTTTCTTCAAAACCCTTGAGGGGGTAACACCACAGTTAACGGTCGAAAAATAAGGCTTTTTTTGTCAATTTTTTTTCGGAATCCTGGAACGGGAGTAGGAAATTTCCGTTAAAGGACTTTATTGAGCACACATTGAAGTATGAGAAACAAAGTTTTATTATCATTTTCATACAAAATGGCGGCGATAGCGCCAATCTTCAAATAACCTTTTTTTTGATTGATAAACCGGCGAAAAGATTTAGCGCAAACGATGAGACCAGGAACAAAAAGAAAACAAAATTCATTATTCATATATAATTAGCTATAGAATCACGTAGGCATTTGTAGCTAAATTGATTTTTGTATAAATGGCGCACTTTTGAATTTTTTGTAATTGTTTATAATTGTTTGTAATTGTTTATATTTGTTTATAAAAAACATTTACATCCAATCAAAAAACGGCTACGTGATGCTCAACATATTGTATTTACAAAGCCACAAAAAAAAATTTGAGACTGATCGGAGCAATAGTTTTCGAGTTATGATTTCGCCCAACTCGAAAAAAGTAGTTTTGAGAAAAACGTGTTTAAAGTTTTATGTGCATTTAAATCATAAAAATGTCATTTGTACATTTAATCAGCGATGCCTGCACCATACATTTGGCCATCCATGGTGGTCTTCTGTGAAACTATGAGCTCTATGCTCCAAAGGTAACATGCCCAATCATCATTTCAACCAGTAACACTAATATATAAGAGATGACAACGGGCGCACAGAGGGCGGTAAGATATGTGCTTAGCGCGTGCTGTAGACGTTGCCGGAAAATCGAGAATTTGACGTTTTTATTTTTTTTCAGCTATATAACGAGAAGAATACTATTTTTGAATATATAAAGGTTCGTTTAGAGCTATAAAAAAATTGAATTTTTTGAACCGCTTACTGTGGTGTTACCCCTTGAGTGGCTCAATGCGGGAACGTGCAGATATGCAATTAATTATCAAAGCAAAATTAGACGACGTGACAATCTTCTGGCCGTGTTTTCTTCTTTTCCATTATTCACCTAGATTTCAGAAGAAATCCTCTTCAAACAGTTGATAAACAATGGAAAAATTACAGCGGAAGTTGCTTTCTAAATAGAATAATTTGCCACTCTAAATAGTAAATAAATGAAACCACAATGTGTACGATTGAATTCGTCTTCGAAAAGTCACTAAAATATATTTTTAAAATTTTAATTCACCTATTCCACTCCTGAACACGTTCTGCGACTTTCCGAAAGGATGGTCCATTTCTTTTTAAATTCGTGGATTTTCCATTGTTACGATTCGGACTCGTCATAATTCACCTGCAAATTATAGAATTAAAAGTTGAATTTTATTTCGCAATGATCATATTTGAAGAAATCACATTTTTCAATAAAAAAATCGCGGAAATCCGTTAAAGTAATCTTGTTACGTTAGCGACACGACCGTGTATTTTACGTGAATACGTTTCCGTGAAAAGGTAATGTATGCGTTATGATTTCTGAACACTAAGATCCTTCTGCTCTCCGTGTTTTATTTGTGATAGAAACCTTTTTTGTCACTGGGATCAGCAAAGAAATAATTATCATATCATCATAATTTCTTTGTTACAATTTCATTAATGGTTGTTCTGTGATATGAACAGCATAGATTGAGATTTCTGGTAAACATTATTCAATACAGGTTTCAATCATGTTGGGTTTCGGTATCAATTCATTGCTCTTGAAATGTCCTTTCATAAAGTCTACAATTTTTTATTTCAACCTAGCTTTTTGATGCCTTTAGGTCGGCAATGCTTTCATGCCTCTTAATTTGATGTTTTAATCTACAGTTTGGCCAAAACCACGTCACACTTATGCAATCGATTGATCGTGACGCGTAAAACGTTATTCTAAGCGGACATTATCAAACACACCGAAACGAACTCAAAATGGCGGTGGGCTTCCTCTCTTGCAGTGCTCACGTTCTTTTGAATTCAGTCGTCCAGCGACAGTGAATGTGAGATGAATTTCGGGCCAAGTATTGCAACATTAAAGCTAGTCTGCTCATAAAACTAAGGATGAACTAACGTGAGAGATAGTTACAGTGATGATCATTTGTGGAATTTTTGTTCAATCGGGCTTTACCAATGATTAAATCTCACCTTATGAGACAAATGTGAAGACTATAGAAAAACGAACCGCGATCGTGTTCCCGTCAAACTCAGCTGGCCTGTCAGCAATCACCAAACTTTTAGTATGCGAGAGACCGAATGAACTCGTCAGCGCGAAAATTACAAGTCATGAGACTTGAAGTCTTTTTATTTACTTTAAACTTCTATAAGGTAAATCTTAATACACCACTGACTACAAAAGCCATGTCTTTTCATTCGTTAAACGGGACGTAGAAAAATGGACAAACGGAATCTTGGAAAAATCATAGATATAAGAAAAACCTATTATATCCAGGAGTACAGATTTCTTGGAAAATTGAAGTAAGTAGGGTAAGATGGGGTTGAATTGCCCTACCCACCGACAATCGTTAGATAGTTCTAACGATTCACTTACCCACTGGCAATACAACCCCATCTCTAGAACTCGAGTGCTTCATAACACAAAATTCTGGTTGATATTGTACACCTTTTCAAGTTGTTTGAACTATCGCATCTCTAGTTTGACGTATGTCGTGAGCATTTTGCGCGATGCCACGCTCTCGATTTCATAATTAAGTAATGATAAACGGACTGAAATAATTAGGACGAGTAATTGTGTGTGGTAGTCTTAATAAATACAAATCTGTACCAAGTTTCTCGCCATTTGCTTATTTGTTGTCTTGTATTTTCGAAAGTGTAGTACTTCAAGAGAATTTACACCAAATTTGAAGTAAATTCGAGCATTATTACCGGAGTTATAGAGATTTGAATACCGCGTGGTCGGTACGTACGCTCTACGCTTTACCTAGCGTATCATACGCATGCAGGGCGGTTCTACCGCGTAAAATCAGCTCCTTTTTTTCATCAAACATCACAACATCAAAAGGATGCTCTGAATATCGTGAATGAGGCGAACGAATTACTGTATGGACCTGGAATCGACGACTCGATGCAAGTCGCTAAAAAATAACATTAATTCATTAATTCGCCGTAAAAAAAACTTTAAACGCATTTTTCTCGAAACTTTGTTCTTCCGTGCAGTAGGCACGATTTCGCTGAAACTTTGCATAGTTCCTCTTTATAGTATTGACTCGTGCTTGAACGAAGGGATTTTCATTCGGTCGACTCGTTTTTGTTTTATACGAAAAAAATATTTTAAAGACGATGAGAATCGGAAAAATGTTTAAAAAAATATTAAACGAAAATTCATTCAAATCCATTTCAAAACTTTAAATTTAATTTTTTTTTCAATTCCTTCGTTCAAGCACGAGCCAAGGGCATAAACTATAAGAAAATTTTTCAATTTTTGATTTGAGAAGAACCTGCACCGAAATATTCTGCCAAAAAAAGGTTGAACGAGGAAAACTGCAGGAAAATTGACAATTTTCAATATTTTAGCAGAAATTTTTTTGCAACTTTTTGAAATATTAAACTTTTAGGTGTGTAAATTTTAAATAAAACAGATTTTTGGTTTTTAAAATACAATTTTTAAAAAAACAATTGTTTATTTTTCATCAAGATCTATGTAACCCCGTAAGTAACGTGACTATTTTGAAAAAAGTGTGGAAAAAAGTAGGATAAAAAAAGCACGCAAATGGTGGGGTAAAACAACCACTCGATTGACCAAGAAAAAAGGGGGGAAATCGAAGGAATAAGGCCCAATAATACTATAAGCTAGATAAAGAGTTTCCACTTCAGTTTTGTAGCAAATGGTTCAAACTTTCAAGAATGTTTTATTATTGAAAATACTCCAACACATGCAGGTTTTAGATAAAGAAAAGTAAAAAAACGGCAGTTTAACTCCATCTTACCCTACCATACTGAGAGTTTATTCCTTACTTTACTGCCCATATCAAACAAAGCATTTAGCAATGTTGATAATAAGAATTGAAAATAACATAATGCTCAACTGCTTGAGAAAAATTGTTACCTGATATAAACAAGAAGTTGTTTCCATTTCTTCTACAAGCAGGGTTACCAGGTTTTTCTCACTCTTCGCCCCCAAAAACTTCAATAAAAAACCCCAAATCGGACGAATTTCTTTTCAAAAAACCCCGAATAATTTGAGAGCAATCTTTTTTTACAAAGTTCATACAAAAAACATTGATAATTATCAATTACAATTTTTAAAAAAAGGTTGTCAAATAACTATATGTAACAATTAAATTTTCATCTGTATTTCATAGTGACTTAAAGTCAAAATAGAACAAAATACTTTCGAGACTTAAAATTAACACAAGTAGCAGCATAATGAAATTAAAGAAAAACTTTTAATATATTTTTGGAGTTTCATGTGTAATTTATTGACATATGTAAAATAAAATGATATTCTTAAATTGTAGATGGGTTGAAACAAATAAATTTATAAAAAATTATTTTAAATTTAAAGATAAAATGGAACACGCACTAACATAATTTGCGTTGCCTTAACGAACTAGAGCTGACTTCCCTTTTATAATTTGAAGGGTGTGGGAAATCATCAGAAAGTGTTTCGTCATCATTTGTTGAGCATTATCTATGTTTAAAACATTACGGCGGTAATATGACACCAAGAGGAACTCAAACTTCAATTGAATTAAAAAAAGCCATAATTTGACAATCTGAAATCGGTAAGGTCGTGCATAAAATCGCTGAAATAGTTGGTCGAGTTCCCAAAACAGTATTGAACAAAATAAAACGTTATAATAGCATAACTGACACTGAAAGTAATAAAAAATATACATAAATTAAATTTGGTGAAAGCTCTTTGCTAGTGTGGAGTTTTATCTCAGCCATGGTAATGCTGGATATGCCAATACTTGAAGTCTTCGAATGGCACAATAATAATTACTAGCAGAATCCAGCACTCGAAATTCGAGTGCAATGATGCTTTTATTATAACTGACTCTAGAAATTCGATCGAATAATCATCAATCTTAGTTAGAACCCTTATTTTCACGCTTTCACAAATTAGGTTAATTCAAAAACCTTTTTCCAAAATTTCCTTAAAAACGTGTATTTAAACTATTAAAGCAGATGTACATTTCTTCTGGCATTCCCAGATTTCTTCAGTGTATAACTAATTCCCTAGATTCTGTGTTTCTATTTTAATCCCTAACGTTTTACATTTTCATCGCAAAATTTAATCAGCTTAATTGCTCCATTCCCTAAGTTAATATTCATTATAATCCCTACAGGTACTCTACTATATCTACTCTATCTCTATAGTTTTCCTTATGTAACCTGGTATATCCCACTTTTTTCTCCTCCTTCCAGTTTGTCTTTTTCCGTCGATATGCTATTTTATAGTTGAATACCGCTCTTTGGTATCATTTCGATGTTGTATTTTTAACATGCGTGCATATCTGAGAATGTTATGAAGAAGTCTGGGTGTGCCAGACGAAATGTTTTTTGAATTTAACTTGAATCATCAATCAATATAATAAAACGGCAAGCTAAATTTGTTTTGCTATTGTGATTAAATAATGTTTATGAATTTTAATAATGTTTAAAATTCATTATTCAATTATTGGCGCTTCAATGCGTCTCGAACGTATAACAATGCTAAGCGTTTTGCGCATGTCATCATTCGATTTTCACATTCTTGAGATCTACCAAACCGGTTGTTGTAAATAATGTTAGGAAAATCAAACATCGTTTTTAAATCTTGAAAGTTTTCTTCAACTGAAAACGCTTTTTTGTGGAATGTTAGACGACCTTCAGCAAAACAAACTAAAAAAATATGACCAAATATTGATGAAATGTACGTATCCATTTGCATAATGAACGGCGACGCTATACACACGAATGATCCTCAGAGAGAAAGCTTTCACACAACACCGAACCAGTGAACGCACAATCCACATGAACGGTATAAAGTGCGAATGAAAATATTCCTAAAGGTGGTGAAATTTGATGATTAGCTTCCAAAAAAGAAACTAAAACACTTGCAACAGTCCTAGATATGAACCTGGGACTGCCGCGTGCAAGGGCAAATCACCATCGTATGCACTACACAGCCCATAGAAGATCAAGGTTTTTATTTTGGTAGTGAAGGCTAGTATACCATTGGTATTTATCGTTGTGTAAACGTTCAACGTTGTGTATGTATTAGTAAGAAAATCTATTTTCTTTTTTCTCTCTATATTTTCCAAGCAGATTTTTACAAAAAATACAATTCTGCACATCTACAGGATATTCTCTTGCCATTGATGTATTTTTTATGAAAATCGGTCCAGAAACAACGGCTAAAATGGTACCACAAGATTCATGTTAGCCGTTTAATTATATAGATTTTTAGTGTGCAATAAGTGAATCAGATTTCATAAATTACATTTTACAAACAATTGATTAATTTGATAAAGCCCCCATTTCACCCCTCAAATAAACATATAATTAACTGACCCCCAATTTCTCCCCAAAGGTATGTAAAATACCCCAAAATGGGGGTGAAAACCCCCAACTTGGCAACCCTGTCTACAAGCATGGATTGCAGGCTAGAGGAGGGTATGTTTTTAAGACAAGAGGAACAAAACAATGAGTAAACTGATCAAATTTAAACTGTAAGGACGAACTTGTATCGAATAAGGATATCAACCGATTGCAAGTGTTGTAATACAAAAGTTTATGAACTCTTCCGACTATTTGAAAAGGTGGTATTGCTGCAATATAGATCTTTTTCAGTAGTTTCTATGGTAGTTGTTTATGTAAAACCAAGCCTGACGATAATACGCATATTATCTCCGAGCGCCACTTAGTTATATCACATACGTAACTGTTTCCTTCCGAAAATCTGGCGAACAGATTGAATACTCAGTAGTCTACTTTTCCTGAAGATAAATTCCTATTATCATCATAAATAAAGCTTCATGTGATCAAACCAAGGTCGCCTAGCAGCAATCAGAATCCATCGGCAAGGCATTCCGGTCATCATTCAACATCCTACATTAAGCAATCAATTAGAGTTAATCCGCATCAGCGATTACTCACTCCAACGCGGCGACAGTTATCTACAACGCTCCATTAAGTACTTACATTTCAATTATTGCCGAGCGGACCTGCAAATCGCAAACTTCGAATTCCAAAGGAAACAAGGAAAACTCGCAAAAATGAGAGCACAAGTCGTCACAACGCGATGCGATCTGATCATATCACTTATCATCGTTATTACAAAACCAATCGATTAATCGTAGTTAGGAATTATATCTGCGATGATGGGGTTGATGCTGACGGCACCGACCAGGCGCGCTTCCAGCTCCTCCGCGTCAACGGCCAGCCCACGGTCTTGATCCCTCGCGATCATGGATCGCTCGCAGGAACTTGAAATGATGAAAACCTGAATCCAAATGATCACTCAATGAATGTCAGGTGTAATCTTCATTTCAGCTGCATCATCGGGAATACTGTGCATGGCCATGTGTCTCCTCTCGTATATGCAAGCGTGGATCAGGGAAGTAGCCAGGGTATCCGATAAGCAACGCGGACAGACGAGCATGCCTCCTGAAAAAAGTCGAAGTCCAGTACATAATCGAGGTTCTCTACGTGATTCGCATTCCTTATGAAGAAATGTCGACAATTTCTTAATTAGCCATCAGCATTGATGTCGCGGCCGCGTTGCAAGACATGATCGCCAAGACGTAACCGAGGAAGCCCAAGCATTTGCTGGGTGTTATAACATAATCAAGTGACGATTAAATCCGCGCCATCAGCAATCCATCCGTCCAATATTCCATTTGTAGATGCGACAACAATGTGGCGGCAACCGGTGTCGAGGATGCGTTGAGAATGTGGACAAAAAGAGGAAGCACATTGCACAAATTCCTGGAGGAACTGGAATCTTCAGCTGACTTTGATGTGTCCATTAGGGAATGTGAATCATTGCGAAGCACAAATATGGTGTCTGGCAGATATTTCAAAGAATAGAAACGTTTAAGATTTATTTATATTTTGATGATTGTAGAAAACTAGCCCCCAGTCATGGCTGATATAATAGAGATCATCCTTCTAAACATCATTAACGGTAGAGACACAAATTTCGGTTCTGATCTATACCATGCATATTTTCGATAAGTTTTTGTTGGTTTTTTATGTGATACCGACATTTCTGGATACGTTTTCGCAGCTTCATAATAAGCTAATGCGGATTCGTTTGACAAGATTTCGGTAGACGGTTTTGATTTTTTTTTTACATATTTTGGTAGCATCAATAATTAAAATAAAACGATTTGCTATCAGCGTCTACTGAGTCCATCCAGTATCTGCCTGATTTTACTGGTGGGCGGCTGCCAGTTGCTCAGCCTTTCGTAGTGATGCGTTCCACATGGTTGACCCATTGGAATATTCGCAGTTTCGCAAAGATCAGTACCACTGGTTCGTCAAAAAGTGAATTGCTGGAGGATGGCTTATATTCTTCCTGTTATCAAATCCGGTGATCCTTCTTCAGTCACAAACTATCGTCCAATTTCCCGCCTCTCAGCTTTGCCAAAAATTCTTGAGCGCATTGTTCACTCATATCTGTACAGTTCCTTAGGACATTTGATAGTCCCTGAGCAGCATGGTTTTGTACCTAATCGCTCCACTACCTCGAATCTGCTAGTTTTGACCATACTGTTGCTGAATCCCTCGATAAACATCTGCAGGTTGATGTCATTTACACTAATTTTTCCCAGGCTTTTGACATCGTTGACATAAACATGCTTTGTCAAAAACTTGAGATATTTGGGGTTTATGATTCTCTTCTTCGGTGGATATATTCGTACTTGTCCTCTAGAGCATGCCGCGTTTCTGTTTCTGGTAACTTTTCTGCTCCTTTATTTCCTCGTTCTGGTGTTCCTCAAGGATCTATTCTTGGTCCTCTCCTATTCATCACCTTCATTAACGACCTTTCCTCTATAGTTGATTCATCTTGCCTTCTCTATGCTGATGACCTTAAGCTTTTTAGAGTGATTCGATCTCTTGATGACTGCGAAACTCTCCAGAATGATTTGCAGTCGCTAAGTTCTTGGTGTCAACTTAACTCCCTTTCCCTGAATATTCCTAAATGTTATTCAATAACTTTCTCCCTTACAGTTTGTATACCTTATTGATTCTGTTCCCTTAATTACTGTCGACAAAGTGAAAGACCATGGTGTTATTTTTGATGCCAAACTAAAATTTGATGCTCATGTCCTCAACATATGTAGTATCCAGAGCTCCTAAGCGTTCAGGGTTTGTATTGAGACATTGCCGTATTTTGTCCAACCCTGTTTCGGCTGTTCAATTGTTTGTGAGTGTTGTTCGTTCTATCCTTGAATATGCATCCCAGATTTGGTCACCTTATCTTGAGTATTTAATAAATCTCCTAGAATCTGTTCAGCGTAAATTTACACGCTTTCTCCTCCTTAAGTTCAAAATTTCCTATATTCCGTATGATGAACGTCTTGCCTTACTTTGTTTACCTTCCTTGAAATCACGTAGGATATATCTTGACCTCTGCTTACTTTTTAAGCTTTATAATAACTTCATTCAGGTGAACATCGATAATCCTGTCTTATTAAGATACCATTATCGACCCTCTCGATCAGCCGATATTTTTAGTTTACCATTTGCTAGAACGGAAGTGTACTTTAATTCGACTTTACTACGTTTACCTAGAACACATAACAATCTTCAGCTTGGACCTTTACCATCTTCCTATATTAATTACTTAAGTACTCTTACTTTAATTATATGTACTTTTATTTTTATTTACTCATTTTGTGGTTGGAGTTTACTCTGTAAGATGAGCTGATAATACATAAATAAATATAGTGTAAATGATGCGTATGACATAATTTCACAAGAACCTCAACGTGGAAAAATATGGGGATCCCTGAACTTTTTTTTCATTTTGAGTGCAATAAATACGTGATTATTTTGCACAGACTAACTTCATTTTGTAAATGTTTGCAATAAAAATCGTGTTCTCGAATTATGAGCAATGTTTTTGTACAGGATTTGCGCATTTGCAATAACGTGTAAGAATTAAACCGTGCTATACGAGAGTTTCTGCTATTTCAATATCGTGTTTCGTAGGATATAATGCTGTGCCATATCGTGTTGCAGGAAACTATGTTGTAGGATATAGTGCTGAAGAATAGTACACAGTGTAGTAAAAAAATTGGCTTTAGTCCGAAAAAATAGTTGATAGAGCTGTGGTATACAAAGCTTACAGTGGTTCAAAGTTATAATGGAACAGCATGGATGTATAAGTTTATACCTTAATAACAAATTAACTACAAATCTGTTACTTACATTGTTTTTTATTTTAAGTAGTATAATTGATATACATTTATTATCAACAAAAAAACTTTAACAACATTCACATTAAAAACAAAAGAAATTGCATTACATAACAGAACATAGTACTTCAGCCTCAAAGTTATAATGGAACACAATATGAATTTATAAAAAGTGTAAGGTTTAAAAAAAATTAATTGAGTTCTAATATTAAGTTAGGAGCCCTTTTTGTTGTAGGACATCTGTCATGCGTTTTGGCACCGATTCCACCAATTTGCGACAGAAAGATGCCGGAGTTTTGTTCCACTCTTCTTTTAAGGCTGCTTCCAACTGTATTTTATTGTTTATGTGATGTTTTTCTAATTTTTTCTCGAAATAACTCCACACGTGCTCGATAGCATTCAAATCAGGCGACTGCGGTGGGGTTTGAAGCAAATGATGACAATGGTAGAGCAACCAATTTTGCACAATATGAGCTTCATGCTTCGGGTCGTTATCCTGATATTAAATGAAATCTTCTCCTTTCCAAATTTTTGAGCGCTCTCTTTTACATTTGCTTTTAAGATATTCAAGTCATATATTTTGTCCATAGTTCCCTCGATTATAAGCAAAATACCCGTTCCAGCAGCTAATATTGCACCCCATACCGTTATTGAACCTAAGCCGTGCTTAATTGTAAAACGGAGATCGGCCTTCTTGAGTTCGTCATTAGCTTTACACCAGGCATATGATTGCCCATCTTTCTCTCTTTCATCTGTAAATATAACTTTTTCCCGGAAGGGAAAATCTTCACTGACCATGTTTCTGGCAAACTCCATTCGTTTGTGTATGTTGGCATTGCTTACAAATGGCTTTTTTCTAGGTACTCGTCTATGATACTCATGCTTTCTAAGCACAACTCTAACTGTTTCAGGATGGGCTGTTTTCCCAAGATACTCCTTTGCTTCTGATGTTAATTTTGGAACACTGGTATGTGGATTTTTCTTAACAGTTTGTAGTAGCCAACGTTCATCTGACTCCGAAAATTTTTGCGACCGCTCGGTTTCGACTTATTATTGAAGTTTATGGTATTTTTGTACCGCTTGATGATGTTAAAAACAGTTGTTGGTGCTCGATTAACAATTGCACTAATATCTCGTACAGACTTACCCGCTTTTGATAATCGAATTATGATTTCTCTCTGCTTACCGCGCGGTGCCATTGTACTTGCTACCGATCAGAAAAATAAACGAAACTTGTAAAATGAAACTTTCAGGGAACCACACAGTTTGATGACACAGATTCATAAATAAAATTAAGTTAACTGAAGTTGCAACAGTGAGCTTCGCATAATTTTAAAGAGTGTTCCATTATAATTTTGAGGCTGAAGTACTATGTTTTGTTATGTAATGCAATTTCTTTTGTTTTTATTGGAAATGTTGTTAAAGTTTTTTTGTTGATAATAAATGTATATCACTCACACTACATAAAATAAAAAAAACTGTAGATTTGTAGTTAATTTGTTATTAAGGTATAAACTTATAAATCTATGCTGTTCCATTGTAACTTTGAACCACTGTACCTGGAGGACATTAATTATATAATACTGAAATCAAGAAAAATTTGTATAAGCTTAGTGGATTCAAATTTTTTTTAACAGTTCAGAGTGTCATGAAAATATTTTTTTAAAAAAATTGTCCACAATCGACCTGTGAGATCATAAATGTCGTTTTTCGTGATTTGCTGAACTTGACTTAGAGTCACGTATTCAGACATGATGTCGTTTTATGATCGGAACGTTTTTTTTGAGTCTTCAGTCATAGGAAACGAAACCATCGACTTAATTACTTTACGAAAAATCCCGTTATTACAACTGTAGTGTTTTATGATTTAACAATAATACTAATGTCAAGTACTCTAACTATGACTTCTTACCAACAATAAAATTATTAGCGATGACTCACGGATGGGATACATGTTCGACTCATCCAGGTATCTCGTGACCAGCGTTACGTATGCTACTCCTTCTTCAGATACACGATATTTTTGTATGAAGGAAGCTTGAATCGAAACTTATTAAGAAGCCAACTCGTGATTGAAGCGGTGACATCCAAACGTTACAAAACTAGAAAACAGATTTTGACTAGAGAAAAGACAAGTTCCAGATCGGACAATGGAGTAAACCTTCGCATATGCAAGGATGACTATCAACATCGTGTTGTTCGTTAGCACAGGTCATACGTTTATTTGAAATCGCTACGATGATTGAACTAGACCAGCACATACGAATTTGAAAATTCCAACGAAAGGTTACTCGAGAGATGTCAATTATCTTCAATTAAATATCTATTGTCGATTGAAAATAATATTAGAGGAAGTGCAGCATATTTGGAATACTGCAGGCAACTTGGAATACTCAGATATCTAAATTAGTAGAAACGCCATCTGTGCTTTTTTCCCTTGAACATAATGTCGTATGACATACAAAGCCAATAAGTACTAAAAACAGCGTGCCAACTTGATATTCCTGCTGCTGGCCACACTGGAACGAGACGTCAACTTAGAAAACTTTTTTGGTAAGAATGGAATCATTGAAAATCGTTTACAATAGTAAGTAATATCTTCATTGTTATTATTTAAACTGTTAAGTGATCTTATTAGTTTATGATATTATTTTGATTTTGTGAATTTTTTTTGAATTAAAACTGTGACATGGAATTTAACGTTAGGATGCCATGTTGTTAATGTGGAATACCGACAGTGAACATAATTTGGAATATTCCAAATTGTATGCACATTTTTTGAGTGGATATTAATTCTTTTTTTAGAAATGCCAAACGTCCACAAATATAAGAAGAGAAATAGGTGGGAGAAGGAAGAAATGTGCTCTGCTATTGCCGCTGTTCGAGAAAAAAGAATGGGATACTTAAAGGCTTCAACGTCCCCAGGTCAACACTCTTCCAATTTGTTAATGAGAAAGACTCCCCGATTGAATCGATGATGAATAAAGTTATTGGTCGAAGGCCAGTTTTGGGTGCACATATTGAAAACCTGCTGGTCAAGTACATATTAATTATGGAGAGCAAATTTTATGGGCTGACCAGAATGGATTTGCGCCGGTTGGCGTATCAATTAGCGATAAAAAATAATATACGAAATCCTTTTGAGGACGGGTTTGTTGGGAGATACTGGCTAAAGGGATTTTTAAAACGACATCAGGATATTTTCTCGATAAGACAGCCAACTGGAACTTCTCAAGCAAGAGCCAATGGATTCATTAAGGAAAGAATGGACGATTTTTACAACAACCTTGAAAAATCCAGGTTGAGCCAGCTTTCTCTCCCGTGCGCATATTTAACGTTGATGAGAGTGGTCTCTCTATAGTCCAGAGTAAAATACCGAAAATCATAGCGCGTAAAGGGAAGAAACAAATCGGAGCAATGACTTCAACCGAAAGGGGGGCCTTAATAACTATTGTCGTCTGTATGAGCCCTGCAGGAATATTTGTTCCTCCGATGATAATATTTCCGCGTTAAAATATGTCTGATGCTTTAATGAGAGGAGCTCCAGTTGGTTCCATAGGAAAGGCACATCCTTCGGGTTGGATCCAAACTCATTTGCTTACGCAATGGTTACAACACTTTATAGAAAATGTACAATCAACAGAGGCATCACCAGTGCTCTTGATACTCGATGGTCATTACAGTCATACGAAGAATATAGAGCTGATAGATCTTGCGAAACAGCATCATGTGACGATCCTCTCACTGCCACCTCATTGTACACATAAAGTTCAACCGCTGGACCGCACTTTCATGGGACCCTTAAAATCTTATTATAGTGAAGAAGTTCGAGTGTTTCTCAGAGAAACCAATAGACCTTTAACACCATATGATGTTGTTGAGCTATTTGGGAAAGCCTACATCAAGTGCCAAACTGGAGAAATTGCTGCAAATGGTTTCAGAGTTGGTGGCATATACCCATTTAGTCGAAATGTATTTACGGAAGCCGATTACATAGCCACTGCTTTAGCTTTTGAAGAGGATCAAAACCTTCAAACTATTCCAACGAAGCTAACCCGACCCGTGGATGTTCCTCTTCGAATAGAAAATTTCAATGAAACTGAGGCAGGATCGTCAAGTATTAAGACAGGAACTCAATCTCTTGTTATTCCCTCTCATATTTCTCCCGTGCCCACAGCAAAAAAGAAAATTGGCAATAGAGGCCGCAAGTCAGCTAGATCGGCAATAATTTCAAGTTCTCCTTATAAGAAGGACCTAGAGAATGTCCAATTTAAAAAGTCTAATAAGGAGAACACAGCACAGAAAAAAATAATTAGAGGAAAAGGCAAGAAGAAAGTAGCAAAGAAGACAAACAAAACGATGACAGAAATTGAATCTTCAGAATCGAATCTGGATACAATCTCTGAAAATAATACAGACTCGTCTGACGATGTAGCAACGAGTAACGAGGCTGCAGTCCCTACTGGGGAGGATGCCGAGTGTTTCTTCTGTAACGGAAAATATAGTGATAATGAAAGGGGTGAAGAATGGGACCAGTGCTTTCTGTGTGAGCTGTGGGTTCACGCTGCTTGCGGTGGTTATGAGTCGGGTGTGTATATCTGTGATTACTGCAAGAATTGTAACTAACAATAGTAAACTGTAAGTTCAAACTAAACACTGATGTGTGATTTTTGCGACAATTTAGTTAATAATTATTATTGAAGTTTATTTTGTTAAAAAAATATTACCTTGAGAAGTAAAGCCTGTAAAACTGTTACAAAGACAAGAAATTTACTAATATCTAAGAAAAAGGAAACTATTGGCAAAGAAAAAAAGCAATCAAAATGTATTCCAAATTATCTGCACCCTAAGTCGAATCACGCTTTTGGAGTTTTTTGATTTTATAGAGAATTTGAAGAGGTTCCTAGTTTGTGTTTTGTTTGATTGTTTGTATTAATAAAGAATAATAACTGTCCAATAATTTGATGCACTTTTATTGGGCTAATCTGTTCCCTTTCTCTACTTATTTCAAAAAAACAAACTGATATTCCAAATATGCTGCAGTTCCTCTACTAATACTAGAATATTACTAATACTAGAATCCTTACTTAAAAATAACAATAGCGACAAATTTTGATGTTGTCAAAGATTTTTCAATATTTAACTGCATTCTGACTAAGAACCAGTAAATTTAAACGATATAACACTTGAACAATTACTTGAAAGCCTAAACTGAATTCCTAGTATTGAAAATCGAATACAAATATTTGTCAAACGAAGGAGTTTTATTGTCTCCAAAATCAGGAAACTCTGCTCACATTGATTTGATTTGAATATGTTTTTATTTTGAAAGCATAAAGTATGAAGGCAGTAACATAACCTTTCCAACTTGTGCTCATTAACAGACTCGAACAAATCCACGCGGATACCGATACCGTCCACCTTCGTCACAAAAATGGGTAATCATACTTTAAATCATAACATACTCCGCCTCTAGCGAATCAATGAGTGATTAGCTCTCCATGTATGTTAAAATGATAAATACACTTTACGGCTACACGACTATTAACCTTTTAATGGACCATTCATAATGTGGTACGAAGTGCCAAACGGCATGTTCAAACAACTCGTTACCCGCCAAACCAACCGCCAAAGTCGCCTTCCTCTCGAAAGTATGTTAATAAACTCATATCAGTGTAAAGCATGTGTGGCCTCCCCCGGGACCAATAATTAATGTGCTGCACTTCGTGGCGGGTGCCTCCTTCCGACCATAAACCATTGGCCGAGCGAGCCTTGCCAAGTCGTGATCCCATTTCAGCCTAACCCAAATCTCAGCGAATATCGATCATTTTTCCCCTGGTACCGACTTAACCTCCTTCGACCCAACAGGCTCCTTCCTCCTGAACGGACCCTGATTTCCAATCGCATTTTGTAGTGATTTCCGCGGGATCACTATCCCCAATCTTCAGGTGGGTGGTAGTCGTGTCTGTGCCCTCGCTGGCGAGTATAATTGATCGTAATCCCATTTAATTTCCATGTTTTGGCGACCGCGACCTGTTAAACAAACCCCGCGTGCGAAGGGGTTCCTCGCCACAGCAATCGCCCAATAACCCGGCAAACAAACAGACAGACCGACAAACAGACAAATGGACGAACGGTCTCCGTGAAAGAACACAACGAACGCAGCGAACGCAATGATTAATTGCCCATTACGCAGAGCACTCATTTTTTCGGATTATTATCAGGAAATTAATGAATTTCGTACAGAATCGTGAGGTTAATGAAGAGAAACGCAAAACTGCACCTGAGAATGAGCTGGGGCCGAAACTGGGACCTGTAAAATGGACGTCGTTTTGCATCGGCCCTGGTAATTTCCATTATCGCCAAACGGACAATCAGATTTATGGAGAAATTCTCGAAAGAGCGGATGAGTCGGTCAGGATTTTTAATTGATGTTTGGGGCTGATACAAATGAGGTCCAAAAAGAGTAGGCTTTCATTATTCGCTTCCCAGTATATAGGGAAGTTTTTGTAATTGCTCTGAAAGTCGAAATCGAAATTTTAACAAATATTTACGTTTTAGGGTCTCTGAAGTACAGTACTTTCAATAAAAAAGAATTTAAAAAAAGTCTCGCCAATATCCTGGGCGAACCAAAATCGAACCATTTTACATAGGATAGAGACTACCCGACTAAGTATGCATATAAAACGAGTAACCGCACATTCTATGCGGTATGCCATGAAAAATTGGACCCAGATCATCGCAAATTCCGAACAATTTATATTGTAGAAATGATGATGTACTTAAACTTTTATATCATGAAATCGTTATAGAAAAATCATCAAAGTATTTTTAAAAACTTGAACAAACAGCATGTACTATACTTTTTTTGATATTTATGGATGCAGGTCACTTACAAGACAAGCCAGCTCATAGAAAAATACACGCGAAGATCTTCAAAAATAACATGATGTTTGAATTGATGATATATAAAACTATTGTCTAAATGCAAAGAAAATTGTTGCGTGATGCAAATTTCAGCTAGCTTAACCATCTGTCTTTCTCGTATTCTGAAAAGTAAGGGTTTACTAACTTTCCAGTTCCCAGTGGGAAGTTATTGTAATGGGACCGATTTTGCGAATCACAAATTTTGACATATCTCCACGTTTTAAGGTCTCTAGTATCCAAATTCATCGTTTTTAGAGAGATGACTGTGTGTGTATGTACGCATGTGCGGATATGCGTATGTGCGTTCGGAATTATTTTTCGTCGTCTCGATTATCTCAAGAAGCAAAAATCATATTGACGTAGGACCGTTCGACAAGTAATTACGTAACTTAAAACTAAATGAGTTTTCAGCCAATTCGGTTCAGCCGTTTTTTATTGAGGATGAAAAAACTGAAAAAAGACAAAAAATTGCTTAATTTTGAAACTGTTGAAACGCACTATTAACTCGTGCAGATCCCAAATACCTTCAAAGTAATATTATTATTTTTGTGTGTTTTGACAAAATTTTGATCAATTTTGTAAAAACTGTTATTTAAAAAAACCAAGGGTAATTTATAGAATTTTAAACTTATATTATCAGGTTTGGGAGAATGGGAATGACGCTAGTGCAGTCAATAATTGAATATTGTTATAAATTATTAAAAGACAATCAAATATTATTAGTTGTAATTTGATATTGTAAATAATAAAGTCAATTATAATTATTCAGCAACGATCAAACATTCTTAATGAATGAGTATTATTAATAATACTTAAATACTCTCAATAATGGTCGTGGATTCCCAGGGCCGAGATGGAAGACGAGGAGGAGAACGAGGAGTACGACGAGGATGTCGAGTCTTTGATAGAGGACAGCCAGGTGGTGGGAACGTTTTCCTCTACCAAAGGTTTTATGGCTAGATAAAATAATAATAAAAATAATAAAAGTAATTATAATAATTTAGAATAATAATTTTTAACAAGCCGCGAGTTGCGATCCTTGAGGTCCACGCGGTCAACTTCCCAGTAATATCTACATAAACATTAAAAAAATTAAACACAATAATAATTTTGAAAATAATATTACTTTGAATAATAATAATGATAGTACTCATAACAGTAATTTTAATGAATTAATATTAATCATATCATCTACGGGAGTGTCCATTGATTACATAAGGTTTTTGGTGAATGGGGGTGATTGATTTGATTGAATATTCGCGTGGATCAATCGGTGGGAGCCTTTTCTACGTTATTTGTCATTTTCATATCGATGCTTGAGGGACAAAAGAGCGCTAGCAAAAATGAAAGCAGTTTATGTTATTACGCCCACTGAAGAGATTTTGTCGCGTGATGGCCATTTTGAATAGTTGCGTTCAAAATTGCCATTATTCCGGCATAATCACTGAATTTATGTTTTTTCACGATTTTCCGTAAATGAGATTGATAATTATTTATTATTTTCTTTTGGTCTTGAAAAATATATAATATGCAGTCAAAAATAGGTTCAATGGCATGTAAAAAGTAAAATGTATCACAAATGATGAAGGAAGTAATTGAAATCTTACGAACACTAAAGAATAAATCTACTAAAAACTACAATTTTTTATTTGATGAAAGCTTTTTAAAGCATATGATCTTGCAAAGTATTGACTACAAAACATTTCTCCATTCCAAGCGTTGATTACCACAAATGCAAATTTGATTGAAATTTTTCCGATTTTCAAAATTTAAGCCGTGTTTTTTATTAAAATTAAAACACTCTTAAAAATATTAAAAATCTGCACAAATTATGCGAATATTATAACATTTTGATTGAATTTACAACAACGTTTTTAGAATAAAAGATATTGAGTAATATCATTCGTATGAACCCTCTTCAAATGGTAACTTTGAATGATTTTTCATTTTTAATTTAGTTTTTTTCATAACCATGGAAAAAAGAGTTGCTGCTTTCTCTTCAAAAACTGATAAGAATGTATAAATTTTATAAACTGGTATTACTGTGCTGTGCAAACCAGGTAAAAAAAAAATATTTTTTATGAAAAAATCCTAATTTTTCGCATTTTCTTTTATTAAATTAAAAATCGGCTAAAACAATTTTTTTATAATGTTAAACACATCACAAAAATGTTAATACACGTCTATTGGCACCTTAATGATGGAAATATTATATCTGGTTCGTGAGATACAGTGAATGGCAAAAATGACCTTGAAGGTCATAATGACTGTTAATGATTTTTTATTTTTTATTTAATATTTTTTATAATCATGACAAAAAGTTTTGATGATGTTTTTACAAACACTGTTTGGAGTATATAAATTTTACAAACATTGATTACTGGGTTTCGCAAATCAGGTTAAAAATTTATATTTTATGAAAAAAGACCTAATTATTTGCACTTTTTTCCCTTAAATTAAAAAACGGCTCCAACATTTTTTTCAAAATTTGATAGATTCACACAAATGTTAATACACGTCGATTGACACGATGCACATCGTATGTTTAGTTCGCATGTTCGCATGACAGAAATGAGCTTCAAAGGATCAAAACAACAAACACCCCCGACCGAAGTGTCCCAAAAACTAATCAGCTCTTGAGATTGCAAAGACACTTCTATTGACACACTTAAGAAGTTGATAGGACTTTGTTTACGTGAGTTATGCTCGTAGAAAAAACTGTCCACGAACGTACATACGTACGTACGTACATTCACACACATACATCTCCCTTTCTAAAAATACTTAATATATACTCTATAGACCTCAAAACGTAAAGAAATGTTGAAAATTTCAATTTCGATTTTCGAGGCGATTACAAGAACTTCCCATATACTGGGAAGTTAAATAATAGTAATTATTAATGATAGTAATTAATAATAAAAACAAATTATAGCTTCTACTTCACTGGGAAGTTAGTCGTGTGGGCCTCAAAAGTCACATTTTAAATGATTTAGGATTGGCTGACAAAATATTTTTTCCATTATCAGGATAGGAGTAAATGTGGTCGCTAAAAGGTTCTCTATGAAATGCCACGTGAATGTGTTTTCCTTTCTCCAATTCATGCAAGGCCTGAAATATTTTCCCATGGCGGAGTGCACCACTCTAATCGGCAATCTGTCCCGCATTAAAATTTATCGCAATTATTCAAATGCTCATCATGTTCCGTTTTCCACTTGTTTTGAATAATCCGCGCCGTTCCATCAGACCACGACGCACACACCGGCTTGTCGATTGCAGTTCAGATATCCGCGACACGACACGACCGTGAGTATGATGTCAAGATGTAATTCGTTGGCCGTCCGCGGCGATTAACCGTTGCGGCGGCCACGCTGTGTCGCCGATCGACGCACCATGAACCTACGCGTCCCAACAATCGCGGATGATTAATCATCGCCCCGATTCCGCGGCAACGCGTCCCGATCAATCACACATAAATAATCAGCTGGCGCGTTAATCGAACCCAATTAAGTGCAATTCAGATCATTTTTCGGGCCGCCCCGCCCACACCCTCCGCACCGCACGCATAAATTAAATCATATATCATCGGCGGACAATCGGAAATAAAGAGACAACTTGCCGAACACTGCGTGCATCGAAAACCAGAGATAAAGAACATAATGGCGGCGCTCATTGACGGACAGCTCGTCCCGATTTCGCTCCAACAACGGTCAGCGCAGTTATTAAATCTTTTGAAGCGCGGATAAGTTGCGCGCGTTGATCTGTCGATGTCACTTTCGCGATATGATGGACTGATTGTTGATTGGTGATTGGTGACGGGCAACAGTGATCAGCGATAATTACGGTTGTAGCGATGGCGCGGATGATAGGTGCATCACGGTGCCCATTGTGTGCCCGCGTATCTTTGCATCTGTTATGCCGCTGCATGAAATATGAGGTGGAGCAACCTTGGCAATGGTTGATGCCCTTTGCAGGTCGTTCTTGGAGCTCGCGGTGGTGGTGTTAATTGATTTGAAGCATGAGAAGGTGCATAGGAATCGTGGAGGTAACATAAGCGTCATCGGTGTTACAAAGCCGATCCAACGTTGCTTTCGTACAACATCAATAATTTCCTTTATCCAATGTTGAAAAGGAATTTTGGTAAAGCCGATGTCCCTCTTTACAAGTCACGGCGTATGCATAAAAATATATTCAAAGCGACAGACAATACTCTAGGACAATCGAAAATACAGCGATAAGTCAAACAAACTTTAACAAGCTGCGATTTCCTAGTTAATGAATACAGTTTTTGTTTTTACGTCAACTGGAAAGATTTTGTCGTCTCATCAGTAGCGTACGCAGGATTTTGATAAGGGGGGGTCATATTTTTGAAGTCTTGACTAGGTACGTTTGCTAGTGCTTCGGTGTAGATATGAAGATATAATTATGTAATCATACTTAATCATACTTTTTCACCGGTCAAAGTTGGAGTCCTCCAAAAATAGTTCTGGCAGACTTTAGCCCGATTGCATGTCTGGTTTCATTTACTTGAATCATTCATGATCTTTTCATTATCTATGCGCTTGACGTGTGAAAGGATCTACACTGCATTTGTAGACTTCCTTGGAACCGTAAAGTGTATATGCATGTTTGCAAGTACATATATTGAAACGCCTTCAATACCTACAGGCCAGGAAAGAAAGCAACTAATGAAGTCAATGCCGTGGGAAAGTGGAACTGTCACTAAGCACAGACAGAGTATTATCGTAAGCAGGACTGGCTAAGCTTGTTTGCAGCCCATGCAGGGAAGCAACTCTACGCTCTCAAGCAAATTTGTCGTCCTTTCCACGTAACCCATGAGTTAGACTTTTTGTACGCGTTTTTTTTAATGAGGAAATTAGACAAAGTGCTGAAAAGATTGGGATTTTAAACTCTTTTGGCCTGTACCAGGATAACGATCTCAAACATACCTCGGAGCAATGCCGACTTTGGGCTATTTATAACTGCCCAAAAGTGATTAAAGCACTTTCTCAGTCCCCAGATTGAAATCCCATAGAGTACCACCTCAAAAATAAAGTTGCGATTCGTAAAGTAAAAAATAAAAACTAACTAAAAACAGCCATTATTGAAGAATGGGAAAATATTTCACCAGCCGTTTGCAACACGTTGGTCAAATCGATACCGAAACGCCTCCAGAAAGTCATAAGAATGCAAACAAAGTTCACAAAATATTAATAGTGAGTAAGTTTCTAAAATTTGAAGGAAATAATTCTAAAACAAATCAAATAATTTCAAATAAAACCATCGTTTCTCGATGGTAAACAAGCATTTTTTATTATGTTTAAAAATTGTTGTGTGATTGGTGTTTTTTGTTATGTTACTGAAATACACATTTCAATCTCCTGTGCCGAATAGGCCCAATTCCCAAATTACAAATCATATGACAAAATAAAAACAATCCATTTTTTGAGGGTTCTGATCAAAGATAGAAAGAAACATTCAAAAATATAACTGTTGCTACTAACATATGGGTGCGAATTGGATAAATTACACTTTTCTGGAATTTTACTTCGAAAACTTCCAATCAGGTGACCATATTCTAATGTTCCTACCAACTTTTTATCTATACGAGTATATAAAATTGCTAGGCTTCATACAATAAGTAAAAGATAACGGCACACACAGATCCAATTTGTGGAAATTATGCCCGTATCTCCCCTAGGTGAGATCTCGAAAGCACCATAGGCCGTAAATCAGGCCCATATGGGTTTTACTGTGAAATAGATGAAAGATCTAATTGCGTAGAGATACTGAATCTCACTCAACTCCCACGTTCCAGAGTGTCTCGGCGAATAATTGTTAAAGTGGGTGACTTAGTGGTTAACGCTAGTTCAAGGCTGCTTGTCGACAAATAGTTTTCGGGAATGAGATTTGATGCCGCACTATCATTTCACTCAGCTGTGAATGAAAACCTGAATCAAATCAGGGTAATAATCACCGGTGAGTGTGTTCCTGACCACTTCAAGGGAGGGGGGTTTGAACCCGTAAACCCCCCCCTTGGGTACGCCACTGCGTCTGATGGCCACTTTTAAATAGTTGCATCCAAAATTTCCATGGCTGCGGCATTATCACTGAATTTGTATATTTTCACCAGTTTACATCAATGAGATGAGACTAATAATTATTTCTTATTTTGCAGTTAATCTTGAAAAACATTGAATATGCAGTAAAGAATCGCTGATTAATGATATGTAAAAAATAAAAAGTATTACAATAGATGACGGAGAAAGTCGTTGAAACCCTACGAAGCCCAAAAGAAACTAAAATACTTAAAACTACAATTTTCCATTTGATGAAAGCTTTTGAAAGGAGGAAGAGAACTAAAATTTTAAGAACCTTAGAATAAATGAATTCCCAACAATTACCAAATGATCCTTGTATATTTAACGCGTCAACAACCGTCTTAACGATGCAAATCCTATGTTTAGTTTGCGAGATATAGAAATGACCTTGGGGTCAAAACAAAAAAAACACCCGACTGAAGTTTCTCAACAACTAACCATCTCTTAAAATTGCAAAGACGCTTCTATTGGCAAAGTCGATACGACTTTTTTACGTGCGTTATCCTCGTAAAAAAAACTTTCCACACACACATTATAAAGACGTCTCTCCAAAAACACTTTAGATATATGTATGTACGCTAAATACCTCAAAACGTAAAGATATGTTGAAAATTTTAATTTCGACCAATATCCTCTGATCCTGGAAAGACCGTGCTGATGCATTCGATACAACCAAGTTTTGTGGAAATTTATTAACGAACTAGCAATCATGATCCTCGTAAAGTTAGTATACTTTGATGGACCGTCTATGTGGAGCGCATATATAATGACGGAAATTCCGAGCACACCATGAAAGGCTGAGCTAAGGATAGCCGCTCACCAGCGAAACCACGAAAACACTAGGAGGACTCACTAGACACAATAATCAAATTGATATAATTAAATTGAGCCAATACAGCTGAAAGCGATATCTTCAAGAGATCACGGTTTGGTTTGAATTAGTGCACCATTAAGGGGTTACATAGGTCTTGTATTTTCAAAAAATCGATGGAAATTTTTTTATTCCATATGAAAGTATGATACTTCAAGGGTATTCACACTAAATTTGAAGTAAATTCGAACAATATTACCGGAGTTATAGAGATTTGAATACCACGTGGTCGGTACGTACGCTCTACGCTTTACCTAGCGTATCTTACGCATGCAGCGCGGTTCTACCGCGTAAAATCAACTCCTTTCTTTTTCATCAAACATCACAACATCAAAAGAATGCTCTGAACATCGTGAATGAGGCGAACGAATTACTGTATGGACCTGGAATCGACGACTCGATGCAAGTCGCTAAAAATAACATTAATTCATTAATTCGCCGTAAAAAAAACTTTAAACGCATTTGTCTCGCAACTTTGTTCTTCCGTGCAGCAGGCACGATTTCGCTGAAACTTTGCATAGTTCCTCTTTATAGTATTGACTCGTGCTTGAACGAAGGGTTTTTCATTCAGTCGACTCTTTTTTGTTTCATAGCAAAAAAATATTTTTAAAACAATGAGAATCGGAGAAATGCTAAAAAAATATGAGACGAAAGTTCATTCAAATCCATTTCAAAGCTTTAAATTTAACTTTTTTTCAATTCCTTCTTTAAAGCACAAGCCAAGGGCATAAATTATAAGAAAATTTTTGAATTTTGAGATGAACCTGCACCAAAATATTCTGCCTACCGCAAAAACAAAGGCAGGACGAGGACAACTGTAGGAAAATTGACAATTTTCAATGTTTTTAGCTGAAATTTTTTACAACTTCTTAAAATGCTAAACTTTTATGTGTGTTAATTTTAAATAAAACAGATTTTTAGATTTTAAAATACAATTTTTTGAAAAAGTTGTTTTTTTTTCCTTCAAGGCCTATGTAACCCATTAATGCTTACTAGCAGCATCCAGCACTCGAAATTCGAGTGCAATGATGATTTTATTATAAATGACTCTAGAAATTCGATCGAATAATCATCAATCAATATAATAAAACGGCAAGCTAAATTTGTTTTTCTATTGTGATTAAATAATATTTATGAATTTTAATAGTGTTTAAAAATCATTATTCAATTATTGGCACTTCAATGCGTCTCAAACGTATAACAATGCTAAGCGTTTTGCGCATGTCATCATTCGATTTTCACATTCTTGAGATCTACCCAACCGGTTGTTGTAAATAATGTTAGGAAATTCAAACATCGTTTTTAAATCTTGAAAGTTTTCTTCAACTGAAAACGCTTTTTTGTGGAATGTTAGACAACCTTCAGCAAAACAAACTAAAAAAATATGACCAAATATTGATGAAATGTACGTATACATTTGCTCAATAAACGGCGACGCTATACACACGAATGATCCTCAGAGAGAAAGCTTTCACACAACACCGAACCAGTGAACGCACAATCCACATGAACGGTATAAAGTGTGAATGAAAATATTCCTAAATGTGGTGAAATTTGATGATTAGCTTCCAAAAAAGAAACTAAAACATTTGCAACAGTCCTAGATATGAACCTGGGACTGCCGCGTGCAAGGGCAAATCACCATCGCATGCACTACACAGCCCATAGAAAATTAGGGTTTCTATCTTGGTAGTCACGGCTAGTATACCATTGGTATTTATCGCTGTGTGAACGTTCAACGATGTGTATGTATTGGTAAGAAAATATATTTTCTATTTTTTTTCTATATTTTCCGAACAGATTTTCACAAAAAATACAATTCAGCACATCAATGGAAAGAGAATATCTCATCAATGGAAAGAGAATATCTCTTTCCATTGATGCATTTTTTATGAAAATCGGTCCAGAAACAACGGCTAAAATGGTACCACAAAATTCATGTTAGCCGTTTAATTATATAGATGACTATGATTTCGAAAAAATAGTGATAACAGTCCACAGATTATAAAATACTCATTTGTGACCTGAATCATGAATAAATTTTTAACGAAGAAATCGCCGAAGGTCATCATAGGAGTCCTTGTTGAATAAACAAGAACTAGCATATCCAAAAGCATGAATGCTTCTTACCTCGTTCCTCCATTTCTATCAATCGCAATGTGATCGCCTTTACTACTTAATTAAGCATATCGAATTGCCATTGACGCGTGTTCGCACCGGCGCCACATAAATTAGCCTGTGACCATTTAATAACAATTTAATCCACCCGTTCGTGCTGGTGCATTCCAATCAAGCTGCAGCGGCCAGAAATGGGCAGTGGTGGCGAAGGAAGATTATTCGCCGGCCAGGAAAATGCGATTGGGAAAACTTATCGCCATCACGTCACAATCGATTGTCAAAGGTAGTTACGTTGCAGTCGCCGTAACCGAGATCAGTTTATTTGATATTCCATGCGCCAACGCCTTTTGTCAGGTGTTGCATTAAGGACATCAACTGAGGCGAACGTCGCATATATATGTATGTAGGTATCTTTGAAATGTTCAAACCCATTTCGCGGCTCGGTAAGACTTTTGTATCCATCGTTAAGAAACCAAAATGGACTTCGATCAGGAACAAGCGTAGAAGAGGCTCCGGTAGCCTCTTCACCACAACCCTCAGCCATCATCTGCGTTGCGCAGAATCCATCGTGAAAAGGCCAAAAAGCAATCGTTTACGGCGCGCTATTTGCACCTGTGCAGATTAATTAGTCGGTAGCGAAGCTACTAACCGCTGACTTATATTAGAGTTGGGAATGGGTAAATGCGGGTCAGCTTGAGTGGCATCAGCTGCGGTACTCGGCCTCTTCAGGAAGGTAACACCAAGTGGGATGGATCTTGGCTAGTGTCCACAAAAGCCGCCGGGAAAAGAATCAAGATGAAGATACTGCCGATGGTGGTAGTGGACGAACAAGTAGGATTGGCTGGTTACGTGATTCTGGATGAGTGGCGGCTCCGAGTGAACTGCTTCCAGCCTCAATTTGATATTACTCAAAATAATTTATGATGACACCAAGCCAAGATTAGTTCATAGGGAGATATTCATTCCAAGAGATTTTTTCACATCTAAAGTGAAAGAAAGCCACGTCGGCTGTTCGTTCGACTTAATTGCACAAATGAACCGTGGCTTGGTGAGAAGTTTGTCAGGAGCTTGTCCGTATGATTTATAGAAAATGCAATTAATGCTTTTATAAGTAAATGGTATAGTAGGATAGTTCACATGAAAAGTAGTTTTCCCATTGGAAGGGGGCAATATAGTAAATGTTTCTGTAGTTACGGAAGTATTCCAGTCAAATTCGTTGTGCATACATGCACGTTGACCTTAAACATATTGCTAATTACACTTAATTGCTCCATTCTCCCACCAGCTATGCAGTTAAAATTCGTTGAAAAAATCATAGATAGTGGTTAGTGCATCTTAAACTTGTAGCAAAATTAGTTTGATGATTCAAGATCATAAATATTTCGTATGTTATTTTGAATTTAATATAAAGTGATATGTAACACTTAATGTTTTATGTTTCGCCTTTCATTAATTTTATTTTATTTATATTGTAACAAACGACTTAAATTTTATATTGAAATCATTGAAGATAAGTGGAAGCCCTAAAAGCATAAATTGTTTTTTGCAAATATGCTTCACGGCTTCATTTTAGTCTAACGAAAACAGCACATTGGTGGTAGTGGTTGTATTTACTAGCTTTAAGTACATTATTGATAGCGTAGTTAAACCTTTTAAACTTAAAAAAAGTACCATGCTAATTTTTTAACATTTTAGTAAAACAATTTACATAGTGCCACATAAAAATAATTTATTAACTTTTTTTAATGCTACAAACAACGAAAACTTCCCATTCTTTCCAACTTTCCCAGTGTTTCTTAATTGCAAACTCCTTTACCTGTAGCTCCAATATAGCGGCACATAATTGATGAAAAGTAGTTACAGAAACTGTCGTTAAACGTGCAGCCGAATTTTTACCATAGAAAATGGATTGCTCGAACATATTTTACATTCGTATTGCAAAAACAACCTTGAATCACGTTTGGAGCTTAAATATTTTTCCATTTACACACCTCAATTTTATTGACAATACAATATGAGCGTTTACCAAAAGCTCATCTCAGAGCCCTTTACCCTTTATAACTCAACTGCATATATTTTATCAAATAGTTTGTTTTATGGTAGGTTTTAATAAATAAAAATATACGTATTTTTAAGTTTTCAATTTTTTTTTACGAAGAAATTAGAAAAATGCACAAAAAGCGTGTGTGACAGATGTGTCACACTGCCTTAAACTGTTCCTCTAGGATTTAGCGAACGCTTCAAAACAATTGTTAAGTTTATTGTAGTATAATGCAACGCCACACTTTTCACAAATTTTGTGTCGTTTTTGTATTTGTTTTCGTATTTTATCAACTTCACCCACGAACAAATGCCACAAAGTGACGCAAGGTGAATTTCGCATGAATTTTGATACACGTAACGCCATACAGTTCACAAGAACTGCATGAATAATCCATAGAGTGGTGGGTTACCGTCGTGTTACAGTGATTTAAAATGGAATAAAATGTAAGGTTTGGACTTTGTAAGGAATTATTCGGTATGTTACAGTAATGTCACACGGTGATATAAATTTCGGATATATTACGATTATTTTCAAAATTCACACTGCTGAACAAACGCTATATGCGAATTTTAAAATGTTTAAAATAATTTAGTACAGTAGAATCTCGAAAAAGTTAACTCGCGTAAAAGTTAATCGCTCGGTTAAGTTAACCGAATTTCAGCTTCCACGTGCCGCTCTAAAAAGTTAACTTGTCAGTTAACTTTTCTGAGCGTATATAAATTTTTCAAACCAACCGCTTTTATCGGTCACTAAAGGGGCAATTTGGCCCCTATCAATACGATAGTGAAGACGACATTCCGTTGTCTAAATTGATTAAATCAAATAGTGCTTACGACGATACACTTCGAGAAGTTCAATTGTTGATGTCGAAGTTGGGTGATAATGTTGACATCAGCATTGATGTCATTAAAATTGAAACAAGGATCTAATTGCGGAAGATAACGATGATTTCGAAGTTTCCAAAAATGATAACGACAGGTCAATTATCGAGGAAGATATTCAACAACCAAAAGTGAGCTTCTCGAAAGCAGTTGAAAGCATCAATATTTTGATAAAATGGTTTGAAAACAATAACGATGCAAATCAGATGGTAGACCTTGTTCATATGCGTACGAAAATGATCAAGAGCTATTACAGAAAAGAAAAGAAACAAATAAGTCTCGAATGCTTCTTCAAACGACTCCACAAAAAATTAATTAATATATCGCACGAAAATGATCAAGAGTGACTGAGAACCATAAACCAGCCGGTACAATTTTTTATGTAATGATGAAAACTAAGTCATTGAAATAAATTTAGCATGTTATTTACGAAAAATCTATGTTTATTATTGTATTTTTTTAATTTTGAAAACCACTTAGAAAAGTTAATAGTTTGAAAAAGTTAATTACCCTTGGGACATTTCGGTTAACTTTTTTGAGATTCTACTGTAATTGTTAACTTCCCAGTATATGGGAAGTTCTTGTTATCACCTCGAAAATCGAAAGGTCTATTGAATATATATAAAGTTTAATGGGAAGCGTGGTTTCGGGGTGTCGGATGGCATCCTCTTCAGGTGCTGTCATTTACCATCCGCCACCAGACAGCACGACCACGGTTAGGCTTATTGATGGATTAAGATCAATAAGCCTAACCGTGGTCGTGCTGTCTGGTGGCGGATCGTAAATGACAGCACTTAAAGAGTATGCCATCCGACACCCCGAAACCACGCTTTCCATTAAATTAATGATGAATCAGCATAAAATCTGGAACCTAAGAACCTCCACTAATGTGCAATAATAATGTTAGTGACTTGCTAACCAAAAAGCACACTAGAAGGCGAAGTTGTCAACTAGACTAGGAGGTTCTAACCTATGCTAAATAGCTAATATATATAAAGTGTTTTTATAAAGAAGTATGTATGTATGTGTGTGTACATACGTACGTGCGTCCGTGGCCAGTTTTTTACGAGCATAACTCTGTAAACAAAGTCGTATCGACTTCGTTGAGGTGTCAATCGAAGCGTCTTTTCAATTTTAAGAACTGATTCGTTTTTGGGACACTTTGATCGGGGAAGTTTGTTGCTTTGACCCTTTGAAGGTCATTTCTGCCTTGCGCTATATTTCGCGAACCAAACATAGAGCTTGCAGGCTCAGTATTTACATTTGTAGTATTCTATCAAATTTTTAAAAAAATCGTTGAAGACGTTTTTAATTTATTAAAAAAATGTGCAAAAAATTAGGTTTTTTCATAAACAATAAATTTTTAACCTGATTTCCAAAATCCAGTAATCAATGTTTATAAAATGTATATACTCTAAACAGTTTTTGTAAAAAAAACAGCAAAACTTTTTCCCATGACTACGTAGAAAATTAAATTAAAATTAGAAAATCAATAAAAGTCGTCATTTTTATCATTCACTATATCTCACAACCCAATTATCATTTTTACGTCCTTAAGGTGTCAATCGACGCGTCTTAATATTTAAATTAATATCAATTAATTAAAATTAAACTGCATTCATTTTTGCTAGCGCTCTTTGTCCTTCAAGCACCGATATGAAAATAACGTAAAAAAGGCTTTGTAGCCTGCCTCCCTCCAATTGATCTGCATGAATATTCAATCAAACCAATCCACCCCCCCATCGACCAAAAACCTTACGTAATCAATGGACGCTCCAATAGATGATATGATTGATATTAACTCATTTCAATTAAAGTTATGGGTACCTCTCATTATTATTATTTAAAGTAGTAGTATTTTCATAAATATATTTGTGTTTAATATTTTTAATATTTATGTAGATATTACTGGGAAGTTGACCGTGTGAACCTCAAGGGTCGCACCTCGCGGCTTGTTTTTGCTATTATTATCTTGATTATACTTAATATTATTACGTAATCAATTTAAAATTGCATTGTCGTTAATACTGAGTGCGTGAACAAAGTTTCATAAAAATCGATTGAGTAAAAGTAGTTCAAAATTTGATAGCAAGAGAGGAAGCGAACGTACCAAGTGAAGTTGAAACATTTAAAAAAATACAAGCAAAAGTCTAAAATTCAGTAGCGTATCAAACTGAAAGAATTCCAGTATAGTTTTTGCTGATATTTTTCCATTCGTAAAGATGTACTTTCTTCTGACGAGGTTTACTGTTTACGTCAAAATTTTTGATCCTGTTCTAGAGCACGCCGCAAGTCTAGACTTTAGGCAAATTTTGAGTAGTATTCTTAAATCAGTCTCGTGTTGAAAATAGTATATACCAGATATATCCGATTTAGAAGCACTACCGCTAATACTAGTGATTTTTTCTAAATATATGTTTGTAAATGCACCGGTCCATACTATTTCGATGAAGGCCTGGGTAGCAATTTCCGAATCTCTCATATGGTGAGGTATGTATGAGTATGCCGAAACTAAAACATTTTGCATCCGACAAAGTTTCTTTAGTTCACCCATGATATAGTCCTTCGCCAGAACTAACAAATTATTCATGGACTTAATCGGTGAAACTACAGAATTTCATTGTCTCAGAGGCTGGTTCGCTAGTTTTTATTCAATTTCCTGCCTTAAGCCTCATCGGCTCTCTAAATAAAAATTATAGACGCTCTTGTTTATAGTTCTTGTCGGTATTGCTGATTCAATCCGTTACCACTATCTTCGTTGTTTAGCTTGGATGCTTTTATACGTTAGTGTCGTTTCGATGAAGATTAATTATCACTGTCCTACAACGAATTCCCTTTTTGAAGGTCAAGTAGTGTTTCTACTAGCTTTTTGTATGCTTATTACGTAACTAATAGTCAAAAGTTTCCATCACATCAGAATTTTGTGGAGTTTTTTTTAATTTTTGCATAATTTTTCTATAGGAATTTAGCTTGAGGGCGATAGAAAGGAAATTTACCTGCCAATCGTCATAAAAGTAAAATTATTTACGGTCCTCATTCTTAAAAGGATAGTTATTAAGTCAATATTTAAACATTGATCTTATGTGGTATATATAGACTCATCTATATATACCACTGCCTTTAAAGGCAGTTCTACTTCATAATGGAAACAAATACTGTTCTTTGCCTGTTGCCTACTCTGTACATTTGAAGGAGTGTTACGAAAACTTGGTTACAATTTTGACTAAAGTTGATTACGAGCAGCATGGATGGATTGTGTGTGGAGATTTAAAAATACTTTCTATGTTATTAGGACAGCAAAGTGGTTATACAAAATATCCATGTTTTTTATGCGAATGGGATAGCAGAAATAGAGCAGAACATTATGCTCGGAAAGAATGGCCGGCAAGAATTGATTTAGACCCAGAAAATAAAAATATAGTTCGACAGAATTTAGTCCCACCAGAAAAAATCTTACTACCACCTTTGCATATAAAGCTTGGTCTTATGAAGCAATTTGTGAAGGCTTTAGATAAACAAGGGGATGGGTTCAAGTATTTACTTACAGTATTTCCATCTTTGTCTGAAGCTAAAATTGAAGGAAGGTATTTTTGTTGGACCTGATATACGAAAACTGATGAAAGATGCAAATTTCGATGGAAAATAGACTCCTATAGAATGGGCAGCGTGGGTATCGTTAAAAGAAGTTATTAAAAACTTCTTAGAAAATCACAAAAGCACCGATTATGAAAATATTATCGAAAACATGCTTCGAAATTTCCAAAGATTAGATTGCCTCATGAGTCTCAAAGTCCATTTTCTTAATTCACATTTGGGCTACTTTCCTGAAGACTTAGGAGCAGTTAGTGAAGAACAAGGCGAAAGATTTCACCAAAATATTAAGGAAATGGAGCGAAGGTACCAAGAAAAGTGTAATATCAGCATGATGACCGATTACTGCTGGATGATGAAGCGTGATGATCCAAACCGGGCTCACAAGAGAAAATCGCTCAACAGAAGCTTTTCAGAAAAAAAGAAAAGGTTCCACAAACCTCTGTAATATTTTTTAATGTTCATTATAACACTACATATTGGTTTAATATAAATAATTCTCATTATTCAGCTGCTTGTTTACTTCTGATTGTTTTTTTTTTCTTGAAGACCCCAATTTTCACATGATTTTTATAAATGTGTTTTGTGAAAAAATACTGATGTGATAGAAAGAAATCCGACTTCAGATTCGTCATTAGGAGGTCCCAAAACCTAATAAATGAGTACTCACATCAAAAAAGGAAAAATCAATTTCAAATTTGTAGGACTGTGTTATGTTTCCATTCTTGCATTTTGTTGAAATATAGCACTTTAAATAAGGACCCAAGATGCCAACAGAATATGTAAGTTATATCCTGTTCTGTCAATCATCCAATCGAAAGTGTGCATTTGATATGTTTACATGAATATGAATGCCTAATTCCCGAACTTCCTTCAATATTTCACGCTTGACTGACTATACTCAACGGCAATTTTCATTCAAATTGCTTCGCTTTAAAACATAAAAGATACATTCCGCGCCACTTTATGTTAATCGGCAGTCTAAAAATAGCAATATCTACGCGAACCCATCAAGTTGTACCAAAAGTATCTTTAATTGGGATTCCAATGAATTTTCTGCCTGGCAATCGATTTCCTAACGATCATCGTAAATCTTGAAGATGACAGAGATTCTCTTCAGTTTATTTTTTCCCCTGAATTGTCTAGTAAGCCACCTACGGTCGTTCGTCACACTCTACTTATGTCAATTATTATTATTGTTATTACAAATACTTTAGCCGTCCCTGGATTTATTGGCATGTAGTGCAGAATTAGATGTTTTTTTTGCTGGGCTCATTCCAGGCAGATCAGATTGGACTGAAATAATCGAATCAAATGTGGAACTTAAGACCATGCTTAAGTTCGTTAAGGCTTTAAGAAGCTAATGACGAGCTTGACGTACTGTCGTCGGCATCGTCCCAGGAAAAAAAAACTTAGTTGCTTTTTTATAATTTGCATCTTTTTTATCCCACATGAGAATTAAGAAGCGTTGATCAGCTCTCATAGATTCAAAGCTGATTGAAGACCGACATTTGAAATGTGTACCAAGAAAGACTATCCCGTGGATGGCTGAAACACTATCATACTCTGTATAATGCAGACATTTCGGGAATGTGCCTTATATATGAAGCTATAGAGTAATAATATAATAAGCGTAGAATGACTGCTTCAGCTTTGATGATTTTGCTTTTCAATATTTTAGTTATGATGGGACCGGATGATGCCGGCTTGAAGGACACTACCGGCAAATTTAATTGCTCAGATATGAGAATTTTGGCCCCATTAATTAAAATTTTCTATTAGTATTCTCGGCTATGCATATTGATATCAATAAAGACATAAACTAGAAGAGCAAATCATTTAGAAACCATTTGAGATTTTGCAAATTTGTGAATACCTATCAACCGCGTGTATAATATATAGTAGAGATTTAGAAACTAGTAAGTTTTTTCACACATAAAACTTTATTTTAATGGTCTTTTTTTGTTTACTACTCATTCAGAATTGTTATTGCAGAATAGCTGATTTTAATTTAGATTAAATATAATGTCGTCAAAAAGTTTAGCCATCGCTGAATAACCTTGATTAAGCCAGAGCCAGGTTATGATTTATACATTGTTTTTGCAGCAGTTGCAAAATTATTGAGTCAATGCAAAGCAAATCGAAAAAACATCACAGAAAGTTCCAAAAAATTCAAAGCGGCAAAATAAATCTAAAAATGTTGTCTAAGTGCGACCCTTGAGACCTACACGATTAACTTACCAGTAAGTTAATATAGAACTATAATTTGTTTTTATTATTAATGATTATTTTTAATAATTACTATTATTAATAATTATTATTCTAAATTATTATAATTATTTTTATTTTTTTATATTTTTATCAAGCCATAAAACCTTTGGTAGATGAAGACGCTTCCACTAACTGGTCGTTCTTTACCAAAGCCACGACATCCTCGATCTCCTCCTCGTCCTCCATCACGTTCTCCATTTCGGCCCCGGAATCCACAACCATTATTGAGGGTATTTAATTATTAACAAGCCGCGAGGTGCGACCCTTGAGGTCCACACGGACAACTTCCCAGTAATATTTACATAAATATTAAAAATATTAAACACAATAATAATTATGGAAATAATAATACTTTTAATAATAAAAATGTACTTCTCATAAAAGTTATTGGAATGACTTAATATTAATCGTAACATCTACGCGAGCTTGAATTGATTACGTAAAGATTTTCGTGGATTGGTTTGATTTAATATTTACGTGGATCAATCGGAGGGGGGACAGGTTACAAAGCCTTTTCTATGTTATTTGTTGTTTTCATATCGATGCTTGAAGGACAAATCAGCGCTAGCAAAAATGAATGCAGTTTTTGTTATTACGACAACTGAAGAGATTTTGTCGCGTGATGACCATTTTGAATAGTTGCGGTCAAAACTGCTAGCACTTCGGCATTATCACTGAATTTGTATTTTTACACGATTCTACATCAATGAAACTAATAAATATTTCTTATTTTCTGTTGATTTTGAGAAACATTGATTATGCAGCCAAAAATAGGTTCAATTGCATGTAAAGAGTAAAATATGTGTATTACAAATGATGAAGGAAGTAATTGAAATCTTACGAATACTAAAGAACAAAACTCCTAAAAACTACAATTTTTTATTTGATGAAAGCTTTACAAAGCATATGATCTCAAAAAGTGTTGACTACAAAACATTTTACCATTCAAAACGTTGATTATCACAATTGTAAATTTGATTTGATTTGTATTGATTTTCAAAATTTAAGCAGTTTTTTTATTAAAGTTAAAACACGGTTCTGTGAAGACTATTAAAAATCTCCGCAAATTATGCAAATAATAATAAACTTTGATTGAATTTACAACAATGTCTTTAGAATAAGAGATTTAAGGTATACAAATTCGTATGAACCCTTTTTACATGGTGACTTTGAATGATTTTTTTTATTTTTAATTCAATTTGTTTTGAAATCATGTTAAAATATTTTGCTGGTCTCTCTACAGAAATTGATAAAAGGTTATAAATTTTATAAACATTTATTATTATGATGTTAATTTTATTAATTATTAATTAATTTTTTTATGAAAAAACACTCATTTTCAATATTTTTTCATTAAATTAAAAAAAAGGCTTTAAAGATTCTTTTTTAAATTTAAAAACATCATAAAAATGTCAATACGCGTCGATTGACTTTTTAATGATGCAAAGATTATATTTGGTTCTCGAGATATAATGAATGACATAAATGACCATGAAGGTCATGATGACTTTTAATGATTTTTTATTCTTTATTTAATTTTTTTTGTAATCATGAAAAAACTTTTGGTGGTTTTTTTACAAAAACTGTTTGGAGTATATAAATTATACAAGCATTGATTACTGAGTCTTGAACATTAGTTAAAAATTTGATGTTTTTGAAAAAAAACAATTTTTTGCACTTTTTTTCAAAAAATTAAAAAACGGCTCCAACGATTTTTTGAAAAATTAGAGATAATCTCGTAAATGTTAATACGCGTCGATTGACACCTCAATAATGAAAATCACATGTTTGGTTCGTGAGATATAGCGCATAACATGATTGACCTTCAAGGGGTGAAAACAGCAACCCCCCCCCCCCCCGACCTAAGTGTCCCAAAAACTAATCAGCTCTTAAGATTGCAAAGACGCTTTGATTGACACCTCAACGAAGTCGATACGACTTTGTTTACGTGAGTTATGCTCGTAAATAAAAACGGCCCGCGAAAGCACGTACGTACGTACATACACACACACACACACATACATACTTCTTTCTAAAAACACTTTATATATACTCTATAGACCTCAAAACGTAAAGAAAAGTTGAAAATTTCAATTTCGATTTTCGAGGCGATTACAAGAACTTCCCATATACTGGGAAGTTAATAATCATAATCATTCGCTATTAAGAATGTCTGATTGTTACTGAGTAATTCTAATTGATATTATATTTACAATATCAAATTACAAATAATAATGTTTGATTGTTGTTAACAATATTAAATTATTTGTAACAATATCCAATTATTAACTGCATCTATGCTCCTTACAAGATTCCACGATTTGTCCCACCTAAACTTGATGAGATAAATCTCAACTCATCTCATCAGGTCAAATATTTAGGTCTGATTCTGGACTCCAAACTCGCGTGGAAAGCGAACATAGCAGAAAGAGCGCGTAAAGCGGCATGCGCAATCTACTGCTGCAAAAGAGCTATTGAATTGATTGAAACCCAAAATTGTACCATGGCTCTATACAGCGATAGTGGAACCAATCCATCTGTATGGCGCAGTTATTTGGGGAAACCATCAAACGTAAACCTGCTAAACAAGGTCAGAAGGATTGCAGCTTTTGCAATCATAAATTGGCTCCCAACTGAGCTACTCACGAGACAGCAGGCAAAGTGCTCTGCGGGTCGGTTGAAAGCTCTACGACTCTGACAAGAAGGGAACATTGGTCAATCCACAATACTACGGAGGGATGGACCAACGCCACGGAAAGTGGACCTTGCTTCTCCGATTCCCTGTTTTCACCATGGTTTCAGGTCAGTCACCCCGAGTAGAAAGGACTGGACCACAGAAACAGGTGGGATACTACAGGAATCGGTCGACATCTACACTAATGGATTCAAAATGGATGGAAGAGTTGGCTACGGCGTGTTCCCACTGCAGTGTCTTTCAGGCAGAGGTCATTGCGATTTATAAGGCACTAGACTAGCTGAGAGATCAGAAAATTTCCATAAAAAATTTAAACATCATTTTTGACAGTCAAGCTGCTATTAAATCACTATCCAGCGTGCATACCTCATCCAAAATTGCAATGGAATGCCGATCACTACTGAACATGATATCGCTTCACTGTGAAATAATTCTTTGTTGGGTACCGGAGCATAGTGATATATCGGAAAACTGCAAAGCAGGTGCCCTAGCGAGAGCTGACAGTGAGCTTCAGAGTATACACTTACCCCCCAAGTCTAAAGCCTAAAGCTAGGATCTAAGCAGTACTACGTGGAGGCTGCAAATAGGGTCTGGCTGTTTGAAGAAACCTGTAACACAACCAGGCAAACTTGGCACGCACTGTGCTCCAAACGCACCAAGCGGCTCCTCAACATAAGCAGTGAAACCCTGAGTTCCGTTGTTTCCGTACTGACGGGACACTGTCTGATCGGCAGACACGCAGAATAATTGGGTGTCCCTTTCAATGATTGTTGCAGATCAGAGAATAAGGAAGAAATAATCAAACACTTTCTGGGCAAATGCCCAGCACTGTTCAGGAAGTGCATGCAAACCTTTGGCTCGCTCTTCCTGGGCAACCTCATGAAGGTGGCTGATTTAGACATTTTCTGCATAGCCGGCTTCATACGAGAATCTAGATGGTTCTCGTCAACCCGCAGGGTCTAGTACCGCCCTTATCTTCTGCGGTACCACAATGGGCCTATCGTGGCCTAAGTGAGCCACTTTTGGATAAAAGGGACTGCCACTACAACCAACCAACCAACTGCATTAGCGTCACTACTCCCATTCTCCCAAACCTCATACTATAAGCTTAGAATTCTAAAAATTAATCTTGATTTTTTCTAAATAACATTTTTTACAAGATTGTTAAATTTTTTGTTAAAACACATAATAACAATAATATTACTTTGAAGGTATTCGGGATCCGCACGAATTGATAGTGGTTTCAACAGTTTCAAAATAAAGCTATTTTTTTGTCATTTTTTCAGTTTCAGATTTTGCTGAAAACTCATTCAGTTTTAAGTTACGTAAGTACACGTCGAATGAAGCCAGCCCACCACGTCAATATGATCTTTGGTTTCCGAGATAATCAAGTCGAAAAATAATTCCGAACGCACATACAAGCAAACGCACAGACGTACATACATACACACACATAGACATCTCTCTAAAAACGATGGATTTGGATTTTACGTGGAGATATGTCAAAATTGGGGATTCGCAAAATCAGCCCCATTACAATAATTCTCACTGGGAACTGGGAGGTTAATAAATTGATGAATAATAACAAAAATTTCACGGGAAACCTAAGAATAATATACTTTAGATATATTGTTTGGAAGAAACCATAGGCGTTAAGATGGTTATGTAGTTCGTTCAGAAGTGTTTTAAAACACAATTTTTTCATCATAATAATAAAGTTCAATACTGAACTAGCTTAACCTACCTGTATATAAAAAATTTTTTACTCAGAGCTCATTCTTAAATTGCCGCATAATGGACTTCCATGTACATATGCTGTTGCATTCGTGACATCCTTTCAAAGAATTGTCTAAACCTTGCGGAATAGCGACTCCATAACATACTAATACTGATGATGATAAATTTTACAAAAGAATCGGTCAGCTTTTTGTTGCCTCTAATTGAAGATTCATTAAAGATAAGTTTCATCGTAAACATTTTGCTTCCCAGGTGAGTAGCGATTGGGTAATGCTTGATGAATCGGAATCAAAATTAGGTCATCACATTCGAAACTCATTGCTCACCTTGGAACGGATTATTCACTTTCAAAAAAAAAGTCACACGATTGATACAATCCTAATAAGAGAGCCGACTGAATGTATCCATCCTTTCAAGCAACCCAGCGTTCCCTCGCCTTTCAACTTAGCAGTAACATTTGTACTCTTCGGCAATGACCCAATCGCAAACATGTTTCCATATCTCAATTCTGCATCTCTAGAACCAAATTACCGGCAGATTTCTAATCAATTGATCGCGACATGGGGTCTTGCGAAATAACAGCGACCTTTCCTACATTCGCCACAAAACAAGAGGTGGTGCTCGGCCCAGCCGGTGCCTGTTATCCTACCGCAAACGTATTCATATGTTACACCTTTTGAACTCTTTGTGGCCCCGGGGGCTGTTCAATGTAACCAACACCGGCGTTACAAATCCGAAATGTGCCGCGCCAATCTGGGGGCTTAGGCCACATTAGTGCTGAAGGAAATGGGCTTGAAAATCATATAAGCAAGCAGAAAATTAGCGGAAACTTAATAGGTGATCCGCACAAAGCAACCTGCATACGGCGATAGGTGTTGGGCTAACTCGAACGCCGGCCACGACGCTTTACGGGGGACGCAGCTTTGACTGTTGTGTAAGGCTCTTAAGAACATAGTGTGACTAATCTTTGCAAATCCGTCGATGATTAATTAATTTTAAATTGATTGGAGTACATAACAGTAGTGAACTGCGGCTTTCAGAGTGGAACCAAACGCAATCAATAGCCGCGGCTCCGCTCCTTTTGTGGCCGAGTGTTTGCGACGAAACATGATATGAATAAAGCAATGTTCTGAAATTATTAGCCTGATTTGCGTTCAATGCATGATAATCACATTATGAGACTATTAGACATTGAAATTTATTGGTCCACAAATTCCTGGAAATAATTAACCAAATCTAAATATGTGGTGCTGCCATAAATGAAATAAAACTTGCGCTGAAAATCATTGTTTCCACTAGGCAGCTTCCAATTCGATTTAATATTTTCCGAAAATGGAAGCATTCTTTCGACGAATCCGAAGCTTACAGCCCATAAGCAACAGAAGTGGTTAAAATAAAACATTTATTCGCTATCAATAGAAATTCTCCCTTGGACATGGTAAAAAAACATGCACGTTAATTCCTAACACAACACCAACATATGACTCTAAATATGCGTCACGGTATTTTCGTCGTAGGTAGTAACTTATGTTACTTTGTTTTGAGATTGATTCCCTTTGCGCCAGTCAAATGTTTATAAATAAATAAATAAAATGAATCAATATTCTAATCGAATGTTTCTTATTAGTTTGTTTCCTTTCTTCCTGTAACAGAACAAACTAAAACAAGCCGCGAAGTGCGACCCTTGAGATCCACACGGTCAACTTCCCAGTAATATCTACATAAACATTAAAAATATTAAACACAATAATAATTTTCAAAATAATACTACTTTAAGTAATAATAATGAGAGGGGATTAGTTAATATTAATCATATCATCTACGGGAGCATCCATTGATTACGTAAGGCTTTTGGTGGATGGGGGTAGATTGATTTCAATCGGTGGGGGCTTTTTCTACGTTATTTGTTATTTTCACATCCATGCTTGAAGGACAAACGAGCACTAGCAAAAATGAATGCAGTTTTTGTTATAACGCTCACTGAAGGGATTTTGTCGCGTGATGACCATTTTGAATAGTTCCGTTCAAAATTGCCATGACTTCAGCATAATCACTGAATTTAAAAATTTTCACGATTTTACATCAATCAAATTAATAATTACTTCATATTTCCTATTGGTCATGAAAAATTTTGAATATGCAGTCAAAAATAGATTCAATTGCATGTAAAATGTAAAACGTATTACAAATGATGATGGAGGAAGTAATTGAAATCTTACGATTACTAAAGATCAAATCTTTTAAAAACTACAATTTTTTATTTGATGAAACTTTTTTAAAGCATATGATCTTGCAAAGTATTGACTAAAAAACATTTTACCATTGAAAGCGTTGATTACCACTAATACAAATTTGATTGAAATTTTGTTGGTCTTCAAAATTTAAGCAGTTTTTTTAAATTAAAAGACTGTAGAAACACTGCAAATATTTTTAAACTTTGATTGAATTTACAACAATCTCTTTAGAATAAAACATATAAAGTAATATCATTCGTATGAACCCTCTTTACATGGTAACTTTGAATGGTTTTTTATTTTTAATTTAGTTTTTTTATGATCATGGAAAAAAGTTTTGTCAGTTTCTGTTTAAAAACTGTTAAGAATGTATAAATTTTATAAACATTTATTACTATGTTGTGCAAATCAGGTTAAAAAAATATTTTTCATGAAAAAACCGTAATTTTTCGTATTTTCTTCTATTAAATTAAAAAAAAGGCTGAAACGAATTTTTATAATATTGAAGACATCGCAAAAATGTTAATACACGTCTATTGACACCTTAATGATGCAAATATTATAGCTGGTTCGTGATATATAGTGAATGATAAAAATGACCTTGAAAATCATGATGACTTTTAATGATTTTTTTATTTTTAATTGAATTTTTTACGTAATCATGACAAACAGTTTTGAAATTGTTTTTACAAACATTGTTTGCGGTATATAAATTTTATAAACATTGATTACTATGTTTTGCGAATCAGGTTAAAAATTTAGTTTTTATGAAAAAACCAACTATTTTTTGCACCTTTTTCTCTTAAATTAAAAAACGGCTCCAACAATTTTTGTAAAAATTTGATAGATTCACAAAAATGCTAATACTCGTCGATTGACACCTCAATTATGCAAATCCTATGTTTAGTTCGGGAGATATAGGGCATGACAGAAATGACCTTCAAAGAGGCAAAACAACGAACCCCCCCCCCCCCCGACCGAAGTTTTCCAAAAACTAATCACCTCTTAATATTGCAAAGACGCTTCGATTGACACCTCAACGAAGTCGATACGACTTTGTTTACGTGAGTTATGCTCGTAGAAAAAAGTGTCCACGACGTGTACGTCGTACGACAGTGTACGTCGTACGTACATACACACACACACATCCATCTCCCTTTCTAAAAACACTTTATATATACTCTATAGACCTCAAAACGTAAAGAAATGTTGAAAATTTCAATTTCGATTTTCGAGGCGATTACAAGAACTTCCCTGGGAAGTTAAAAATTAAGTGATAAGTAAATGTGTTATTGATTTTTTATGTAGACAAAATGTTTGAAATCCATTGACAAATATTATTGTATGATTATGATTTTTCATGTTGCACATGCAAACTATCCCATGAATGCAACAAAACGGATCATTATAATACCGAGATTCGTCTTCCTGGCACCGTGGGAGAATCTTTCATCGGAAATCTGGAATCTTCACCCTAGTGGCACGCAATTTCTTGTTCTCATGAACTTTTGTACATTGCAAAAATAAGACCTATTAAATGGAGCCGTTAAAATATCAACACAATTACATAGTCTCCTCCCTGTACAAATCCTCTGCTGGTCATAGGACGCAGGCCTGACTGTGTGATATTCGACTCCATCGCCCGGTTAAAGGGATATCTATACTACTTACTATCTCACATAGATCGCTTCCGCTATTGTCTGACCACGGTCGCCGACGCAATTTTACTGTGTAAACCATAAACTCTTACCATGGTCTTTAGTAACAGTAAAACCTGCTCTTGCACAGGTAGACATGGTGAACAATACTCAACGGAACTGAGGTCCATCAGATTTCGCGACCCGCAAGCCTACTAACGTTGCATGGAAACCTTCAAAGTGGATTAAGATTCTTCGTGAGTACTCTGGGACTTAGCGTCACGACAACGAACCCGAACTGCCATTTGATGCGAGGGTATCACATGGACAATAAAGTTGGAGCAGCTCCTATGAAAATAATTGTTCGCATAATTAAACTTGAATTTGTAACGCAAGCTACGTGGGATGGAATTAACAATGGAAAGGTTAATAGGATTAGCTCGGACTGTGATCCATAAAAAAATGTTCTACTGATGGCTTTTGCCAAGTCCACAAAACTATTGACCCAACATCTTACTCTTTGCAAAAAAATACAGCCGGTTTCAGTACCTTCTGAAAGAATTATAGCCCCGGCAATCTACCACTGGCAAATTAATAGCTAAGGAGGGAATCGAAGCGGCCGTGATATACGAGGCTTCTGCGAAGCACCAGTCGCCTCCGCCACATTTTCAAATAAATTTGCATTAATTAGATGATATTTGAAGCTCCCAATTAGCTACTGCAAAAAGGCTCCCGACATTTCGAACAAAAACACCACAAATCACTCTTCATTCGCAGACCCGTCTGGCTTCAACTTCATCCAAACGCCATTCAGCATTCTCTTGGCCCAACTAATGCATAACGAACGATTGGTCGAGTCCTCATGGAATTGGATTCCAGTTTGCAGGTTCACGAGGGTATATTTACCTGGTTGCCTGCTATGCTGAGCTGAGCTGATCTGAACCGAGCTGATTGTTAGCAATCCTCGGGGGGTACCGGAAGTATTCTAGGGTTTCATGCAAAACTGGTGAATTGTCGTCGTCCACGTCGAAGCTCGATGTTTTGGAGATCTCAGCGATAGGTGAATGTTGCATCTTCGTGTCTGCAAAACCGGTTGATCCCGCTGGTGTATGCACTGCGTCTTGTTCTGGTCGTTGATTCTCGCGGCTATCGAAGATCACATATCCACGAAGACGGACTAACTGCCCGAAGGCTTAAAGCAAGGAAATCTAACAGCCTCTTTGTTCCTTTGCATTGACTTTGATGTCGAACAATGTGTGTTTCAATTCGTTTCTACAATCCTAATCAGTGACGGCATTGCAGGTAAGTTTTTTTTTAAGTTTATAGTCACAATTCTAACAATTCCAATATTTGATGTGATTAAAAATAGCGAATTTCACTTTACACCCCTATTTTTCCGTACATAGAAAAATTATGTTAAACTATTTTGGCATGGTTTTGCATGAATTTTTTTGGGTATTTATTTCAAAAACCAAGATTTTTCATGGAAGATTTTCAGCACTTTCTACATGCTGTTACGTAAGATGCGTGAAAGACAAATCCGGATTAAATTTGTTGGTAAATATATTTACTAGAAATTGTTGACTTTACAGCTGAATATTTTTTTGAATTTTTTTGAATATTTTTCCCATAGTATTTTTTCTTGAAATTGATTTTCAAGAGTTTTTTTACCATATAATAAAGATCTCATAACATGTATTAGAACCTCCTACTCTAGTCAACAACATTGTCTTCTAGTGTGCAATTTTGGTTCGCAACTCTGCTAACACTATTTAATGCACATTACTGGAGGTTCTTTTTGTTCCAGATTATAGGCTGGTTCCTAATTAATTTTAGTAGGAAGTGTGGTTTCGGCGTGTCGGATGGCATCCTCTTCAGGTGCTGTCATTTGCCATCCGTCACGAGACAGCACGACCACGGCTGGCTTGTTGATGGATTCAGCTCGTTATATTTCAACTATTTTATAATTTACATCTGCGAATTATAACGACCGTCAATTGGTTCATATATATGCCTACGTTTTGGCTATTTTATAACATGAAATGAAATATGAAATATAACGACCTTAATCCATCAACAAGCCAGCCTTGGTCGTGCTGTCTCGTGACGGATGGCAAATAACAGCACCTGAAGAGGATGCCATCCGACACGCCAAAACCACACTTCCTACTAAAAAGATTTCAGTTTTCTAATAAATTGGTGACTCAATTTTTCTATGGAAACTTTTTTATTGCATATTTTTGGGGGACCCATTTTGTTGCAGACTTCAAAAAACCTCAATTTGAAATTGCGCTGTATATTATCGGAATATTTATCATCTCATGATTGCCGTTTGACAATTTCACACTCACTCTATTCCCGATTAAATACATGCCGTTGGTATTTCAATGATTCTTCGTATACATACTTTGCTATTTCAAATATGAGAAAACAATACCGAAATTGTGTGTTTGAATTTTCTAATTCTGTGTTCCTTTTTGACTGTTTTTTTTTGTTGCATAAACCAGCCAGATAAGTAGATATAAAGTTGCATTTCGTAATAAGCCATCCAATTTCAAATGGTCCGAATGGGTTCTGCATTATTCTTTTCGATTCTTCCTTTCCATTCTCCCCACAATACACCCACAAATATTGTTTGAAACTTGTAAGAAGGCCTTTCTTTTTCGTTGACTAAATTTTTTGACAGCTTAATTATTGATCCTGCACTGTTATAATCACAGCTTCATGGCAACATGGATAATATATTGAAATCAATGCTTTTGGGTGTCACCACCTATGTACGTAGAAGAAAACATGGACCAAGAAACCAGTTAAGGGAAAAAATTTAGAATAATTTTGGACGAAGAAATGATTATAGTTAACTTGGCAAAATATCAAAATTCAACCCTTAAGGAATTTTTGCAGAATGTCGAGTTAATAAGTGTTCTTTGGATTGAAAATCGATGAAGTAAAAATTTTCGATTTATTTTTTAGGAAAGATGTACAAGTATGTTCATACAACGTGCATTTTGCATTGAAAACAGACAGGCTCATGTGGCGAAAACCAGTGATGAGCAAAACAAGACCAAGACCAAGACTGTGGTAATCTTGGTATTGGTCTTGTTCTTGCGCACTTGGTATTGGTCTTGCGTCGATAGACCTAGTCTTGGTCTCGGTCTTGCCTACCAAATCTTGGTCTTGTTTGCAAGACTCTTGCAGTCTTGCGTTTTCACATACAAATATTTTAAATGACTTATTAGATGACTTATTAGACTAGATCTTAAAGAAAAAGCTAGTAAATAACTTGTAGCCACTTACACCGTTTAAGTAAGTAGCCAGCAATGAAAAATAAATAATAAAAGAGAAAAATGCTAAGTGTTTTAGACGGAACTAGGTAACGAAGTAATCTTCTTGTTTCCTTGAATGTGTCGAAACTGCTCACTTATTATGATTGGAAACATCCTAGAGTTGACGACGAGATCCTGGCACTTTTAGATTCGAAGCTGTGTACGCTGGCCATTACGGCCTTTTGATGAAAACCTATACTGTCATAATTAAGAAAGACTTCCAAATCGGCTGACTAACTCACCAACGCAGAACCGTAACTACTGAAGCCAGAAACACGACACAAAACGTACAGAAAGTTTGCATCGGGCCAAATTTTTCTTCAGTTGGTTTATTTGAAATTTTTTATCAATACTTTACAATAGAAATAAATACTTCACTATGCAGTGGGAAATGGTATCAATACTGATTCAATTTCATGTACCAAACTAATTTCATGTAAGCATTTATTTCATATACCAAATTTCATGTTTCTGATTTAAAAAATGACAACATTTTCATACGATTGTTTAGTTACACATGATAAATATGTATATCACGAGTAAGGTTCACAGGACAATTTGCCACACCCGTAGCTTCATACGGAATAGCAGACACTCTTCTCAGTGGTAAAAATGCCATACATTCTACATTTAAATTCATTGAATGCTTCTCTTCAATAGGATTTTGTTGAAATTTTAAAAAAATTCTAAACACAGTTTCACGTGTTAACTATAAAAATACTTAAAATTTATTATGGTTGAGTCTCGCAAAGTCTTGGTTTTGGTCTTGGTCTTGCAATGCGAGTCTTGGTCTTGGTCTTGCAGGGCAAGTCTTGGTCTTGGTCTTGATAGGGTAGGTAGAGTCTTGGTCTTGGTCTTGTTTTTATGCAAGACCAAGACCAAGACCAAGACTGCAAGACCAAGACTGCAAGACCAAGACCGATTCTGCTCATCACTAGCGAAAACAAATAATTTTTCGAAGAAACTTTTAAGCCTGAAGTGAAAACATGGTGACAATGACAATGTGACACGCAAATCACGTCCAATTCGTTCCTGGCACAGGTTTATATGAAGGACTTGTTTTGTTTACTGAACCCAGGTATCCATATTTGTATAAATACAGATCGGTTTATTGGAATGGCTCGCGGAGCTTTAGTCCTGCATCGCGCTTAGAAGGATCTGATCTATTCTGCTATAAGGAAAAGCTGCCAACCGCATACAGGGAATTCGAGACATTCCTCGCCTGTAGCATCCATCTCTCATAATAAACTGACTACATCTCACCACCAGCCATCATCAAACTTGTCGCCTGGCCCAATCCTTACCTGAAAGCGCCCGAAGAGCTCGACCCAACACAAATGGCGATCAATTCTCCATAACTTCATAAATAAATTGAACGAGCCGCCATCGGTTAAACAATGTTTCAAGAAAGCCTTATTGCTCGGCATGACGATTGACAGGCCCGGCAACAAGAATAACTGCAGAAACAACAATTACACCAGCAACGTTGCTCTTCAGAAGTGATAGCGGTACCGGGTTGAAGTCGAGCGGCCCGGCGACATCCATAACTCGCATATATCATAAAATGCAATTACAGCAAATCTTTGCCAATTGCCTGCCGTTCCACCGTTTAACCGTTTTGTCTGTTTACCCACCACCGTCCTCCCATCCTGAAAACAAGCATGCTGGCCGACAGACAGACAGACAGGCCAACCGATAAACAGACACGCTTGCCGACGGCCTAACAAATGGACGACATCGCAACGTTATTTCTTCAAAGAGAGGTCTTCCCAGACGAGACCCGGAACGGACCATCTTCCTACGTGCAAACGCAGAAAGTCCGCGCGCAACCGTTTAAATTTTCACTTTTCCGATTTTCGAAACAATAAAATTACATTTTATTGTTGTTGAGTCGTTACAGATTGTAAGTAGGCACTTTACACGGCTCTTTTCGGAATTAAATGCATAAAATCGTGTCATATTTCAATAAGAAGTGGTGAAACAAGCTGAAAAACGATCCACTCCACAAGCGGTAGAGCGAGGACCATGTTGCGGTACCGAAGCCAGCAATGCGTGAGATGGGGCCAGCGACATCGCTGAAGTAGTTAGCCGAGCGGCTCAAGAAGCTGAGAAGTGGAAGAAGTCCAAGCCGAAGCAGCTGAGGAAGCTGCATCTTATTAGTGGGCTGACCTGGGCAGAAGCAGGCAGGTGCCCCATAGATTTGGGGTCAGAGTTGCCGCGAGACTCGGTCTCCACAGCGAGAACTTCTGCTGAGAGTGGCAAGGAGTTCTGCGGACCAATTCTACATATGAACAGCAACTGAATCGCAGCTTTTCCAAAAAAGGCGCGCTTTATGTGTCCACTTTCAAGCCAAGGATTGCTGCTGGTCTCCTTGAACTAGCTCAGTGCTTATATGTAGCACCGCGCTACTTCAGTGAGCGACGATGAATTTGTCACGTCCCGTAGCCAAATGGTTGGACCACCCAGTATCTAGGATGGACGGCATCTAGACCTCGATCCACTGCCCACTATCCAGGCCACCTCGAAGGGTTCTTATAACAATCATAATAACAAGTCGAGAATAGAAGGAAAATCATGTTCTTGAAAGTACAACTTGGCATGCATCAGGTGCTATACCTTGGCTGCCGCTCGGCTCCTTAGCAGGTTCCGCTGAGCAGCCTAAGCCGCGGTGGTAAGGTAAGGCGCGTCGTTATTGCTGCTGCACCGCGAAGCACTTGGCACACTTGCAATGCAATTGTTCGCCAAAGATGGAAGGCGTTCTTCAGTGCTTTGTGATGCAAATTATGAATGGCATTCGGCGTTACGAACACAAAAGGTTTTATTGAAGCAAGACGTCGTCAGCGACGGACGAAGGCATCACGGACGCTGCCATGGAAGGCACTCAAGTAGCCAGCGATCGTGGTTATAAATAACAGACATTATTTTGGATAATTTTATTGTCTTGGTAGTAATCAGCATTGTTACATGCAGATTACATGGCCACAGGATCTTTCGAGCATATTTTATCATTTTGATTGCTTTTATCGCCCAGTGTGGTTAAGTGTTATCTATTTTGAAAGAAAATAAAGGATATATCGAAAAATTAGTGGAAATCAGATCGAAAAACGATTGTGAACGAAGCTATACCCAAAACAAACAAGCCGCGAGGTGCGACCCTTGAGGTCCACACGGTCAACTTCCCAGTAATATCAACATAAACATCAACAACATTACAACAATGAGAGGTATTCATAGCAGTAACAGGAATGAGTTAATATGAATCATATCGTCTACGGGAGGGTCCATTGATTACATAAGGATTTTGGTCGATGAGGACAGATTGAATATTCACGCGGGTCAATCGGTGGAGGCCTTTTTGGTCTTGAAAATTTTGTATATGCAGTCAAAAATAGGTTCAATTGCATGTAAAAAGTAAAATGTATTACAAATGATGATGGTTATTGAAATTTTACGATTACTAAAGAATGAATCTACTAAGAACTACAAATTTTTATTCGATGAAAGCTTTTTTTTATTGAAATTTTGTTGGTTTTCAAAATTTAAGCAGTTTTTTTAATTAAAAGACTAAAAAAACTATTAAAAATCTGCTCAAATTATGCAAATATTTTAAAACTTTGATTGAATTTACAACAATTTTTTTAGAATAAAAGATACATGGTAACTTTGAATGATTTTTTATTTTTAATTTAGTTTTTTTCATGATCATGGAAGAAAAGTTTGCAGGTTTCTCTTCAAAAACTAATAAGAATGTATAAATTTCATAAACTGGTATCACTGTGCTGTGGAAATCAGGTTAAAAACATTTTTTATGAAAAAAAACATAATTTTTCGCATTTTCTTCTATTAAATTCAAAAAACGCGGCTGAAACGAATTTTTATAATGTTAAAAACTTCACAAAGATGTTAATACACGTCAAATGACACCTTAATGATGCAAATTTTATATCTGGTTCGTGAGATATAGTGAATGATAAAAATGACCTTGAAAATCATGATGACTTTTAATGATTTTTTTTATTTTTTATTTAATTTTTTACGTAATCATGAGAAAAAGGTTTGATGTTGTTTTTACAAAAATTGTTTGGAGTATATAAATTTTATAAACATTGGTTACTATATTTCGCAAATCAGGTTAAAAATTTATTGTTTATGAAAAAAACCTAATTTTTGCACTTTTTTTCCTTAAATTAAAAACGGCTCCAAAGATTTTTTTAAAAATTCGACAGATTCACAAAAATGTTGATACGCGTCGATTGATTCCTAAACGTTGCAAATAGTATGTTTGCTTCGTGAGATATAACGCATGACAGAAATGACCTTCAAACGGGCAAAACAGCGAACCCTCCCGACCGAAGGTTCCCAAAAACTAATCAGCTCTTAAGATTGCAAAGACGCTTCGATTGACACCTTAGCGAAGTCGATACGACTTTGTTTACGTGAGTTATGCTCGTAGAAAAGTGTCCACGAACGTACGTACGTACGTACACACACACACATACATCTCCCTTTCTAAAAGCACTTAATATATACTCTATAGACCTCAAAACGTAAAGAAATGTTGAAAATTTCAATTTCGATTTTCGAGGCGATTACAAGAACTTCCCATATAATGGGAAGTTAATTATAGTACGGATTCGCTAACTTTTCTTCGGCAACAAATAAAACTGGCACTTGCAATCACAGTGAACGCCGTCAAATAGAATGATTTTTATCAACTATTACCGAGTTACCGATAATTTCCAAAAATCAAAATAGTTGACAAACCCTGAAATAAACAATACATCTAGAAACTAATTTCATAGTGTTCCGTTGATATCTTTGGCAGTTATATTTTCATCACTTTTTGTTGCAATAAAACAAATTCCGGCGAGTGGTTGCAGAAAATCTATGCTGTAGAACTTAATTGTAAATGAGGTGCTTTACATTGAATGTTTTTAAGATATCCAAGCTGTGTAACATCTAGCTTAATTGTCAAATATGTCTAAAAAAATCCAACCATTAACGACGATAAATGAAATATTGACACAGGATCCATGACGAAAATGCGTAAATTCATGAAGAGCAAAATTTATTTGCAAGATGTAACAGCAGAGAGCAGTGTTAGCAGACAGCACGGTTAGCAGACAGAAGGATTACCAGACAGCACGGTTAGCAGACAGAAGGATTACCAGACAGCACGGTTAGCGTCTGCAAGATTTGTATCATGAGGTTTGGCTCGTGAGAAATATACATACATATTCAAAGCTCATTCATGTATTGTCCAGTTCCTGCTCTATTCTTGAGCTTGAGAATTTAGAATAATTCAATCTCTACGATATTTTCCAAAATTGTATTGTAGTTTTATGTTTTACAATCAATTGATTTTTTCTTTATTGTCTGTCTTATTGCATTCACATCTAATCATAGCAATGGTCACTCTGACGTTGCTAACTTCTTTGTTGTCTATTAATCCCTTTAAGCCACGTCTCACCAATAAACAATTGATTAGGCAAGAATTGGCAAATTACTACTCCGCCAATCAGAATATAACGTTCAACACTTACTATTCCAACCAAATCACAATTTCATACACCGCAATCGATCCAATGAATGATGATGTTATTTCTCTATTAGATATTTATATCTAATATAAGATGTCTTGGTGGCAAAAATAAACAAATTGCATATTTCGAAAATCTGTAGCCCGATTTATTCCAATCATTTCAGGAATCTTTGATTTCCCGAAATTCTCTAGAGGAACCACATATGCACGAACGCATGTGCGAAGCGTACGCATTAACCCGCTTATAGATTCATATAAATAGATATTAATGTATTAATGCGTTCTTGCATCTGCTCAAGACATTTATTAATAGACGTTAAAATAATATGAAAAAAAAAACATATTTCTTGATGAGTGTCATGCTTATTCATACGTGTATCTAAATGAAGAGTTAAATGATTCCAAACGGAGCTACTAACCAAAGTGGTGACGAACCTATTAGCACTTGCGTTTTTACTTTTAGTTGTTGCTCCTTCATAATGCTCAGGAAAATTTTTCGGTTTAATACTCACGAATTAGAAATACGGATAAATGTGTCTAAATTAGTCTTCATCATCCTCAACATTCTGTGCACCATGTTTTCAGTCCAACAGACTTCTTGCATTAAACAGTGCGTTGATGATACACGCTTGAAGATTGGCTAGAGAACTGAACTCAACACACACAAAAATGTTTTTTTATTATTTTACAACGGTGAGTTTTCAAGAGGATCCGCTCTTCTGAAGTGGCACAAAATAATATTGAAACACATTCATATGAATGTGCATGTTCCTTGCCGTCCTCCTACATGCATTCCAACACACGTGATCGTGTATGCACGGGCTTACATCTATGCTGGGAAGAATGATTATTTTTAGACTAGATACAGATTATTGCTAGAGCACAGATCCTCAGCACGATTGCAAAATAGGACTCGAAAAACGTTACTCCCTGGCGAAATAATTCATGCGAAAAAAATTCTTTTATTTGGAAATCTTGATGGACGTTTAATGAAGAGTGAAACTTCATCATCATAATTAGATATAACTATTTACAATACATATGTAAATAATGCATAAGGTATAATGCATTCCTTATGAAAAATATTTTTACTAACTGGGAGAGGCTCAGGTTATGGAATCTCAGATTTGAACGAAATTTGGCACATAAGTAGAAGACGTCAAGGATATTCGATCCTTAAAATATTAGAGCGCAACACTCCTCCGTTTTTGAGAAAAACGTCCTTAAAGTTTTTAGCGTCGCTAATGGATTATTAAGTTTTTACATATGACAGAAGCGGTGCAGTGTAGGTAGGAGAACTACTAGCTACTAACTAGATCATGGGGTCGTGTGTTCGATTCCCGTCTGGGTATTGTTTTTCTTTTTGAATAATTGTCGTCATCGTGTGTTCGATCACCGGTGGATACTGTTCTTTTCAATATTCGTGGATGTAATTATTTTAAGGTAAATCAGCAATGATCAACTGCAAAAACATTTGTTTTGAGAAATCAGCAAATTGTTCGATCATTTATATATGGAAATTATACAAGAAACTCATTGTTGAACGGATAGAGTCTTAAAAACTGTTGTAATCGAAGCAAAATCATAGCTAATGGTAAGATCATCCTTTGTTTTTTGAATCAACCATGCTTCCTCTTCGTGTCTCAAAGCCAAGTCGGCAAGAAGCAATAAACCAGGGTAACGCCCATTGTATCGAGTCATAAATGTTATGGTGGTCAATTATTCAACACCATAGCATTCATGGCCACGTTGGGCGCCAACCAGGTCAAAAACGTTACGCCCCTCTAGTACCTGTCTACCAACTTTCGCTGTCCCAGTCCCGTTCTAGCCAACGTGGTAACAATATCAAAATCGATCCGGATGCAACCAACACACGTAGGCAGACGACAGTAAGTAATTTTTTCCGTTTATTCGTTTAAAAGTGTTCGTTGTGGCTGTAAAAGCAGATCAAACATAACAATAATATTACCTAAAGCTATTGGAGCAGCTGCCTTTTCGATCACACCGCTAAATTTCTGGAACGTGTTATTTACAACTGATATGAGGGAAACAATTTTAAAATGTACAAACATCAAGATTGATAGATATTCGGCCAATAACACTGCCCCTGATTTGAGAGCGTCTCGTTGTCATGTGTTAAATAGTGACTTTTTATTGATTTCATGACTAATTTTTGAATTATTATATTTTTATTACTACGAAATTTAAAACCAAATTATTGGTCATTTTGAGGTTGCAAACTTAAGGGTTTTTTAACAATAATTGAATGTGGTATATTTTTTTCTTGAAAACTACACTCTTCTCCTTTAATTTTCTTTTTTTTCGTTTCGATATCTTTATTCGTCTCAATGTTATGATTTTAAGTGAACAAATGCATTGACTCCGTTTTCTTTCATTTTTTTCATAAAAAATATATTAAAAAATCGTATTGTTGATGATTTTCTGGTTGTTACTTCAAGTTAAAGGTTTGAAGAACCTTCATGAATTTTTTCAGATTTTTTGTAGCACTTTAACAGCTCGAAAAACCGCAAGACGAACACGACCCATGTAGGCAGACCGAAGGTGCCGAAAAAACGTAGGCAGACGAAGGGTTAATTAAATTAAATTTAATTAATTAATTAATTAAGCAGCCGAGTGTGATGCTCGACAAAACTTGTGGCTGAAATAGCTTTTCTAAATAATTGACCGGTAGTAGTTAAATTTTTAAAATCAATTTATGCAATTTCTCTGTATGCGGAATTAAATTGCAACACATGTTATGGTTATCTGCTCTATGTTGTGAAAAAAAAATTTAATTTATCATCAACTAATGTTCTCCGGAAAAATAGTGAAATTCAAAAGGAAAATTCCGCCTTCACTTAAAACTTTTTTTCTACAGTTTGCACACACATCCTTAAACTTACACCGATCAGGTCGTAGCAATGTTCAGCAATCTGTCGATCTACTAAAAAGCTGGTACATGATAAAGATGTGTTATTCGTATGAAGATGAAATTCTAAGAACGCCTGGCTTTTAATTTTCTTACTCCAATAAGAAATCAGATGAACATATTTATTTATTACATTGTCAGTTAAACACCAACTCACAGAAAGTTGCTAGGATGTATCGGCTGTGCACCTTTTTTAGTACAAACAGTAAATCCCAGTTGCATTCACTACATGAAACATAAGCGATCATTTGTTCAGAATGTGTTTTGTTCACGGAATCATGTTGAACCTCGATCTTGTCGGCATTTCCTGATGGTGCTGTACTGAATCCAAATTATGTGGAAATAAATGAAGTTGAAGCTCCTCCGCGCGATCGTCATCAAGAAATTAGAGATGCCCTTTCCTGTTCTTATATGGGTACCCATCGCGATCAGACACCCAATAACTATGGCTACAGATAGACATGCTGGAAACATGAGGATCCTGTTGATCAAATAACTGACATCATAATCGATCGACACTTGACGGCCATGGACGGTTGGCAACGCGACGCTGATGAAAAATTGCCGTCCGCCAAGATCAATCGATCATATGTGCAATATTCTGCAAGATCAGCGTTCAAGCGACCATAATTTCTCGTTTGGTAGTGCACTAGCAAAGCGAAGGAACTGCCTGTATGGCTCTCTGCCGTGGTCGAAGCTTACATATATGAATTATGACACACTCCTATTTAGATTGCAACCCGATTCCCAATCAAGCCTAATTCATGTATGACTTATATACGAGTAGGTGTACGAACGTATACTGCACACACCTCGTACATTCTCCTCGAACTTTTCCTCTTTTCTTTTCCTTTTCCACCATTGAACCTATGTTTTCCGTATCAAGACGCTTAATCTGAAGTAATGCACATGACCCAAATGTTGAAGATCACATGAATATTCGCAAGACACATTTATATGGGGATTAATCTTTCAGCAAGACGGGAACATACATAGGTGCTCGACGTTTATTCAGAATGTGGTGGTCATGCTGCCATAGGTGAACAGACGGAGGGACGAAAGGATGGAGACATTTTTTATTCAGTGCAATGCACAATTATTTGTTCTGGGATTCGATATGATGGATGGATCAATTCTGACTTGAATGTTCAATAATTCAATAGTTTAAGGTTCACAAAATAAAGCCTATGTATGATTTAAATCCTATGCTTATTATATGCATCACTAATATTTAATTATTCAACATGTTGAATAGTCTTCCTTTGTCTTACTTTATAATATTATAGGAAACAATTAAATTTGCGTAAATGTACAGACAAACATATGTGATACGCGGGCTTTAAATTAATCTGGGTGTTGATATTACAAGATGCCTCCTGTTCAGTACAGGAGGCATCTTTCTCGGCTAGCATTTTCGATTAAATTCGGTTGAAAACAGCTAACTCTTTCTGCAACGGCCGGAATCGAAAGTAGCCGTAGCAAGCACAACTTAATCCTTGTTTGAAACAATTCTCTGGTGTAACATGTTTGACACACGGGGGTAATCTGTACCCCAACGAAAATTTCTTTTAATTATAAAAAATTAACGATAGCATATATTCACTTCAGTTTCTGCGAGTTCCTAGTAGGTTACTTTTCATATCCAACTAGGTCTTATAACTAATTTCTGGAGTTAACAATTTAAAAAAAATATCAAAAAAATCGAAAAATGTCGTACTTTTTACAAAAATAATAATAATTTCTGTTACAGCTATATTTCGCGTAACGTTCAACCACTGCACCGCAGCCAATCCTCGCCACGGTTTGCACAGTCCCACCCGGCTTAAACCCGCGAAGAGGGGTGTGGGAATATATTTTTTGAAAGGGCGCCACCCGTTTCTGCAACGGGACTGTCCGGTCCGCGAATCCGGAAACGGGAACAGGATTCGTGACGACCCAAAACCACCGACCGAATAAAAAATTTTGCGACAGACGCTCCCAAGAGCCGAAAACGCGATTTCCGCTTCGCCACTTCACACAATAACGACAATCTAATTCAATAAACTATTTTATTTTTTCTAAAAAAAACCTAGCTAATTCTTATCTATACTTATACCTACTTACACTTTTTCCTCCGTCACCTTAAACCTACTTCCGCCGTCCTCCTTACGATCGTCGTCGAGCTCCAGTCCAATTTTCTTCGACCGGCCAGTCTACCACCGAACGCCTAGCACCGAACAGCCACGTCGTCGACGTCTTCCTCGTCTCAGCGCTGCACTCAACCGCTCAAGCTTCGCACCCAATAAGTCCGACACCAAAACGCATTAACCTTCGACTCCTCAAGCTCCGCACCTACAAAGATTCCGCACCAAAAAGATCCTGTCAGCTGTTCCGCGACCCTATTTATGGGAAAATCCCGATCCCGTTTGCTGCATCGACGGTCAATGACCCACGAGTTTGCTGACCTCATCAAAGCTTTCCTAGCTTTGGGAACGGTTTTGGCGACGCCCGTCGTCAGCTGGCGATTGAAGCTTCGTGGGTTTGGCCAGAGCGTTGCATCTCGGTGAGGTGGGGGATGCTGTAACTGCTGCTTGTGGGATGTGGTTGGAGTGCTGGTGAAATACTCGTGGCAGTCGTTAACCATGTTGAATTGCAAGTACCAATGGTTTTGGGTATCACAGGCGCATAGTAGACTCCATTGGCGTATCGTACATCGGGCGGAACCTGGATTTGGATCTGTTGCGGCGATTGTGTGAGCGTTGTTTGTTGCCGTGATTGCTGGCAACTTATCTGCAGGGTCTGTGACGTTGACTGTAATGCATTTTGCTGTTGAAGATACTTAAGTTACACAGCCTCACGCGCACGGTCAGGAACACTCTCCATAAAAACCTTACTACCTACTTAGTTATCTAATCCAATTTCCTGAACATACATACATCTCACCTATATTTATATAATTCCAATAACCCTTACCTAAATTGACATACTCCCTATAATATAATTCATTAATAACTTGGTTGGGTGAAGTGGCGAACGTAATATTATCAATTTTCAAAAGACATCGCCGCCGACAGACCCGCACCATGGTTTGGGGTTTTGAAGAACAGGGCAGTCCCCTATTTTGTTCTTATGGGTTTTTGGATCGACCACGATGCGTGGCGAACGTAACATTTCTTCAATTTTTGATAATAAGAGCTTACAATTTAGTTACATATAGACAAGATATCCATTTAAAAAAAACTTTAAAGCTTCACCTCGCTCCCCCCCCACTCAAAATGTATTTATTTTGTAGAAAAATGGATGGACTTTTATTGAAAAAATTTAGATACATGATACATGGAAAAAAAACTAATATAATTTTCATTGATAATTATGGTCAAAGTATAGCAATATATCAAAAATAATATGAAGTGGTTTTTTAAGTTAATCTCCAGAAAAATCGCGCCAAATTATGACATTGTGCTTTTGGCAGACCGGGCGCAAGCCTATTAAACAGCCTTTCTATTCGACTTTACCATTACCTGGTCTAAAATGCCATAAAACGATCTCATGGATCACCTTGTTGTTCAACCGCTGAAAGAGTAAGGATGACAAATTTGTCATAGTTATCGGTTCCTCATTAAGTAAAATTTAGTAAAATTATTATGCCTTACAATATTGGTTTTACTATACTGTTGTTTTATTTTTTTATGCAAAAAAATCTGCAGGAAAAAAATTGTCACAAACAGCACAATGATAACGTTTATGACACAGTGGGGTACAGGTGGGACCTCTCAGCTTTGGTCGGCTGCAGCACAGAGACTTACGAGGTCTAGAGTCTTTTTTATTCCAGTGTCTCAAACAAGGGTTAAGAATCACGAAACGGAACGTTGTTTCTACTTCATTGAATTTTCTTAGTTAATTTTTGGTGCAAATTTATTAGTAACTAGTTACGTAAAGCTGGTGAATATTATTGGTCCACCTACTTTTTGCCATTTTTGGCACCATAGTAGTCAATCTATATTTTCGAATAGAAATGGCTTCGAAATTTGCATCCCGTAGTGTCGTCCAGAACATATTCTTTGCACACACAATTGTTCTTTTCCGTACTTTCTTTTCATTATAAATATTTTTCTCCCATTAATTTTAAAGCACAGCAATTATTTAAAAAACACCTTTCCCAAGAAATGCCATGTTCAGCAATTATCCCAAAAATAATACTTGCAGCCATAATTGTGTTAGCCATAAACTACGCGATTTTCACCCTTGCTCCCAGTCGCTTAGTGTGGATACCACTCCAGCACAGATCTGCGCCCAGCTGCAGGAGTGCGTCTTCGATGCGTCAACAAATCATTTAATCACCGTCGCGTCGAGCCCAGGGATTAATCAGGTTCCGCCGCACGTATGACCAAGAACCGCTCAGCTGCAACCGGGCACGTCTATGGTCTGGTCTATCCTGGCCTAGCCTGGCCGAAGCAATCCAAGCCGGGACATGATCGAGAGTATGTTGTTGGCAACAGGATTAAATGATACAGTGACAAATTTTGTTAAGTTATAAAGACGACCGCAAGATTGTGTCTATTGATGGTCTTGACGGGGCATTTATAAGAGCCTGCTTAGCCGCGCTTAGTGCCGACCGAGACGCCGTGAAGTGCATGTAATTGCGATAAATTAGCAGGTTAGAGAGTTGACAGAGGAGGCTCGTATGCGTTTTAGAAAATTATTAGTTATTATTCGGAATTTATATTTTAGGTCATCGCATTTTCTAGCTAGTTTGGTTTCATGTGCTTCGACAGAGATATTGAGATGCGACGAGCTTTCATGTATTGTAATTTGAGACTTTTTGAGGTGAAGAATTGATCCACATATCCTGGGAACTCTGAAATTTACATTTATCTATCTTTATCTTTGTTGCGAGACTCTTTGCTGAAATTCATTACGCCATAGGAACAACGGTATCCTTGTCGTATTTCAGTAAGCAATACAAAAGAAAGGAAGAAGGCATACTGCAATATACAATCACTATTATGATGGCATATTCATACAGGTATACATTTGATTTTGGCATATTACGTCTTTGGATGTACGTATTTAACTGCATTCCTGTCCCCAGTTATGAGCCCGATTCAAAATATATACCTAGCCAAGAAACGATATGTTCTTCCGAGTACCATAGTTGGTTCGTTTCACACATTTCCTCAATAGTGACGTCACATTGATGTGTAAAAGCCTGCTGAATTACTACTTCTGCCCAAAAAAACTTCCCTATTCACGTCACGACTACTTACCTAACTACTTTCATTTTATAAGCTTCTTAGCATTCTTAAAACAAAAACATAAAATTCTTCTTTTCAATATAAACATTAATGCAATAAAATAGCAATTCAAGTAATGTAGTCGAAAATAACATGGTCACATAAATAAGCCATTTTCATATAAAAAATTTTTTACTTAAAATAAAAAAACCGGTCAATATTTTGTTGGGTATACCTTGCTCTTGATTAAGGCAGCGCACCGTCTTGGCATACTTTCCACAAGCTTCTTGCACATACTGCTCGGAATATTTTGCCATGCTTCTTTAACCGTTTGCGACAAATCGTTCAAATTTCTCTAGTTTTTCTTTCCAAATTCCTTTTTTACTATTTGCCACAAATTATCCAAAGGATTTAAATCTGGGCTTTGCACTGGCCAATCCAAAATATTATTTGTTGGTTTTTTATCCATTGCATTACTAAGCGAGATTTATGCTTTGAATCATTATTCTGCATAAAGATCCATGTAACCGGCCAAAATTCATCAGTAGAACGTTCAAGGTGATTTTCTAAAATACTTTTGTACATTGCACTGTCCATTATCCCATTGATCCTTACTAAAGGTCCAACACCATGGCAGGACATAGCCCTCCACACCGCATATTTGCTTTCATCACTCCAGACGACTTTTTTCCAAAAATGGAGCGGTTTGTTAAGGTGAGTTCTGGCAAACTGCAACCGACGTCTTCTGTTCTTTGCAGTTACTAAAAGTCGCTATCCCGCGACACAACCATATAGTCCAGCATTTTGTAATCTACGTCTCACTGTTCTGGAGGATACTTCAATTCTGTAATTTTCTTTTAATTTCCGTTGGATATCCTCTTTTTTTGCTTAGACGCATAGTGATTTTATTTTCACATTGAGATGTTTTTTGAAGCCTAGGAGCTCTTGCCTTGTCTTCTACGGTTCCTTCTTTTTTGTGATGTTCAAGTGCATTCCTTACCATATGCCTGGAACAATTTACGGGGATTTCCCGATGTTTCTATTTGTTTTAATGCTCGTGTCAATTGGATCAGAAAAGATCGTCTTCTCTTTAAATTAGTTGTGTCTAAAAAAATAAAATTGAAAATGCAGCGTAATCAATACGATAATAGATTTAAATCAAACGTAATTTCGCTATATTATCCCGGAAAAACGCAAATAGAGATTGCCAAATCGTTAAATATAAACAAACCTTTAATTTCAAAATGGATTACGAAATATAAAATCACGTGTAGTGAGAAAAGTGTAAATTTTGGTGGAAGGCCGCGTAAAACTACCATTGGAGATGGGTTACAAATTAAAAAAATGATAAAAATAAAACCGTTTATCTCGTCAAAAGAAGTTGTGAAAGAGCTAGGCTTAAATGTCAACTCAAGCACTGTTCGCAGACGGCCAATTGAATTCAATCTAAAAAGCTACACAGCTTTAAAAAACCATTGCTCACAAAAAGACATGGAAGGAAAAGGTAGACTACTCGATCAACACTTTAAAACATTATTATTTTACTATTTATATCGTTTTATATATCATTTAGGCTTGAGTTTGCTAAAAACCATCTTGACTAGTCAGTTGCTAAATGGAAGAGCGTTTTATTTAGCGACGAATCCAAGTTCAATCTCTTCAATTCCGATGGCTTATGCCCTGTGAGGCGTGAGAAGGGACCACAACGGAATCCACACTTCTGAAGAAAAACCGTGAAACATGGGGGCGGAAGCGTCATGGTCTGGACATGTTTCTCAGCATTAGGTCTTGGTCCCTTTCATAGAATAACAGAAATTATAGACGGATTCATGTATAAGGACATCTTAGAATCTAGAATGTTACCTTATGCAGAGTGTAATATGCCACTTCGATGGGTGTTTCAACGTGATAATGACCCGAAACACACTTTAATGTTGGTTAAAGAGTGGCTTAGCTCTAAAAGTATTCAAGTTCTTGATTGGCTGGCACAATCACTCGACTTGAATCCTATAGAAAACTTGTTCGGTATATTGAAACGGCGTATGGGAACAGTACAGTTTGCAAACAAGGACCAATTGTTTACAAACCTAAAAGCCGAATGGGAAAAAATTGACATATTAGTTTTAAATAATTTAGTTGAATCAATGCCTCGCAGATATGCCGCTGTTATGAAAAATAACGACTATTACACGAAATATTAATAAAAGTTGCTTAGATTTTGCACAGCCTTTTTGTTGGTGTATTTTGTTTTGGTTTTTTTTAAAGAACAGTTAAAATACTGATGTACTTTTTTTTATTGCAGAGCTTTAAGCAACATGCTAACGTGTAAATTAAAAACAAAAAAGGAAAAAAAAACTTCATATTTTGATTGCAATTTTCCCTTTCATTCCGACATGTAGTGAGTTGCTTAAGTTTTGCACAGCACTGTATGTGTCCACCAGTGTATATGTAAATTTCATACCGTGACACAATTGCATCCACAACAAATTTACAGAAAATTTTAAAAAAAAAAATTTAAATCTTTTTCGAAGGACTATGAAAATTATTGTCGTAATTTATTTAATTCTATTGAGGTTTGATGGAAATTTCGCCAATTCCATAAATATAGTGCCAATACACTGCTTCACACGAGCCGCACTCTGCTTTTCACTCGCATTGTTATCGGTCGCTCGTAGATGCAACGGTGGCTGCGGGAAATAAATCACAACAATCACATTACATTACTTGCCTGCATGTAACCTAAGAGCCCTTGCTGGCTGAAATTCCGAGGGAAATTCTCTCATTCCATGTCATCCGTAACATCATATTTATGCGAAACAGAATCTTCTGCAGTAGCTTCAATGATTTGCAAATATCGAGCCCGTTTGGATAAAGAAAATGAACTTTGTTAACCACTCAAATATGTAACCATGTAACTGTGTGCCAAAAAATATCTAGTCACATCATTGAAAATATCGTGAATCGTGTACTGCCGTCAAGCAAGGAATGATATTGAGCTAATTGAATCTTCCTGTTTCGAAAATCCTTGTTAGTTAGGAAAAATTTATTAAAGCTGTAATCAAATTCTACGTATGGATAAATGATGCAATAATATTTGTATCGACTTTCATCCAAATAAAATTAAAGCCAATACCCAACTTACCAGCTACAAAATGCTTCTTTTCGAAACAATTGTATTCTTTGAAAATGTGATCACCTGCACCTAATTTTCTTAATCATTCATTCATAGATACATTGTACTTATTCAGTTTTTGACTATCCCGAATTCAAAGTCATGACAACTTTTCATAGATTCAATTATCTTCTATCCGCTACAACTGAAATATCGTAACTACACTCGACCTTCTTTTCGCCACATTATTCATCATTCGCCCCTCATTATTTACTCATGTTTTCCGCATGTATAACGATTAATAATTGCATTCTGTCTATAATTTCACAATCCGTGTGAAATATTGTTTGTAATTTACTGACGAACATTACTAAAATGACGCGAGTATCTTTTTGAAATTGTCGACCGGCCAAGAAGGAACGAAGCACGTCGCACAAAAAAGATTGCGCAACGCATTCACAACGGGAATAAAAGAGAATTATGTATGAATGGAAGCCATCACAATACCAGTGCCATCGCTATCCGAAGGTGTGGACGCAAAGGAGGTGCAAAGGTAGAGGGAAAGGTTTTTTTTGGCATAAGGTGCAACACAAAACAGTTACAATTACAACACCCAAATCCCAGATAGCAGGCGATTTATTGATGAAGTGTGCAAACGACCAATGACGCTGACCTCTTCATCTCTTCATCTTTACCGGCCAAAGTGCCAAAACGCACTGCTTGCGTGGTCAAATAAAATATTTATGGAGGAGTTGAGTGTATTTGTCTTCTGTTCATAACTTCTTGGGGTCTTTTACGCTACCACCGGTGACTGTCCATTTCTTCGGTCTTCTGCCATAAATTTCAAGTGGTGATGCTGTTGTCCCGTTGCGGATAGCAAGGAGAATGTTGATACAACAAAGAAGTAGCATGGCTCAAAGGTGAGCAAAACCAGCATGATAGCGGAAAAGATGACTGTAACGCTACCAGGAACCAAGTCAATGGGCCAAAGTAGATGAGCAAGTGGACCCATATGCCAGTGAAAGGAGCGTACTTAATTTTGAAGGTAACTTAAACTTTTTTTGAAATCTAATAGGTGGTCTTAACTTGATGACTTTTGATAAGTTTTCGAAAAACCATTTATTTCAAAACTTAAACATTTCCGTCCTGGTGACTCTTACGCATAGATTAAACTAACGAATTTTTTCTAGTTTCGATGGTACAGACTATCAAATTTCGCACGAATAAAGGTCTTTTCAAAAGTTTGAAGGAAAAACATTACCTTCACTTTAATCTTTCGAAATTCGGGACGCCACCTACAGCACTCAGCAGTTCAAATTATGAATTAATAATAGCTTTGCGGAGAACAGATGCTTTACTCATTTCGAACTTACATGAGCAGAAATCAAATAATTTTTGTATGTCCTCGAAACTATATTTATTACTTTGACGCAAGCAGTTATACCGAATCGCACTCGTAGAAAGTTCGTTCTGACGTTACCATGCAAAATATCTTGCTTAAAGGTGGACACTGCTGGTGCAGATCCTCTTTTGGAGAGTTCTCATTTCCTAAGTTTCAAAAGTTCGGATGATTTTAGACTTGGCAAATACATCAAGTTTCACTAGTAGTCCTGCATTTATCTATTTCGGAGAAGACAAGATAGCATCACAAAGTCGCTAAGATCCTGCAAATCGGTTTCTGACATCAATTTCACTTAGAAAGCAAACTTCTTCATTTTTTCTCTTTTCCTATTGACCTGGTCACTGAATTCAAAAGAATATTGTTCTTTTTTGTTTTTGAAGTGACGAATCGTTGAGAATTAGTTACATATTTATTATTTCATTTTAATTATTCATTGTGTACGAGTTTCCAAAAAAAAACAGTTTTGTTAATTTTAACACTTTTGTATGTATTTTTATGTTCGTTTATAGCCAAGGGAATCTCATTGTTGTGTTCCACGGATTTTGAAACAAAACAAGCCGCTAGGTGCGACCCTTGAGGTCCACACGGTCAACTTCCCAGTAATATCTACATAAACATCAACAACATTACAACAATGAGAGGTAATTGTAACAGGAATGAGTTAATATGAATCATATCGTCTACGGGAGGGTCCATTGATTATGTAAGGTTTTTGGTCGATGAGGACAGATTGAATATTCACGCGGATCAATCGGTGGGGGCCTTTGTGGTGTTGAAAAATTTTGTTGGTTTTCAAAATTTAAGCAATTTTTTTTAATTAAAAGACTATAAAAACTATTAAAAATCTGCTCAAATTATGCAAATATCTTAAAGCTTTGATTAAATTTACAACATTTTTTTAGAATAAAAGATATAAAGTAATAGCACTCGTATGAATCCTATTTACATAGTAACTTTGAATGATTTTTTTATTTTTAATTTAGTTTTTTCATAATCATGGAATAAAATTTTGCCGGTTTCTCTCCAAAAACTGATAAGAATGTATAAAATTTATAAACTGGAAATCAACTGCAAATCAAGTTAAAAAATATTTTCTATGAAAAAAACCGTAATTTTTCGCATTTTCTTCTATTTAATTCAAAAAGCGGCCAAAATGAATTTTTACATTGTTAAAAACTTCACAAAGATGTTAATACACGTCAACTGACACCTTAATGATGCAAATATTATATCTGGTTCGTGAGATATATTGAATGATAAAAATGACCTTGAAAATCATGATGACTTTTAATGATTTTTTATTTTTAATTTATTTTTTTACGTAATCATGAGAAAAATTTTTGATGATGTTTTTGCTAAAATTGTTTGGAGTATATAAATTTTATAAACATTGATTACTAAGACTTGACATTAAGGTTAAAAATTTATTGTTTTTGGAAAAAACCTAATTTTTTGCACTTTTTTTTTAAAAATTTGAAAACCGCTCCAAGAAATTTTTTAAAAATTTAACAGAATCACACAAACGTGAATACGCGTCGATTGACACCTTGTTTAAAAAAATCGTATGTTTGGTTCGCGAGATATAGCGCATGACAGAAATGACCTTCAAACGGGCAAAACAGCAAACCCCCCCGACCGAAGTTTTCCAAAAACTAATCAGCTCTTTAGATTGCAAAGACGCTTCGATTGACACCTTAACGAAGTCGACACGACTTTGTTTACGTGAGTTATGCTCGTAGAAAAAACTGTCCACGAACGTACAGACGTACGTACGTACACACACACACACATCTCCCTTTCTAAAAACACTTTATATATACTATATAGACCTCAAAACGTAAAGAAAAGTTGAAAATTTCAATTTCGATTTTCGAGGCGATTACAAGAACTTCCCATATACTGGTAAGTTAAAAAAAATGAAAAGCGAAGAAATTTTCGCATGAAGTCGACGAAAACCTGAACTAGGGAGAGCTATCAAAGTTAGCCGTTAATTTTTCATACAAAGTCAATCATAAAAAATCACAAAATTTGCGTACGCAAAATACAGGAATCTACTATTAGAAGAATCTTTCAAGCGTTCAATTAAGTAACAGTAATCAATGCAAATGCTGAGATGGTGACGTTGTTTGGCGCATCATCGTCCAACCAAAAAAAACGCCATTTGTCTCCTTGCATCATTCGATGCCGTGTCAGGCAAAATTACGTGATGAGCAATTCAACCACCTCAATATATCCAGACGCCCAGTCCGGCCACAGCATCACGGATGGACCCACATATGGACAGCAAGGTGAGATGTAAGGCCAGGACCGAAGTACTAAATTACCACTAATCCTCATTTCCATGTTTCACTCCACAAGATTTATGGGCAAATATGATCATCGTCTTGGTTCGTCTGTAGCTGTCCATCCGTTCCGGGATCTGAGCTGCCCCAGTACCATTGCCCGCCCGCACTATACACTATACACTATCTATACAGGGTCCTCCGCCGACCGGGTTTTGGTCTTCACCACGACTCATCTGCCTCCTGGTGCGATTGTCCTGTCGTGCGCAAACATATGAGCTATGCAAGTTCCATGTCCGAAACGACGAAAAGTGTGAAAAATCTCGATGAACGCATCATATGCAAATAATAGATGCCAGCTTGGTCTCAGCTCGTTCCTCGGCAATAAACCACCTTTGCGGCTCCAATGTGGACCGCGTCCGCGAAACCACGACATGACACGGCGTCTATTCGCCGTGACCGTTCAAGGAAAATCGAGGGAAAACGATGCAGTCAAATAAAAATGCTCCAAGAAACTTGTCAAGATGTCCATCTAAAGTGTGAGATACATTAACATTTTCATGCAGAAAGAGGTAAATGGGCATGACGTGTACTTTAGCACTTATGCATTATTCACGGTTTAGGTGCAGACTCGATAGACCAGTTTGATTCTTCCTCAAGATCATCTACCACTCTTTCAAGCAAGGTTGATTGAGTGTATCGAAAATTTACATTCCCGAAAGAAAAAGATAATGAGATAGCAAATACAATAATGCAGGTTATCGACAAGATCTTAACCACGTTGTACTAAACCCTTTTATTTTCATTTCTTACTCAAATCAGCTTACTACTTGAATATCTTATAAAATTGGAGCAGTGTTCCTCACCTAACATCGAAGCAAATCACATACGTTAAAAAGATGCTAGGTATTTAGCGACACATTAGCGATTGCGCAAATCGCCTAAATCGGCGAATCTGCGCACGCTCATCCCTTATTTGCTCAATATATGTGTAAATATTCAGAAAAAGAAAAAAAACCAGGGTACATCTTAAGATTTTCCCGAATTCCTCGCGAAAACGAGATGCACAATGATTATCATTACTGTAAATATTTTCAAGAGGAGGTAATTTATAAAATCACACTTTGCATGTGATGTGTGGCATTCACACATATGCGGGACTTGATAACGCGACCATGATAAGCTTCGACGACGACACAACAGTTAAATTACAAGTTTGCACCGTGTCTGATGATAAGGGGTGGGCCACGATGACAACAACAAAGACACATGCAATCGCGAATCATCATCCTTTGGAATGCAGGAACACCAATGTAAGTAATAAAACTATTTTCTCACAAGCCTCGGCGTGTTATCAGATTCAGTGGGCGCGATTTGGATGCTCGTGGATTCCGGCAGTAAGAATCCCTGCAGGGTGGTTTGCGCTTCGTGACAATTTCCCACCACTTTTTGTTCTGGGTCAGATGGGTTCAACTTTCCTAATTGGAAGTTTGATAAGGAAGTTACCAAAGCAAAACATTGTTTTCGGAAGAATGGTTACAAGTCGTCGTTTTGTTGATGTTGGGAAGTTAATTTCCATGCATGTTGACGCCACTGTCGCTTTACGCTTATGCTCATGACCGGTCGTTATTTCAACTGATACTCGTATTTTCTCTTCTTTGCAGCATTGACACACATTTGGAATGAGTCAGTCGGTTTTTTTTGATTTTAACATAATTTAACCTTATTTTTCACTATGTTAGTTATCAATGTTTTTGTGCCAGTATGCGATTCCTGCATTATTCTTGCATTTGTTCCTGAATAGCTCAACATAACCATTTGGATTGAATTCACCAAGATTTTTTACAAAAAGGCTAAAGAATGTAAGAAACTATGTTTCACTTATGTCATTTGCAAAAAATTACAAATTTTATGCCAAGAAAAATTAAATTTTAGCAAAAGTCTATTTGAGAGCAAAACAAAGGACAAACAAGCCGTGAGGTGCGACCCTTGAGGTCCACACGGTCAACTTCCCAGTAATATCTACATAGATATTAAAAATATTAAACACAATAATAATTATGGAAATAATACTACTTATAATTATAAAAATGTACCTCTCATAAAAGTTATTGGAATGACTTAATATTAATCGTGACATCTACGCGAGCGTCAATTGATTACGTAAAGATTTTCGTGGATTGGTTTGATTTAATATTCACGTGGATCAATCGGAGGGGGGACAGGTTACAAAGCCTTTTCTACGTTATTTGTTATTTTCATATCAATGCTTGAAGGACAAAACAGCGCTAGCAAAAATGAATGCAGTTTTTGTTATTATGACAACTGAAGAGATTTTGTCGCGTGATGGCCATTGTGAATAGTTGCGGTCAAAACCGCTAGCACTTTGGCATAATCATTGAATTTGTATTTTTTCACGATTTTACATCAATGAAACTAATAATTATTTCTTATTTTCTGTTGATTTTGAGAAACATTGATTATGCAGTCAAAAATAGGTTCAATTGCATGTAAAAAGTAAAATATATGTATTACAAATGATGAAGGAAGTAATTGAAATCTTACGAATACTAAAGAACAAAACTCCTAAAAACTACAATTTTTTATTTGATGAAAGCTTTTTAAAGCATATGATCTTAAAACGTGTTGACTACAAAACATTTTACCATTCAAAACGTTGATTACCACTATTGCAAATTTGATTTGATTTGTATTGGTTTTCAAAATTTAAGCAGTTTTTTTATTAAAGTTAAAACACGGTTCTGTGAACACTATTAAAAATCTCCGCAAATTATGCAAATAATAATAAACTTTGATTGACTTTACAACAATGTCTTTAGAATAAGAGATTTAAGGTATAAAAATACGAATGAACCGTTTTTACATGGTGACTTTGAATGATTTTTTTATTTTTAATTCAATTTGTTTTGAAATCATGAGAAAATATTTTGCTGGCCTCTCTACAGAAATTGATGAAAGTTTATAAATTTTATAAACATTTATAATAATTAATAAAATTTACATCGTATTTTATTAATTATTAATTAATTTTTTATGAAAAAAACACTAATTTTCAATATTTTTTTAATTAAATTAAAACAATGGCTTCAAAGATTTCTTTTAAAATTCAAAAACATCATTAAAATGTTAATACGCGTCGCTTGACTTCTTAATGATGCAAAGATTATATTTGGTTCTCGAGATATAATGAATGACATAAATGACCATCAAGGTCATGATGACTTTTAATGATTTTTTATTTTTTATTTAATTTTTTTTTGTAATCATGAAAAAAAACTTTGGTGGTTTTTTTACACACACACACACACACATACATACTTCTTTCTAAAAATACTTAATATATACCCTATAGACCTCAAAACGTAAAGATATGTTGAAAATTTCAATTTCGATTTTCGAGGCGATTACAAGAACTTCCCATATACTGGGAAGTTAATAATAGGCAAACTTTTAGAATATCATTTAAAAAATCAACATTATCCACTGCTATGAAACTTTCTCATTGCTTGTTGGATACATGTAGAGCGTTGAATTATATACCTTTTAAAAAGAACTGCAGATGGCCACCATGATTTGAGACGATTGGAATTTTCCACTTTTCTACAAAATCACATATTACTAACGGCTTATTTTCTTAGACACTCAAAATAACCACTTTGCACATTTTACATTATAAAATTGTGAATAACAGACGACTGCGATATAACGGGTGTATTTTTAGAGGTATAGAACTTTAAGTTGGCAACATTTTTTTAATGCTACATTTGGTGTGACAGCTGCCATGCGTTTTATCATTAGCTTGGTTTGCCATTTTATCATGAATAGGTTGACGCCTGAACAAACTCCAAATTGTGGAGATTTATTTCGAAAAAAAAAACAATTAATTCGAATAACCATGGATCGTTTCCGCACCACGTTTACTCTCACTGATAATACACATCCATCCAGACGTCGTACAGTGCGTATTGAAGAACCCATAGCAGCTGTAGAGCTTAGTATCGATGAAGACCCAAGTGAGTCCATTCGACAGCGTGCTCAACAATTAAACCTGTGCCCATCCACATTATGGAAGATTTTACGAAAGGATCTTGGATTGCGGGCTTACAAAATCAAGCTCGTGCAGGAATTGAAGCCGAACGATCACCGGGAACGGCGTAGATTCGGTGTATGAACCCCAGAACAAATTACTGCAGATCCCGAATTTCATAAGAAAATTTTGTTTAGCGATGAGGCCCATTTCTGGTTGAATGGTTACGTCAATAAACAAAACTGCCGTATTTGGAGTGGTGAGCAACCACAAGCGGTTGTCCAAACACCGTAACATCCCGAGAAAATCATTGTGCGTGTGTGGTGTGCTTTATGGACCGGTGGAATCATTGGTCCGTCTTATTCAAACTGACTTGCGAAATCGCCTTTCTCCGAAGAATGCTTTGTTTTTTAAACAAAATTTTTATCGATGTTAATTTTAATTATTAAAACTATTTTTCATATTAATTGCGTTTTATTTATTTTACATACATTTTTGAATTTAATAAGTGTATCGGTATCGCCGATATTTTTGTAAGAGTATCGGTATCGTATCGACAAAAAGGCGTATCGAGGCATCCCTAATTAAAATGCATGTTAAGTAATAATGCATGCTGCATAGGGTTAATACATTATCATCTCCAGTAAGAGGACCTTCAAAAAAAAAGATTAATTTGCTCATTTACCAGTTTTACTTCGTATACTCCTCACATTCTCTTCTACATTAATTCCAAACAGAGGCATTAATCCTATTCGCCAACTGCTCCATTTTCCCCGTTCAAGCTTTTATTTTTGCCATTTTCCCATTTCATTTGGCAAATTTTTCTTTTTCGCTTCGTTTTTTTCGAGATACCGCCAACTCTGTCACGTCGACGAAAAGGAATTCCACGCAAAATTCAACAAAACCGGCAGACATTAGTGATAACAAACTTTTTATGGTATCTGTAGATGAAACGGTATCACAGAATTAAATTTTAAATACCTGTTTCAGATTATTTTCAACATGAATGGAAATACCAAGGAAATGTTTGTTTAGAATTTAAAGGTAGTTTTATTTTATTGGACGCTTGCTTCTTAGAAACGGATGTTTCAATTTTGTGAGGTAATTTGCGCGGTATGATGAATTCAGGAGTAATTTCTGCATTATCTTAAATAAATCACGAACAGAAGTCAACTGCACCAATGTTTCCGCGTGACGCAATGCATGTTTTAAATGAAACTGATTTGCCAAATCATTCCCAACAGTTGCAGTAATTAAATTATGAAAATTGCTAATGATAGCGATCCATATACAGAATTCGTAGAGTCATGCCAGTTGAATTTACCGATAGACTTCGTTGGTATTTTAATTTTCATTGCGAGACTGGTGTCTTGTTTGCACATACAACTTTTGTTTAATATTTATTACTCAATGTTACACTTATGTTGGAGCCGTCGAAAAATCTTATAGTCATACAAATTGTTTTCTTTCGTTTGGTTACTATTTCGTGACTCGTCAAAAACTATCGTCCTTCAACAGAAAATCGAAAGGTACTTGACGTATTACAGGCATATTGCTGAGGTCGTTGGTGTGCTGCTAATACGGCAAGAAGCCTCTATTCATATAATATCCTTAGCAATTTTATGTGCTATGATTTGAAATGTTGGTTGGATCATGAAGTTATTTCCGACTTCTTTCAATTGAGCTCATTTTCAAACAACCACGCAATTAAAAACAATACAAAATGTTTATTTGCTTTATTTTCGCACCTAAAAGTCTGCACAACTGAAACCATCCATCAATTTTAAAGAATTAAAGAATTTAAAAACAAGCCGTGAGGTGCGACCCATGAGGAGGTCCACACGGTTAACTTCCCAGTAATATCTAAAAAGATATTAACTATATTAAACACAATAATAATTATGGAAATAATACTACTTCAAATAATAAAAATGTACTTCGCGTAAAAGTTATTTGAATGAATTAATATTATTCATAACATCTACGCGAGCGTCAATTGATTACGTAAGGATTTTGGTGCATTGGTTTGATTGATTATTCACGCGGATCAATCGGAGGGTGGACAGGTTACAAATCAGTTTTTTTATTAAAGTTAAAACATGGTGATGTGAAGACTATTGAAAATCTGCTCAAATTTTACAAATATTAATAAACTTTGATTGGCTTTACAACAATGTCTTAAGAATAAGAGATTTAAGGTATTATGATTCGAATAAACCCTTTTTACATGGTGACTTTGAATGATTTTTTATTTTTAATTTTATTTTTGTAATCATAAGATAAGTTTTTGCTGGTTTCTCTACAAAAGTTGATAAAATTTTATAAATTTTACAAACATTTATTATTACGATGTGCAAATCAGGTTAAAAATGAATTTTTTTATGAAAAAAACACTACTTTTCCAAATTTTTTAATAAATTAGAAAAACCGCTTTATTGATTTTTTAAAATTTAAAAACATCATACAAATGATAATACGCGTCGATTGACAGCTTAATGATGGCAATATTATATTTAGTTCTCGAGATATAATGAATGACGTAAATGACCTTAAACGTTTAATAATTTTTTATTTTTTATTTAATTTTTTTTGTAATCATGAAAAAACTTTTGCTGGTTTTTCCACAAGAACTATTTGGAGTATATAAATTATATAAACATTGATTACTTAGGTTTGTAAATTAGGTTAAAAATTTTGAGTTTTTAAAAAAGAACCTAATTTTTTGCACTTTTTTTAAAAAATTAAAAAACGGCCATACATTTTTTTAGAAACTTGATAAAATTACGTAAACGTTAATACGCGTCGATTGACACTTTGTTCAAGGAAATCGTAGGTTGGGTTCGCGAGATATAACGCATGACAGAAATGACCTTCAAATGGGCAAAACAGCAAACCCCCCAGACCGAAGTGTCCCAAAAACTAATCAGCTCTTAAAATTGCAAAGACGCTTCGATTGACACCTCAACAAAGTTGATGCGACTTTGTTTACGTGAGTTATGGTCGTAGAAAAAAGTGTCCACGAACGTACATACGTACGTACATACGTACACACACACACATACATCTCCCTTTCTAAAAACACTTTATATATACTCTATAGACCTCAAAACGTAAAGTAATGTTGAAAATTTCAATTTCGATTTTCCAGGCGATTACAAGAACTTCCCATATACTGGGAAGTTAAAAATTACTGAATGGTTGCTAGCAAATATTTCATCTGAAAATTAAAAGCGAAATGAATGAACAGATGTCCAGATGTTTTCAATATAGGTATATATAGATACTTTTACATGATTTCATCAGAAACGTATAATTTAAAAATTCAACGGAATGACAGCCTGTATCAGAACTGAAGATTACAGCTACTGTTAAATGTAAATGTGAAATTTTTATTTCATTTTTGCTACACAAGTTTCGGACTTCTATCATTTTAATTATATAGTTATGGAAATCTCGTTTTCAAAACTGGGATATCCACTTGTTTCAGTGAAAACCACATAGGAGACGCTACACCTGGACTTAAATAGCAAAAATCCACTTTGATTCCTTCGTTACAATTATTCGAGCTTTAACACATTTTCTAAAAGCATTACGTTAAAATGTGTAGAATTGTAGACTTCCAGATATTAATTATAAAATTGATTGTAAATATTCATTAGAAAAGACTGAATAATTTTCTTTTTTTCCTTCATAAAATGTTCATTTCAACTACAACTTGATTACTGCAGCAGGACAAAATATATGTTTCTTAATAGCTTTGAAACTTCGAAAAGAATTCGTAAAAATGTGTTGGGTTACAGTTGGCTGAGGATTCTTAATGATTTTTCCGATTTTTGATATTGATATCAGAATGCTTATAATTCTGAATTTGGTTATTCTTAGGTCCAGTTATCGGTCCAGGCTATCGAGTGAATGATACAGTGTATTTTAATAGAAGACTTACCAATAAACATAAAATAATCGCAACACTTTCACTCGCCATTTTATTGACGGCAATGTAGCTTTGTTTTTGAATTTTCTTCCAATCCGATAAATTCAAATCGCTAAGTAATGTTCAATCAACCCATCATATAACGGCTTTTCAAACCTAGATATTTCTGCACCATTGAAGGTCTCTTCTTTTCCAGGATTTGTTAATAAAAAATATATTAGATTTTCATATATAGACTTCAAAATGTGTGGCATAAGCCATCATTGTATGAATATTTCTGTTTACATGGGTTTAAAATTTGCGGCATTTTTGTTGATATTTAATCATGAAAAAAAAACATTTCGTCTAATTATAAAACGAAACTTAGTGCTTTCGAATCGCAAAATTTTAATTTAAAAAATACAGAGATGTGCAAAAGTCTGAAAATTAAAACAACTAAACTATGGTTAGAAATGATTCCAAAAGATACGACAATCCCATGATAAAGTCAACACAGTCCGTCACCTGTGAATCATTTGATTTCCTCTTCCCTGTTTCCGCTAAAATTATTTTGGCTCGTTGTACGTACAAAATTAATCAAGGTTGACTCATTCGCATAACAACTGCATCAGAACTAGGGTTGCCAGATTTTTTTGATCGTTTAAGTGAAAAATGCTCATTTTGGGGAAAAAAACGGGATTTTAAATTTTTCCCCTGGACAAATGAAAAACATTTATTAACTTCCCAGTATATGGGAAGTTCTTGTAATCGCCTCGAAAATCTAAATTGAAATTTTCAACATTTCTTTACGTTTTGAGGTCTATAGAGTATATATAAAGTGTTTTTAGAAAGGGAGATGTATGTGTGTGTGTGTGTGTGTACGTACGTACGTACGTTCGTGGACACTTTTTTCTACGAGCATAACTCACGTAAACAAAATCATATCGACTTCGTTAAGGTGTCAATCGAAGCGTCTTTGCAATCTTAAGAGCTGATTAGTTTTTGGGATACTTCGGTCGAGGGGGTTTGCTGTTTTGACCCTTTGAAGGTCATTTCTGTCATGCGTTATATCTCGCCAACCAAACATACGATTTGCATCATAGAGGTGTCAATCGACGCGTATTAACGTTTGTGTGAATCTTTCAAATTTCTAAAAAAATCGTTGTAGCCGTTTTTTAATTTAAGAAAAAAAAGTGCAAAAAATTTAGGTTTTTTTCATAAACAATAAATTTTTAACCTGATTTGCGTAAATAAGTAGACAATGTTTATAAAATTTATATACTCCAAACAATTTTTGTAAAAACAACATCAAAACATTTTGTCATGATTACGAAAAAAATTCAATTAAAAATAAAAAATCACTAAAAGTCATCATGATTTTCAAGGTCATTTTTATCATTCTCTATATCTCACGAACCAGATATAATATTTGCATCATTAAGGTGTCAGTTGACGTGTATTAATATCTTTGTGAAGTTTATACATTATAAAAACTCGTTTCAGCTTTTTTTTTAATTTAATAGAAGAAAATGCAAAAAATTATAGTTATTTTCATAAAAAATATTTTTTAACCTGATTTGCACAGCACAGTAATAAATGTTTATAAAATGTATACATTCTTATCAGGTTTTGAAGAGAAACCGGCAAAATTTTCTTTCTTGATTATGAAAAAACTAAATGAAAAATAAAAAATCATTCAAAGTTACCATTTAAAGAGGATTCATACGAATGCTTTTACTTTATTTTTTTTTATTCTAAAAAATTGTTGTGAATTCAATCAAAGTTTTTAAATATTTGCATAATTTGAGCAGATTTTAAATAGTTTTTATAGTCTTTTAATTAAAAAAAATGCTTAAATTTTTAAAACCAACAAAAATTTTCAAGACCAAAAAGGCCCCCACCGATTGATCCGCGTGAATATTCAATCTGTCCTCATCGACCAAAAACCTTACGTAATCAATGGACCCTCCCGTAGACGATATGATTCTTATTAACTCATTCCTGTTACTGCTATGAATACCTCTCATTGTTGTAATGTTGTTGATGTTTATGTAGATATTACTGGGAAGTTGACCGTGTGGACCTCAAGGGTCGCACCTCGCGGCTTGTTTTATGTTGTTTTTATTGCCAGTTAATAGTTATATTTTAAAGGAGATCGTGTAAGTTTTAACATATCTTTATTTGATTTTAGATATTTTTAAAATTCAGTGCAGCTATAATCATGGTTGGAAACGGTCAATAATTCGCTCTTTATCAAAACCGGAGTACATTTGTTGCGCACATCAGTCCATTTTAATGCCATCTGCGATAAAATATTTTCTACAAAGCAGTTGGAACTAGGGATACTAAAGATAATCGATATAATTAGAAAAATGTTAGGGATTTCACTACTGGAAAATCCTTCCATTAGTACCCATACTTTTGTCATCAAAAGACGTTGCAATTTCCAATAATTTGGAAGAGCCTCAGGGGGAGACTAAGAGGGTGGATAAGGGAGCTAACGAGGAGACTAAGGGGTAGGCCAAGGGGGAGTCTAAGTGGGCTAAGGAGTAGGCTTAGGGAGAGGTTACGGGGGAGCCTAATGGGGCTAACGGGTAGTCTAATGGGCTAAGAGGAAGGCTAGGGGGCTAAGGGGGAATCTAACGGGGCTAAGAGGAGTCTTATATGGCTAAGATGAAGGGTAAGGGGAGTCTAATGGGGATAAAGAGGAATCTAATGGGGCTAAGGGGGAGGTTAATAGGGCTAACGAGGAGTCTAATGGGGCTCAGGGGGAGTCTAATGGAGCTAGGGGGAGGCTAAGGGGGCTAAGAGGGTGGCTAAGGGGATTAAGAGGGTGGCTAAAGATCTAAGGGGAGGCTAAGGAGGAGTCTAAGGGGGCTATGAGGGATCCTAAGAGGGCTAAGGGGGCTTTAATCGGACGGACACTGCTCGTTCACTCATACCTCATACTTTTGTATGCGCGCAGCGCAGCTAGCCGTCGAAGTCATGCACGACACGGTGCGTACTTTAATCGAATGATGTTGGAATACGTCTGGCAACGCTAATCAGAAGCCATTTCAGGATGTTGCTTTACTTAATTTCCATCAATTAAATAATCTTTATTAAGTTGTTGCACAAATAAATTTGGAGGCTTGAATTAAATACTAATAAAATTAGAAGTAAGATAAAAACCACTAAATGTCTTTAAAAATATTTTTAAACACATAATTAATGTAGAATTATTATTAACAAAATATAAACGCCAAAAACTGGGAATGGTGGAGATTTGAATGCGAACCAAACTAATGGAAAATAAAATGATATACGATTCTCCGCAAGAAATGAAAAAAAAACGTGTGTCCTTGCTCGATTTCCAAGACACTAGAGCAATTTTAGCTTAACATCGGTTATCAATTCCATCAAATTTTACACTTGACCGTATAAACTTGTAATAATGTATTAACCTCTTCTTCGTGAACAATACAATGAATGATGTAATCTCTGTTTTGAGAGGCTGTTATGTAGGTTCGATTATACTAAAAAGGTAAACTGAAAAAAAGGTCACAAAAGACAAACTAACAAAAGCTAATTTAGACAATTAACGATTAGGCGAATAGCCTTTCACCTTTGGAAAAGAGCAGAACTAATTTGATGGCAGCCATCAAGAGAATGTCTTCAAAAGAGTATAGAAATAATCCATAGAACATATGGCAATAGACTAAACGTATTTAAATGTTCTAGCTACGCTCAAATTTCAAAATTCTAAGTTCTTGAAGGTGTCATGTTATGCTAAAAAGGGAAAGTGTTAATTTCAGGACCCCTTGGAATAAGAAACATATTTGTATGGACAAAATATTCAAATTTATTGTGTAATACCTTCAATCGAAAATACGTAAGTAAGCTACCAAAAAAACTATGATATAATTAACACAGGAAATATTTCCATTAAATTTGATCAATCTCAGCAGCATCAAATCATGCTACGAAAATATTTCCAAAATAAATTCTCCGACATTTCTTTCTTCTCACCAAAAACCATTTGAAACATCGAGGAATGCAGCCAAAATATTCATCATCTAGAATAAAACTGGAAAGCCCATTCATCACCAAAAGGAATTTACCAAACAATGCTTGCTTCTGAGGTGGAATCAAAAAACAATATTTGTGCATGTAGATCGTTCCCAAGCAAATTTGCATTTCCGTCGTAGTCTCTTTCAAAAATCTATGTAGCAGTGCATCAACGAAAGTCCAATGATCACATCAACAATAAAGATCCTCGAAGGCGAAAAAAAAACACAAATTAAAGCAACACAAACTTGAAATTCCATTACACCTGTATTGAGAATACAGCAACATTTTCACATATGCATAAATTAACATACGAACGTACACATTGACCCGTTGTGATTTTTCAGATGGGCTCATCATCATTCCCGATTGTTATCTGAAAAATGTTCTCGTTATCATTTGTTTGATATCTTTTGAATTTGTAACACACAAGTGATTTAGCTTTGAGGCAAAGTTATTTATCAGCCAAGGTTGTCACGGGCCGAGAGAGAGAGATACCGAGATATCTTTAGTTGATGTATCTGGAAATATGTAGTTGGATATTTGCATCTTTTGTTTGTTCTTTTGCTCTAGCCGTACGTTATGTTTGATTTGCTTCGGAATTTTATTTGGGACAATACTGTATTAAATGTACCGCGGCAAATTTACTGATTTCATTCACATTCTTCGTACATAAGTACATATATAATTGGACAAATTGTAATTAGCTAGCAGACAGAACGACTATCGTTTCCAAATGAAAAATGCAATTTATTGCTATTTTGTGGAAATTATTTTTGCACTATCTGCCATTCCAGGCCATACTTATGTAAAGCATTATCTTATGAAAAGATATATCAGTTGGTATAGTAAGTGACGAAAGTTTCACTTCGAGTTGCGCTTTGATGACGAAAATTGAGAACATAGCTTCTACACGTCAAAAAAGAAGGATTATTGAATATTTACGTCTGCCTTTGCAAAACTACGCACAATGCGAGAAAGGTACCAGTGGCGATATCTGTCGTTGAGTGAAATGCTTCGAAATTTTCTTTGGCTTGTGTGACCGGAAATGTGTAAGCGGACGGACAATGGTACGAGTTGAGTGTAATTTTGAAAGCAAACAATTGCTCCAACGATGAAATGTGTGATTTAATTTTATTTCAAACAGAACAGTAAAGTCAGCAACAGATATACCTAGTCGTGTCATAAATATTGATACAAGATGTTTTAACTATAATAATGAAACTACTAGTTGGATTTCAAATTTTTTTTAACCATTTATTGTAAAACTAACACACTACATAATAAAAATGAAATTATTCAAAATGGTTGTCTTTTGCTTAAATACAGCGCAGAAGTCTGTCAGGCCACTGGTCAATTGATTCTCGCACGACTTCCATCGGGAAATTGTCCACAGCTTGTTTCACCGCCTGTTTTAACGACTCCAGGTTGTGGTGGCGTTTTTTACAGACCATACCCTCTAATAATGACCACAATTTGTAGTCGATGGGATTAAGGTCTGGACTGGCTGATGGTCACAAATTAACGCTGATAAACTCTGGCACATGGTTCCCCAGCCACTCTTGTGTGTTTTTCGCTTTGTGAGCAGATCTTGTTGGAAAACCCATTCTATATCTTCAAATATGGTTTGGCTTAAGGGCTCCACTAGCTTCATTAAGAAATCTGACTGATAGTTTTTGGCAGCTGTTTTGACGCCTTTTTCACAGAAATGGATAGAAGTGACACCTTCATAGGACACATCAAACCATCACTGATGCTGGATAATGTCCTCTTTCAACCCTCGGGATCTTTTCTGTAGCCTCCTTAGAAGACCGTGCATATATCCTATCATTTTGTTTGTTGAAGGATTCCTCCACGGTAAAGATTTTCTCGTCGGTAAAAAGTATTCTTTTGTATTGCCCTTTACCGTATCTCGACAACAGTTGTTTTGACTTTTCCATCCTATTTCGTTTTAAAGTTAGTGTCCTGTTTTTCTTCTGAAAGCTGCAAGTCCCAACTCTTTTTTTTTTGATGATACGACTCATGGTTCTCGGCGCAATATTCATTCCAGGAGACATGATTTTCTGATTGCGGACAGGATTTCTTGCGATTCTGGACCTCACAGCTTTGATGGCTTGTGGCTTACGAGCCGAGCGAGGTCTGTTGTATCTTTTACATCTGCAGTATCAATTAATAACGCTATAGTTCGATACACGAAAACACACGTGATTTTTATTGGCTTTAGAGTTTCGAAAATTCGGCCTTTCAATCACAGCGATGCGGTTCTCTTTGCTGGACCACCACCACCACTGACAAGATTTGGCGCATTTTTAGAGCATATGTCAACAATCAGGACTTAGCTATCTACAAGCTATCATCCACAAGGGCCGCATTTACAATTGTATCAATATTTATGGCATGACAAGGTATTTTGTGATTTTTAATTTATGATTCGTCTACAAATTTTACAGGTTTTTAACTTCCCAGTATATGGGAAGTTCTTGTAATCGCCTCGAAAATCGAAATTGCAATTTTCAACATTTCTTTACGTTTTGAGGTCTATAGAGTATATATAAAGTGTTTTTAGACGTACGTACGTTCGTGGACACTTCTTTCTACGAGCATAACTCACGTAAACAAAGTCGTATCGACTTTGTTGAGGTGTCAATCGAAGCGACTTTGCAATCTTAAGAGCTGATTAGTTTTTGGGATACTTCGGTCGGGGGGATTTGTTGTTTTGCCCCTTTGAAGGTCATTTCTGTCATGCGTTATATCTCGCGAACCAAACATACCATTTGCATGGTTAAGATGTCAATCGACGCGTATTAACATTTGTATGAATGTATCAAATTTTGAAGAAAAAACCCGTTGGCGCCGTTTTTTAATTTAAGAAAAAAAAGTGCAAAAAATTAGGTTTTTTTAATAAACAATAAATTTTTAACCTGATTTACGGAAGACAGTAATCAATTTTTATAAAATTTATATACTTCAAACAGTGCTTGTAAAAACAACATTAAAACTTTTTCTCATGATTACGTAGAAAATTAAATAAAAAATAAAAAAATCATTAACAGGCATCATGATCTTCAAGGTCATTTCTTCCATTCACTATATCTCACGAACCAGATATAATATTTGCATCATAAGGAGTCAATCGACGTGCTTTAACATCTTTGTGATTTTTTTAACATTATAAAAATTCGTTTCAGCCGTTTTTTTTAATTTAATAGAAGAAAATGCGAAAAATTACGATTTTTTAAAAAAATATACTTTTTTAACTTGATTCGCACAACAAAGTAATAAATGTTTATAAAATTTATACATTCTTATCAGTTTTTGAAAAGAAACCGGCAAAACTTTTTTCCATGATTATGAAAAAAAACTAAATAAAAAATAAAAAATCATTCAAAGTTACCATGTAAAGACGGTTCATACGAATGATATTACTTTATATCTTTTATTCTAAATAAATTGTTGTAAATTCAATCAAAATTTTAAAATATTTGCATAATTTGAGCAGATTTTTAATAGTTTTTACAGTCTTTCAATTAAAAAAACTGCTTAAATTTTGAAAACCATGAAAATTTCAATCAAATTTGCATTTGTGGTAATCAACGCTTTGAATAGTAAAATGTTTTGTAGTCAATACTTTGCAAGATCATATGCTTTAAAAAGCATTCATCAAATAAAAAATTGTAGTTTTTAGTAGATTTATTCTTTAGGAATCGTAAGATTTCAATTACTTCCTCCATCAACATGTGTAATACATTTTACTTTTCACATGCAATTAAACTGATTATTGACTGTATATTCAATGTTTTTCAAGATCAACTGAAAATAAGAAATAATTATTAGTCTTATTGATGTAAAATCGTGAAGTGCCGAAGTCATGGCAATTTTGAATACAACTATTCAAAATGGCCACCACGCGGCAAATTTTTTTCAGTGGGCGTAGTAACAAAAACTGCATTCATATTTGCAAGCGCTCTGTGTCCTTCAAGCATCGATGTGATACATTCTTATCAGTTTTTGAAGAGATATGATATGATAAATATTAACTCATTCCTGTTACTGCTATGAATACCTCTCATTATTATTATTTAAAGTAGTACTATTTTCAAAATTATTATTGTGTTTAATATTTTTAATGTTTATCTAGATATTACTGGGAAGTTGACCGTGTGGACTTGAAGAGTCGCACTTCGCGGCTTGTTCTGTTGGCTTTGATACCAGCATCACTAACACTTGAGCCTTCGAGTTACCGAACGAATCCGTTTGAAAGACACTTAATGTTTGTTGTCTTGTCACTGGACTAAACGTCCATGCAATCCTTAAGGCTCGAATCATTCTGACTTTGACTTCGAGTTCAATGACAAAATTCCTGGATAGCCTAAGATAATTGAACGATAAATGATAGCATGAACAATTACCTGGTTGAAGCGATAGCCAGTATCAAATGTGGATGTCGTAAATAGCCACAGCTTTCACAAACATCCCAAGTGCGACGCTCTACCGCCTTGGCTCAATTCGTCAAAATTGCAAGCAATTATTTTACTGGAGAAAAAGTTAACGATCGAGAAGAGTATTCTTCGCGTGGAGGATAACAAATCAACCATAAAATATTATCAATAAACTTCGGGGGCATGCGAAAGCCTCTCTCCTTTGTTTTCATTAGTTAGTTCAGCTTAACTAAAACCTTAACGACTATTACAATCTGCCGGCCCCGGCCTGAGCCTGAACCATAGCCGGACCAGCCTCTCAGACGACTTGAGCGATCTAGAGCTGATCGTTCTGTTTGTTTTCTTAGTGATTTTGTATTATGTACTACCATTAGGTACGAGCGTGGTTAGTTTCGCCTCGATGGGCTCTAATGCCCAAAGATACTCTTCCGAGATACTCCAACAGATACGGCGAACATAGGAGCACATCGCACCGTCAATGGGTACTGCGCCGGGCTGTTGTCTAGGGTCAGCAGTAAAGATACACGATTCGGGTACTTTATGATTGTCTTCTTCTCATTGAGCGCTCTAATGATACTTGTGAATAGCACCATTACAAGCATTATTATATCGATTCGCGATCGAGCCGTCTATTGTAAACGGTATCTGCAGTATGCGATGGTTGCTGTTATCCGCCGTCTATTGCCAATATTTTACCATTATATTACCTTACCTGCCCGACCTAGGCATGAAGCTGGTGGTGGTTAGTTCGGCGGGGCCGCGGCTGGCGATTGTGTCTGTTCCGTTGTTTTGTGCAGCTTGACCCATTTCGCCTTCTACAGATTGATTTTTCGTTCATTTTCTCGTTGTCGTTGTTGCTCTTTTCATCTAAATATTTTTCACTTTTTTCCGTTGCCATTTTGCTTTTTTCCGTCTTTTTTTCGGCCGCTTTCAATTCCCATTCTTTTCTTATTTTTGCACTTCAAGATTCAAATTCCGGTATTGTTTCTTTCCCGTTGCTAGCTCGAGTACTCTCGGGCTCGCTAGCTCCTTATGCTTCTTATGTCTTTATCTGCAGCGCGCATTTTCGCGGGACTATTTATTGTTGTTCTTGAGGAAGCAACGAACTTTCGCGTACCATTTACGAGTATGTTCGGATGCTGGAGATGCTAGCCGTGCTAGATGGCAGCTAGTGCGCTGTGGCTGAAAAGTAGCCTAAACGTAGTACAACAATGACTGTCACTTTTACCGATGTAACAATTTTTAGTTCAGTCGCCTCTTTAATGGGATCTAGTTAAAGTTGCACGAGATACATACATATGTATGGATGTGCCGGCTAGGTTCGCCTGAAGACGTTGATGACTTAGAAAAGGTGGTGAGGAGGAAAAAACCCAGGTAGAACGGTGGACGCGGAGGCGGCAACTGTCGAGTGCTGTTTATTAGATTAGATAGATCTAATGACGCGTTAGATTCAATTGAAACTACTACGCTTTCAATGATGTTTGTTTATGTTGGATACCGGTCATTAGTTACCGAAAGCGTTAATGATGACATACGAATGTCTAGATAATGAATAGGATGACTCCATTTCTGTAAAACACTCGGCAGGTATCAATGCAGGGCGAACAGCGAACAAGCCGCGAGGTGCGACCCTTCAGGTCCACACGGTCAACTTCCGAGTAATATCTACATAAACATTAAACACAATAATAATTTTGAAAATAAAACTACTTTAAATAATAATAATGAGAGGTATTCATAGCATTACCAGGAATGAGTTAATATTAATCATATCATCTCATACCCTCTATACATGATAACTTTGAATAATTTTTTATTTTTAATTTAGTTTTTTTATAATCATGGAATATGGTTTTGCTGGTTTCTCTTCAAAAACTGATAAGAATGTATAAATTTTATAAACATTTATTACTGTGCTCACAGTGTATACAATATACAGTGGGAAAACTCTAGATGGGGAAATGAAATACACTGAGCTTTAAATTTAAATTTAAGAGAGCATTACGAGCAACTTTAAGAGAGATCCCAGCGATACAACTATAGGAACTACAGGTGTTAGGCAGAGCAGAGCATATGCTCGTGCTTAAAGCTTGGAGCTTTTGGTAGTTCCTCGGAGCTACCCGGCGTTGAAAATTGATAGTCCACTTTTTACTCTAAGTTTTGGGACTAGTGTATACATAGACTATGACTGTGCTGTGCAAATCAGGTTAAAACATTATTTTTTTATGAAAAAACCCTAAAAGCCTAATTTTTTGCATTTTCTTTTATTAAATTAAGCGGCTGAAACAATTTTTCTGTAATGTTAAAAACATCGCAAAAATGTTAATACACGTCTATTGACACCTTAATGATGCAAATATTATAGCTGGTTCGTGAGATATAGTGAATGATAAAAATGACCTTGAAAATCATGATGGACTTTTAATGATTTTTTATTTTTAATTGAATTTTTTACGTGATCATGAGAAAAAGTTTTGATGATGTTTTTACAAACATTATTTGCAGTATATAAATTTTATAAATATTGATTACTATATTTTGCAAATCAGGTTAAAAATTTATTGTTTATGAAAAAAACCTATTTTTTGCACTTTTTCTGTTAAATTAAAAAAACGGCTCCAACAATTTTTTTCCAAATTTGAAAGATTCGCGCAAATGGTAATACGCGTCGATTGACATCTCAATAATGCAAATCGTATGTTTGGTTCGCGAGATATGAGGCATGACAGAAATGACCATCAAAGAGGCAAAACAACGAACCCTCCGACCGAAGTGTCCCAAAAACTAATCAGCTCTTAAGATTGCAAAGACGCTTCGATTGACAACTTAACGAAGTCGATCGGACTTTGTTTATGTGAGTTATGCTCATAGAAAAAACTGTCCACGAACGTACAGATGTACTTACGTACGTACGTACAAACACACACACATGCATCTCCCTTTCTAAAAACACTTTATATATACTCTATAGACCTGAAAACGTAAAGAAATGTTGAAAATTTCAATTTCGATTTTCCAGGCGATTACAAGAACTTCCCATATACTGGGAAGTTAAAAAAGGATAATACTGGCTTAGGCTGTGCAACCAAATTACTCTACTTTTGTGATCTTAGCTCTTGATTTCGCAGTGCTTTTATTAAGAAACACATGAGCTGATGGTCTGATGCTGTCTGAACTGAGGTGAATAGAGGGCAATGTGGGGACAATTTTGGAAAACTAGTTGGGCAGTATATTTCAAGCTGACCATTGTTTGCTTCCTCCAATGTGGAAAAAAGAACCGTCTACTCGGCAAAAGGCACAATTGACTTGCACCCTTTCGAGCCATTTAGTTACTTCATTTCCTTCACCAACACAACGATTCAATTTCCAAAAACAACCATACGTATGCAAATATCATTGATAGACTAATAATTTCAAATGCAATGGAACTCTTTATACAATATTTAGATATTTCTTTTTCCTAGTCATGCACTTTGTATAGCTATTTTAATATTTGACTAAAGCTTTTTGCTGATCTAATTATTTAGTTCAATGTGAATTAAATTTGTTCAAAACTCATATATATATATATATATATATATATATATATGAGTTTTGAACAAATTTACCTACCTACATTGATATATATATATATATATATATATATATATATATATATATATATATATATATATATATATATATATATATATCAATGTAGGTAGGTACCCGAGCCACAGTACGATTTGAAGTCATGAAAAACGTTTCAGAATTCAATTTCATTTGCTAATTAACTATTCTTGGCCGTATCAATATCCAAACATGCAAGGAAAAAAGTCTAACGTGTCCGATCAGCGGGGAAAAACCAACAAAAAAGAGGAATGTGTCTTTTGTTGCATTCGCCGACATGAATTGATGGAACAAGTTCAGGAAAATGATTTATAATGAATATTTGAAATGTTGAAATTGAAAGTCATTTGAATGCAACAAGTATTTAGCGCAAAGATGAATTTGCAGATAAATCGTTCTTTGAAGGTTAAATCTATATGTACACAAGTGTAGACAAGGATACATTTGGATTTGGTTTTTATTCAGGCTATTTATGCGCTCGTTCAGCATTTGGCTTTATTATTCAGCAATGTGAACTATTTTAACAATGTTGATTCTTCTTCTTATGCTCGATACTATTGTGTTTTATTTGAAAGCCAAATTTGGTTTTTATTCAGTTTCAGTCTCATGTTGGAGCACTGTAATGAATGTTTAATTTTTTTCTGAAACTCATTTAAACCTGCTTGACTTCAGATAGGAAATCAAATCAAACCCCACATGCAACTTTTTCATTTCCCCAGTTCCCTGTGGGAAGTTATTGTAATGGGGCCGATTTTGCGAATCCCAAATTTTGACATATCTCCACGTTTTAAGGTCTCTAGAATCCAAATCTATCGTTTTTAGAGAGATGTCTGTGTGTGTGTCTGTACGTATGTGCGTTCGGAATTATTTTTCGTCTTGATTATCTCAAGAAACAAAGATCACATTGACGTGGGACTTGCTTCATTCGACACGTGACTACGTAACTTAAAACTGAATGAGTTTTCAGCAAAATCGGTTCAGTCATTTTTTATTTAGGATGAAAAAACTGAAAAAACCATTAAAAATTGCTTATTTTTAAACTGTTGAAACGCACAATTAATTCGTGCGGATTCCAAATACCTTCATAGTAATACTATCATTATTGTGTGTTTTAGCAACATTTTGATCAATGTTGTAAAAAATGTTATTTAAAAACAAATCAAGGTTAATTTATAGAATAACAAACTTATATTATGAGGTTTGGGATGTGTGACGCTGCAGATAATAATTGGATATTGTTATAAATAATTTAATATTGTTAATAACAATCAAATATTATTAGTTGTAATTTGATATTGTAAATATAAGTTCAATTATAACTATTCAGTAACGATCAAACATTCTTAATAATGAATGATGATTATTAATAATAATTAAATATGTACCCTCAATAATGAAAAAGTTATGTTATTTGACTATTTTTCACTTTATTTTAATAAAACTTTTAAAAAACACAAGTACGGTAATTTCCTTCGAAGTGGACATTTTATTTTATTTTAAACACGAACATATGTTTCAGCGGCTACTTGCTACCTCGTTAGGTAACGAAATAAAATAAAATATCCATTTCGAGAGAAATTATCGTTCTTGTGTTTTTTAAAAGTTTTACATCAATAATGGTTGTGAATTTCAGGGCCGAGATGGAGGACGAGGAGGAAATTATAGCTTTTTTTATTCACCCCATTGGGAAGTTAGTCGTGTGGACCTCAAGGGTCGTACTTAGACCGCATTTTTTGTATATGATATAGGCAAACATGAGTACTGTATTTATATCAACCAAAATTTATTTTAATCAATTTTTTGTTTTTGCATTTTTCAATTTATTCCTTCAGGAATCAAGTTTCAAAATTTTATTAAAATATTCCCAAAAATAAAGAAGTTTGGCGGCAGTTTGAGCGCGCTCGCCTCTTTCGCTCGGTTAGCGGTATTTTCGGTAACATACTAACGAGCTTAATAATTCATTCACGAGTGCATCTGTTAGAAAATTATCTAAAAATAATGCTTTTGAAGCCAAGCTCAACGACAGCCATACGTATTGTATCCTGTCATTTTCCCTCGTTTCCCGCCGTTAGCGGCAATGTTAGAGTGCAAAACTTTAAACGCGTTTTTCTCAAAATGACGTTTTTTCAAACTGCGGACATTTTTTCTATGGATTGGCCGCGACGATTTAAGTCAAATTTGGTGCGATACTTTATTTAGGTATCTTGTGTGATAATCTACAACAATATAAACCAAAAGTCAATCCAAAAACAATTGGCAAGCAAAACAAAGTGAAAAAAACAATTTTTCGGAAAAAAAATTCAAACATCCCAATATTTTTTTTCATAATTTTTTTAAAATATTGTGGTATATTACCACGTAAGAAACATTCTTCTTTAAAATGCGGTGTTGTTTTTTTGTTTCAGATTTTTTATTCCTGAGATTATTTGGCCGCAGTGGTACGAGGTATTTTTCGAGACATCAAGTTTGGTGCCCTCCATAAATAAGTAGAAAAATGAAGAAGGAAAACAAGAAATAAATTTTTGTGTAATCTTCGTAATGTGTATTTTACCCATGAAAATTTTAAAATTTATATATAGTAAAGGAGCTGAAAAAAATTATTGAAAAATAGGCTGTTTTTTAGCAGTCTAACCAGTACTCCTCGCTTAAATCACTCAATCTACAATAGAACAGCCGAAAAGGGTCATCATTCACCACCACTTTTGAGTAATATTATTGTACCGATTTCTTTGAATCATGTTTTTAGAGAATTCCACCCTATATTGATGCATTAAAAATATTGTAATAAATATGATTCAAATTTGCCCAAAAAATTGGTCAACAACTAATCCTCAAATTTATGCCGGAGACTAATAATTTCTAATTATATTTGCTGCTCACATTGAAGAAATTTTAAAAAAATAGCCAAAGCAAGATTTTAAAATGATAATTGACAATGGATGCAGACGTAACAAGTGTTAATTGTGTTTTCTGGCAACCAAGTTTTGATTTGGGCTGGAGCACTGTTGATGGTAATCATGATATGTAGAAGAATCAAAAAAAAATCGACATGAGCAAGAGACACATTGAATCAAAAAATCGAATAATTAAGTTTTCTTAGGAGGCAACAGTTTTTCTTTTTTCCATGTGAAATTTTTCAAGCACATCATAATTTTATCAGATAATTGCTATCGGTCACTGACGAAATTTACGAAAACCTTAATTATTGAACTTTTCACGTTAATAAAGTCCTTCGAAAATCAGGCAGTTTGTTGTCACTAACTGCTACTGCGAACAGTTTTGGAAATATTACACCAAAATGAAACGAAAGTGGAATAATGAAGAATCGTATGTTTATATACTAACGTCATACTAACGTCACTTTCCCAATTAAAAAATAAGATATAGTTGTAAGACGTTTGAAAAATGATATAATAAAAACGATAATGCTGAATGCGATCCATTCATGCAGTAATGTATACTTCATCATGATAATTATATTATAGCTCATAAATTTGATAGAATTATACGAATTCGAAATCCAAAATACGAAAACACAGTACATTATTCTAGTACCCACTTTTATATTGCACTCAGTACTTTTTATAGTTTCGGTGCACCATTTATTTATTTGGTAGATTAATCAACAGGAAACGAAGTATTAATGAGGGTTTTTTTCCGGAAAATATAATCCGCAAATAAGTGTTGGTCGAAGAAATCACTATTGTGTTTTCTTTCTTCAAACAAAAAACTTTGTCTAGCTAATCATTTCTGGAAATCTTGGTAATACGCACAAAAAAAGTTACACTGTGCTATTGAGTTTATATAATCAGCTTCAAGGACTACTCAATTCATATTAATTTACCACTGTTCTTTGTGATCAATTTTATTCTGAAAACAAGAGGATAATCAATATTTAGTTCATTTGTTCTCACCTATAACTACTTGCCTGTTGTTGCCTCAAAAGATTTGAAATATTTTTCATGGCCAAAATTCACATGCAAGATTTTAAGGACTCTATGAAATATACATAGCTACCGTTCTTTTGAAATTTATAAATTCAAAAGCTACTTTTTCAGAGTTGACTGTTGACTGGCTGGAAATCAAGAAACCCTGTATGGAATTACAGACTCCAAAATGGTTTTTGCAACAAAAACTAGGGTTTGTATCGTAAGCTGCAATTTCGGTTATTTACGCAATAAATCCTTCGAAAAATCTTTGAAACTTACCGATCACGAATTCTGAAAGGTGTGTTGTTTTTAATCCAAAATCCACTGAGACTTCATTCTTCTTCGCCTGGTTACCAAAACAGCGCTTACGTTTATTTACACGATCTTATATCAATACAACTTTATTTACACACAATTTCAGCCCAGTAAAGCCCATTGTGGATTGTTACCTTAGCACTCACTCCTATTACCACTTTGATTATTATATTATTCGCATTGATAGATTGCTGAATGTTTTTAACTTACGACTTACACTCGTTTGCGGGTTTAATACAGGTATATTACAAAAAAAAATACACTTCTTACCTCGACACTTCAGGAGAATGGGGCGCAAACACAAAACCGCAGAAAAACCACTTCAATCATATTACAATATAATGCCGCACAACATGATCGCGGCAGCTAATAGCAGATTTATATTTTTATTAGATTATTATTTTTTGCATTTCCCGCTCTATTAATGGATGTAGGTAGCCTATGATCGTCGATTGAAAATACCCGCGAAGCAGTTAAATCCTCCATTGAGACGCCTGATTTTACTACCGCGCATCGCATGAGCGGAACCAAAACAATAAGCAATAATATTTCACACGATTTACATATTTCGATCTGAAGATCTGAGCATCTGACATGAAAATTTAACCCTTGAGACGATCGATCACTTGGTAAACTCACTTTTTTCGAGACAACGACAAGATCACTTCATTTGAACATTTGTAATCCGATTTATTGATGGAAAGACGTTCCGAGGAGCACTGATATTGGAGCGCCTTACCAGACTTCACCGGCACGGTATCCAGGAGGCGAGAACAAGCAAACTGAAGGAAGCTTCGCTATAATAACCCTTACGCGGCTTGCGCAGCTCGCGAAACCCTTTTAACACATTCGCGACGATCGAGTGTATTTGGTTGACTGAAAAAGTCCCAGCGCGATCGTAAGACGCTTTTCTTATTCTTCGCAACGTCGTCGGCGTCGTAAACCGCGGCCGCAGTCGCAGTCACAGCCGTTTTCTTCTTCTTGCCCGTCCGTTGTTTTGCATATATAGCAAATAGCACATTTTACATTTTTATACTCCATCCACAAGTAAGTACTTGCACTGTAAGATCGGTACTCGCTTTTCTCGAAGCAACGATCTTGGCCCCAGCCCGGCGTGGCGTGGCGTTCCGCTCAGATAGCGTGTCGCTCAGTGGAACAGCAGAGGCACAGCTAACTGTAGCCGAAGAACGAACGATCGCCCGATCCCCAAAGATCCAATTGAGTTTCCCGAGATACAGTACAGTGTCCAGTGGAAGCATCAACGCGCTAGGATTATTCCCCTGACTATCTAAGGAATCTTACATGAATGGTGTCCACTTTCGTCCCAGACTACTCACATGGGATGTCTTCCTAAGATTAGGCTGCGAAACCTATTTCTTCGTGTAGAATTTCTTATAGAAACTTCCTTTCAATTCTTGGCCTGTGATTTTTAAATTAAAGCCACTGTGGCGTAACTGGAGTGATTAGAAGGGTGTCCTTCTGGATGCACAAGTCCTGAAAACATTTTTTTTTCTTGTATTTCACCAACCTTTTATGTCGGCATTTTATCTACAAAAATAGATAGAAACTTTAATTAGAATCAGTTTGCGAATTTACAATTGTTTATCACACCACAATTGGCTTCACAGATTTGGCAATATACGACCTTCAAATGTAAGTGCAAAATATATTTCGATTGGTTTTCCGAAGTAGGTTTCATCTCTTTATCAATTCATTATAAAATGATATCAAGTGTGAATGAAAATGAGTAATTATGAAACGCCTTGAAAGTCTATTATATAATTTTAAAATCTCGATATGGAAATTTTCAAATAGATCTGATTGTTTTAGTTCAGACAGTTAATTAATTTGTTATTTTTGAAAAATTTACAAATTAATATAGTATTTTTTCAAACAATTTTTTTTCTATATAGTGGCCCTTCTGTTTTTGAACAAAAGGATGAACTTTCTTATACTATCGACGAAAAGCCTTCCACCTTTTCTTTGACTCATTGTTTGAAAGCATCCTGCATGTCATCGTCAATCGAAGATCTTGTCCACACAGAAACGATTTCAGTGAAATCGAAAGATTAGATCAGCGCTGTGGGTGGATGGGAGTGGTAGATGATTTCCCAACCGAAAGAGTTCAAGAGTTAATTTCTGGCGTTGGCTGTGACGGGATGCGTCAATTATTTCCTCGGGGTAATATAATAAGAACCATCGCTTTTTGCGAGACCAAAGGAAAGGGGGCCATGATTTTTCGCGGCGAAACAATGCTTTTGAATTTTGAAATCGAGGACGCGGTTGTAGGGACTCGATTTCGGCTGTTGCTCCAATGATGACGATGGTGGATGACTACCTGTTGCTTGGCTTTTCATGGTGTGCCTGAGAGTTCTGCGAGCGTCCATGAGCTTCAATCCAATGAAAATAATGCAAATTTAAACATTTTAATTATGTTATGTTTTTAAGCTAAAAAAAAAGTTCAGATACTGATCAAGAAAATCAGAAAATTGAAGGAAATTACAACAAGCCGCGAGGTGCGACCCTTGAGGTCCACACGGTCAACTTCCCAGTAATATCTACATGTACATCAACAACATTACAACAATGAGAGGTATTCATAGCAGTAACAGGAATGAGTTAATATGAATCATATCGTCTACGGGAGGGTCCATTGATTACGTAAGGTTTTTGGTCGATGAGGACAGATTGAATATTCACGCCTTTTTGGTCTTGAAATTTTTTGTTGGTTTTCAAAATTTAAGCATTTTTTTTATTAAAAGACTATAAAAACTATTAAAAATCTGCTCAAATTATGCAAATATTTTAAAACATTGAACTTACAACATTTTTTTAGAATAAAAGATATAAAGTAAAAGCATTCGTATCAACCCTCTTTAAATGGTAACTTTGAATGATTTTTTATTTTTCATTTTTTTTTTTCATAATTTGCCAGTTTCTCTTCAAAACCTGATAAGAATGTATAAATTTTATAAACTGGTATTACTGTGCTGTGCAAATCAGGTAAAAAAATATTTTTTATGGAAAAAACTATACTTTATTGCATTTTCTTCTATTAGATTAAAAAAAGGCTGAAACGAATTTTTATAATGTTAAAAACTTCACAAAGATGTTAATACACGTCAACTGACACCTTAATGATGCAAATATTATATCTGGTTCGTGAGATATAGTGGATGATAAAAATGACCTTGAAAATCATGATGACTTTTAATGATTTTTTATTTTTAATTGAATTTTTTACGTGATCATGAGAAAAAGTTTTGATGATGTTTCTACAAACATTATTTGAAGTATGTAAATTTTATAAACATTGTCTACTACATTTTGCAAATCAGGTTAAAAATTTATTGTTTATGAAAAAAACCTAATTTTTTGCACCTTTTTTTCTTAAATTAAAAAACAGCTCCAACGATTTTTTTAAAAATTTGATAGATTCACACAAATGATAATACGCGACACCTTAATCATGCAAATCGTATGTTTGGTTCGCGATATATAATGCATGACAGAAATGACCTTCAAAGGGTCAAAACAGCAAACCCCCCTGACCGAAGTATCCCAAAAACTAATCAGCTCTTAAGATTGCAAAGACGCTTCGATTGACACCTTAACGAAGTCGATACGACTTTGTTTACGTGAGTTACGCTCTTTGAAAAAACTGTCCACGAACGCACATACGTACGTACGGACGTACGTACGTACATACACACACACACATACATACTTCTTCCTAAAAACACTTAAAATATACTTGTAAGACCTCAAAACGTAAAGATATGTTGAAAATTTCAATTTCGATTTTCGAGTCGATTACAAGAACTTTCCATATACTGGGAAGTTAAAAAAAAACCTTCTTGTATTCCAATGCAAAAGAAATTAATTCAACCGCCTTCACCGCCATTCCGTTCAGTGTGTATCTCCACATCGTTCACGACGCTACCACACCACATCACCGCTCCAAACTGCAATATATAAAAGAGGAGACTTCACAATCACTTTGCCATTTTCCCTTCGAGAAAACAGCAAAAAACACTAAGGTTTTACAGTAACAACAGACACATTACCAACATTATACACTCATATGAATATTTCACCTGGAGAGTGCAAAGGTAAGTAAAAGTATCTTTTATGGGTTGTTCTCGTACCTCAAGCGTATCCCTTGCACTCGCTCCTCGCTGGACTCTGCTCCCGCGACACAGGCGAACCCATCGGGCCCCATCACCAAGATCAGTTTACGTTTTCTTAGCGAAAATTAATACCTTCATGTGATGAAGTCTGTTTTGTTTAGAATTTTCAGAACAAACACAAAGATATAAGATATCTTCATATAAAAAACAGACAGCAGCCACAATGCATTCATACAAACAATTTTGGGGCACGGATTGTTTTTTGCTGGAACGCTCCTAAATGGATAGTCTAATTCACATATGATGGCTAAATAGTCACGATATGGGAGGCTAATGCTATTTTAAAAGTTACGGGCCAAGACATCCATCGAGTTCACTGTGAAAGCCAATTTGGACATTGGCGGCCGTCGTCGGTCGTAAGGTGCGGAGGATCAGCTCTAAGAGTTCTTTGGAAAATCCCTTTAGACCGTTTTAATTCTGGATATCTGGCATACACATAGTATGTATGCTAGTGTTTATATTTATAGTTTCTTGGCTTTCTTGGCGTGATGGCTTACGCGCAACAAACATAACATGGCGGAGATTTGTTTTATCAAGTTGGTAGATGTGTAAGGCACGGTGGGGCGGCAGAAAGCGAGGATCGCCAAGGGAACATTTCAGCTCAGGGAATTGAAAGACGCACGACCAATGGTTGAGATTAATATATTTCCGAGGTAGTTTTAGTAGAGATTTCGGAAATCGATACTGAAAAACGACATTGACTACATTCGAATGTTGCTGATGTTGGCGCATTAAAATCTTGTCCACTAGCCAAATTCATTCAAATTTTTATTACAGGCAACAGAAAACAAAACATATTCAGGCTGCAAGCCTGGTCCTCGTTTATACGACACATAAAAATAATCATACCATATGTCAGTTTTTCCATTCCTTCCCAGCCCTAGAACTTCTTTGACTAGCATCTAGCCCTTGATGGTGGCTCGATGCCGACAAGATGAATGTGTGAGAAGACATAGTACAGGATCTGTCGTTTGGATGTTCAACAAGAACAGGAGGAATGAAGAAAACAAAACATCAACTGCAGTGTACAATATGTATGTTGCAAACGTTCAGGAAGACAGACCACTATGAAGGAGGCTTGCGTACCGTTTTGTTTGGTTCATTTTTATTCATATACTCGTACATACGTACATATAGTATTTAAAGTTGCTAAGGAGACGATCATGTGACCATGAACGGAATGTTGTTTCTGTTTGGCGATTTTATGGATGAATTACATGCAAAGCAATAAATTGAAAATAAATTTAGTTGGAAGTTGGAAACAATTGAGTTTTTTTGTATCTGAATTCGTTTAAACAATCAACTTTATGTTGATACGAATCAAGTGAGCTGCGGAGTTAATCAAACGTGTAAACAATTTTCGTTCTAGTCGTGTTCAAAATTATAAGCGCCAGAAGAATCCTAATATTAAACAAGCCGCGAGGTGCGACCCTTAAGGTCCACACGGTCAACTTCCCAGTAATATCTACATAAACATCAAAAACATTAAACACAATAATAATTTTGATAATACTACTACTTGAAATAATAATAATGAGAGGTATTCATAGCAGTAACAGGAATGAGTTAATATTAATCATATCATCTACGGAAGGTTTTCTTTGGATTTCCAACGTTTAAGCAGTTTTTTGTTGACACTAAAACACTGTAAAAACTATTAGAAATCTGCTGAAATTATGCAAATACTATAAAACTTGGATTTAATTTACAACAATTTCCTTAGAATAAAAGATAAAAAGTAATATCATTCGTATGAACCCTCTATACATGATAACTTTGAATATTTTTTTTATTTTTAATTTAGTTTTTTTATAATCATGGAATATGGTTTTGCTGGTTTCTCTTCAAAAACTGATAAGAATGTATAAATTTTATAAACATTTATTACTGTGCTGTGCAAATCAGGTTAAAAAACTATTTTTTATGAAAAAACCCTAAAACCCTAAAAGCCTAATTTTTTGCATTTTCTTTTATTAAATTAAAAAGCGGCTGAAACAATTTTTCTATAACGTTAAAAAAATCTCAAAAATGTTAATACACGTCTATTGACACCTTAATGATGCAAATATAATATCTGGTTCGTGAGATATAGTGAATGATAAAAATGACCTTGAACATCATGATGGCTTTTAAGGATTTTTTATTTTTAATTTAATTTTTTACGTTATTATGAGTAAAAGTTTTGATGGCGTTTTTACAAACATTGCTTGGAGTATATAAAATTTATAAACATTGATTCCTGGGTTTCATGAATCAGGTTAAAAATTTATTGTTTATAAAAAAAAACCTAATTTTTTGCACTTTTTTTCCTTGAATTAAAAAACGGCACTAACAATTTTTCTCAAAATTTGATAGATTCACAAAAATGTTAAAACGCGTCGATTGACACCTTAAACATGAAGATCGTATGTTTGGTTCGCGAGATATAACGCATGACAGAAATGACCTTCAAAGGGTCAAAATAACAAACCCCTCCGACCTAAGTGTATTTACTAATGCTAAGTCGTTAAATATCATTAACATCCACTAAGTATTATCAGACATATTTTGTAGTTTTTCGAACATTTTCAAGTATCCATTTCACACATTTTCATTTGGATGATCTATTAGACTGCAACCAAAATCGCGACCTGATCACTTTATATGATGTATCCCAGTTATTTTGACCAACGTGAATTGTTTTCCATAGAATCTATCAGTAATTGGCTATTTTCATCTACGGTATCCTTTCGTCTTTCTCATGGTTGACACTGTGATTACTATGGACTCTACTGGCCAGTTTTTTGAGTGCAAACACATAAAAATCAGTAGTTTTTATTGCTTGCAACAAACTTGGCTTATGAAATTCAGTTGAATAAATTTCCAATGATTGAGTACTAGTCTTTTCTGTCTTGATCAACCCATTTAAAGAATTATTTTTAATTTATTTTCTCATCACTGAAAGTATCTATCTTTCAATCACGTCAAACTCTATTTCCTTATTCTGTTTTCACTACTACTTTTCAGAATAAGTTCTTTGGTAAAAATATATTTTTTTTATGAAAATTCCAAATCCTCCAGTTTTTTCAACATTGATTCTTGAATTATCTTTTTTTTAAATCAATAACTTTTGTTTCAAAGATTGTCTTATAATTTTTCAAAGGTGCTGAATATACTGTCATGGACATTAAAATAGAATCACCTAATTGTTGACCACGGAAACATTGAATTCGAACAAAATTGTTGAAGGTGGGAAACGCCATCTCGTATTTAAATGCCATTATACATTTGCTGTCAAAACACGATTGCTGTACTCCATTTGCGTTTCCTATGTCTGCAGGGGGATCTCCGCATTTTGTGAAAGTAAGTTTTATGTTGGTCATTAAAATAGAGACAGCTCGAATCAGTGGTGCTACTATTGAGAAACTTGAATAAGAAATTTGAATTCTTTATATTGGTGAGTGTTTCTGAAATAAGATTTTATTAATTTTGATATATTTAGTTGATACAATTTATTCATTTGTAGATAAAGATGGGTCGAGGAAACACTGCACCCCAGAAGAGAGGGCAGTTATTTTAACTTTGCGTAATGAGGGAACATCACTTCGGGAAATTGCTGCAATTGTCAAACGTTCGAAGAAGTTCGTTGAAAATGCCTTTAAAACACCAAAGATTAAAAAACGCTTGGTCAACCAAGAAAAACAACTGCTCACGAAGATCGAAAAATTGTGCGTGCTTCGAAAGTCTAAGTCTTCAAAAGATATTAAATTAGAATTAGGATTTAATGTTTCTTCAAGAACCATTCGTAGAAGGCTTGTAGAAGGTAATTTGTATGGTAGAATTGCAAGAAAAGTGCTATTATTAACGAAATGTAACATAAAACAACGAATAAAATTTGCGAAAAACCATCGAGATTGGAGTGGGTCAATGAGAATCAAGAAGTGGAGAAACGTGTTGTGGACTGATGAAACTAAAATAAATTTATTTGGAAGTAATGGCAGGCAAACCGTCCGAAGACCACCAATGCAACAATTCAGGTCCCAATATACCAAAAAACAGTGAAGCATGGAGGCGGGAATATTAAATTATGGGGATCATTTGCCTGGTACGGGATTGGTCCGCTTCGATTGATTGATGGCAATATGGATAAGATTCAGTATGTCAATACTTTAAGGGATACAATGCTGCTTATGCAGAAGAGCATATGCCTCTTAAATGGGTCCTGCAACAAGAGAATGACCCTAAACATACATCCAAATACGCAAATAAATTCATTCAAGATCAAAAAATTCATCTAATGGAATGGCCATCGCAATCGTCCGATTTGAAACCCATCTTGATTCTAATTCTATAATCATTACATTGTATTCTCCTGAAAGTTTTGGCTAGAATGCATATTTTCAAATCACTTTCTCTCTAATTTCTTTCACAATATTTCATGGAAGTTTCAAACGCATTTAAATGTGGGATTTCGATTTTTCCTTTCGTTGTTTGTGTAAAAGCATTCCTTTAATGGTTTCTTTCTTTTTCTACAATTATTGAATTCAAACTTGTCTTGATAGCCATGACAACTCGATGGCTGCTTTCCGGATTTTCTGAAACACCTTTTTCCGTGACGAGTATAATAAGATGGTTTTCCGAGGAACAAAAGCTTAGTCTGTGATAAGAATTGAAGGTATACAATTCAGTGCAAAACATAGTTTTATTTTTTGATAATTGATGAATGCAGTCATAAATGCATTTTAAATGTATTGGAAAAGATCATTACATTAATTCGGAGGAAAATTAGTTGATGTTTGTTCAAGTAAAAAATTCGTTGATTAAAGGTATTTTTCATTAAATTTGTGATATGATTCAATGGTCACAATTTTTCAACATTTCTTTAAGATCCAACTAATTCACAGTAATCGTTTATTTCTTTACAAAACAATCGCATCCACAAATCGACTATGGCCAAACGGTTTTTTTCGACTAACTTATTTTTGCATTTCTTACAGTTGTTTATTATCTTCGTTCTAAAACAGAAACAATAGATCGAATGTCGTACTCTAGCAAACTTATCCTTGCAAAGCGAAAAATACAAGTAAACATAGTCCAAAAAAAATATTTTTGCTAGTATGTACTAAGTTCAATTAAACTTTCAGCTAGCGGAATTACCCCGTTTCATGTCCACCATCTAAATCAATCGATGTTTAGGGGAACAAGACCATTAATTGCGATGTTATGATTTCGCTAAGTTGAATAGATTTGTTTTCAGATTCATTCTGACGGTGACCTAATCAAAAAATTGGAGATACTTCTAGGAAAAACGTTGGTCAATCAAATGAATGTTCTCATAGAGATTCTTTTGAGGCCCTTCAATATTTGTTTTATATACCAATGAATGATAAAGGTCGTAATTTTCTGGGAGGACACCCGATATTGGGCTTTTATGACTCCGATACAAGTTAACAGATGATTAAGTTTAATATATTTTGAACAGTACAGATCAGGCTTCATCTACAATTTTAATTTGAATGAGTTCAAAAAACATATTATGTATATAGTTTAGGCAATAGGCCATGATTCATGGAACATTTCGGCTCGACTTCCGAAACACTCTCCTACGCTCCTCGCATATTTTCCACACAATTCGCATACTCGTATTTTTTTCTTCCTAGCTCTTCGCCAGCCTTCACAATACACAATATTAAAAACGTGACCTGAATTTGTCATCATTACTGTGCAAAAACATAAATTCAAATAATAAAATCGAAACTCGACGAACGACCACGGGCCATAAGAGGGAAAAAATCGCAAAGCAAATGCAAGGTAGGGTACTTCTTGTTGTCCAATCCACGATCGATGATGATGATGATGATTATGATGACGTCTTGAGTATCCATCTATCTAAGAATCGACGTATCTATCTGCCGATCGATCACTCGTCAATCGTAAAAATCTAAGCCTAGGTACGGCTGTTGTGTGTGTATTTTTATGAAGGTATAAACTACACGCTTCTTCGAATAGCGTTTCGACGGCATTAAAAAATAGTTTTCAATTAATTGACCACGACCTACGTGATCGCCGTTGTACCGATCGCAATCGCAAATAAATATATAGTCAAAAGCGAACTTGGCTGAGATAGTTCTTGGTACATGGCACAGACCAATGGCACGATCATATGTGTCCCATCATTGTTTGTGAGGTGGATTTACATGGTTTCGACGTTCATACCTACATACATTTATATGAAAGTCGGCCCACTACTAATGATGGACACCAAACAATTAAACAAGAACTTGAGGATCACTTTTTACGAATCGATCTTGCCAAATGAACACACTAACGGATAGTGGTGTTATTACAGGAATGTTTTGATGGATTAAAAAAAACCTTTGCAAAAAAATTGTCGAAAACATAACTTGACTGTGAGTTGCTCAATAAATGGAGAAGGAGGAGAGATTTGAATGGTAAATTCCACTTATGTGGAGTGTCTACTATTGTTACTTTCATTATCCTACTACCATTGAATCATGATTACAATCTGACGGCTTTTGGTGGAATGTCGGTAAATTATTGATGATCTGAGAAGGGGATGTTTGCTGTTTGCTTCACTAGCTCTGAAATATTTATATCCGAACAACCGGTTGCGGAGTGACGATCTATTCGACGGTAAGCACAGTCAGTAGAACATGTGATTTTTGTTATGATCTCAACACTAATACGTAATAAGCGACGCTGCATTAGGACAGTATTACGTATAACAGGACAGTTATATTTTTTCTCATGCTACTATATGATATGCTATGATAATCTTGTTTTGCAAAGCCCAAGTCAGTTATCGAGCCTCCTATGAAAGTCATTGTTTTCCGGCAGAAGATCGACAAGTATAAGGGCTTTCATATAGCAATTAAAGTCTTGATCCATGGTTGACTGATCTTGAGACCTTTTTGCCCTTTATGTCGAATGTTCAAGGGATTTGAAAAAAAACGTTATCCTGTCCAAATGTGGACCTGGCATTAGATAGGCGGGTATCTAGACTATATAAAAACACGTTTAGATTCACGGAAAGAAAAATGTTCTAAAACTCAATCGAATAGACTATCAATTCAAGAAAATAGGGAACGATTCTCGTCCACGTGATAAACAGATCATTTCAAGTGGTTGGAGCATAAATCGAGAAAATACTTTGCTAGATGTATGATTCTCATATTAAGTGCCAATTTTCTTAGTCCTAGAAATCAAAGAGCATTTCATTCCTTATTCTTCTTATATCCAGTAAATTAAAATAAGAAAATTGCGCATGGAATAAGTATTTATTTCTTGATAGTAAGAAACATATTCTTAATTTATTCATACATATGGTCATCAACTACCGAGTAAGCATTCAAAATATCGGTGTCAGAACAAATAACAACGTCAATAAATGGCTGAAATTTTAATTGGGAAAATTTTGAATATTTTTCTATACGCAATTTCATAGCTCTTCCTAAGTCTGAGACAGTATTGATCTTCAATATGAAGGCGTCTTAGCTGTCTGCAATTCTGTATTTCCAATTTTTTTTTTGTCTTTGCCTTTAGTTTGCCCGGTAGGCACGAGAAACTGATGTAGTACGTCTAATATGGCTAAGTTGTGCTTGTTGATTTCGTAGCCAACTGAAAAAATGTGGATGAAGATAGATTCAATTAGCAACATTTAAAAAAAATACTTTTTAATTAAATACCTTTTTTAAGCGAAAATAGTGTGGCCCGGTGTGTTTCTTTTAATTGTTTTTCGATGGATGGATGGATGCAACAATTTTTTCCGCAAATGACTGCCACTCCTTTAGAAGGCTATTGCAATTTGGAAAATTGGCTTCGAAGTCAATGTCGATCTAAAATTAAAACAATAAGTTTACTTGTAAATTAAAATAAAACAGAAAGTTATCAGTCTATCCCCATTTTGCTTAGTATACGCTGGCCAATTTTTGGAGAATTTCGTGGAATGATACTTCTGGTGCCTTGAAAGACTGAATACTGAATTTTCGGAAAGGCTACAGCACAAAATTTATTTTACTTACCTCTTTAAATCCGAACAGTTGCAAAAAATTGCTGCGTTTGAGTACACTATATATTTTACTATCATAAGCACTACTGTCACCAAAGGCTCAACAAAGTGAACTAAACCGAACGAACTGTAGAAAATTATTCTATTGTACGGATGAATGCTATTTCTAGTTTTCACAAATGATTAGAAATATTTTCTGGTTCTCAGAAAATGACAAAAAATATTTTCTTGATGCCAGCGATGATTTTCTGATTGCTAGAAAATAACTAGAAAATCACTATTTCACCATCATGGGACTCTGGTTTTCTCTATAGAATTCAAAATTCTGGAAATGCGACATAAGTTCTTATCATAAGAAAATGATGATTTTCTAGCTTCAAGTATAGAATACTTGATATGATATTTTTCGAATTGAGTTAATCGTTAAGGGATTGAAATGCGAAATGTTTACTTAAAATGTGATTTTCTTAATATAAGAAATTCATTTCTTGACATTTAGAAAAATTTTTCTTTCCGTTTTCTTAAGCATCTCCATTGAAGCACAAATGGTTGCCTGATTATCGATTTCGATATGGAACTCACCCATTCTTTTATGGTTGAATGAAATGCTAAATTACATTCATATACATGTTGTCACCCAGAAATATTTAGCCATATCCCTTCGAATTAAAGCTGAAAAACATTCACCTATCCCTGTAACGTCGCCAACTACTGTTCAACGATGATTTGCTTAAAGAGATGCCACCACTTCAGTTTGCTCATCACTTTCACAGCATGCGATTTTTACCAAAAATTCACTACCCATTAATTCTCATTCTCATTCCGCTATTGACTTTGTGTGTTTAGTTGGCCCACATTTTCATGCTTGACCAACTGATCGATGCCAAAACCCAATGAAAAAACCACGAATGATCTAGTGATCCTCATTTTCAACAATTTGCAAACAAATTCGCATTCGCATTACAAGCGGAAATTACACATTTCGCCAAACAGGTAAATAATTGCAAAGTGGGCAAAGAAACACGAAAAAAATCAAATAGAGACAAAAAAAGACATACACGGCGGACTTTGATAATGCGCGATCTCAAGTTCGCCACGATCGGCGATCATTTGCTTTAGTAACGCTCGAAATAGATGGCGCCAAATTTAAAATTTTAAACGATGCGTCCAAATCGGAGTTCGCTGACTTTATACACTCATCGTCAGCATTGGTAGTCGTGAGCTTGACCGGGGCATGCGGGCGGAAACCAATTTAGACGAAATCATGGTCGATCGGCAACACAATATTGGCGATCGTGGTGTATTCCAATTATTCGTATCGAATTGATAATTGGCTAAATTGAATGTGATATTGGACTTGATGCCTGCAACATGACCCACACATGGTTTTCGTGATTTTTCCCGATGATTGCCGACAAAAATGAATAAACATTTGAAGCGTTATTGGCGTACTTGAACGCTTTAAGTATAGAAACATAATGGTATTAATACTCATAGCATTTTTATGTCGCAGGTCTACTTTGTTTCACAAAACGCCATTTTAGTAATACCTAACTTATTTTTAAGATATAATTGACTGAAGATGTGCGTCTCAATTGGAAGCAGTTGCTGCTTTAATAGCTAATAGAAGCCGTTTTTAACTCCAATAAAGCTTTGAAGAAATAATACAAAATGTCAATTTGTGATAGACAATTGTTTTAACTCCAAAGATTAATTTATAATTTTAACATTCAAAAAAATATTAACTTCCCAGAAAGCTATTTTAATGGCCTCGAAAATCGAAAATGATATTTTCAACATAACAAATCTTTACGTTTTGAGGTCTTTAGAGTATATTTAAAGTGTTTTTGAAAATAAGTATGTATGTGTGTGTGTACGTACGTACGTACGTTCGTGGAAAGTTTTTTCTACGAGCATAAATCACGCAATAAAGCCGTATCGACTTCGTTGAGGTGCCAATCGAAGCATCTTTGCAACTTCGATCGGGGTTTTTTTTGTTTTGACCTCTTCAAGGTCGTTTCTGTCATGCACTTTATTTCGCGAACTAAACATAGGATTTGCATTGTTAAGGTGTCAATCGACGCATATAATTGTATGATTCTATCAAATTTTACTCTAATGACGTGATTTCTAAAAAAAGTCTTCTCTATCTATTTTAAACTTCTGCCGAATATTGCTTTTCGAATTCAGATGTTTCAAGTTCTCATCAAATGAAACTTCTTAGTTTTTTTATTACATTCCAAAAACACTCATATGATTGGTCCGCGAAGTTCAATTAACCTCTTCCCAGTGACGGTGTAAAGAGGGGCGGAGGGGGCAGTCCGCCCCGGGTGCCAAACACCAAGAGATGGCAACGACAGCCCACACGTAAATTCAAAGAAGTCGCACAAAATCTCCTTCTTTAAAGACATATCAATGAATAACTACCTACTCTATCTTCTTACTATTTTCATCTTTTTTCGAATTTAATTTCTAATTTCCTAAAAGAATGAATACATGTTGCGCTTGGTCTGATCTTAACGACTATCAGAGACAAGATGGGAGTGCTTATCATGACGCTGTTAAACCACTGAAGAAAAATTTTGAGAAGCTTGTATCAACACTCGAAGAGATGTGTGATCCCAGCACCAGCAAAGAAAACGTAGAAACAAGCCGCGAGGTGCGACCCTTGAGGTCCACACGGTCAACTTCCCAGTAATATCTACATAAATATTAAAAACGTTAAACACAATAATAATAATTTGAAAATAATACTACTTTAAATTATAATAATGAGAGGTATTCATAGCAGTAACAGGAATGAATTAATATTAATCATATAGCCGCTCCATTGATTACGTAAGGTTTTTGGTGGATGGGGGTAGATTGATTTGATGGAATATTCACGCGGATTAATCGGTGGGGGCCTTTTCTACGTTATTTGTCATTTGCATATCGATGCTTGAAGGACAACGAGCGCTATCAAAAATGAACGCAGTTTTTGTTATTACGCCCACTGAAAAGATTTTGCCGCATGATGGCCATTTTGAATAGTTGTGTTCAAAATTGCCATTACTTCGGCAGAATCACTGAATTTGTATTTTTTCACGATTTTACATCAATGAGACTAATAATTATTTCTTATTTTCAGGTGACTAATAATTATTTCTTATTTTCCTTTTTTTCAATTCCTTCGTTCAAGCACGAGCCAAGGGCATAAACTATAAGAAATTTTTGAATTTTTGATTCTTGAAACTGCACCGAAATATTCTGCCTACCGGTTAGACAAGAAAAACTGCAGGAAAATTGACAATTTTCAATGTTTTTAGCTAAAAAAGAATTTCATATTTTCTTGAAATGCTAAACTTTTATGTGTGTTACTTTTAAATAAAACAGATTTTTGGTTTTAAAATACAATTTTTTGAAAAAGTTGTTTATTTTTTTCCTTCAAGACCTATGTAACCCCTGTAATTAAAAAACGGCCCAAACGATTTTTTTTTCGAAAGTTAAAAACATCACAGATATGTTAATTGACGTCGATTGACACCTTAATGATGCAAATTTTATATTTGGTTCGTGAGATATAGTGAATGACATAAATGACCTTGAAGGTCATGATGACTTTTAATGATTTTTTATTTTTAATTTATTTATTTTTGTTATCTTATCATGAGAAAAAGCTTTGCTGGGTTTTTTTTACAAGAACTGTTTGGAGTATATAAATTGTATAAACATTGATTACTGTGTTTCGCAAATCAGGCTAAAAATTTATTGTTAATGAAAAAAACCTATTTTTTGCACTTTTTTATAAATTAAAAAACGGATCTCACAATTTTCTTAAAAATTTGATAGAATCACAAATGTCAATACGCGTCGATTGACACGTTAATCATGCAAATCTTATTTTTGGTTCGCGAGATATAGCGCATGACAGAAATAACCTTCAAAGGGTCAAAACAACAAACTGCACCGTTCGGAGGTTCCGAAAAACTCAAATCAGATTGCAAAGACGCTTCGATTGACACCTCAACGAAGTCAATACGGCCTTTTATGTGAGTTATGCTTGTAGAAAAAAACTGTCCGCGAACTCACGTATGTACGTACATACACACATTCACATACATACTTTCCAAAAACACTTCAAATATACTCTAAAGTCCTCAAAGATATGTTGAAAATTTCAATTTCGATTTTCTAAGCGATTACAAGAACTTCCCATATACTGGGAAGTTAAAAACAAGTGCGATTTAAGAGACAATTCAGAGAGAATCCCGCGATTTCTATGCGAAACAAAAAATCAAATACATGTGCTAGACAGAGTAGAGCATATGATTATGTCCCGTAGAACCGCGGGCCACACATGATAGTGTGCTGGCCGATCAACTACTGGTTCTTACATATACTGCAGTGGCGAGGCGTTCATATAAGCCAATTCCCATCGGCTTCCCTTTCCAAATATGTTCCAAAAATGTCTAACACTTCACTTTTATAAGGGAATAAAGTGTTTATTGACTTGCATGCATCACTGTAAACATGCACAATCGTTCCACTTGATCTCAGTGTTTATTCCATCATACTCCATTCTCTTCATTCTACACATCCTCATAGTTCCATAATAGCCAGCAAAGCGATCAACATCTGTAAGAGTTGCAGCAAAGCTTTCCGAGTCTCGAATTCATCATGGGCATTCAACTCCCGGTTGTTGGAATGACAGCTCGGTTTTCCTCAATAGGATATGGAAACAAATTAAAAAGCCGGTAGCGTTCCCGGCTTGCGAATCAGCTGTGAAAATTGATGCTAGAAAATCAGCGAAACATCCCAATTAGAAATACATACTGTTGCAATAGTTTATATGTCTATACCTTGATTGTTGTAGCAGGAAATTCACGTAAGCTCTACTAGCAAGCTACAGAACGTGAAAAGAATCTTTCACTAGAAATAAAAAGTAGGTAGTATTTCTCTATATGCTGATAATATACTGCTTTGTCTGTTAAGGCTCCATGTCTCTCAAATAGTAAGCGGCTTACCTACAGTAATTTTTCACCCCTCGCCACTGATATACTGTGGTGTGGACATCGCTTGTTTCGGGAGTATTCATCCAAAAAAAGGGAAAGAAATGATAACTTTGGTCTTCAGGTCATCAATTGTTGCTGATTCACGATTGAAAAGAGAGTCTGAATTGAAAACCGTTATAGAACATGCCGAATCTTAGTAGTTAGACGATAGCCTGAGGTGCATAAAAGATATTTGTTGCACTGCAGGTGCATAAAAGATACTTTCTGCACGATTCCTCGTACATTGTTGATCTAGCTTACGAGAAAATTAAGACTGTAAGCAATATCAATGTAAAGTGAAGATCAGGTATTGCAATCAATTTTTTTGATATTAAATTTCAAAGTTCTTCGTTCAAATGTAAAATATAATTAAACTTATTTAAGGGAAATAATTATTTGAAAGATTTTCATGCTCGAGAATGGTAAAAATATATTTTTATTTATTAAGTTTTTCCGTTGATGCACCGTGTGCACCCCTAGTTAATTTTCGCTCTAAATTTATGATGTTTTTATATTTCAATTATATTTAATTGCAAAATAAGTATTTCAGGCCAAGAAATAAAGTTGCTTTTTATCTATAATTTGTAACCGAAAGGGGTGAGGTCGAAAATAACGGATCAGTTTGACTCTGGCATAATGCTCAATTAGGGAGTGAAAAAGTAAATAATAGTCGCGTTGCTTTGATTCTTATACCCACTTGATCTTGTACAGATGAAAACCACGTGATTGATGAACAGTGACTTAATCCGAATTGTTGCTTTTCGAAATAAATCCCCCCAAAAAACGACACAATCATCATAAGGAATCGCTAGTTGGCAAATTATGTAAAACACATTTCAGTTTTCTGGTTAAATATCTTTGAAAAAATTACCAGCGGCAATTCTTATAAACATGTACATCGAATCTAATGAAAAGTTAGATATTCCCCAAATTTCCGGAATGTTAGAATTTTGGTTCCTATTTTCAGTTACAACAAATCTTCAACCGACAATCCATTTAATTACCCAACCTAATTGTGCAATAAAAATGTATTTTTGTCCCAGCATTTCTTTGAACACATGGTGTTTCGCCCCAATCCGAATCATCCTAAGTTGATCTATTAAAAAAATAATATTTCACATCTGCACGTTCCGCATTGCCTCCATCTTGCAAAATATAAACTGTCGAGGATCTAGACGATCTAGAGGACTTAGCCCAGAATGTCTGTTCACATTGGAAGCAATTCCACTAATTCCGTTTGATGTGGCGATTTCGGGCATTGATGAGGATCAATTAATCAATGTTTCCACCAGTCTGCAGAACTGTTCTTGGACGTTCGTTTGATGTTCAATAGGGTTTCGCAATTTTCGAGATGATACACGCGATACCAGCGCGAAACGAAAGACAGACGATTTGGCTAGCCGGGCTGGATTGCCCATCAGCCGCGTCTAGTTCTCCCAACTTCAGGTCTAGCTCCAGCTCCAGCTTCGCGATTCTTTCTGATTGAGACTCTGAACTGGCCAAAGTAGTGACCAGTCAGCCTTGCAACGATAAATAATTGAAACAATTTAGGAGCTACTGTTGGATTTCCAGTTAAAAATTTTATTGCTAGACATTTGTCTTGCGATTGAAATAGACGTGCCAGTTTATTTACATACATTTATAATTGGAACTTTGCATGGCGCATTTCGGAAATGGTAAGGCAACTGATGGAATTAATCATCGACCTTAATGTGTTTATTTTATGAGTGAGGGGAATTGGGCATCGAGAACAATTTATGGGGTCTATGGTAAAACGTGTGTAAATATCTTGTTCGGTTTTTTAATAAATTTTAATTGATGGACGTTAAAAAGTTGGTAATAGAAATACGGATGGTTTTTGGACCTAGTTCTTGCAACAATCTTTCGTTCAACAAGATACTTTAGCCCTTAAACTTACTTTTGGAGAGTTACAACCACTGTACCTATTTGTATGGAATATTTTTCACTTTAATTCTTATTATTTTATCTGAAGACAGCAGAAATTCGATAAAAAGTTTATCATGCCACTAGTATCAGAAGTAGGTGTATCATACAGTGGCGTACCCAAGGGGGGTTACGGGTTTAGGTATTGAAGGCGTTTCAATATACAGTTAGACAAAAAAAGTCTCCGTACGATGCTTATTTTCCTATATTAATAAGAATACCGTTCACATATATCAATTTTTTTTTATTTTAGTAATTAATGTGTTTTCGACACACCTATCATTACAAGATTCAACAAGAAAAACAAAAACTTATCCATTCGTATCGATATAGTAGCTGCATTTAGAAAAATTATCTACATTTAACATCAAAAAAGTCTCCGTACGATAATACATCTTAATAAAGTTATAAGAAAAAGAAATTTGGTACAAATTTTGTTTAATACTTAGTAGGATTCCCCTTAGCTTTGATGACTGCTGCCAAACGCCTGGGCATCGAAGTCACTAGTTTAGATGTTATTTCGGATCCTATAGAGTTCCATTCTTCCTGAAGTTTAGCTTTAAGCTGTTGCCTGTTTTTTATTGCGTGTTTGCGTACTCTACGCTCCAATTCATCCCATAAATGTTCTATTGGGTTTAAGTCAGGCGATTGTGGTGGACTGTGTAGTTGCTTGGGTACATTATATAGTAGCCATTCCTTAACAACCATTGATGTATGTTTAGGGTCGTTGTCTTGTTGGAAAGTGAAATCACCTTGCATGCCTAAAGCTGATATGCTTTCACGCAAGCTCGTTCTGAGGATGTTCAGGTAACCCCACCGATCCATTGTGCTCTCAATAAAGTGCAACTTTCCAACTCCTGAAGCCGCCATGCACCCCCAAACCATCACGTTACCTCCACCGTACTTGACAGTTGGAGTTAGATTTTTACAATTGAACTCCTCGTTTGCTTTGCGCCAAACTTTGCCCTTGCCATCTGATCCAAATATGTTGAACTTACTTTCATCAGAAAACACAACTCGATTCCAAAAATTTGCGTCCTTAATTTGGTGCATTTTTGCGAAGTCTAATCTCTTCTTGCGATTAACTTTTGAGATCAATGGCTTTCGTCTTGGTTTTCGGCCATGAAAATTATTCTCCCGTAGAACATTTCTGATGGTTTCATCACTTACTGTTAAATTTAAGTCTCTTCTGACCTCGTCTGCTATTTTAGGTGCGCTGGTTCTAGGATTCTCTTTTACTTTTCTCACTATTGACCGCTGTGCTATATCGCTTAAAATTTTTGGCCGTCCCGAACGGGGCTTGCTTTTAAACGAACCGGTTTCTCCATATTGCTTAATAACATATTGGACACTTGATTTAGGTCTAATAATTACTTTAGAAATTTCACTCATTGACTTGCCTTCGCAATAAAGCTTTATGATCAATTTTCTCTTATCTACACAAATTTCTTTACTCATTTCGGATTATTTAATTTTCTGAACTTAAAACAAATCTGCACGCGGCTGTAACTATACTAGCTGTATTCTAGGAAAAATGATGAATTTTTTTTCGGTTTTCATGCACGCTTAGCATTGCGTCAGTTAGTCCAAAGCGTTGTTGCCATTATTTCGTACGGAGACTTTTTTGATGTAAAATGTTGTAAAATTTACTAAACTGAATTACTATACATTAAGGAACGGATAAATTCATGCATTTATTCCTGAACTTTGTAACGAAAGAGTTGTAGTAAACACAGAAATCATTAAAATAAAAAAATAATGGCTGATATGAGAGATATTCTTATAAATCAAGAAACAGCGGCGTCGTACGGAGACTTTTTTGTCTAACTGTATGTACTTGCAAACATGCATATACACTTTACGGTTCCAAGAAAGTCTACAAACACAGTGTAGATTTTTTCACACGTCAAGCGCATAGTTTTATAATTTGAATGAAAATATCATGAATTATTCAAGTAAATGAAACCAGACATGCAATCGGGCTAAAATTTGCCAGAATTATTTTTGGAGGACTCCAACTTTGACCGGTGAAAAAGTATGATTAAGTATGATTACATAATTATATCTTCATATCTACACCGAAGGACTAGCAAACGTACCTAGCCAAGACTTCAAAAATATGACCCCCTCTTATTAAAATCCTGCGTACGCTACTGGTATCATGTGAGGTTTTTAAAATTTAGAATCGATTTGGACTCCAAAGAGTTATTTCGACTTTCGGTGCAATACACAATCATGTTGATATTTTGACGTCACGTTTCAAGTCAAATTCAATCGTGTCAAATTGCCTGAAGTCGTCTTGGTGTCAAATTAAAAGAAGGAAATCAGAAAAATGAAAAGAAAAAGATTTTCCAATCGTCGATAGAAGATATCAGTAAGACTGACGTCCTCACATGGATTGAAAAGTCTCGTATCTAGCAAATAAAAAATATTCAATTTTTCAATAATCAATTTTATTGGGCATAGTTCCGGAAACGGGAAAACGGATTCAAACATAAAATTTGCCTTAATTTTTTGGGTTGTTGCTCGATCGACTATTATTTATTTTGAAAACGATTGTGATTAAGAATGAGGAGACACAATAACAACAAAAGTTTGAAGTGTAGGAGACTGGTCAATGTTTTTTATCGGCAATCCAGGATTTTTGGAAGGAGTGTGTAGCTGGAGGCACCTAAACTAATAAACTCACACTCATGAAAATATTAGAAACCTCAAAAAACGCTATGCTGAAGTTATTATCTTTGGACTATAGATTTAGTGATTGTAAAGACATTGTTTCATAGTTTCATTGTCGGAGGACATGCAAAAAAAAGTATTGTGTGATTTCAGCAACTCCAGTGGCGATTTCATGGATTAAGCTTTGATTTAAACAAATTTAGGAAAGAACTGTTGATGATCACTACACCTGAAAGGATATGTAAAATGTCTTCCTTGACCATGATTCGAATCAAAAACTATTCAATAATTCTAGATTGCATTCCTGATATTTTTTTATATCTAGCATCTATGTTTTTGCCATTTGTAAGCATTAATCTATAAACATTTCCATGATCTGCTGGCAGCCAAGAAAAAGTTTGATTGATTGAATTATTCTTGAGTTAGAACAAATGCCTATACCATTTGAAAACTGTAGAAGCCAAGGACATGACAATAGCGCCAATATGCGCGTTGTAAAATTGATTTTCAAAGGAGACTTGCTATTGTTGATTATTTCGCTTTTTTGTTTCGTATGGAAGTCACCGTTGAAAATTAATCCTAGGAATTTGAATTTTTTTGTGTGATGTATAAGACTCTCGAAAAAAAAGATATCAGCAAAATGTGTCAGCCTGCAAAGATGCACTTAGAACTATATGAAAAGTTAAAAATATTTTCTCGAAGTATACAATGGAATTGAAATAATTTTCAGGATTATTGCCACTACACCAGTAATAGTTACTTTTGTGGATTTCTTTTTTATGTTCTAATTTCTTTTGATGAAAGGCCTCACGGAAAGCTTCTGCTCTAAGCCCCACTACTAGTAACGCTGCGGCTTACTTATTATTTTCAATCCAATTAGAGAACATTTTGTAGTGTACTAAGCGTACACTGCGATCTGAGACACATCCACCAGACATACTAAATCATTCATAATTTAAATGACGATCATCCATAAGGATATATTTAGATCGAGCAGGCACAATTCCCACATTCCACGTGCTGTATTACTCAGCGTAATGCTCTAGATAATTCATGGCATGTAAACGACTGGACAGGTGTGAAAGGATCATTTATGACCCATAAACTTGAATCATAAAAACCACGACTATCCGTGCGAATGATGACCATCGATTTGTTTAAGAGATTAATTAATTTTGGTCAAACATCATACGACTCGTATGCATGGGTAGATAAATTTTAACACTGTATATAGAGTTACATCCTTTCCTTCAGTTTTAGAGTAGGGTTTTTGTATATAGATTTTAGGATGAAAGAACTGTAGAGTACGAAATAAAATTAGAGTTAAATCTGAAGTCTGACTGCCAGATTCGGCGTGCGTTTCGCTGAAGAATACTCTCCTCCCATATTCGGCAGAACTTTAGAAATATCGACGTTTCGTGTCCCATTAAGACTAGGTAGTTTTGTAAGATTTCCCTTTAAGAAATGATTATTAAAGTAAACATATCACACTTTTGAGTCGACTTATAGTTTTGAGAATCATGTAAAACAATACCGTGAAGTAAATTGTTTCAATTATTTTAAAATTTAGGTTTTATTTAATCCTCATTTAGTTTCTATTCAGTGTTTTGAGATCAAAGTCAATATTCTGGTTATCAATTTTCCATGCCATTATTTCTAATATTCGAAACTTTTTTTTCCGTCGTTGGAAGGTGGGAATCTTCAAAAGATACCGATTGGCTCCAGCCTCACGATATGCCGGATTTCTACCGACTAAACCCACCTCCGTGTCCTTCTAGGCAATGTATCCAAGACAATAGAAACTATTTATTTATCCATCCATATTTTAAAAAATGCTTGGCACTTCCCAGACGATAAAGATCGGTATAAGGGACAGTGCCTAATTTTCGATATATAAAGTCATTTATTTTCGTTTATATTAACATCTGTGATATTTTTCTAATTTTTCATTATGAGCTTTGAGGAATTGCGGAGCTGATGTATTCATTTCAAGTTTTGTTCACGTATGAGATGTTTTTTGAGTGTCATTTTAAATAAGTTAGAGTTTGTTATGTCCTTTATATAGCTCGGTAATGTATTGTAAAAGCCAGCTGCTTTATTAACAGGGTCCTCTTTTAGCCGTTCCGTTCTAGCATATCCGATAACTATATCGTTGGCATTTCTGACATTATATATGTTTTTATCCGAGATTTTCTCTAGGCTCAATGAGCTATATTCTTTTAGATTTAAGTGTTTATGTATGAGTTTCGCTCTCTCCATATGCATTAGGGATTCTAGACTTAGCTCTTTAGTTATTTTATACACCTCGACTGTAGCGGTCTGCTTAGGGAGTCTGTATATAGTTTTATAAGCCTTGGTTATTAATCTGGAGATGGCTATTAGGTTACTTTTTGAAGTTTGACTCCATATCAGTAGACCGTAGGTAACTTTTGACAGAATATGGGCATATATAATTTGAACTTTTTTGCTAGTCAGAAAGAAGTTGAATCGGCGAAGGAGACCTACGATGGCTGCTATTTTTTTCTAAGTTCGGCTATGTGTGGCGTCCATGTGAGTTTATCATCGATTGTAAGTCCCAAGTAATTTATTTGTTGTACCCTTTGAAGAGTCGTGCCATTTATTTTGATCAGTGGATGGATTTCAGCTTTGTTTTTTTGTTTAAACACGATATATTTTGTTTTTGTATAGTTCATAGATAGTCTGTTTACCAAAAGCCAGTGCCAGTAATTGATTAGGTCAGTGTTTACCTTGCGTTCAATGTCACGTTCCGTTTTTCCATAGTAAATGAGCACCGTATCATCTGCGTACATGACCACTTTCCCAGTAAGCTTAGCACTTTTTATGGAGTTCGTGTATATTAAGAAAAGTGTTGGTCCCAAAATTGATCCTTGCGGAATCCCAATGCTAATTTTTTCAGGCTTGCTGTAGGCAGTTCCGATGGAAGTTGTTTGGTACCTATTTGTCAGATAAGATCGTAGAAGGTCTCTTGCTTTCCCTATAATTCCGTATTCTTCTAGTCTAGTCGTCATTGTTTCATGTATTACTGTGTCAAAGGCCTTTTTGAGGTCCACGAAAACAGCAGCAACATATTGACCTTGATCTAAAAGTGTGTTTATGAAACTAATTACATCTACTATGGCGTCTTATGTGCTTTTACCCTCCTGAAACCCATATTGGTTTCTATTCAGAATATCATTTTGTTGTAAGAGGGTTTTGATACGGGAGTCTAAAATTTTTTCTAATACTTTACTCAAGGAGTTTAGAAGTGAGATAGGTCTATAATTGTTCGGGTCAGTTTCATTCCCTCCTTTAAAAACCGGTTTTATCATTGATACTTTTAAATACTGCGGGAAATTCCCGTCCGTAAAACATTTGTTTATTAAATCTACAAAGATATCAACTATATGTTCTTTGATCATTTTAATATCTTCAATGCAGATACCATCAGGACCTGGGGCAGTATGGTTTTTCAAGGAGTTTATTATGTTAATTACTTCCTGTTTATTCGTTTTCCTTAGATGGAAAGAAGAACTTGGGAAAATATTGACAGGAGGTGGTAAAATTCGGCAGTATCCATTATCCTCTAGTAAGTTTATGTTTGTGTCGGCTATTGTTAAAATTGATTTGTTCGTCGAGTAAACGCTGTCGATGTGGTCAATAAATGTGGAAAATGTTTCAGAAGATTTATAGAATGTTCCTATTTGAAGATTTTGACTGTTAGTCTCCACTTCAATAACCAGAGTTGAAAAGTTTGTGTTTATATACATAATTTGAAATCTCAAATCCTCTTTTACATACATATATCGCTATTCCACCTCCTCTTCTGTCTTTCCTACAGCAAAAAATTGGATTGAAACCGTTTATGTTGTGGTAGGCAGTTTCAGAGTCATATATCCATATTTCGCAAAAAATCATAATATCAATTTCCTTATGTTCCTGCAAGTAGATTTCAATGTCCTCCATTTTTTGGCGAATGCTTCGAAGGTTAGCGTAAAGAATGTTTAGTTTATTTCTATTTGACATTTCAGATTTTATTATTTCGGAATCGGCTCTATGGCAAGTATTAGGCATTTTGCTATTGTGGAGGCAATTCACACACCTTTTGCTGTTTGGTGTACATAAATCAGTCCTGTGTTCACCTGCACAGATAGCACAAGTGTCCTTACCTTCACACTTGTTGGTTTTATGATTGTATTTTTGACACTTAAAGCATCTTGTTACATTGTTATCTTCTGTAACGAGGTAAGTGCCGAAATCTATATTCACGTGCTGATTATTCAGCCTTTTAAACATTGGGCCATTAACTTCTAGTATAGCCAGCCATTTTCCATTTCGCATTTGACGCGTATGTACCATATTTAACTTGGCAATATTATCAATTATTATTCCGTTAAATAACGACCGAACCGCACTTTTCAACCGATTCAGTGTCTTTGGCCGCTTCGGTTGGCTAGTCTGACTGTCATCAGTCAAACTCGAAAATAGCTTCACAACAATCCACCATTGTTTACGTCTGAGTTGCGCATGTCGCCAGTTGAATTGTTTTTGGCCGTTCCTCGTAAAATAGATGCATTAGACCCGGAGTCCCTGCCGCAATTTGATCAAACATTGTACAAGGTAAATCTAACATTCGTCCTTGCTAGCCTCCCTCGTTCGTAGCCCGAGTTTGCATCACGTCCCCGTGCATTTCGTCATTGGATTCGCTTGATTTGGGCGTGCCTGCGATGAATGGGCTTCCGATTACAAATGACCGATTGCTGGAGACTGTTAATTAGGGCGAAGAAAAGGGAGCTTGCTATAGATTGAAAAGATTTTTTATCTGTTTAAGTTGAAATGCATCCATTGCAGGTTGTTTCGAGTGCTGCAAATCCGTGAAGGACAAACCGTAAAATGGTCGCTTTGGATTCCTGCTGGTCGCCGTTCATTTGGACGAACTCGGTCAAGACTGGGAGCTATGCGATCGCATATTACACAGTGGCGATGTGTGTGATCCTCATCACAATGGTAATTGAGATGAATCCGCGTCCTTTGCAAATGCATCCTGAACGAATATTTGCAGATTTCATACATGCTCGCCGGAGGAGAATCGACGCAGCTGTACTCGCCGCTCTTCGAGGCGGACATTCGCTCCACCATGCCGCTGTTTGGCGGGATCTTCATAGTGTACTTCATCCTCCTAATCGTCACCTCGTATCTCCTGTACTACGGGATCAAGACGTGCACGCGGGGCTGGATGCTACCGTGGATGGCGCTGTTCGGCCTGGGAATTTTGTTCCAGTTTGTATTCGGGCTGTGGCTGATCGGTGGCTATTATATCTATGTAAGCTATGCACTGCATCGATGTTATCAAGTAAAAACATTTGTTCCTTCATTCGCAGCTCAACGCAACATTCGCGGCGCTCGTTCTGTGGGTCTGGATGAGCTACAATGTAAGAAATCTCTGTTCAGCACCGAAAACTTGCTAATCAATCGCTTCCACTTTCAGATTTACTGCTGGCTCTGTGTGTACTCGCAATATCAGATATTCATCGAGATACAGAACCCGAACATAGAGCTGCTAATGCCGTAAATCTTGTAGACGAGCGAACGTGCCGCCACCGAATTAGATTGCATTTAACAACTTATTGTAGCCACCTCGAATACCAAATTCATATCACATGCCAAGGGAAACGGGAACATATCGCAGAGAATCTCATACACGTAGTGCAAGTATACACATCACGCCTTGGCCTTATAATCTTTTTCGAACACACATTCCAAACGAAACAAATCATATCCTGAATGTTAGGGTAATCAATGACTCGAAAGACTTGCTTCCCAAGCCGTCCATTTTATATAAAAAAACGATAATCGTTGCAATAGATTTACGAAAAAATTTGTAAATGTTTGAATGTGCAACGTCCGAAGTGACGCACACACGCCTATATCTGTAATCCTTCAAACAGTACAATCTTTTAAAGACTATTGTAAATAAGTTTAAATGAATAAAAAATAATGAATATATTTTCTTTTTCCTCGGGGCGAGAGGATACAACTATTCTGATTACACAGATGCATCGGGATCAGATACAATAGTTTAGAAAAAAATTCTGCTGCCACAAACCCCGAATGTTTTTGTCCTTGCTAGAATATATACATCTTCAAACGAAATCGATCGACTTGTCGGAGTTTTAGCGAATAAATCCACATTCTCTCCAATTGTATTCCTGCAGTTGCTTAGTACTTCTCAGATTATGAATATCGGTGCAAAGGATGTACCAAAACTATGAAAAATTATTTCTAGGTGAATTTTAGGCATCATATCCGCAGCTGGTCAAAGAAATAGATGTAAGTAAAAATTCGTTCATTAACCACACAATTTCCATTATAAGGAATTTTATTTCAGCTGAATGCATTACAGTTGCTTATCAATTAAACTCTAAAGCAAAAAAACCCCAAAAGAAGTAAAGTAAAGGCTTTTAATTTCAATTATTATCCAAATTATTTTATTTTACATGGTCAATGAAATAGATGTAGTACACAAAAATATTAATATGTTAATTTATTTCATTATTATTTTGGAAATTTTTTTTTTTTCTTCCTTCCTAACCTCAGTACCCGGAATATTCTCCGTTATATATCAAAACTTTCAATTCTCCGCGGCATAGATTCAATTAACTGTTGACATGTTGCCAAAGGTATGGAATACCATTCCTTCTGGACTGCTTCCCACAATTGGTCCTTATTTGTGAAATATTGGCCCGCTAATTTTCGTTTTAGTGCATCCCGCAAGTTCTCAATAGGATTGAGGTTTGAATATTGACTGGGCCATGGGATTACAGAGACGTTTTGATCACGAAGTCAACTTTTTACCAGAATTGAAGAGTGCTTCGGAACGTTATCTTGTTTAAAATTTCCTCAGCGTACGGGAGCACGATATCCTCTAAGATTGCCTTATATTCAAATCTGTTCATGATATCGTTTATGCGAATAATAGGGCCTACGCCATACCACGAAAAACAACCCCAAACCATAATATTTTCGCCTCCATGCTTAACGTTTTTTTTTTGTGAATCGTACATGAAATTCCATTCCCTTTGGCCTTCGAACGTTTCGCCCACAATCGGAGGAAAACAAATTTATTTTCGTCTCGTCGCTCCAAAGGATGTTGTATCATTTCTTTACTCCCTCTGGGCCGTTCCAAAAAATGGTGCTTCGCAGCGAATTCTTTCCTGACCGTTAAATTTTTCCGTCTTAAATGCGGCACCTTTCTGGCGATTCTTCCAGGTAGTTTGGCATCATGTAGCCTTCGACGAACTGTACGAGCACTAACTTGATTCCCAATATGCGCACAAATCGTTCTTGAAGACATGAACGGATTTGATTTAGCCAATAATAATATCTGGTTGTCAGTTGTTATCGATGTTATTTTGGCTTTTCCTATATTTTCCGTATTTTTTGAAGATTTTAAAGCATTGGTTACAAAATTTTCAGACCGCCCAGTGCTTCAGCAATGAATTTATAGGTTTTACCTTGTTTCCTTAATCGCCGAACCAAACTTCTCTCTTCCGGGGTACAGTGAGCTTTTCGATGCACCTAAGAAGAACTAAACAACAATAAATTATTTCTAAGTATTAAAAATGATTAAAATTAACTCACTTGAAAGAAAATTTCTATTTAACCTATAATTTAACTGTAAATTTTTGTTTCACTTCTAGACTACTTTATGCAGCACGTGCTAGAACCGAAGTAACCTTGAATATGATTCACATGAAAATTGTGAGAATGATGAATCATTCTCCTGCAATTCGCTCGAAGTTGAGATAAGAGCGACTTCATTTAGAAGCAAAATTCTTTATTAATTAAGCGGTTTACACGCATTTCTTTGACCAGCTGTGTATGTACGAGGGTGGATTGAAAAGTTTCCTTTCGAAGTGTTCACACGATTTTGCTTATTGTCCACAGTCAGCAAACGTGGCACCCATCGCGCCGACAGCTTCCTCATGCCCAAATGTTCGTGCACGATATTTTGCACACGTTCATATGAGATGCCTGTGGTCTCTACTATTTCGTGCAACTTCACCCGACGATCGGCTAACACGATATCATGGACTTTGTCGACAATTTCCTCATTTGTGGCTGTTTTTGGACGTTCACTGCGTGGTTCATCCTTGGTGCTCGTACGGCCACGTTTGAACTCGCTCACCTTGAAACTGTAAATGGAAAATGAAGGTGTGGAGGTGCCATGAACTTCCTGCAAAATATCTCGTATCTCGTACGTCGCCGTTTTCCCATCCAACCAGAAATGTTTGATGACTGTACGAAATTCGTGTTTATCCATTTTTGCAAAAGTGCCAGATTTCCTTCACAAAACTGCCTGGTAAACAAGAACCGTACGAAGTATCTGTCTGAAAATTTGACAGCTTTCCTAAAACAACATCACCTTGACAACATCATAACAACTTGGTAATCCGCGCGCCATCTCTTGCCGATTCCGGAAACTTTTCAATCCACCCTCGTATATATAAATATATGGGTGTGTGTTTATATATAATCACAATTGATACTTTGAATTTCATGAACCTGGTAGTAGCTATTTAAAAATTCGGTCAGCCTGAAGATGTTTTTAGGATTGTTTTACATGTTTATATTATTTACACTTTGCTGTCCGCATAAATGTAGTGGCAACCTTAGTAAGTAACCGTCGTTTGTAAAATAAACAATTTTACCTTCCAAATAATTAAAATTTATTGTTTATAGTTCTATGAAATAATTCCTGAGATATTATTTCGATCCACTCCTTTCGTATGCTGATTGAAGTGGCAGCTCAGCCATCACCAACTCGTTGGGGTCATCGGAAATGAAAGTTTTAATACCTACTATATTGTCTGGTAGCACGTTGCAGAAGGTAAGGTCTTTTTTAGGCGTTCTATCATTACAAATATGGTTTCTGTATTAATTCTGTTCATGACGTTGTTCGGAAATTCTATGCAGGTTGTGTTGGATTCTTCAGATATTTCTGTCATAGTGAAAAGAACAAATGAAAACACGTTCTGCAACCTTGAGTAACTTAATAAATAGTCCTGCCGTAATCAATAGTGCCAACTTAAGAGATTATATGTAAGTTTTCCAGTTTCCAGATAAATTAGTTTCGAGATAATCATAAGTTTATTTTCTGAAACTTTTTTTTTCAACGTTGGGAGGTGGAAATCTTCAAAAGATACCGAGTCGCTCCTGCTTCTAGGCATGCTGAATTTCAACAGACTAAAATCACCTCCGACTCCTTCAAATAATTCTCACCATCAAATTTCATTAATTGTCCCCATTTAGATTCAAGTACTTCCCAGACGATAGGATTCGGTATAAGGGATAGTACCAAATCTTTATAATTATTTGAAATAAAGTGCTGAATATTCCTCTACAGTCAATTCATTCCAGATGACCGCGATTGACAGTTGATTTCGAATTCACGGCGAATTTCGAAGCTAGGTAAATGTCGTTCATAATATTATTAATTTCGTGTAAATTATGTGTAAATTAATTAATTTACTTAGCAAGGCCACTTTCAAAGGATAATTTCGAGTTTTGCGAACTGATCTTTTTTATTGTGGCTTTACATGACTTACGTTCGGTACAAAGTGACGGGACGGCATGAAGTCTTTAGTTTGTAGGCCTCGTTAAAAAAGACTGCAGTAAAACTTTCAAGTACCCTTTTCAATTTATAAATTCAATAGCTTGATTCAGTCGTTTGGTAGTCAACTTCCTTGCAATCTTTTTAAGAATTGTTTGAAATAAAGTGCCGAAAACATCGCATTGCATTGTATCTGACAGTTGTTAATATTTGACGTCTGCCAAACTTTACTTTTAGCGTATATACATGGACCGGCTTGAGAGCCAATCAATAAGTAAGATAGGGATTAATTAGAAGAATTTCTGTAGCAAACAAACCCCAAATCCTTCAACAAAATTTAATGGTTCCACAAATTCTGACATCTATGCTGTGAATTCGCCTCGGAGAATCATTCGCTTCGTTGTTCTCCACAAGTGACAGGCGAGCTGTCAAGTGTCGCTGCGTCGCCGCGCACAGTGTAGTGTGAATTAAACAGAGACGACGGTAGCACAGGCGTGAGAAAGCAGTCGTGAATCGTGCATGGAAATAAAATTGTCGCGGAGGAGATAATCAGCGCCCGAGAGGAAAATCAGCGGAAATTTTGTGTTGAATAGCGTGCGTATCCTTCCGAATTGTGGGCTGTGCGTGTCGCGAAAGGCCGTGTGCAGGGAAAGTGATAATTGGCTGAGTGAGGCGTGCACGAAGGCGATTCGATTCAGGCAAGCAGGCGACTTTGTAGCCGAAGAGGAAACCAGTGAAAATGTCCACACCTGCACGGCGGCGCCTGATGCGGGACTTCAAAAGGTAAGGAGCTAGCGCTGTTGAATAACCCAGAGTCCGAGCACGACATGATATTCTTTTGGAAACTGGCCCGAGGGTCGCGGGCCACAGCTTTTTCGATTTGTCCGAATCGACAGCACATCGGCAAAAATAAATTTTCTGATTCATCTCTTTCCCTTCTGCGAAGTAGGTCGATGCAGCGGTCCCTTTCTTTCGCACGCGGCGCGCGGTGTCAAGCGATCAGATGTTGGCTCGCCTGTCCTGCTCTTGAAACTTCGAGATGTCGTCACATCACGCTCGCGGTGCCGTGGAAAAGTAGAAAATCGTCGCACAAAAACAACTCCACGAGCAACAGCAACAACTGTGAAGTGTGGTGACGAGTGAAATGGTGAAATAAAAATTCAGCCCCGCCGCGGGCGACCTAGAAAACGTGCATATCATATATATGGTCGTTTCCGAGCGTTGACGCCACCGCATGCGACAATTTCTGGACGCAGCGATCGCCCAACAATGCCCGGCCGGAGCATCTCTTTGTTGTGCCCGGGAAAGGATGGGGCTATTTTGCCGCTTTTTTCGGTGCTCAAGGGGGTGATCGCCTGTTTTCAAGTGCTGGCAGCAGCGCTTGGCTCTGCTAAGTTTCGCGGACATCGAACGTACACGGAAGCCAATGAAGAAGAACTCCATGTCCCCCAACTATCCACAATAAAATACTATTTTGTGGTTCCGCATCTCAGAAGCTTCCGTTTTCCGGACGTCTGTCCCACGGGTTGGTCTATTTCCCAGCAGTCCCCTCCAACATCGTCTCGTACAGAGCAAAATGAGACCCTATTACCAACAAGCATTCTGATATCAGCGTGCCAACCACTCGGGTGCTATTTGGGAAGTAAATTTCATGATTCCCATGGATGTATTCGGAATATTTGGTCAGGATTCCAAACAAAAATTTCGGCAGATTCATTTGGAACGCATCGCTCGAACGAGTTTAGTGCGTTTCGACTATTAATCTTTATTTCAAATTCATCATTCTGTCGCCACCAGCAGAGCGCTTAGAAAGAAAACATGCTCCCATAAATTAATCATTTTAATTCGAGAGCAAGAATTGTGGATTAGGAACATAAAAAGTCCAATTCAAATTTCGTAAGCTAAGTTTTTGCAGGGCTGCAACAGTTCCATAAAGCTCAGGCGTTATATATAGTTCAATCAAAAGCCACTAGTATCCTATTTACATTGCCATTAATACTGCTGACAATCTAGAGCTCATAATGAGGTACGATCTAATGAGATAAGCTTAGTACACAGTTCGGTTCGGCGCAGAAATTTGTATGAAAATTCTGCAGTTGCAGAAATTCCGCACAGAATTCCAGACTCAATTCTGCAGAAGCAGTACACAGTTTTCTGCGCAGAATCGTTGAACTCGGTAGATGGCAGCACCAAGTACTCTCCACACTTTTCAGACTTGAATTTTAATTTTTTCGACATTTCTTTTGATGCAGAAAGTTGACGTTTAGCAATAGCTGTCATTGAAATTGTCGCCATCATCAACAGCAGCCGGCAATTTGAAGAGCCAAAAGTCTAGATGACTTTGACTTTTTTAATCTCCACTTGTCTCCATTGTCAAATTTCCAGCAGCAAATTATTTACCAAATGTGGAGACATGCAGAATTTTCTGTTCTGAATCGAACTGTGTACTAGGCTATGGTGACACTATGGGTCGCATATTGTATCTGTCAGTTGATATTTAGAATTTAAAAACCAGTGCAGATAGATTTACGTACATGTTGCGAACACCGGATACCAGCTTATTCAATCTTGAAAACACCACTCCGACAATTATCAGAAATTTGTTAGACATTCACTTCTAACTATCGAATTGGCAAGTAAAATTGCACCTAATTCTGTTACTTTGCCCACAGATGGCGCTGGCAACAGTAAATTTTTCACCTCATTAAATTTCTAATGATGTAGCTGGTGATTAATTCATTACGTCCAGCTCATAAATTAGATTCTCAACTCTTCTGGGTCAATTGTATTAAAACATGATTTTGAATTTGTGTGATTTTGGGTTTGAAAATATGTACTACTGTGTCCAAAAAATAAGGTGACATTTGAATTTAAACTGTGCGCGTCAAAGGAGTCGGCAAATGTTTGTTTTTTAGGTTGGTAGCACTGTCTTTGAGAAAGAATTTACATTAAATTTTGTCTGCGGAATCAATTTTCTGCTGCGGATTCGTTGAGGATGGTGCACAACGCCTTTGGTGATGAGGCTTTGTCGAAAAAAAATGTTTACAAGTGGTATAGAGAGTTCCAAGCAGACCGTGAACGTGTCGAAGACGAAGAGCGCCCTGGGCGACCATCAACCTCAACCGATGAATCTCACGTCCAAAAAATTGAAGATTTGGTGTTTGAAAACCGTCGATTAACAATTAGAGACCTTGCTGATGATATTGGCATATCGAAAAGCTCAATCAATATCATTTTGATGTTTTGGGCCTCAAACGCGTCAAATCCCGACTGGTACCGAAATTATTGAATTTTTTGGAAAAAAGGCGTCGCCTTGAAGTGTGTGAAACAATGCTTTCTGACTACATTGACAAAAGGAAATGCATGATCACTGGAGACGAGACTTAGATCTATGCTTACGACCCCGAAACGACCGATCAATCGAGCGAATATCGTGCCAAGGGTGAGCCGAGACCAAAAAAAACGCGCCAAAGTCGCTCAAAAATTAAGGTCTGTTGACTGTTTTTTTTCGATTATCGTGGTGTTGTGCATTCTGAGTTCCTTCCCCCGGTCAAACAGTCAACAAGCAATATTTTTTGAACGTTATGCGTCGTTTGCGTAACGCTATCCGCCAAAAGAGGCCGGAACTGTGGAAAGACAACTCTTGGTTTTTGCACCACGATAATGCGCCGTCTCACACTGTACTCGTTATTCGTGACCATTTCGCCAAAACCTCGACTCATATGGTTCCACAACCACCGTATTCACGTTATTTGGCGCCGTGCGACTTCTGGCTGTTCAGCAAGCTCAAAAGACCGCTCCGAGGACACCGTTTTGAGACGATAGAGCAGACTCAAGCCGCCGCGAAAAAGGAGCTGAAGGCCATCCCTGAAATCGACTTTTTCAACTGTTTCGAAGAGTGGAAAATTCGTTGGCATAAGTACATTGCATCGCTAGGGGATTACTTTGAAGGCGATGAAATTGATTTGCCAGAATAAATAAAGAATTTTCAATATAAATGCAATGTCACCTTATTTTTTGGACACAGTACTATTTCTCCATAGCTTTTCAAAACACCGAAAATAGATGTCGCTAGTAGATCGTTTCGAATTCACCATACTGTTGACTCAAGAAATGACGTGGCCCCAACAAGAGAGATTTCTTGGAATAATAAATCGAATTCAAATATGCTTGAGCTCAAAAATTAGTTATAATAATAAGTAGCACAGACACACGAGCCAAATTACCGTAACTCTGTTATACAACTCGCAGTGTGGAATTTTGCACGCGTACTAGTGTTCTAATTTACATCAGTACACATGTTATTCGCAGACTAATTCGGTTGCGGCGTACACGAATTGTTCACAAACAATTGCGGCTAGTGTCCGACCGAAGGCCATTTTTTGGCCGAAGCTGGAGCCGATTATCCGGCGCTTGTCACAATCTTCGGCTGAAGCCGAAGCCGATGCCGAATGTTCAATCATACTTACAAATCTTAAAATTCTAACTAAAAAATATTTAAAGCAATAAAAATTCTGTACTATTATTTTGTATCAAGGTTTTTAGTATTGACAAAAATTTAAACACACTTATAAATAAATTGTACCTTATAAATAAAGCGTATCTTACCAAAAATAATAAACATAGCTTAATTCAGAGCTACTCCTTTGATCAATCAAATATATTTTTTCTTACTTCACCACCTTATCGACACTGCCATCTTGGTTTATCATAAATTTATAGTACTTAATATTGAAAGTTGAAAATTGAACAGGAGAATATATGTAGGAATATACTTTTCCAAATTACCTTCCATATAAGTCCATTAACCATTTTTGCTACTTTTATTTCAAATCAATTTTTCAAATGGATGTTTTTGTCCCAAGCTCAAGTTCGTTCAAATAATAAGTAGTGAACATATTCTACTATTTGTCAATGTCACTATCTCTACTTTAAACCTTCACAAAAAGTATGACTCCCAAAAAATAAAATGGCATTCCAAATACGCTGCACTTCCTCTACATTTTCATAATCGTAAATTCAATAGCTATTTAACTATTTTACTGGAGCTCTCACAGTAATTGTAATTATCTCGAAATATATACTTACGTTTAATTGTAACACTAAAAATCTATTTTTCATTTTTTTTCTTCAAAAAACCCAATAACGTGCGTACTGTAATCAAACTTCTTGAAAATGTGTCGCTCACCGCTGTTTTCCAAAGAATTCAAGACCACTTATTTTAGATTGCTGGATACAAAGCTTCGTTTCGGTCACACCTTCGGCTAATTTTGGCCGAAGCAGAATGTGTGGCCGAAGGTGGCCGAAGCCGATGCCGAAGCTTCGGTCGGACACTAATTGCGGCCTCGCCACAATACATTTGCCCAATTTCACATGGGGAATTCTCGCTGTGTGTTTTTACTCGTTTTTCGCGCGCGAGTTTAGAAACGAAAACCAGACCGCTTTCTCTGATTGAGTGGTAATTTTTGCATCATTTGTGTCATGTTTTTTTGACAGCTCCGAGTGTCCATGCTATATATTCTTTATGCTATGAAAACACTTTCATTCACATTTCTTAAGTGCTCTTTCAATAACATAGATAGAACTTTTAATCGTCATAGCCGCCATGTTTATTAATGATTGGTAGAGCCATGTGACATTTGTTTTCGAAATTTCCTGTCAAGTCATCATTGACATAACCTCAATCATGTTGCTTAAATTTAGTATCCAAATTTTTAATAAATTCAACGAACATATCGTCCATTTCGGGCGGCCTTTGATGAAGATCACTTGAAATTCAATGACATCAGTTAAAAGTTAAGCGAAAAATTGAATTCATTCTTTAAAAATGTCTGGAAATGTACAGTCATGATAATTAATGCCGAAAGCACGGTCGACGTGTTCAGAGCAAATTATTACTTATTGAGTGATAAAAATGAATGAATAAATGACCTTTGTGTTATTGTTTTTTTTTTCAATAATTTTTTGTTTGGAATAAACAATGGAGTTGTCGCGTCTACTTTCTATAGTAAATGGTTGGTGAAATTAAAAAGTTTTGTAGAATTATATTAACCTTAACCTTGTATACGAGATATCAATATTTAATGCATGCATCATCTGAACGCCAATCGCATAAGATTACATTTTTCTCGCATTTTTTCCTACGATGTTTCATTTATTTAGGGAATTCACATGATATGCATGATTTTTTCGACAATTGTTTCTATTTTCTAAATAAAGATTGTTCATAAATTCTAAGGACGCTACGCTGAAGGTCGGCTGGTTGAAAAATCTACTAAAGGTCAAGGTGACTTTCCTTCTTGGTTTGAATAAATTTACCTTCGTCGAATATTACGAATAATTTAGATTAAGTTCATGACTCAAAACTGTACAAATTGCCATTATCTATTGCTGAGCAAATATTTCCTGACCTACATTTGAAAAATGAATACTTTGTGTAGTGGCTATGATACCTACGGCATTGTAGCTTGACATTTCTGAATCTAGCCCGTCTGAAATCAACGGCTAGTTTCGCAGGTCCGTGCTAGCTTGCTCGCTTGCACAGAATTAATTCAATTCAATTAGAAGTAATAAGCGTCAAAGGTCATATTATGTTCATATGTATAAATGAGGAAGAATACGACTTCATTAATTTAAAAAAAACATACCGCACAAGCCATATAAACATTCAACTTTCGTCTCTTGCTCACATGGCCGTTTTACAAGATAAGAACTGTAATCTTATCTAGACCTCATTCTGTTACTTCAGCACAATCTCCAGTGCTGCGGCAAGCTACTAATTCTGCAAAAATATATTTTTATCAAATGAAAATCAACGGAGATTTGAAATAGTCATTGAAAAGAAATCAATGTCGCGAAATTGTCAACATTAAAATTCATGAATCATTGAAATGACTACAAAAGTGAGTCAGTTTTCAGAAAAATAAAAACAAATCTGCTCAAGATACCACAATAACACAATAATATTCTCTAAAACGTTTCGTTGTAACACGAATAAATTGAATAAAATTAACGTCCATTTAAGGACCGATCGACTATAACATTTTCCTCGTGAAATATTCGAAGAAATAATACGGAAAGTGGACAGAACGAACCTACATTATTATTATCTTCTGATTTATTTTCATATTTTTTTATCAGTTGGAGTGCTCGTTATCTAAATGGGAATAATGTTGTTTTGGAAGTACAAGACATTTTACTTAAATTGATAATGTCGTTTGCGTATCATATGCACTGCTTTTGGTGTCACCAACTCCACTTGCAAAATTGCAAATTAGCTGGAAGAAAGTAATCGTGTTTGATTAAAATGAACATATCATATGTAGGTGTGATGAGACATTTTGTTCTTCTGATCCGGGCAGATGTAAATTCAAATAAAACAAAACTAAATAGGTCGTTAAATGCGTCAATATTTAAAAATATTCAAATAATTAGAGCCATTTTGGCTGACGATTTAATATGAAATCCATAAAGAATTTCCCTATTTTGCTATTGATCAATTGGCGATGAAAATTGTTTTGAAATTAAGTATGAAGAGCTCAGACTTCCTTGCATTTTTTATCGTTATATTGAGCTCCACAGGATTTTTTTTTTATTTATCAATTCTATTACATCAGATAAGTAGAAAATTGGTACATGACCCAAATGTGCCAATTACAATTTCTAGAATAATTTAACATGTACAAAGGCGGAGATTGTTTTTCCATGAAAATTCAGTTGAGATCATTCCACCCGGGAATAAATAATATAAATTTCCTTCAATTGCCGTAAGTATTTCATTAATTGTCTTGAAGAATAAAGAAAAACAATTAATCAACGTTGAATATAATTTTTAAATCGCTATTCTAAACAAAAAAATCGGCGGCTTATTCTTTGCTAAAGATCCACAATCACCAACATCCTTACAAAGCACATCAGCCCAAATTGAGCCTTGGCTTCCTGAAAGTATTACTTCCAATTGGCTTAGTGCAATAACCTCATGTTATCCCTTCGAGTACACACCTATTTGTTCGATCATCTGGAACTGGAACATATGAAGTCAAATTGACTCCAACCACTTTTGAACATCTATAGAATCGTCACCACTAAAGATTTTCATTTGACAAAAGTTTGAGGTATAGTTTGAAACCTCTTTTAATATTTTTCTCACATTATAAGTGCCTTAAATGTCCTTAACATACCTAAAAAAATCGCGAAAAATCAGTTTCGACGCAAATCAGTTTTTTTACAAAAAAAAATCGTAACTTATTCAATTTTCAATATTTTTGGCTAAAGATTTAGACGGACACTCTCAAGACATGACACAATAAAGAACAAGCCGCGAGGTGCGACCCTTGAGGTCCACACGGTCAACTTCCCAGTAATATCTACATAAACATCAACAAAATTAGAACAATGAGAGGTATTCATAGCAGTAACAGGAATGAGTTAATATGAATCATATCTTCTACGGGAGGGTCCATTGATTACGTAAGGTTTTTGGTCGATGAATATTCACGCGGATCAATTGGTGGGGGCCTTTTTGATCTTGAAAATTTTTGTTGGTTTTCAAAATTTAAGCAGTTTTTTTTAATTAAAAGACTATAAAAACTATTAAAAAGCTGCTCAATTATGCAAATATTTTAAAACTTTGATTGAATTTACAACATTTTTTTTAGAATAAAGGATATAAAGTAATAGCATTCGTATGAACCCTCTTTACATGGTAACTTTGAATGATTTTTTTTTATTTTTATTTATTTTTTCATAATCATGGAAGAAATTTTTGCCGGTGTCTCTTCAAAACCTAATGAGAATGTATAAATTTTATAAACTGGTATCACTGGGCGGTGTAAATCAGGTTAAAAAATATTTTTTATAAAAAAAACCATAATTTTTCGCATTTTCTTCTATTAAATTAAAAAAACGGCTGAAACGAATTTTTATATTGTTGAAAACTTCACAAAGATGTTAATACACGTCAACTGACACCTTAATGATCCAAATATTATATCTGGTTCGTGAGATATAGTGAATGATAAAAATGACCTTGAAAATCTTAATGAGTTTTAATGATTTTTTATTTTTAATTTAATTTTTCACGTAATCATGGGGAAAAGTTTTGATGATGTTTTTACAAACATTGTTTGCAATATATGAATTTTATAAAGATTTATTACTATTTTTCGCAAATCAGCTTAAAAATTTATTGTTTATGAAAAAAACCTAATTTTTGGCAGTTTTTTTTCTTAAATTAAAAAAACGGCTCCAAAGATTTTTTTAAAAATGCGACAGATTTACAAAAATATTAATACGCGTACAATGACACCTAAACGATGCAAATCCTATGTTTGATTCGCGAGATATAACGCATGACAGAAATGACCTTGAAGAGCATGATGACTGTTAATGATTTTTTATTTTTTATTTGACTTTTTATGTAATCATGAGTAAAAATTTTGATGACATTTTTATAAAAACTTTTTGTAGTATGTAAATTATATAAACTTTGATTACTTGGACTTGACAATAAGGTTAAAAATTTATTGTTTTTGGAAAAAAACACAATTTTTTGCACTTTTTTTTAAAAAATTAAAAAACACCTCCAACGAATTTTTTTAAAACTTGATAGAATCACATAAATGCTAATACGCGTCGATTGACACCTTGATCAAGGAAATCGTATGTTTGGTTCGCGAGATATAACGCATGACAGAAATGACCTTCAAATGGGCAAAACAGCAAACCCCCCCAACCGAAGTTTCCCAAAAACTAATCAGCTTTTAAGATTGCATAGACGCTTCGATTGACACCTTAACGAAGTCGATACGACTTTGTTTACGTGAGTTACGCTCTTCGAAAAAACTGTCCACGAACGCACATACGTACGTACGGACGTACGTACATACACACACACACACACACACACATACATACTTCTTTCTAAAAACACTTAAAATATACTCTAAAGACCTCAAAACGTAAAGATATGTTGAAAATTTCAATTTCGATTTTCGAGTCGATTACAAGAACTTCCCATATACTATAGTTAAAAATTAGTCCTTTAGCGGGACTTGAAAAAAAGGTATTTATTTTAGTTATTTACGGTGACGATTTTGAAAATTTGCATATATAAAATAAAAAAAAAAACATAAGTTCGTCAATTTACAATATTTTGAGCTAAAAATTTGTATGGATACTCTCAAGACATAGAATAATAAAAAAATTAGCCCTGTATAAAAGTTTGCAAAAAAGGTATTCGTTGCGCATATTGGTAATGGTAATTTTGATGGTGTAAAAAATCATGATTTTTTTATGTTTTAGAGTTGAAAAAACTTTTTTTTATTCATTAAGATATATAAAAATAAAGATAAAACAAATAAGAAATAAAGAAATTACTCAAATCCAGCACAATCGTTGCATAAATATAGGCGATGATCGTTGCACATCGATCGATTGCAGGATGGGCACATCATATTTGTTTTTTGGTCCTACTGACGAGGGCACAAAGTACACCTTGCTCTTTTTCAGAGCTGAACACGTTCCAATCTAACAGTTGGGATACTTATTCCTAAAATATGTTCGATCCCTTTTCGAATGTCTGTACGCATAAAGGTGTTCTATATTTTCTCTCGTAGATATGGCTCGACGAGGCGAGCCACAACTTCTTTCAAGGCAACAAGAGTAGATTACTTTTTGGTAGCGTCATATATAAACAAGTGGCACCTGGCATTCACTATAGCTTGATCGAGCATACCAAAAAAGTATCGCATTGGCCAACGCTTTGTTGCACGGGTAGTTGTAGAAGCGTGGCGCAGTTGATCGAGCACATCAGTTCCATCTTTGGTTTTATTATAGTCCGGTTTATCTCTAAAAAAATAAAAACACTTGCAAACTTATTTTTGGTCTTTTTCAATTAATCTAGCCATTTATAAAGTAAAAAAATTGAATGTTTACCTCAAAATTGACGTCGAGTACACAAGGGGTCAATTTGACCCCACGCTTGCTTCAAATGCATCTCAACGACAACTGACGACGTGAGACTGTCTGCAAACGGTGTAAACTTATTGTCAAGACACAGAAATACACTTAGAAGCCACTTAGAAGACTCTCCCGCAGGCCTAAGCGCTGCGATCGGTCAAAGTCGCCGCTGTGGTCAAATTGACTCCTTGTTTCCTCGAAGGGCTAATGTCGGTCGGCCTTTTGATGGTGATTAATATTTTAAGATGAATTTTCGGAATCAAAAATCAATCTTGAACCAAAAATAATTTAATTTAGCACATTTAACATTCAATAATTTTCGTTGATAACTTGACCTTGTGAAATTTGAAACAAAGCAGCAAATGTGTTTGTTGTATTTCAAAATAATTTTTGGCTGCACTCGTTATTCAATTTTTTTTTGCGAAAATTTTAAGCTGTAACACATTTCGACTCATTGAATTTTTGCTGCGATTTAGAATGTCAAAATATTGTTCATTTTAAGTAAAAATAACTGAAGATCAATTATCGAAACAAATAAAATGTACTTCTGAAAAGCAAGACTTCCTTCTGTCCCAACACCCACCATAACCAGGCAACAAACTGCCTCCCCATTGAACAACCTTCACATTGAAATTAGTCACGACACGACCATGCCCAGCTTTTCTGTCCACCAAAACTAGTCTAAGTCGGGGAGGGTAACTCATCATCCAATCTGTGGCACATCCTAGGTAGGAACTATCTAAAGTTCAGCGAGCAGCACTTGCACAAAAAAAGTATCTTGAATGGCAAAATCAGTTCCCCAAGCGCTAAATTTAGCCGCACAACAGTCGTCGTCAGCGTGAATTGCTGCTAAGCTTGGGCGCAGGCAGTGTTGAAATAAATCACAGCGCGAAGATACTAAATTTGTACATGGTCAATGTCACCTGAAAATAAACGCAAACTGATTTCAAAACAGCTGTTTTGGCCGGACTTTATACGACAAGCATGGCTAGCAATGAACACTTGAATATCAAGCACGCTCTATCGTTTATCTAAAGTACTTAGCCGCATACGTACGGGGACGAAGCGTGTAGCAGATGCATAGGTGTATGTATAGATAGAATATGCGAAGCGGGAATTTATCGCGCTAAATGTTTCAATTTGCGGCTATAGTACAGTAGGTGTTGAAATTTTCAGTATTTATTCATATTTAAGTATAGTTTCTTCACATTTTGCATCCACATTGATGAGAACTCAAATAACACGAACAGTTATCTTTCTATGGCTGTTTCAGTTGAACTGAAACCTTTCAATTTACTCGAATTTCAGACAATGTTTTAAGCACTATGAATAGAAAAACGACAAACGTGTACTAATTATAACAAGACCCAACACAAGCTTGAGAGTTGTTCTATAGTATTTGAAGTTTCTCATCAATAGCGCAGCAGCTCAATTCGAGCCTTGTCGTCCTGGAGTCACTGCCTCCAGTTGTCTCGAAACAACAGCAGCGTCTTCTTGTTGTTTCGATGCAACGACCGCGTCCTCCAGCTTTCGAATGGCAATTTGCTATCTGAATGCACTGCGTACTACCAACGCTTTCGTCAAATTTTGGTCCACCATAATGCGCCTGGGACTTCCTTGCCTTTTAAACTTGTGCCAAAAAAAAATCAAAGGGAAAAAGGGAACTATGTATGTATTCAAAAAAATTTAGCCATCACTGTAAATTCGTGCTGGTGGAGTAATTTGGCACAATTTACATGCTTCGCCATATATGCGAGCCAACAGTTTTGTGAACATTTTCTAGCGTCGTCGCCAAGTTTTTACCTCGAAATATACATAAACATACCTACAAACAATCTGCTAAAATAATTTTATGCTAAGCATCAGCTCGAATATGTAATATTTACCAGCACGTTTACAACATTTGTTTAAATCAATAGCAGCTTGGAGAATTTCATCGCAATTGCATTAGTAGATACGTATGTGAGCATCAAACACTTGTTGTTAATGCTGTAAAGTTTAACTGATTTATATTTGCGGCTTCGTAACACCAGCGGTCGCCTCAAAACCAAAGCGCCAGATTAGCTTTCAACGCCAAGGTCCGAATAACTACTCTTTGTTGACGACTCCACGTATGCTAATTAGTGATCTAATCGCTATTGGACACAGTTCAGTGCTGTTTCCTTGAAATGCCTTAAACTTGATAATGAATCTAAGAATGTAGTACGGTTGCGCCAAGAAACAGATTTTGAATTTATAAAATTCAGTTCAATTATAGAATATTCAACAGTTGTGTCACGTCATATGATAAACAGTTGATTCGACTACCCAACGAACAAGCTGGTTCGAATTTTGGCACAGTGTTTCTTTGAGAGGCTAATATCGTGAAATGTAATTAAAAAAATGTGGTCTAAGTGCGACCCTTGAGGCCCACACGACTAACTTCCCAGTGGGGTGAATAAAATGCTATAATTTGCTTTTATTATTAATTACTATTATTAATAATTATTATTATTAAACATTATTATTCTAAATTAATATAATTACTTTTATTATTTTTATCAATTTTTTATCTAACCATAAAAGCTTTGGTAGAGGAAGACGTCTCCACCACATGGTCATCCTCTACCAAAGCCTCGGCAACCTCTTCCTCTTCGTCCTCGTCATCCTTCTTGTCCTCCACTTCGTCCTCAACCTCGTTCTTCATTTCGGCTTCGGAATCCACAACTATTATTGAGGGTATTTAATTATTATTTACAATAATCATTCGTTATTAAGAATGTTTGATCGTTACTGAATAGTTATAATTGACTTTATATATACAATATCAAATTATACTTAATATTATTTGATTGTTATTAACAATATTAAATTATTTATAACAATATCCAATTATTAACTGCATTAGCGTCTCTATTCCCATTCACCCAAACGTGATAATATAAGTTTGGAATTTCATAAATAAATTTTTAATTTTTTTTTGAAATAACATTTTTTACAAATTTGATCACAATTTTGCTGAAACGCACAATAATAACAACATTACTATGAAGGTATTTGGTATCTTCACGAATTAATAGTGCGTATCAACAGTTTAAAAATAAGCAATTTTTAGTCGTTTTTTCAGTTTTTTCATCCTAAATAAAAAACGGCTTAACCGATTTTGCTGAAAAGTCATTCAGTTCTAAGTTACGTATTTACGTTCTTACGTTGGTTCTCGAGATAATCGAGACGAAAAATAATTCCGAACGCACATACGTACATACGCACATACACACATACGTACATACACACTCACAGACATCTTTCTAAAAACGATGGATTTGGATTCTAGAGACCTTAAAACGTGGAGATATGTCAAAATTTGGGATTCGCAAAATCGACCCCATTACAATAACTTCCCATAGGGAACTGGGAAGTTAATTACACAAAAATCAAATGTTTTTTACTCAGATATTTAACTACATATGACAAGAAACTTTTTACATAACATTATTTTGGCCTTCATAAGTAGAACAGGTTTTTTTTTGTTTTTTATCACTTTTTAAAAAAATATAGATTGCGCTGAATGTTGGGCACTCCAAAAATGCATCATCCCATTGCGGATAACTACTACTCCTAAAACTACTGCAACTTTTATATTTTTTGAATTTCTTTGTAAAATTTTAGGACGTGATTTCTGAAGGTATAAGGAATCGAAATACTACCTTGATCAAAAAGTTCCCGGAATAACCACCGTGTGGCGCTCCCATCGTTCGATTTGAGTTCTGATACATTGAACATTGATAAAGTAAAAGGAATGTTGCTCAATAACCGCAAATTAACCATCAGAGAGATAGCTGAGGACTTGAACATTGCCTATGGATCCGTCCAAGACATTGTGGTTAATGATTTGGGTCTCCGTCGTGTAGCAGCAAAGTTGGTGCCAAAACACCTCAATTTCATGCAAAAAAGAGACCGTGTTGACGTCGCAAAAGACATGATTTGCGAGGCTGATTCCGATCCCACATTCATCAAAAGGATCATTACAGGAGACGAGACGTGGGTTTATGAGTACAACACGCAAGCCAGACATCAGGCAAGTGAATGGCGTTCACCAAAAGAGTCGAGACCATAAAAAACACACGTCGTTTTCAGTCAAAAAAGAAGGCAATGCTCACGGTTTTCATAGATTACAACGGTGTAGTGCATCATGAATTTTTGCCAGAAGGCCAGTCAGTAAACAAAGAGTATTATTTGGGCGTTATGAGACGTTTGCGCGAAGCAATTCGCCGGAAGAGACCAGAGCTTTGGACAGAAAACTCGTGGATTTTGCACCATGATAATGCATCGTAGCACAGATTCGTAATTTTTTGACGAAAAATGCAACAAATACCCTCCAACAGCCACCGAATTCACCTGGTTTGACTCCCTGTGATTTCTTTCTGTTCAATCGAGTTAAAAAACCATTACGGGGAACGCGTTTCAGCAGCCGAGAGGAAGTAATGGAAAAATCGCAGGAAGCAAAACCGAATATAATTTTTTTTTTCGCGTATTGGATCAAGCGCTGGCATAAGTGTGTTGCAGTCAATGGGGACTACTTTGAAGGGGACAATGTAGATTTAGATGAATAAACTTGTATTTTTAATTTTCTGAATAAATTCCGGGAACTTTTTGATCAAGGTAGTATAGCAAAAAAATTCAAGGTACTAGCCCTTAAGGGGCATATGGCTAATTCTTGATTTTTTAAGCATAGTTTTAAGATTTTTTTTAGCGATACAGTAAAGCTGACTTCATTAACTGAAAAAATATACTAAAGTACATATATTGAACAGTATCCAGTAATTTTTTTATTGAAAAATGAGCCAGTGACTCTACATCCAAATAGACGACCCAACAAAAGGGCAATTGCCGTGAGAAACATAACTAATAGCTGAATCATCTGAAATCAAAAAACCAAAAAGATTCTGTTAGTAGTTAATGAGTTTGCTGTCGAGTTTTTTTTATTTATTTTGTTTATTTCATTTTGGTGTAATTTTGAAGCCAAAACAAAACGAGAAAAAAGAAAAATTTATTTTCGAAATTATGGTATTTAATCGGAAAAATTCCCATTGAAAAAAAATTATAGTCTAAAATTGAAATATTTCGACAGCGTTACCTTGTAAAATGTTTACAGAATATTTGTTAAAAATTTCAAAAGGATCGGTCTGTTATTTTTGAGGTCCGTGTCTCACCGACTTTATTAAAAATAAAAAGTCTCAGAAAAACGCGTTTTAAATTTTTTTGGAAAAATGTGAATTTTTTTCTCTGCTCACACAGAATCGTCAATATCATGTCCATAAAGTGTAAGGCTATCAGCAAGGATGTCTAGTGCATCTTTTTGTTGTTGTCTTCGAAGGACTCTTTTGCAGCTTTTTGAGATCAGCTCTGATCAGATCAGAACTTTTTTTGACAGTTCGGTGGAAAACAGGAGAGATAGGGTTTGTTTCAGGATTTCCCAACGTTTTGATTTATTTTTCTAAATTTTTAATTTCACTGCACTGCATTGATTTTCAGAAGCTGAAACAAGAAAAATTAATCGGCACACCATGTAACCCAAATTTAACTATACTGAAATGAAAAAACTGCTAATACGAAAAAAAGATTACTAAGATTTGCTGCGCAGCTTGCTACTAATATAATAGTAAATTTACGCACATGTGTACAAATTTGTGTACTATATTATTTGGGATTTATGCATTTCCCTTTCGAGAAAGTAATAATTTGGACAAAAAGTGACGTAATCGTTTTGGTTGATGATATTTAGAGTTTTTTTATGGGGAAAATGAAATCAATCACAATGATCCTTGCTTACATTGATCTTTGAAACAAACGTCAATTTTACTATACCGACAGCTATATAAGGATTAAAAGAGCAAAATACCTCTATCCTTAAGACGCTTATACATACTATATCATATCCTCATCGCATGGAAATAACTTAATTTCAATCAACAAACCGAATTATTTTGGAATCAAATTATTATCCCTACACTCTCATGACATGCAAATCAAACGGAACAACATGATCTGAAAAATAAATCAAGAATGAAATCTTTTTTATTATGAATATAAACTTGGCAAATGATAGTTCAGGCATTTGGCGCTAAGTTTACATGTTGTATTTAAGGGTTCTTTCTACCTAGAAATTTTGAAATATTCAAAAAAAAATTTACTTATTAACCTCCCAGTTCCCATTGGGCAGTTATTGTAATGGGGTCGATTTTTTGAATCCAAAATTTTGACATATCTCTACGTTCTAAGGTCTCTAGAATCCAAATCCATCGTTTTTAGAGAGATGTGTGTGTGTGTACGTATGTACGTTCGGAATTATTTTTCTATATACCACTGTGTTCAAAAACTAGGCGGAATTTTTTTATAAATCAAAAAATCTTTATTTTTTCATTCAAATCAATTTCGTCCCCTTCAAAATAGTCCTCTCCCGATACAATACACTTATGCCACCGCTTTTTCCAGTCCTCGAAGCATGCCAAAAAGTCTTCTTCCGGTATAGCCTTCAGAGCGCGCGCCGATTCACGTTGAATGTCTTCAATCGACTCAAAACGGTTTCCTCGGAATGGTCTTTTGAGTTTTGGAAATAGCCAGAAGTCACACGGAGCCAAATCAGGTGAATAAGGTGGTTGCGGAACAATATTGGTTGCATTTTTGGCGAAAAAGTCACGAAGAATCAGTGCAGTGTAAGATGGCGCATTATCGTGGTGTAAAAACCAAGAGTTGTCTTTCCATAAATCCGGCCTCTTTTTACGAATAGCTTCACGCAAACGACGCTAAACACTCAAATAATAATTCTTGTTGACAGTTTGACCGGGTGGAAGGAATTCATAATGCACTACACCACGAAAATCGAAGAAAACAGTCAACATCACCTTGATTTTTGAGCGACTTTGACGCGGTCTTTTCGGTCTTGCTTCACCTTTGGCATGATATTCACTCGATTGGTCGGTAGTTTCGGGGTCGTAAGCGTGAATCCAAGTCTCATCTTCCGTAATAATCCGTTTATAAACCGCCTGATAGTCAAAGAGCATTGTTTCACACACATCAACACGACGCTGTTTTTCAAGAAAATTCAGCATTTTTGGTACCAATCGAGTCTTGACACGTTTGAGGCGCAAAACATCTTTCAACATGGAATTAATTGATCCTTTTTATGCGCTAATTTCATCAGCACTGTCTCCTCTAGTTAATCGACGGTTTGCAAGCACTAATTCTTTTACTTTTTGGATGTGAGCATCGTCAGTTGAGGTCGATGGTCGACCAAGACGCTCTTCGTCTTCAACGCGTTTTCTACCTTCTTTGGACAATTTATACCAACCATATGTTGTTGATTTTGGTAGAGCTTGGTCCCCGTAAGCCTTCTCCAACATTTTCAACGTTTCTGCAGCATTTATTTCATTCAGGCAACAAAATTTGACATTGCAAAAATCGCCAAATTCACTTTTTGTGTCGCACAAAAACAAGCGTAACTCAAACACTAATGAATATTTTGACATATAATTTGGCATGAAAGTCAGTAACAGTTGTACCAACTTGAAAAAAATATATTGAGCGAAAATATTCACCCGCGTAATTTAAATCGAAAAATTCCGACTAGTTTTTGGACACAGTAGTATATGGCTAGAACTAGAACCTGAACTAGAATCTAAGAGATCGGTTGTGAATTTACCGATTTTCTAACCCCAAAATCGACATTATTTTTCTAAAAACAGCCGCCATTTTGTTATTTACAGGCCTGAATTTTTTTTCTAGTTCATGCAATAACGAGTTCAATACAAAATAATAAACCGCTTGGATTTTTTTAAAGAGTAACCAGACGTCTGAAATCATGTCAACCACTGTTTTTTGACGTCTTTTTCGAAAAAAAATCGCTTCCGTTACGAAAACATTAAGAACTCTTAACGTCAGCGAAAACAATTTGTTTTGATAGAAACGAGCGGGTCATTTCGGTTTATGAATTTTTCCTTTAATGGCAAGATTTTCATGTTCGCTACAGTCTTTTATAATCAATAAGTTAATCCGTTAAGGTTATTAGCACAAACACGTAAATTATTGATGTAAGCAATTAATTAAACATTTTTTTTTGTTTGGAAATTGAATCGGCGGCATTTTTCGATGTTCATATGTGTCTTGGTTAGGTTGAGGTTCAAAAATCGTTAAGAAAATATATTTTTGGGTACAGTATTAATTCCTCCCGTTTTCAAAGCATCCTTACATCCAGATGACAAGAGACTTATGACAGTTTTTTTATATCCGATTTCGTTAAAGATATTGAAACTTTGATAGTAATTTTCATCAAGTCATGTTTCCTTGATAAGTTAGTTATGTATGTAAGTTAGTAAGTTTATAAACGAAAAATGTGTTTCGTCGTGAAAATGTCTATGAAAGTTAATATTTCCATCGGGTGTATTATAGATTGGTGCACTCAACGAAATAAGCTCAATAAATAAATTTTAAAAAACATCTCTTCGCTTGCAGTTCACTGAAAGTTTCTAGTTCTGTAAGCTATAAATCAAATTTACCGCGTTCTCATTGTATTATAATAAGACGTCTATAAACGCGTGTTTAACAATGATTTATTATCATACACATACTCCGACCATTCGTTTTTAGCATGCGATAAAAAATTGATGCAGACCTTCATGGTAAATCTTTCAGCGAAATGCATTGCAATATGAAAAACGACGCAATGCATATCAATAAATTCAATGATGTAATTGGAAGGTCACGAAGACACAGTAATGGCTGGAAAATATACATAAACTATTAAGTAATGAATATTGAATATTAAATTATAAAACCCTTTTAACTACCCTTGATACGGAGAACAATTGAGATAATTTATTTATTTATTTATATCAACACATTTAACAGAAAACTCCAATTATAAAATGTGGCAAAATAAAATAAAGAGTGTAAGGATGAAATAAGAACTTAATTTAATAAAATATTATTTAAAATTCGCTTATAAGCTACGAGACTGGAAGGAAAAGGTCCAAGCTTGAGTCGATCATGAGTCATCGGTAAACGGAGTAGAGGAGAATTAAAATAGACATCCGTCCGAGCGAAAGGCAAAACAAATATATTGGTTGATCGAGAGGGTCTAGTGGATTGACGCAAGGAAATTAGATTATCGATGTTCACATCTATATAATTATGACACAGCTTGTAAAGAAAGCATTGATCCAGGTATGTCCTCCGCGATGCTAAAGATGGTATCTTAAATAGTGAAAGGCGTTCTTCATAGGACATATAAGGTATTTTAAATTTAAAAAGGAGTAAGCGGGTAAATTTACGCTGGACAGATTCCATAACGTAAATATGGGACTCAAAATAAGGGGACCAAATTTGGGAGGCATATTCCAGGATAGCACGAACGACACTCATAAACAAATGGACTGCAGAATGAGGGTTAACAAACATAAGGGAATGTCTCAACACAAATCCCGATAGCTTTGAGGCTCTGGCAACTATGTTATGAATGTGAGCGTCAAACCTAAGTTTGGGGTCGAAGGTGACACCTAGATCTTTTACTTGATCAACATTTCTTAGTGGGACGGAGTCAATAGAATACGCAAAGAAGACGGGTAAGAACTTAAGAGTGAAGGTCAATGAATTGCACTTCGGAATGTTAAGGGAGAGAGAATTTGCTTGACACCAAGAACTCAGTGAGTTAAGATCACATTGAAGAACTTTACAGTCTTCGAGCGTTCGAATCACTCTGAAAATCTTGAGGTCGTCAGCGTAAAGAAGACAGGAAGACTTAAATATTGAAGGAAGATCATTTATATAGAGTATAAAAAGGAGAGGACCAAGAATTGATCCTTGAGGAACACCTGACCGAGGATAAAAGGGAACAGAGCGTGAACCCAAAATAGAAACATGGGAAACCCTTGACGATAAATAGGAAAGCAGCATAATTGAATTATCGTCTCAACGACTGAAATTGAATCCATTGTACGATGGGCATACATCGTCAAAACTTCATTAGTATATTAAATATTTTCAAGGCGAAATGCGAAAGCGTTTCTGTTATTACGTTAACGTTTGCTTGACACAAAGAAATAAGGCGGAATTTTGGATGATTCGTATCGATCTTAGGTTAGAAGTAAATTTAATTTTTGAAGAGAAGTATACATCCTCCAATCTCAGGTTGGCGAAATTGTAAACTATTGTTTTCTAATTTTACTTCTCTTGTTGGTCAAACAAGTTATCAAGGAAAACGTGCGTGTAGACTGTCTATGTGCCCGGAGCGGCTTCTAGTCCAATTTTCACACCAGTTCTAAATGTTGCTCCGAAAAATTAGGTGAAATTGTTCTGCTGCATTAGCTGTTCCCTCTCTTATAAAATTATATGATGGAGTATCAATGCGAAACTCGATGATATTCACTAAATTGAAGACTTCTATGAGATCATTGCGTTAATCACAAATGAGAGAAGTAACTAACTCCTGCTTTTCCCCATCGTGTGTTACATCGATCGTTGAAAATTATTTGCTCAGTTGATTTGTCAGCCGCACACTCGACCGTTTTTAATACGACTTGTTGGATCCAACAAGTCATGCGACATGTTTGAGTGGAAATTTTAAGAAATTTTACAAATTCATAAATATTTTGTTGCATGTTTATTTGGGATGGTTCCTCTTCACATGTCTCTTAATGCCTATGACCAACACTCGGTAAACAATAATTTACTTAAAACATCGAATAAATGTGTACAAAAATTCGGACAGTAAACCAGCATGATCGAGTAGATGTTAAGAAAACTCTCATCTATGATAATGCCATACAATATATTTGGCATTTAATGATTCGTGAAAATTAGCACTCATTTGATGTATTCATCGTAGCTTCTGTTTTGCTATTTTGATGAATATGATGCCAATATTGTTCATAGCATGCTTTCAACCGAGCCTTCTGGAAAACTTCTATCTTCGGTACATAATCTTTATGCTACTATCATTATAATGAGCATTTTAAGACATTAGGACTGTATCGGAAAAATGACCTTTAGTTTTTGCTGAACAGTTCCTGTTTGCGATAAGTTTAAGTCTTCATCAGGTATGCAAAATTAGGTATAAAATGCGACAAAAAAATACGTCTAATCCATTCGTAATGTAAGATCGCTCTTGAAAAGATGTCATCAAATCAAGAAAAAGTGCGTAGTTTAATTGTGTGCAAATACCTAGAAAATCCCCTTCGTAAATGTTCGGTATTAGCAAAGGAGACCAATTCGTCGATTGCAACAGTGAAACGAACGATTATAAAGTACAAGAAGGGCCTACCTGTTGCTAGAAAATCTGGATCAGGTAGAAAAAAGGTCCATCCGATACAAATTTGAGCCGAAAGATAAAGTGGAATTTTTGCAGAGTCCTAACACATCCATTCGAGATATGGCTCAAAAAGTGCAAACATTGAACGCAATGATTCAGAGGAGTGAGAAGCATTATAATCTTAGATCATATAAAGTCCAAAAAGTACCCGATCGATCCGAAGAAAGAAGCGAAAAATCGGGCTCGAATGCTATACAAGGATTACCTGACCAAATTAGATTGTATTGTGTTGGACGATGAAACATACGTAAAGGCCGATTTCGCACAGTTGCCTGGTCAGGACTTCTATACATCAGGATCAAAGGGTGTTAGCCCAAAACATAAAACCAAAAAAGCACCAAATTTCCCAAGCGGTATATGATTTGGCAGGCAATATGTCGATGTGGTCTCAGATCAGAGGAATTTGTAGCGAAGGGTGCCATCAACTCAGCAGTGGACATCGAAGAGTGTTGAGAGAAGCGACTAAAATTATTTATCGAAAAACACGATCCGTTTGTAGCATTTTGACCAGATTTAGCAACAAGTCATTATGCTCGATCAACAATGAAGTGGTATGAGGACAGCAACATCTCCGTGGTACCGAAAGCAGCTTACCCTCCAAACTGTTCAAAACTTCGACCAATCGAAAGATATTGGGCAGAAATGTAGAAAACATTAAAGAAATCCAGCAAAATTGCTTCAACCGAAAAGGATTTTCAAAATAAGTGGAGAAACTATACGGTTCCCAGAGTGCAACGAGGCCATCATCCAGCTTCTGTAATGGTTTGGTGGGGTGTATCCCATAAAGGTGCCACAACACTCCATTTTTCGAAAAGGGAGTCAAAACTGGTGCGGCGGGGTATCAAACCAATGTGCTAGAAGGTGTTGTGAAACCTTTATCGTTCATTCTCTTCGGTGGGCAACATTGGGTCTTCCAGCAAGACTCTGCTCCTGCTCACAAAGCAAAGAGCACACAGGAGTGGCTACGCAACAACATTCCTGCTTTTATTGCACAAGAAGATTGGCCATCCGGGAGCCCAGATTTAAATCCCCTGGATTATACTTTGTGAACAGAGTTAGAGAACAAGGCCTGTAGAACTCCCCACCGTAATCCGGACAGTCTGAAAAAATCCTTGGTGAAAGCAGCAAATGAAATGTCGTTGGATACCGTGCGTGCCGCTATAGACCAGTGACCAAAACGTTTAAAAGCTTACATAAAAGCAAAAGGAAGTCATTTCGAATAAAGTTAATATTATTTAATAAACAACACCATACTAAAATAAGTTTCTTTAAAATAAACATATTATCCTTTATTTCTTAGATTTCATGCTACTTTATAGTTGTGACAGAATTTATGGCATGACTAAGTATATATAAGATGGTCGATGACACAGTTGTACGGAAGCTAATGCGTGGAGTTAAGGGAAAGGTCCAAAAAAAATAGTTCGATGAAGCAATTAATACCACTTTTAGGGGTCAATTTTTTCGATACACTCTTTAGTTGGCCGACGCGTTTACGCAGAGACTGTCTCGTATCATCGATAATTATTTTGTTATTGCATGTGGAATTGAAACAATCTAAATAAACTTCAATAAAATTTATTATGTATAACGAATTTAAAAGGGAACTTTGGGCATATATATTTTTTTGGTATGGTAAGCTGTGCTGCAATAACGTTCATCATCATCATCAATGGCGCACCAGCCCAAATCGAGCCTTGGCCTCCCGAAGACACTGCCTCCAACTGTCTCGGTCCAGCGACCGCGTCCTCCAATTAGCGAATCCCAGCAAGGATTCGCTGTCATTGTCAACTGCATCCTCCCATCGTTTGCGTGGTTTTCCTGGTGGGCGGCTTCCTGTTGCTCGGCCTTTCATGGAGCGCTTGGGAATTCGCCTGTCATCCATACGCTCCACATGGCCAGCCCACTGAAGTCGTAGCAGTTTCGTCAGAATCGATACCGGTGGCTCGTCATAAAGAGCGTACAACTCATGGTTGTACCGGATTCGCCAGTCCGGTCCGTCCTTCACGGGCCCCAGAATACGTCTCGAAATGCGGCGTTCGAAGACGTCAATCCTTTTTTCTGAGGCTTGAGTCAAAGTCCATGTTTCACATCCGTAGATCAATACAGGACGGATGATCGTTTTATAGACGCGCAGCTTATTTTTTCGGTGCACTTTGTTACTTTTAATCACCGAGAGGACTGAAAAATATATTTTATTGGCTAGACCAATTCGCCGTTCAATTTCGTCCTTTTAATTCCCGTCTTTGGCGAGGTTGACACCAAGATAAATATAACGTTCAGGTGTTGCAAATATGTCTCGTTTCACTGCTTTTTTTTTTTAAAAAAACACAATATTACGTTCTACGTTGGATTTAATGATTTAAAAAACTACATATCAAAGAAAGTATTTTCTATATAATAAAGCGTATACGATTAAAGACGATGGAAAACGCGATTGCAATCTTTTGTATTGCCTCAAGGTATATGAACTAGACATGATAAGCCATTGCGTATATCTATTTCTTTCTCTATGGGACGAAAACCTGAATTGAGACGTCAAGATTGATGATTTTCCGGCAGTCATTTCAGCGGAGATTCAGGCGATGCAGAATCCAATTCGAACACCGGGAAAAGTATGTCATTCTTGTCTGGGTTTCATAAATTCAAACAGCTAACGCAAGTGCAAATACTAGTTAACACGTGGTAAGGTGGTCAATTACATATCAATACATAGAATGAAAAGTCTCGTGGTTACCCAAGAAAAAAATTCTTCAAGAACTACACATTTATTGCAACATTATTTTAACATTTAGATGTCTTTCAAATAATTTGGTTAATACAGTCCACGAAATTTGTATCCGTTTCGCATTCAACATCCAGCTTTGATAGTGATATCTTTCTTTGGAGCCATTGCTTCAGTCCAATACCTCCTGTGCGCATATGTACCTAGAAATGAAAAGGAGTGAAGCAATTTTCACTTCAATGCATAAAACTTCACCATTGATATTTGAGAACGAAACTCAACTGTATTTCATCAGATACGTTATATTTTCTTTGATTTCCTCATTTAAACGGTCCATCAACAATTCTGGGTAATTTTCTACTGTGCCTGTTTTTCTCCCAAGGTAGTGGAGAAAAATTATGCTGTTTACTTCCCAAAAAATATAAGTCAACAATGCAAACTGCCTGCAGTTTCATTCACTAGTACGAATCGTCGTAAAATCTCATTTGAATTACATTTAAATAGTTTCAAAGTTTCTTCTGATTTTTCCCACATTGCAGTATTTGATCGATTTCCAAAAAAAAAAACATGGGCCACACTTTGTACGAACCAAATTTTATGTAAAATATTCATTACACGTTTTGTCAAAGGGGGGGGAGTAAAATATTAAATTTTTTGCATTTTTTTTTAACTGAATGCATCATATCTCAAGAATATTGTGTCAAAATTTCAAGTCGATTCAAGCAAAATTGACGAGTCTGAGGTAAGCCGATAAAATTCGCTTATGAACGTTTTATACCAGATTGTTTAGTGCTCAAAACTTTAAAGCGTTTTCCCCACAACTCACGTTTTCAAAATCGGTGCCTCTCATAACTTGAAAACTACTGCACCGATCCTTTTGAAATTTTGAACACTATTTCTGTACATAATTTACGAGGTAACACGAGCGAGTTAATAATTTTTATTTTACAATAACAAATTAGCTGATTTTTTTCGCAAATAATCGCGTTTTTCCCTTCAAAGTGTTTCAAAAAAGTGAAAAATTTAAATTTCAAAAAACCCTCCCAGCGTTACCTGGGAAAAACTATTATCTAACGAATGAATTTTGATTTTTTGATCTCAGATGATCCAGCAACAAGTTATGAGGGGCACCGCAATTCTACTTTTTTCCGAGACACGTCCAAATAATTGCTGCCATTGCCGTATTTTTTGATATTTCTTCGTGAAAATTTTATACAATATTCTTCGAATGCCATACTTTAATGTACCATTGATTTTAATAAAGAGATTTTAACTGTGTCGTCACAAAAAAACCTGCCTTTTTTGTACTGTACGAATTAACCTTACCTCCCCCCCTCCTTAAGGGGGGAGCCTGCTTTAGACGCTTCAAAAAATCGATATTTTCGAGAAATTTTTTTGGGAAGGAAAGAAATGTCCGATTAAAACGAAACTTTCAGCGTTTATTATTCCATATTTGAAGAGTCTTCTCAAATTTTTTTATTAAGATATATGTAATATTATTTTTCGTACAAGCATTTCGCCGAGGCGCCTCGAGTTTGTATTTCTCGTGTGGCGGAAAAGATCCTGGTCGCAATTTCCATCAGAAACAAACGAACCAAAAAAAAAATTATTTATCAATAGTATAGTTTCTAGTTAAACCAAGAAAATTCCAGAAAAAGTGAAAAATTCAACAATTTTTCGCAAATTGAAAAAAAAATTCACTTTAGATTGTTTAAAAAGTAGGTTAATCTTAACTTTCTTAAGGTTTTTTAGGTTCAACTAGAAGAGAATTTAATCCCAAATACAATGCATTTTGTCCCGTTACGATAGGACGTTTATTCTTTTCTCCACTTTTCCCGCCAATTAGGAACAATCGTAAAAATGAAAAGCCGAGAAATCGCGCGTCAAAGTTTTGGTATATAAAAAATCGTAATTTTCTCGAACTGCGAATGCGGTAGCATTAATATGCTAATCAGCGATTCCTGGTCCATAGAGTTGCTCTTCTGATAAAGACCTGCTACGAACAGTTAATAGGGTCTCGAAGGACCGTTAGTCCCTTTGCATTATTATACGTACAATACATCGAGGGGCGCAGCGCCCGCGCTCCGAGTGATCCGGTCACTCGTATACCTGTTCGTCGCTTGCTCACTATTTCTTCTGTAACTCCGAAAATATTTCGAATTTGCTTCTGAAATTTTTTCGGACACATTTATGCACAAAAAAAACATCGATTTTTTGAAGCGTCTAAAGCAGGCTCCCCCCTTAATGTCTTAATAATGTCAGCTATCACTCCCGCCTTCAATTTGTGGTAATCCAAGACAGTACGGTGAATTTTTTGAATGTTTTCTGAAATTGATGTCTTCATTGAACTTGCAGAACGTGCAGCATTGTCGGTGCTTGTACGTTCGTCTTTTAATCCTTGAAACCATCTATAAATGGTTTTTTTCAAGACATTTTCCCCGCAATTTTCTGTAAGCCATTTTGAGAATTAATAAAATATCATGAAAATTTATCTCGAAACTTGTAATGGTTGGTACATTCTAAAAAATCCCATGGATATTATACTCGTTAATAAATTCATTTATGTTGTCAAATCTCGGGACTCGTTTTTTGGACATTTTTTCAACCATCATTTTCATTGATAAAAGCTCACATAAATGAATAAAAAAATATTTTTTTGTGTGTATTACGAGAGTGAATTTATTGAGTGTAGCCCCTTTCCTATCAATATTTATAATTTAAACCTATCGAAATTTCTATTAAAAATAACCCGTTTTTACACAGCTAAAAGAGGGTAGACCCCTCAATGAAAAATCGTTCTGTCGTGATTCCAAACATGTATCCTATAAAATCATGCTTTTTCTTCATAAGCTTCTTCTTTCGAGCCTTCAACAAACGAAATATAAGCACAATCTGTTCTTTTGCCACCCCCCAGAAGCAGACAACAAACAACGCATTGTGTAAATAAATCCACCATCAAAGTTCAACATTCTTTTTGATCTGTAAATTTCGATTGGATTAAATTTTTTTCCCCTGCTTTCCACAAAGTTTATTAGTATTCAAATTTTATTCGACATGAAGATTTCGAAAGAGAAATTCAAGACAATCTAAAAATATTTTACAAGAGAATATCTGTCCAATTATTCCGGTTGTGCGTAGCGAATACTCCTGAAATGATATTCATGTCGAAAATGTTCACTTTGTTTGCTTATACGGTTTTCCAAGTACATTTATCTGAAAATTCTACGAATTTCTGTCTTGAATCGTTTACATTGAAATTTCGAAATGATGGGAAATCGGGAATTGTGCCAAAACTTTGCTGATTTGTTTTTAAGGAAATGTATAAAAATAGAAGGCAGCACTATGACGAACAGAATACAGACGGTCATTGCAGATAGCCCGAACGCAAATCATGGTCTTATCGGCGAATACTGAACAAAGCATTTAATAAATTAGGTGATTGGATTCGATTAAATGGGAATAATCAACTGAATTTCGGTTGTAAATTGACCAAAAATTCCGAAAAAATTAAATCTGGGATAGTAAACCGAGAAAAAACATTGAATTGCTTGCGTTTGATGGCTTATTCGATGTACGATTATAAAAATTCGGGAAGATTTTAGATGTGTGGACTGAATTTCGTCCTAAATACGTTAATGCATTTATTTTTCATTATCTATTAAAAATCTTACCATGACTTATTCCATTTTGCAATTATACATCAAATTGGAACGAAGCAATTCGTTTTGCATTTACTACAAAAATTTTGTTTTCATCTTTACTTAATATTTGTTATGGTTGCATATTTTCCTTGACAACCGGAAGGATTCATGCAAATACACCATTTTAAAACACTCTCCCAAAAAGCAATCATTTGTGTGGATGCGTTTCGAATCCCGTTGGGCCCACTAAACTAAGGATGTTTTTTCTAGTTATGGCCCACAGTCTCTACTCCGTGATTTCATCTTTAAAAAGCTCCGTAAATTTGAGGATTCTCAAAATGCATTTAGGATCGCTGAATTTATCTTCTTCTGCCCTAAAGCGAATAAAATTAAATGATAGCTCTAGGCTATGATACACAACCGCTAGTACGATGCTCAGACAAGCTTTTATTCTCCTCACAAATTGATTTGAACATTTTTTGGTGCCTTTAAAAATATCCCTGTAAGTTTCATTAGGAAATAGATCAAGGTATATGGACTACTGGTATGATCATGCGCATCCTATCTCCCTCTTGGTGCTACTATGCAGTAGAAGCATTGTGTGCAAATAAAGAAATAAAAAAAGTGCGAAATAGTTCATCGTGAATATGCAATTGCAATAGCAAGTATTGTTTTTTGTGAGACGCCGCGTGCAGTTTACAATTGGAATTTATTAGGCAAACGTGAAACAAGTGAATATGGCGAATTGTGGCGTGGGTCACATATTATTCAGTCTCTAGTAGATCCAGTTTCAGTTAAGGGGTTATACCTATGTGAAGGCTAAAAAATAAGCCTTTTTTCAGGATTTTTTTTCAAGGATTTTGAAAAAAAGCTTTTATAAATAATATATCAGTATAAAGGGCAACTTTCCGGGAGTGCCAAAAAATTTATTTATTTAAAATTCAATACAAAATGGCGGCTGTAGTGCACGTCAAAGTCACTAGTATTTCCAAAAGACGTTCCGCGGCCGGACAAGTTTTTCAGCCCCATCTGCTACTGGAACAATAATTTTTTTTTCATAAACTCCATGAGTTTTGCTAGTGAAGTACACACGATAATAGTTTAATATCGATTTTTCGCAAAATGGCGACCATTTAACAAAAAAATTGCATTTTCGACCCAAAAAAAATGACTTCAATTGTTTATAACTTTTTTTAAACAAACCCAATCGCTAAAATCGTGTGTACTTCACTAGATAATCATATTAAGAAGCTACTATAACGGTAAGTAAATCGGATGAAAACTGAAAGAGTTTCGTTTCCGGCAAATTTCAAAAATACACTTTCGAGATAAACGCGTTTGAAGTTTCAAAACCTTATAAAGTTGTGAATTTTCAAAATTTTACTATATACAAATTTTTTAACCTTTACTCTGCTATCCCAGCACCATACAGTTGGCCTTCCAAGACCGTGGATTTCTTCTTCTCGTCCTTTCTTGATGTTAAAAGGCCGCGTCTCGCCTCTTTTACAACGTCGGAAATTGAGCGCTCAGCAGCCTTTATTCGCTCGGCGTCTGTTTATAAGCAGAAATTGTAAAAATTAGGTCCTGCAGTCAATCCTAATGAGTCTCAAACGAATGGCGATTAGGCGGACGCCTGTTGCTGATCTTGCTGCGCTTCTGCGATGAACTACTTGCTTTACTGCCTTTACGGCCACTGTGCAGTTTACTACTCATTTCTAACACTTTTTTATACAAAACAACAGTAAAAATATCAATCAAAACATAGTACTTTAACCTCAAATGCAGCGTGTAGTCGATCGATTAAACAGAAGCTATCCTAGCGTCGTTTACGAAGGAACGTGCCCTATACAGTGTATATTAATTACTATATAGTATAAAGCGAGCAAATTTTACGTTTTTCGAGCATTGGAGTTGCTTCAGAAAATTGATTATCAAAAATTTTCTGAAGTATATTAGTATTTGGACCTTTTTGATTTCATATCTAGGGATGTGTTCAGCATACTTTTAGCCAATAAAAAAAATTGAAAAAAAAAATTCACATAGGTATAACCCCTTAAACAATTATTTTTTAGGTGCGGAATGTATTTTAAAATAAGGATTCTGAATTAACAATTATTAGACAATGTTAAATTAAGAAAACGTAAACAAAATAAAGGTGTTAACTAAACTCCACTTTTCTCAATTATTGGTATGTATTCAATTCGTTTGTCACGTTTCTACAGGATTCATTTCTATGTATGTGGTGTGGTGTTCTCAATCCATCCCATAATTTCGTTGTTATTAAGATGCTTAACCGTATAAATACATAAAAGCCATCGTTGGCATTTGTTTATTCATCATGCATCAATTTCGTTACTTTTCATATAAAATTTACCTACGCAAATAATATATCTATCAAATTTCCTACTGGAATAGAATTGCAATCTCATCGAAGCGAGATGAAAATTTGTACTGGAAGTTTTTCAGCATCAGTTACGTGCATACGCTGCCCGGACGAATTTGGAAACACGGAAATACCATGTAGTCTACAGTGGCGAGCACATGTGGATACATGTTATTCAAATTTGATTTGAAATACTTGTAAAATCCCTAAAAATACATCAGTCATTTTATTTGGGTGTTTTGAGCGTCTTTTGGTGGTGTTTTAAGATTATTATTATTCAATAATCTTACATCAATCGATTTGAAATTTTGCAGTTGAATTCTTTATTAATATTTATGTGAAACAAATAATAAACAAAATTATAACTTATAAGCTCAGTCTAGATTTTAAAACAAATAATCGAAATGGGCTATGTATCCACTTTTGCACGTTCATGAAAAAGGAGCTAAAATTTTTTTTAATATTTAGTCCACTGACCTTTGGCTTTAATAACGACGAGCATACGCTTCGGAATGTTCTCTACTAATTTTTTAATTAGTTCGTGTGGAATGTTACACCACTTCGTCTGAAATCGACACCAAAGCTCATCAAATCCCTTCGGTGCGGTGTCGTACCGAGATAGTCGATTTTTCATCAAAGCCCAAAATTTTTCGATCGGGTTAAGGTCTGGGCTTTGAGCAGGCCATTGCATTTTTTTTTTTAAAACGTTGCCTGATGAGCCACTCCTCAACGATTTTTGCCGCGTGCTTTGGGTCTCCACCCTGCTAAAAAATGACTTCATATTCTGGATAAGCAGATTCGTCTATAAAGTCTGGTATATTAGACTCGAAAATATGAAAATATTATTCCTTTTTCATAATACCATCGATTTTAACCAATGGACCTACGTTCCACCATGTGAAGCAGCCCCACACCATACCATCCTCCATGTTTCATGGTTTCTTTCACTTGATGCTTTTTTAACTTTTCGTTTGGGCGGTACCAGTAATACTCTTTACCATCGGACTGATATCGGTTTATTTTAGTCTCGTCGGACCAAATTACCCTCTTCCAATCATTTACGCTCCAATCCAATCCTTGTGCTTCTTGCAAAATTTGAGACGTGCTGTAACATTTTCCCCTGATAGTGCTGGTTTTTTTTACTTAACTGCTGCTGTTAGTCCGATCCTGTGAAGCGCTCTGCGTGCTGTCCACTTACTTACGGGTTTTTTAATGGCAAATGCAGCCACTTTTGGTGTTATCTTCGGTGGTCATGCGGCGCTCCATAGCTCAAGCATCTTTATTAGTTAGCAATCGTGGTCGCGATTTATTAATTTCAGGTGCACTAACATTGCGTCTCCTTCTTACTTGAAGCACGGTTCGGTGGCAAATACCCAGTGGTTTAGCTATTTTACGTGCTGACTCCTTGTTTTTCATTATTTCCACAATTTAATTTTCTAAGTATTCCGGTATTTTCTTTATTTTTACTGCAAAATTGAAATACTCACAGAAAAAGTACAAACGGCGTGACCGATTAAATCAAACTTTTATGCTTTGCCGCGTAAAACACTATTAGTCCAGTCAAAATAGACATTCAACCTAGACAAAACTCCGACAGAGCTGAAAATTTACACAGACCTTTGAACAGTCATTCTAAATAAAATGTGGAAAGTCCCCATCGATCCGACATGTGCTAAAATTTTTATTCAAGATCAAAGGTCATGAAAATCAGTTTTTCGTGAATATCTCTTAAACGGCTAGTTTTATTGTAAAAAAGGTTAGCATCAATATTATAGAGCATGCAATTTCCGACAAAAAAGTTCTAACACTTTTTCTGCTACAAACGATCGTTCGCATGTTATGGCAATTTTGAAAACTGCAAACTTGGAATTCTCACTAATATGCACTCCTTTCCACACCACCACGGCGGTAGAGTACTTGGCGCATTTTTTTAAACGTGGTATCCCCTGTAGGCATAATCCACGATCTATGTAGACAATTAAAAAGATATTGTGAAAGTGATAATGAAAAAATAAATTTTTATTGATTTGGAAAAAAACGGTGTTATCAATCTTCGGATTCAATATATTCGGCTTCATTTTCTTCTTCTTCCTCTGGCTGCTGGATTTCTACATATTGCTCTAAGACATCAGTCAGGTCTGGTAGATCGTCGTTGATGTCATAAGCATCATCATCAGTTGTATTAGGTGTCACGTTAGAGCATGACTGACCGTGGCAATTGCCACATACTGCAGAACAGAATAAGCCAATTTTTTTGCATCCACAGTTGAAATTGCAACCCTTGGTGCAATTGCAAAAAAACGTATTAAGTAATATTTCTGGAGCAGGTGGAAGAAGAGTTTGAATTAGCTCCAGATCGTTATTAATTCTTATCCATCCCCAGTCTTCAGGATTTAGTTTATTACCTAGCCATACCTGAACTTGATAATAGACTCGGTGTAAATGCTGATAAGCAGCAGCAGATGTTGAAGGGAAGCAGGATAATTGTACGACTTTATTGTGTCGGGTACTTTTTACAAAACTGGAAAATCTATAGCTGTCTAAAGAAGTAGCATTTTTTAGAGCACCATACTCGCAAGCAGGAAACGAATTCCGTTTGAGATAATTATATTTGGAGTAGAATCAATTCTTTCAAATGCTGTAGCGCACTGAACTAAATCATAATTCTTTTCGAATAATTTAAATACTCTGGTTTTGCCTTTCTTAAAAAATGCAGACGTAGTGTCGCAACCGGTGATGGCATGAAGAAATAGTATATGAGCACGACAATTTGGATATTTATCGAAACTTTGCAACGAATACATTTCTGATGCCGCTTGTGACTTTCCCGGTTTAAGGAAGTAAATACTATTATTGATGGGAGCCCGTGCAATTAATATTATCAACAAATCGATGTCTTCACCAACAACGATAGTTGTATTCCTATTTGCTTGTTCTATAGCCGTTTCAATGATGAGAACATCAGCATCATTATCAGCATGTTTTACAGGAATATTCGTAGCATTGAATTTTTCAGATAACTTTTAAATAAATCGAGTCTTGTTATGAGTATTAGACAGAAACTTTTGTTGGCTAAACGGTACAGTCATGAACCGATCAAAAAGAATATCCAAAGATGAAGAAATTTTAGTAGCCCGTCGACGTTGTTCTGCAGCTTTAATATTTTTTTGAAAATCAGTATAGCCATCGAATACGACCATAATGTTGTGACCGTAATGATTACGGACATAATCAATGTATTTATCGAAAATAACATCGAATGTTTCCTCCTGGTCCCAGATAACACGATGTAAAAGAAAACCACCATCGATGATATATGTGGCATTTGTGTTATTAAAGTCAACAGATTGAAATCATTTATAAATGGCCGATTTTTGTATTTTACGCATTCCAATTG